>JAUMJL010000297.1:2400000-3600000 GCA_033558185.1 Dromococcyx pavoninus
AACCTCATAGAAAAAACAATTTATCTTTTCTTTTTTTTGCCACATTTTTGGAGCATGCAGAAAGAGAAATGGCATGGGGACACCATGGCGTTATTTTGTACATCTTTCTGGACTTTAACTCCATTAAAAAAGCTTTGAAGAGGAGACAAAACATTTCACTGTGATATTTTGTTTTGTGATGCAGAAAGTTTTTCTCACTAAAAGGTTGGGTTTATTTTACAAGATGCCAAAAGCTAAAATAAAATGTTTTTGTCCTGTTTTCTGCTATTTTTTCCAGTTTTAGATTTATGATCCTTGTTCACTAAACCAACACTTTTTCCTTTCCTTCCCCATCTCTCATTTTACAATGGCTGCAAATAAAAAAAAAATCTCCATCTATTCATATGCTTTGCCCTGCCTAAGAAAGAGGCTCAAGTAATGTAATAGTTGTTACTTGAGATGTGACAGACCCAGAAAAAAAATGAGTACAACTGAGCTCTGGACAATTAGGCCTCTTTCTTTTCATGCAGGTAAACCTCCTGTCACTTCTCAAGGTCCATTTGCTAAAGAATCTGCTGGTTTCATTTACTGACAACTGCAAGAAAAACACTGGGTTTACATGTATTATCAAAAATCCTGTCAGAGGATCACACCCTATTCCACTAAAATCAATGTGCATTGATTTAGTAAAGCCACTTAGCTCCTTCCTACCATACTGCTGCTCTTGTCTTCACATAAAGTACAGTTTATAACATACTTTCAGATACAACTATGGAACGAGAAGCATCAGGCTGAACAGACAGAGTCTAAGTAACATAAAACACAGTCTAAAAGCAAGTTATTCATTTTTATGTAAACAATACTGAAGTGCACAGGAACACAAAGAAATATCATTTTCCATATACTTTCTTTTGAATTATATTTTTTTTAGGAGTCACTGACATAAATAAGATTACAATGGAATTACTGTAGCCTGCATTCTGTGACACAGGCTGACCCCTGTTTCTCATTGCTATTCTGTTATATAGCATTATGGGACTAGAAAGCCCTTGAGTTGAAACTCCTGCATTACAGTCCAGGCTTTTATTTCACAGCAGGTTCTTAGTGAAGCACCCTCTCCTCAACCCTGCCTGACAAATGGATAAATACTTCTGAGCACACAGAACTTCTTTACATCACCATTAAAAAGCACCTGTTTATGGTGTCACCGTTCACCAATAGAGAAAGGATCGGGCAGCAATGGGAATCCTGGCTGGTATTGACACAAAAAAAAGAAGCCTCCTCCCTGGTTGAGTTTCAGCTGGGCCTTGTAAAGCTAAACCCACACATCAGATATTGTATATTTTAGCACTTGACTGGGCAAGAATAAGGGATAGCAGAGTCATCTTCATGCTGCAGGGCAACTGCTCAGTGTAGCTCACACTCAGCGCTGGTCTGCTGATCCCCTCAGTGTCACAACTCCTTTCCAGCCCAGGCTCTGGTGTTTTCTTCCACTGAAAATAGAATGTACAGGAGAACTGTGTGCAGCAGGGCTCCACCTCACCCCAGAGACACAGCTGAAAAGCACTTTCTAGTCCCACAGGAGAGAAGCCAGCATCCATGCTGTGCTGCTCCCTGGTGGAAGTGGGTAAGGATCAAGTCCTCATATAATTTGGTAGTTCCAGGGAGTGTTCTGTGTATGTAAGAATCCACACCAAAGAAAGATTCCTAATACAGTTTCCTGGGATCTTTAGCTGCCCGAATTACCCTAACAGAGTCAGGTAATCTGATTTCTACTGGGTTGATCCTGGTGGTCTAAACTGGTAACTTGCATGCTCTTATCTGCCAGTCCCTGGTTCTCAACCTATGCTTTGTTAGCTGAGTTACCCGGGCACACTACACTTGGTGAGAGGGCAAGTTGCCACCCTGACAGATGGAGCCAGAGCTAGACCTGCCAAAGAACCAGCATGTGGATCAGAGTAAAGACCGAGGGGACCAAGTTTTCATCCAGAACCATCACAACAGCAGCCTGGAGAGGACCTGTGAGGACTCACTTTGACTTAGATGCTGCAAAGAAGATAAGAGCTTATCCCCTTGGAAGGAAGGCCAGGATAACACAACAAGTGAATGCTGCTGACACCATCTGTATAAAAGAGCTGGTTTCTTTCAGCTTTGGGCCTCTATTTATCTATCTATCTACAAATACCTATATCTACATAGATATACTCTTCTTTCTTACTATATAACCTCTTGATAGAGAATGCTAATATTTCTGTGTACCACAGCATGGCACTGTGTGAAGAGCAATCACAGGAAAAACTCTCAGGCACAGGCTTAAAAACAATGTAAGCAGAAACAAACAGCTTCAGGGTGAGGTATCTTAGGGGGTGCATTTTTCTGACTGAAATACAGTTCCCTGAGCTGTATTCACATCTTCCATACACTCACATCATCGTTCAATGATATAATAAATACAACTTATATTGAAACTACTGCAGCTGTGAGACACAAAGCACTAATCCAGTTGAAATTTGCTTTGCTGATTCAGATTTGTTAAAAAAAACCCCAAACGTTGTCAAGTTAACTTTCCACTGGCAGGCTTTGTGCGGGATCACATACCATCTGTCTGCAGCACTTTAATATTTTCTGAGATCCTATACCATCTTCAGCTATCAGAAAATAAACATGTGCTCCTTATCTTATATTTTGGCTAATTTGCTAGGGATGAAATTGCATGTGCATGGCTGATTTTATTCAAATCTGCATTGCTGGGTGGTCCTGTAAGTGCATGGATCCGGAATAAAGACCCGAGAATAACATTTTCAGCTTTGCTGGAACACTCCCAGAATGTATTGCCCCAGGACACATCTCTGGGCTAAGCAGGGGCCAAATGAACATTCAAGGTGGCAGCGAAAGTCATTCTGTGTGCTGTGGAGCTAGAAATCCTGGTGCCTCCCTTAAAAATTAATCTCAACTTAAACCCAAAGCTACTGCTGGCTTTGCTAAGGTTTGACCAGCTATGCATATGCCTCAGAGAATATGGTCTATGAAGTATTCAAAAGTCTTAAAAGCAGTCACCTTGCTCTTCTCAAAAACATATTTTGCTCCTTGTTTCCAAACTGCTTTTCTCCCTTATGTCTTTTTTGATGTTTTCCAGAAACCAGTTTTCACAGAAAGAAGTTTTAGCTGACTGTAAAGAACAAAATTAAAGCGAGTAAATTTTTGATTTGTGACCTTCTGTAAACAACGAAAAAGCATGTGAAACATCCCCTGATGAGACCTGGGCCACCATCCCCTACGAGCCACCACTGCTCAACTGAAGGCAAAATCATTCTAGGGGAGCTCAAAAGGAACTCAGAAGAGGAAAGACCGTTTTTGCAAAATAGAAAAGGCAGCTGAAGGTCTAACCCTGGTCAGTTTGAGATGATCTGTTTATTGAAGTTGCTATGTAGAGTGTAATAGATCAGTGGGTTTTGAAAATTCCTTGTAGGTTGTGTGGGCTGAAAGCATTAAGGCTAAGTAAATGGAATTTTTTTTTTCTGAAGAGTGAAATATGCAGATTTTGCTCATTGCTTCCACATAAATGAGTGACCAAATGAAGAGAAAACTGATCAAGAAAAATGTATGCATAATAAAAATGTGTACATGCTTCATCTAAAATTCATTGCCTCTGAAGGTTCATCAAATAATTACTTAATCTTGAACAGCTGCATGCACAATAAAATTTGCTTGCACTGGGTCTGAATAGAATTAATTTTTCTTGAGAATTGTAACATAACTGGTACCCTCCAAACGTTCAGCAAGTGGCAACTCTAACTGAAAATGGCATTAAAATAACTTGTATTTAAAAGGATTTACACAAACCAGATTGATTCTGAGCTGACATTTGCTGGATTTAATCATGTTCTTCATTGTACAGTAGCAAGAGCCTGAAGAAATAACAGAGCTAACGCATACAAAAGTTTATTAATGAGTCAAATCCAATCCATGCGTTGCTCTGCTCAACACACGAGAAGCTTTATGTCACAGTTGAAATATTTCATTCCTGCTGTGACTGAAGAGAAGATATTTGGGCCCTGTGCAGGAGATTTTAGACATTGTGCCTATTGTAATGTCAGAGTTGCCTTTGCTTCTCAAAATCTCTGCAAGTAAGTCAAAAGGCTGGGATCTCAGGCAGGGTTTGGGGGTGTGGATGCAGATGGAAAGGGAGAGCCTCACAAACTTTTTGGAGCAGAACCTTAAAAGAAAGATTCACTCCATCCTGTTCTTTCAGTAAAATCACTTCTGGGCAGGATTTGTTCCAACACACAGAGTATCTGTTCCCATTGGATTTCCCTGAATAATCTTTATTACTGGGTCACCTGTCTTGAAATGAGAGCTGCAGACAAGGCATTGTCCAGGCTGAATTACTGTCCTGGGTCGCTGACATCCTATAGCATCTGTTCTCACTACCCTTCCCCAAAACGGTGCTGCTGTAGGAAATGCCCTGACTATCTGTAAATCAGACTACTCCCTCCCCCCGGGCTCTCTGCTTGTACAAAGAATACAGAGGGAGACTTTCTCTGTTGCACTGAAGTTAGTAGAAAGACTCCCACTGACTTTGCTTCAGTAACAATTGGATCAGATGCTGAGTAGGTGTATCAAGAACTCACAGAGCGCCAGTTTGGAAGCACTTAACAAATGTCACCGTTTACTCTAATAAGAGGAGCTGCTTGCCAAAGATTCAGCTCCCACCGTGAAGGGATGCAGGATCTTCTTGATTTACTGTGGGTAGAAATCCCTTGCAACACCAGGCTGTCTCTTTCCATGCTTAGCTCTGAAATAAAAAAAGCTCTGCAACAATATTCAGACCAAAGGCATCCTTTCCTCTTCCCAAAGCTGAATGAGTTCAAAATGCTTGGGATGAGAGATGACCACGTTCATAGTCAGACAAGTTGGGTAGTAGCCCATATAGTTTCATAATTTAGCTACATTTGCAAGGTTTTTATTTTGGAGAAAAAATAACAGGATCTCTTATAATTGGAAATGGAGGTAAATGAATGCCAGTGTCTTTATTCTGGCAGCTGAATTCGAGCAACGCTTAGCAATTGCTGTTTGTAATGTAAATATACTACTACTGCTGCACTGAAATAGTTTTCTTCTTTTCCCCTACTCATCAAAGTAAAAAAATATGCTCCAGCTGCTGCTGTTCAAGAATTTGGAGAACATTACCCAGACTATTAGGATTCTGCACACACTACCAGGTGCACAAATAACTCGCCATCATCTTTCTCTCAATATCTAGTTAATTTAATCATGGCTTGATTAGGTTCTACAGATAAAAAACCCCACACTTTCCCAGTTTGGAAAGTTTTGATCTACCTCAGTGAGTAAGAGAGTGAAAAGGGACATCTCCGCAAGAAAAAGTGGCTTTGTTAGTCTCACCCAAATCAGTGTTCAATTTTGTGAATGCTCAGATTTGCTTTTGCTTCCTTAATCATGTTTCCATTAGTGGTGCAAGACAAATGACCAGCAGATACCACAAATGGTCAAAAGACAGACAGCAAGAGAAATTTTAACCTAACTAGATTTTCTTATCCATTGCATAGTCTTGCAGTGTAGAGATGGAATTTCTGCTCCAGTTCTGTTCTCAAAAGGGACTGCTATGGCTGCGTTTAACAGAGAAGGCATTGCTGAAGAAGCACTGACCTGCACCACACCGTGGGTCCAGTCCATCTGCCTTCCCCAGAGCACTTCTCCTCTGAAGGCTTCAGTGTCTCAGTCTAAACATCAGCGTCATGATTTAACATCAGATAAAGGAGAAGAACGCACCAAACCAGGCAGAATTGTTGGTTTGTCCATTGAATTCAGATGTAAGGGAAACAAAAGAATCTTACAGCTTAGAAAACCTTCTCTGATGTGCAAAACTACCAGACCTTCCTTCCAACCCTCCCCTGTTTTTTATGGAAAAGTTGTGACAGAACACCCCCCTGTGCTACCTAATTGTCCAAGGGGTTTCTGCATTTGCCAGAGGAACCATGGAAATCAGCCAAAATAGTGGCTGTGCCAGAAAAGCTCTCTCTCCAGCTGTGTCTTCAGCTTGTTTGTCTCTTTCCCCAGCTGACACTTCCTTAACAACCCTACTCAACACCTTGGGATGACTACGGCGTTGTTCCTAGTCCAAATCTCAGACCGTAGTCCCATCTCCAGCACAGCTGCAGCAACACAGAGCTGGCTAATGGAGAAGTGCAGAAGGCTGAGACCCAAAGCCCTGCAATCTTAGCAAAATCTGGGATTTTCAACAAGGATGGCCTAGAAGAGAGCAGGAGGTACAAGGGGAAGGAGCAGAACTGCACTGTCAGCATCCACAGCACAAAGAACTTTGCAATTTCTTAGTGACCTTGCACGTAGCAGTCAGGATGAAGGTACCTGGAGGTCTGTGTGAAGGCTGGCTTTAGGCCAATGTGTGCATTTGCTGCCTGGCTTTGTGATTAGATTTGAATCCCCAGCCCTACCATTGTTGCATACTTTCTTACCTATCAACCTCTCTTTTTCTGGATTGTAAAAGGTCCAGATTCACAGCTAATGTAAATCAGCACACCTCTAGTAAAACCAGCAGGGCTGCAAAGCTCTGCACACCTGATCTCTCACCTAGAAGGGTTCAGAGATCTTATTATTTTGTAAAATATTAGGCACTACACAGCAGGGTTGAATTTGACTAATTCTAATGGAGCTAAAATCCCGTTCCTTAACATCTGTATAATATTTCCAATTTCCTTGTTTATTGAAAACTAGTGTTTCCTAAATACGTACTGAGGGTACTTTTCTAATAGACACTGGCCTCAAATAATTATCAATCCACTCAAATTCTATTTAACAAGCTCTTGAGTGGAGCCTACTCTTTCAAATTGGTATTCTGTTTCAGGAAACTTCAATAGAGGACAGGCTGACTCAAAGCATCTCGCTTTGCAGTGTTAACTGCCACGTGTTAAAGAAAAACACAAACCACCACCTCCCTCCCCCCTAAAACAAAATACAAATCAAGAATTAAGAGCTTTCAGCTGCATTCAGTTGTCAAACAGGCTCTGGAGTATTAACAGATGCAAACAGTACGTATCTGGGTGCACTCAAGGAGAAACTGGATTGATGATGCAGAGTTAAACAATTACATTCTGTTTTTATGTGCTTGACTGAGTTGTGTATGACACCCACCCACACAGACAAACCTCAGGGCCTGTCAGCATTTTCTACTCTAAGACAGGTATGTTTTCCAGAGCAGGAAGGAGGTCTGGGTTGTAACTCAGCTGTAGCCATTCCCTTGAGTTAGTAATTCAGCAGACAAGGTCTCTCCTGAGGACAGTAGTGTTTGCTCTGTTAATTATTGTTTCAACTGGTTTGACCTTTTTAAAATTAAAGGAGAGTTTGAAAAATATATGCAAGTCAAGTTTCCCAGAATTTCAGATGGTTTCTTATGGCTTTAGATACTGGTTTTTATAACTTCAAGCACAGAATGTGGATAAGATGCTAAGAACATACTGAAAATTAAGAATATGTCCCTTCAGGTATTTGATACTAATTCTTCCCAGAAAAGACCTTTAGATTTTAGGCTACAAAGTGGAAAACTGGTTTAGATTCCTTCAGATCACAGACATCAGTATGTGACAATTTGTTTTGGATCACTGTTGACTCAAAATGATAAATCTTTGTAAATAGCACAGTTGTTTTCACCATTTTTTCAAGTAGGCTAGAAGCAATGCAGTAAATATAAAACTTTTGTCAGCAACATTATTTCTGCAGATTTCAGAAATGAGTAGGGGAATTGGAAATTGTTGAAAATTGATAAACATGTGAATGAAAAGGGGCTGCTGTAAGGCAATTTAAATGGAGAAATCATGGAACAACAGCAAGTTTTTCCTTAAAAAGCATATGCATATAAAAAATGAGGAAATATACAGGAGAATGAAAGTTGGAAAATATTTGCAAAAGACATACATAAAGTTCATCCAGTTCTCTCCCCTCTGGGGTCAGAAGAGTATTAATTTAGTGCTAGCAAGGAACTGGTTTTAACTGCATCAGTTATGCTTATACTGAACTTGGAAGAAGTTTTGATGGAAGACTTGAGCTGGAATCACCAGCATCCTCAGAACAGGAGGCCTGATTCTCCCGTGTTTGGGAATTTGCCTGAAGGAAAGTTGTACAAACTCAACCAGAACAAGGAGATGCTCTACAGTCTTTACATAGAGCAACTTGTCCTCACAATTAGAAATTGCAGCAAAACAGCTGCATGTCTAAATCTAGATTACCTAAAGACAGTAATAAAATAATAAGATAATTAGTACTTAAGATAATGAAAAAATATTTTTAACTCATGAGGTTAAATAAGATATAAGGAGTTAAAGAAAACTCTGCTGACTGCAGTGCATAAGATCTTAAAATCTGTCCTAATTGTAGATTCACAGAACCTAGTGAGAAACTGAGAACTATCTGGCTTAATTTTATTTTATAAAATGGCTGTTTAAAGACCACATTTGTTATAGTGAAGGGCCTGGCATTGCCATTTTACCAATTCAAAGTTGAGAATAGTCTTCCTGTTTTATTTTTAGAAAGTTAGTCTGTATTACTTCTGTTAATAAGAATTAAATTCATACTATGAAAGACATGAAAAAGGTGCTCATCCTTTAACAACATTTTCAAGTTTTTAATTGAATTTGTTTAATCCGTTTAGAAGACAGTCTTATTCAGAAGTCATTCCTCTTCCAAAAGAAGAACAACCACCCACAGAGCCAATTAAGACCAGTTAAATGGCTTAAGATTCAAACTTTTCATCTTATCCTACACTTTCCTGAGTGTAAATGTAAATTGTGGTTCACCTTTTTCTCCTTCCCTTATCCAAGGCCCTTTGAGACAGATAATTCAATGAGTGGTGAGATAAAATTTGCCTGACTAAAGACACTGCTTGCACCTGCTGCAGAGGCACACCAAGAGCTTTCATGCCACCCTCTCTCCTACAAACGTCCTATGCTGTCACAGCTACTCCATGAGCTGCTGTCACATTGCAAAGGCACAAGAAGTTGGAGCCATCTGCTTGCTTCAATTAATTACAGCTTGCTCCTGAGATTTCTGCTGGGACTCTCCCCTTTCAGGCACGCTGAAATGCGACCTGCAAGCATTAGGGGAATTTACCACATTGTCCCACCTTTTAAAGAAGAATAAAAAGAGATGCCCTTCCTAAAGTATGAAAAATTATATAATTTCAGCTCCCTCAGAAGTGACTGGTGAGGTCTTTCTCTGCAAAAGACTATTTTCAACATACACAAATAAGGGTAAGAGAAGCTTAAGTGTCAAGATTGGTTGAATTTTCAACTATTTGCTCTTTAATAAATAATGACAGGCTGCACTTGAAGTTCAGCAAAGAAACTCTATTGCCTTTCTCCTGCCAGGACATCTTTATGCATTACATGATTGGACACCAAGTTTCCTGACACAGCAAGGTCAGTGCAGTCACACACTTGAAAAGTCAACCCAGTGATATTCAGGGTCGACAACCAGCGAGTATTAAACTGTTCAGGCATTACCCTATTGCTTTATGAGCACCTCTGTTTGCTTGTTTAATGGAAAAGTATCTTATGAGGAGATTGGCAAAAAACGTTCACTCTTGGGTATTACTTCAAAAGAGGACCGTTCATATCTCAGATAGTGAGATTTTACTAAGTATCTAAAGTGAATATAGTAATATAATTTACCACTTAGAAACAGAACTGCTGTCTCACAGCCTAGGAAATACCACATTATATCTGATTTATCCTCTCCTTCCAAATGCACACAACTAAGAAAGGTCATGAAGCAAAAAGCCCCCTCACCTCTAGTGAATGCTCATGTAATCATTCAATGTTCCAGTTCCTGTCACAAAATATCGAGTCATCTACCTAATTATTTCTGAATCATTGAAGTAAAATCTCCTTTTTCTGCTACTTCCTCCACAGCTCATCTGGGTTACCTATGTGTTTAGATCCTGGAGTATTATCAACCAGCCTTATGACCTACTCCGAGCACAGCTTGACATTGCGGCACAAAGAACCAACCTGAATTTTGCTGGATTATTCCCAAATTCACTAAACCCTCCTTCTCATCACCTGCAATGCTATTCTAAACAGTAAAGAGTAGGCTAAACCTAACTGTTTCAGTGTTGCTTACAATGAGCCAGCCATCTGCTGCCTGAGGTTCCCGATAAATAGGTACACCCTTCCCTCCCAGGACAATTCAATGCACTTTATCTTAAGCTGGCATCTGCCAGCTTGTACTGGATACAGAGAAATACAAAAGGAAAGTTAAATTTATACAGTGTTTCAGATTTGTGTCTCACTCTGGTTTTCAGTCCCTGCCACAGAGGCAATGAATTACTACGTCCTGTGCTCACAGTGACCACTAGGCTAGCAAGGTGAAATGAGAGCAAGTTTCATTAGCAGCTCTCCTGCTGGCAGGAAAAACGCCACTGTGCCTCGCAGTTCAGCCTGCATAGGATAAGAAACAAGAAGGGAAATGAGTGTAACCTCCTCCTTTCACACTGCCTTCAGAAGACCTACAGCATCCTTAGCCAACACAACCTTGAAGCTATTGCTCTGAAATTCAAGCAACCTTGGAAACTTCTGAGTAGAACTGGTGTAGTTAATTAATTTCCACCTGTTGTTCAAAATATGCATGGATGTCTAAAGTCTGAGGTTCATAAAAGTTACTGAACAAGTGCCACTTTAAGAGATCAACTGGAAATAAAGGACCGTGTACCCAGCTGTTAAAAAGACAAAACCCAGAAATGCCAGGAAAGAATGACTGTTTAAACGAGCTGTAAATCTGCTGCTTCCCTCTTTTCCTCCTACCCTTTCTGCATAAGGATGCCCTTCTTGTAAAAAAAAAAAGGAAAGGGGGGGGGAGACATGAAGGAAGAGCTTTGAATCAAAAATAAGTGTTCTGAACTCCTTTGTGATAGAGAACTTGGAGTCTGACAGTTCACAAGCCTGAAACCTGAATTCTCTCTCCAACTCCTAGCAGAAAATTAAGGAGACAGTAGGTTGCAGCATTGGCACATTGAAGTCTCTTAATTCATTCTTGCCAAGAAGCTGATGTTAGGTGAACTTTTTGACAGCTCTGTAAACCTTTCTAGATTAATCTCAGCTAGTGAATGATATTTGCAAGGGTTAGATGGCTCAGGTTACAACCTTGGGCTGGAACTCCTTTAAAGGTTCTAAAATTCAATAACCTAGTATGAACAATTCAATTAGAGAATTACCACCAGTCAGTTTAACTAGAAAGTTCTTCACATCAAGTTCTTAAATTCCCTTTTCTTCAATAAATCAAGACATTTATTCTCCCTGTCATACATCATCTACTTGTTATTTGCCTGGCTTAAATATTTTAGCAAGTGCTTTAAAAATGTTTGCTGTTTAAAAATTAAGGTAGCGAATAAACATGCCAGTTCCCTATTTCTTTAAGCACCACTGACGCCAGAAACCAGATATTAATGGAAACACTTTTCTGCTGAGTTCTCACCACAAGAATTATACATTTGCATTGTTGTCAGAGGGCTTAGCAGCGGATTGAATCAGTTCAGTGCTTTTGGCACATCATTCCTTTAAACATCTGTAAATGAATAAAGCACATTCGATGAAACCCAGTCACGCACTAGTCATCTGCATTAGCAGATTTTTAGATTTTCAGGAGAATTATGTTAGACTTTAATAATAATAAACTTCCTAACCTTGCCTACATAGAACATATGCAGGGAGTAAGGGGGCATTTTTTGCAATCAGATTAAGGAGGTTTAAATATATGAAGTATACAGCAAAGCTTACATCAGCAATAGCAAAGAAAAACACATGTGGCCTTCAAACTCTTCACAGGATACAAAAGAACATAAGAATCAAGGAAGAAGAATTAATAAAAAGTATGCACAGGGAAAAGATATTGGATTTATTCAGATTGGAAAGAGGGGAAGATATAATTTTTCTTCAGTGAGACCAGCCCACACCTCACTTACAGTCCCATGAAAATCCTATATGCCTAAAGCTGGGTACACCTGGACATTTGAGTAGCACTGGGTTCAGCTGAAACAGAAATTTAAGAATTACTTTTAAGGTAAAAGTAATTCCGTTGTGGCATGGGAATTATCCTGGCCTTGGAATAAGGCTTGTTGCATTCTTTCCTTAGTCTCTCTGGATTTGTTTCCCAGTTATTTTGGGTCCCTAAAAAATATCCCTCATTAGTCTGTATCAGATGAATTATCCTGGTTCTGGGACAAAAATGAACCCACACCTACTAGAGATTTCATCTAAAGCACAAGGTAAATATTGGTGATTTCTCCCCTCTTCACCCAATCACAAAATTATCCATGGACCAATGCAATGGGTCAAAACACAACCTCAAACATATTTGAAGTCATTAACAGTGGGATGTTTTTCATGTTCTCCTTTCTGCTGGGATCAATAGGAAAGACAAAGAACAGCCCACTATTATTAGACAACAATCCTTTGATGGACGTACACAGCCTGCAAGAGCTTTGCACAGCACGTGCTTTTGCGAAGTACATGTTGGCCACCTTCTGAATTCATTTTTCCACATATGAAAAACTGTACTGAAAAGTTTGCTTCACTGCAGAGCAGACAGACAATGAACAGTAATTTAAGAACCTGTCTGGTTAAACAAGACCTGTTAGAAATGAAAAATGACATTCCTGATACAAGGCAATTACTGTAGTTCCAGCCATCCAGTAAGGAGCAAGGCATAAGAGAATGTTTCCTGCATTTAATTTCCTACAAAATCACAGGTATTAATTAATTTGACTTTTTTAAAAAGGGCTGCCTTTGACATTTGAACATGTGCATACTTTATAGAGGTTTGTAACCATCTGGTTTTTGAAAACTTATTCTGATCTCTGTGTCCTGACTGAATAGCCATGCGGTGCAGCATTTAACTACTGAGAGGGAGAACAATTTTTTCGTTCCTTCATCCAAGACATTTAAGAGCTGTAGTAAGGGAACAGACCCTGGTTCAGAAAAGTCCAGTGACTTTTCAACAGCAGTAACAATTTCGGTGGACATTAGCCAGGGGGAGTCAATAAGATTAAGAGCTCACGATCATGTTGACTTTCTGATTAGAAAGTAGAGGAGATGGGTCAGATGATTAGATTTAGGTGGATCTTTGAATGATGAAGCAGCAGGAAAACTGTGATGCGCTGCAAGATTGTAAAGTACTATGGCTTTTTTCCCCCCTTTCAAATAGTAACAACTTTTCCAAATGAGAGACTTTCCTGGAAGCCTTTCCTTTGACCTGGACAAGCCGGAGATATGGGAGGACAGGAACATAATGAAGTTTAACAAGGCAAGTTCAAAGTCCTGCACCTAAGGAGGAACAAGCCATGCACTAGTACAGGTTAGGGGTTGGCCTGCTGGCAAGAAGCTCTGTGGAGAAAGATGTGGGAATCCTGGTGGACAACGTCAACCATGAGCCAGAAGTGTGTCTTCATGGCCAAGAAGGCCAATGGTGTCCTAGAGCGCATTAAGAAGAATGTGGCCTGTTCATAGGCCTGGCTAAAAGTTCTGCTTTTACGAATAATTGGAAGAAAACACATTTCTACAAGCTGCAAGTTTATTCTAATGAAGAAATAAACATGCTATTTCTGTTCATGTCATGTCCTAGGTTTTCTTCTAGTTATCATTACATAAAGGCAGCTTGATCCTTTTCCTAAGGTCAACACAGGAAGTCTCCATAGGTAACACATTCCACCCTGCAACCCATCTCTGAATGCGAGCACAACTCCACACACATACAGGCACATACAACCCTCATCAGCTGCTGCACGTCTGCTTAAATCCTGTTCTTCTCTGAAAGCAGGAAAATATCTTCATCAGTTCTACTCTGGGTGTCCTCAGATGAGAAGGCAAGTTTAGAACCTGTGCTGTGGTAACCTCCATGATACATCGCTGCCACGAGGCCACCACAGACACACTGTGAGCTGATGAAGTGCTACAGCTGCTGCCAGGTGTCACCATCAGCAGCCAGGTACCTGGACACTGAACATCCTCTGCATGTGAGTATCTCTCATTAGCATTCCTCACAATTCTCATTTATGATCTATCCACCGTACTTACAAGTGCCGAGCTGTTAATAAGCCCTGTCATTCCAGTTATTATGTTTCAGATAAACATGTTGCAGTAATTAATAGCGAGTAACAATTTGATTTAAAAGATATTGGCTTTCCCCGGTATGAAAAATGACTTGACTGCCACTGAAAGCTCAGCTAGTCCTCCATTAGATTATGTGTGCAGCTCACATGGGGAATCATACAGAAATCCCTCATCAGTAAAATTATATTCATTAGCCCTCAAGTTTAGAAATGAAGCCAGTAAACCAACTTTATCTGCTGTCTGTGGGGTGAAGAGTTTTGATAACAGCTTTTTAATTAGATGAGGCTCCTTAGCATCAGTGTGCAGATAAGCAAAACTGCATGAATTACCTATACTTTGCAGAAATAGATCCTTTGATTCAGAATACAACAACAAAAAGATTTTAACATCAAAAGTATTGGGGACAGGACTGCTTATGAATAATAGCATCTGTATAATGGCAGCAGAAACAGCTGCAGCAGAGAACGCCAGTAAAGTTGATCCTGCTAGAAGTAGTCTGTTCACATCAAAATCCAGAAAAATCCAGTGCCAAGTGCCTATTAAAACTTCTAGCCAGTTCCCATTCAGATGGATAAGAGCTGCCTCACACTCCCTTTTGCTTATGGGATCTTGATTGTAAAACATTTATCACATTTTCATCCCTTGTTAAATGGTTTCTTCCAGGGAAGTTCTTTATTGGCAAGCATATCTAGTGCTTCCATATGCCAAGCAAGCACACAAAACTGCAGGAGAATGGGAAGGCTGAGTATTTTACACAGTCCCTGGTTGCACAGTTGTATGCTTCTGGGGCACTCTGCAAAAAATACAAGGTGTAAATAAAGCTATTTCTAAGAAAATGCCTGCTAAGTCTCTCCTTTTGAACCTGCCAGTCACATAATTTCTCAGGTGGGAAGTAACCAAGAACCTGAACTCGGCTCTTCCTGTAGAAGCACTGAAAGACTGCTGAGAAAACCCAGCTTCCTTCCACCAAGTCTTCTTCATGCACTAGACTTGAGGCTTTCACAGGCTTTGCAGATGCAACACACTCTTTCTTTGCTGTCCTTTCTGTAGAGAGAGGAGGAAAAGCAAGCTGTGGGCCAACAGGATGACTGCAAAAGCATCTAAGGGAATAGGACAGAGTCTTACTCTTTGCCTCCGAGTTTTGACAGAAGACTGCTTTTAATGCTGACTGAATCTCATATTTATTAACACATGGAGCATGGCAGTCTGGGCAGCCACTAAGAGAACCAGGAAATTGCTGCATTTGTGTGTGCCTTTGAAGATTTTGATAGGCACTCATCTTTTCTCACACTGAATCATGAGCCTGACGTATCTTTTCCTTCAGCAGTTAGTGTGTGCACCCCAAACGTCCCTCTAAACCTTCTCTTGTCATCTCCACTTTGTATATGCAGATACAACATGTTTCTGGTATGCAAGGTCAGAGCTCTCATTTCCACATTGAATGACCAAGAGCAGCATTTCCAGGTCACTCATGTGACCCATTGCCTCTGTCAGACTCTCCTAGCTGGAGGTAACCTTAACTGTAGATTACCAAATCAAATACAATGTTCCCACTACAAAGCTCAGAAACCATAAACTGGCACAAGCCCTGCGCCAACAGAGACTGAAATCTTCCTGGGTAAAAAGTTGACCACAAGGTTCTAAGGTCCAATTCTGAGGTCCTTTAGAAACTTGCATAGTGGAAACGTAGCAGCAAAAGCTAAGCTGTAGGATCTTTTCTCCTCCTGTCCACATACTAAATGGCTTGCACCATCCAGTCTAGCCTGGAAAGCATCCTCGGGCTCCTAGATCTGACAACTACACTGATTTCTCATCAGCTCAGTATAAGAGAAAGATTAATGTGGTCTGAGGAAAATGCAGAGCCAGTTGGTTTCTAAAGGCTTCAGGAACTCCAAGGTACAGGATTTCTGGGGTACAGGTGCAGATGTGACTGGTTCTCAAATCTAAATGTCTTTAATGTGAGTTAGGAAGAAAAAGCATCCTCCTGAGTTGGCATGAGGCTGCCCTTGTCGGGGATGTACTGTCCTGTGATCAGGAGACTCATTTTGAATGCTAGGATTCTGGATAGGAAAATGCCAGAGCTGTCTACAAGCTGCCTGTGTTCTCTTGAAGGGAGCTGATAAGTGGGTCTGATCCTCCACTCACTGTCCCAGACTTATACCACGGAGTCCTGCTCCCTGAAAAATCAAGTGTAACAAGTTTCTGGGAGCTATTTTCCTTTTCTCAGCAGGCACATGGAGACTGGGAGCCAGCACCTGCCAGCACCCCTGTATATATACAATACTGCCTGGCTTGAGCAGTGCTCTCTTCCTGCTGAGGCTCAGTTAACAGACTTCACTAACATGCCTTCCTCCATACAATACCTCTCACAGAGCACAGCTTTAAGTTTCCTCCCGAGGAAGGTAAAGCCAGCTGCCACATAGCTCTTCACAGAGGCTGTTCATGTTATCAGCTTCCTCTGAAAATTCTGTAATACTCCCCTGTCTGCTCAATACTAAGTTTTATGGGAAAAGATCTTGCCTGGATTTGAAATAATTGCAGGGAGAGAGGAAGCAAGCAGAGGAGCACACACCTTTCTGAACAGAGACAGTTATTTTACATACCACACAGCATCATTGTAATTTAAATGATGTCAAATGCAGCTCTTAGGATCTCTCTGCTCCAAGCAATAAACTTCCAGACAGTTTTAATACCATTCAGTTGTCAAACGAAGCAGTAATTTACATAATAGCACACTACTATGTCTGTGAAAGTCCCCGTTCTTTCATAAGGCTTCTTGGCATAACACTTCTGCCTCTAGGAATATTTATATTATTTTATTCAGTACAATGCAGCTCTGTGGGTCCCAACAGAGTGAACTGTCCCAAATATATTACCCTTGAAACTATGGAAGTATTTTGCACTTCTTTGTCAGAAGAAATTCCACCATCTGGTCTCAAGAGACTTGCATAAGCTCATGACTGGCTTGAGCACATGACATAGCTCATACCCCCAGCCTAGTCATGGCAAAGGTTTGCATGCATTCTCCTGCTTCTCAGCAAGCAAGAGGTAATAAGCACAAAAAGGAATAATTCAATCCTGAATTTGATTCCTATTCTGCACACTAATGCTATTTGTAATCCATGTCCCCTCGTGTCTCCAGATTCACTGGGGCTGAAGACTGTTTTCTTCAGGCAGTCAACAGGGAAGTGTGACAGCACTGGCCACACCAGAACCCAGCTGGGCGAAGGCACAACAGGGCAACCACACCCCAGGCAGCTGGATTTTGTTGCAACATCGGGTAATCTGACCACCATCTGCATTGCAAACATCCATAAGCTCTGCTCTTTTTTCTCCCCTAGCACAACCTGAAGAAAAATGAAAAGAAAAAGATAATGCCTGCAAGAGAGCTGAACTCTCTCCAGTGTCAGGAAGCAGGGTTTGCACTCACTCTGTTCTTGCTGTTCCAAGGTTCAAAGGCAGCATGGGTCCCGGTGCCACGCACATACTCTGCTGGAGAACCTCTGTTTCACTGAATAACTATGACTGGGAAAGGTTTGTAACAGATGATGCAAAACCCAAGGAACTCAGAAGCAGGAGATTATATGGCCTATATGCCTCAAGTATAATCTAAAAATAAGGGAAGGGTGTTACTCAAACTAGAGGAGGGAAAAACTGAGACAAAGCCTGAAGACAGGTGCACACAGCAAAAAACCCAAGGATACGTCCGGAAGTGTTTCGACCATTCACTTTTATCTTGGCTGCAAGATCTGCATTGTGTGAACATCCAGTCATTCATAGTGTGCTTCTCTTTTTGTTTAAATGTTACCATTAGGACAACTCCCTCTTCATCCCCACAGCTTGTAAAAAATCATCTAGGACACTTGCAAATGATGCATGCACACGATCAGCCAAGAACAGCTCTGTTGTAGAAATATAGCTTAGCTACCTCGGTGTTTACTTTGATGAAATCTAATCCTTGTTCCTCTGTCAACAAGGCTGTCTTGGCTCTCTGTGCTTCAATAACCTTGCTCTGAATTCAAGTAGCTGCAGCTCACCACTTTCCAGTCTGTATGTTGTTTTGTCAGGTGTATGCTAAGCATTTTAAGAACTGCTGCAGTCATTAATGAACAGAATTACAATCTGCTGTCATCTAGTCATGTAAATGTGAGGGCTTTTTACTTCTCTGCTCTTAAAATCCCCACCTCATATTGGCTTTCACATATTATAATTACTGGTCTTACACATAGAATATTATTTTATGGTATACTACATCTTGCTTAAGTCAGTCTTCAGCTAAAGAAGCTGATATTAAAGTCCTCAGTCTAAACACAAATTAAGCCATATTTTTCATTTTCTATATTGCATTTCACTCGATCATACAGATGTATAACCAGCTTTAGGAGAAAGACAACTTACAATGCCCAAAGATTTTACAAACCAGGATAAATAAAGCCAAGATGACAAATTAACAGACTTCTTTTACAAGAGCTAAACAATCCTAAACTCTAGGAATGCTAAAATGTCTCAGCCCCTGTCCCTTTAACTCAGCCCTTACCACCAGAATAGTGCCTTAAGCAGTGCAAATTTTTTTTCTCATTTTGATATTTCTGTCAGGTTCCTTCACATTTAGTGCTGAGCAGACACAGACTAAGACCATCCTTGGAAGTGAGAAAGTAAATTGAACTTGAGTCTTCAGGTTACAAATCTCTCTTGTATCCCAGTGTGAATTACCCATGCAAGTAAGCAGCAAGAATTCTCATCTAAGTAAAAGCATCTCACTTTGGATGAAATCCTCTCTTTTTCAGGGAAACGAGTGTTTATTTCAGTGTGATACAACTTCTTTCTTTTCTAGCCCTTTTGTTCTATTTCCCTTTAAAAGGTGGGAGATCACAGAGGCACTCTTCAACTCTGGTTTCCTGGATACACTTATGCATATGAAAAAAAAGTGATTAAAAGTTCACAGTCTTAGTACATCAGACTTTCACTGTCAGAAGACACTGTAGAAAAAAACCTCTATCTTGAAATAGGGATTTTTAGCCCTTCCTTACATATCCACAATTTATACTGTAGTAATGTTCGTGGGGTTTTTTTCCTTTCTTTTTGTCTGTTACTGTTTGTGGAAATGGCAAAGGTGAAACTGATGCAATTATTATATAAAGATTGTGTTTTAGATATTTTGCAAGGTCACCTAAACCTTGGAATAGCTGATGATTATGTGCAGACAGAAACAGATGAATCAACACGCAGTCATTTTTCAGAATGTTCAGCTATAAATTGGTGATTAACCTTTGAAATATACTATGAGGAAAAGCAGCTGATTCTCTATCTCATTGCCTTCATATCAAACCTACTCATCCTTCTATAACACATGGTGCAGCCAGGACCAAGCTATTGTGTTCAGCAGAGCACTATCTCTCTGAAATCATTCATCCTAGTCTTTGTAATAGGAGACACCACATAAGCATATAATCTCTTTCAGATGAAACTCTGTCAACTGGTGTATATTTCTAGTACCTATAAGCAAATGTAGCATCCAATCCACCCCGATTTCCTCATTCTTTAATATTGTGTGGCAAAATTACAGTTTGTTGGTGTTGCCACGTTCTAAGCTTCTAGAAATAGTGCATTTGTCTCTAATTGTGAAATTTTCTAGTGTATCTTGTCAAGTTAGATAGATCTCATCTTCACTTAGGTAGGAATCATTCCAATTGGCAGCTAAGGAGAAGCTGCACTTATAGAATCCCAGCAGCTGATGATCAGGTGTTAAATGGAATGGTGGAACAATATGTTAAAAAGTGCTATTCATCCTTTGCAAGTTTAGAAAACATTATTTCATGTATAGTAAACTGACAATATTGTGTTGATTTTAGATCTACTTGGTCTTCATGGAAATGCAACAAGAAAATTCAGATTTGTGATGAAATATTAAGATTTGCCCTTTATACGTTGAGTTTAAAAGAGGGAAAAGTAACCTTGGTGTCAAAACAGTTCTCCAAAGTTGAAGAAAATGACAGATTGTCACCACCACCTCAATTACGTTTGTTCACTGTTTCCAACTGCTGTCAGAAAAACAGTGAAAAGTGCTCTTTAGGTCCCATAAAACTGGGTTTCCACTCTATCAGGTAGCTTTAAACCCAAGCCTCTAGTTTGCAAAATTCAGTTGACTGAAAAAACAGTAAAGTATTTGCATAACTGTGTAATAAGAAAATGAGAAGGGAATTGTGTTTCTGGAAGATATGTATTTTTCCAAGCCAGGAATCTGTAGTACATCCAGAAGTTACTTGTAATTACTCAGAATTAAGAGAAGAATGTGAACAGATTGGATGAAGGCAGAGTTGGGAGTGGAGAAATCTATGAAAGTGTATTCTGTCATGACAGAGAGAACAGACTCATGAAGCTCCCCAAAAACCAAAATCAGGTTTTAAACCAAACTTATTCAAAATTTAAAATACTTAAGCATAAATTCCACTCTAGGCCTGGTGAATAACAGCGAGCTAGTTGTGCCTGTCTCCAAAGACCCAGTTCTTCAGCTATGCGTGGCTCTCAGTTTAACTTCTGTAGTTACTGATGAGTACAGACAGAAGCCTTTTATTGTGTGTCAGACACCAAAGAAAATCTGTGGCCAGTTTTTTTTATTCCTTGCCTCCTTCTGAATCAATTTATTTTATAGGGGCTTTAAGAATATGGAAATGCAAAGGATAAAACAGTAGAGTTCTTTTTAAAATTACTAACCCTAGTGTGTTGTCATTAAGAGTAGCAGTGAGCCTGCCCAGAGATGTACTGATATGGTGCTCTAGGCTTTGCTATTGCTTATTTTGGAAGAAAAAAAACCAGATCAGGCAAGTACTTTGACATACCTACTACATCAAATCAGTCTCCTGGGACAGAAGCCAGAGTGAAGGATTTGCTTTCTAGTTGACCTTGAAGAAATCACTTGACCTTTGCATAACCATACTAGAAAACCACTTTAATAGAAGAACTTTAATAAGAACCAGATGCTGTATCTGAACTGAATTTTTGTGAGTTCATGAATTACAGAAACCCCAGCAACAGAAGTGGTATCAAACTTGTAATTTGATTTCAGTTGATGTTTCAGAATCCTGTACCAATGGGAATCTGAACAACTTTTGTGAGTTATACTTTTTGTTACATTTGAATATTAAATAATTTATCTCTTCACACCTCAGATAAGAAATCTCTAGGTCTGATTCTTCTTTGTCTGTCCCAATGTGTAGCAGATAATCTCATATTCAAATATCCTTGTTACATCTAGGTACCACATTTTATCAGTGTATACGTGATTAAAGGAAGTACAGGACAGCTGGAAACCAGTCTGTCTCTGAAATGAAGCTTAGCCTTGTTTGAGGCTTCCCCTTACTTTGCTTTATGCTTTAAAAAATACAGCCAAACTACAAAATACTAAATAAAGGCAGCCACTAACCAGCCTTTTTATGCATTGGGTGGAAGATTTTAAAAAGCATCCCACCCTCATTATCTTTTAGCAGCTGTTAGTGACTAAAGCAGGTGGGAAATGCTTTTTCTGTTTCTAAAACTTATTCTAGTGAGGCAAAATTACATAGCACAAGAGAAAGGATGTGCACATAGAAAATATGCATATTCTTAGCTTATTCACTCTTCTTCTTGCCTGCCTGATACTGAAAGTGACTGGGTTTTTTTTGTCAACATGTAACACATCAGCATTGAGTCCTTTTACTTAGGAGCCAGGCAGGTACTGGAGTAACCCAGGACTCAGCACCATCTTTACTTGGCTCTTTTGCCTCAAGTATGGCTGGTTGAAAACAAAAGGCAGTTGCATGTAGCAGATGGCCTGATGTGCTTCAATACACTCACATCACATGTGATGCTGTGCACACAAAGCCTACAGCTCCAACCTCAGACCTCGCAAGCCCAGCACTGACTCCTAAATTATTTATTTCTCACATCAGGTTTGATAATGATGTGATGAAGAGTGATTTAGCAGAGTTAACAGTATGTCTACAAGCAGTGCTGGGGCTATTCAGCAGAGAGGTGAGTTTTCTGCTGCTCTTTTAATGGTTATGGGTAGTTAGTCATCAGACATTAACCAGCTGTCACAAATAAAGTCTCTGTAATCTACCAGTTTCTAGACATGTAGCAAAGTAGTCTGTGCTACAGACAAAAATACTGCCTTCTGGACCAGGTGACAGGACACAAGACATTGTGGTTTACTTTGTTTTTGTTTTGCTGAGAAACTAGCATTCTTGTTGTTTGGATCTCCTAATGAAACACCTGCTAGGTTTTAATTAAAATAAAATGGAATGTGGTTGCATGAACAGGTGGAAGGAGAAGATGATATACCATACAGCCCAGATCCCTCCATGTGTTTGGAGACTTTGCAAAGTCCCAGCTATCACATTCATAAAACAGCGATGGAGTGTGTCAAGAACATTTTGATTGTGCACACGAGTCTGGTTAAAGAGGCATCTACTTAGTCAGGGAGCAGCAGAAAAACAAAATTCCAGCAGCCTTACATTGCATCCAGGTAATGACTGGTGTAATGGTTTCTTGCTTCTAACATAGTACATATTTTAGAGTTGTGAGAAGCTAGACTATTCAAATCATTCACAATAAAATGTTAGACATCAAAACAACAGCTAGACATCAAAATACACGAAGCATATAATGACTATGATCTAAAAAATAAAACCGCCATCACCAAAACCCCAATTACAATTCCTATCCTGTCCCCATCCTTTCTTGCAAAGAGCCATCCCGAAGAGGCATGAAGTTGTGCACCTATAGCTGCCAAACAGAGCAGGGCAAGATTAGCCACTTCATTTATTTTTTGTGTTTAGGCAAAAGAGAGGTGGAGTTCTTCAACAAACCCTTCCTTCTTGAACTTGGTATAAGGTTAAATGTGTCAAGAAAATGGAAAGTAATGAAGAGTCAGAGTCATACTCCAAACAATCCTGGCCCTGGCATGAGAGAGAAGGTAGGTAATTGTGAAATGCACGTTGTGACCACCTAGTGTAAGAGCTACTTCTAGTGCTATCATTTATGGACAGCTGAAGCTTTGAATGACTTTGATTTTCTTGTGGCCTAGAAAATCTGGCCCTTTGGCAAGGAATGCTTAAAACCAATTGCTTTAAATTAGATCTGTCCTTTAAGCATTGGATTTTTATGCATTTACTGTCAATAAGCCTGTAAATGTTCATTCATTATTAATTTGGTAGGAACTTACTTCTAAAACTATGGTTCCAGAACAAAAAAAAACAAAACAACAAAAATTCCATATGAAGGCTCCCCCTACCATTTCCCTCAGGAGTAACTCATGTCATGAACTTTCCTCATTGAAAATAAACTACTGCAGAAGCCCTTAGTGCATGCACTGTGTTCATCAGTAGACAGAAAATACTTGGTGCATGGGTTATTCATCTTTAATAAATTTTTCAGTCTATCAGGTTCAAGCTGTTCAATGTTATAAAATATGCAAGATAGGCTTTCTGTACATAAACATGCACTATTTTCTGAGATACAATGCATAAAGTCTTTCTGATTTTGCTTTCAAGATAAATTATCCTAAGGTCTAATAATTTGTAAAATTTAAGTTTGATATAAAAAAATAGGGGAAAGCAAGTAGCATGTTGCATTCAAAGGAGCTCTTCATTTCAAATAACTTGGAAGATTGAAATTATGTACAGAAAGAGGTAACACTTGGAGCTGGAAGTTTGACCTGCTAATCCTTTATGCTTTTCCATGTTCCTCTTTCAATCCCATCCTTCTCTTTCCAGAGCTACAAACTTGGAAGCTGGAACACAAGAGCACAGGCAGCTCCTGCCTTCCCTAGTGAGCTTTCTTACAACACTGCTTCCCAACTGCATTAAAAAAAAATAAAATCTCTTCAACACTTTCAATTCCCAAACCTAATACTTCATTTTACTAAATTACCCATTTCCCCCCCCCAGTAATTGTCTGTTAATAAATCCTGCTCCTGCTCAGCCTTATCCTTCAGTTACCCAGCAGCACCGCTGGCACCAGCAAGATTCGTTTCAAAATTGTTCCCAGGAGAGCAATAAGTAGTAAGTAAATTTTTGCCCTTGGTAGGCATCACTGATAATCGTAAGTCTTTGGTACAGACCCACATCCATCTCACAAACACACTTGCTAAAGAAAATCTTGAATGCCAGCACTTCAACCTGCCTTTCAGTCCCAGTCTGTCCACACGTATCAGAATATCACATATTTGGAATTACGGATAACATTGTTTTCTAGACCCATTAGGCATCAGAGCAAGGGAAACAGTGACATGTAAATAAAAAAACATTTCTGGGCTAAGGAGTCATTTTCATTGTTGCCTAAAGTATTTTTTGTCCTGTGGAAGTTACAGCTGAAACAGAAAAGAAACCTCACATTAACTCATGGCTTGAAACTGTTCACAAGCCCCCTCGTGGTGCTCGCTCTCAGCTACATTTCAGATGCATCAAGTCAGTGCAAAGATGCAGAGGGAAAGCTCTGCCTGTGAAACAGATACTCAGGGAAAGACAGCACTTCATTTGACATAACCCACTGCCTCTGGGCCTCTCTCACCTTTAGTGTGTAGAAAGCAGATACAAAAGATAAAGTGGCAGATTCTTTGCTACCCCTTACCCCCATTCTGAATGTGAATACGCTGCTCTCCAAAGAATGAGTTGTTCCTTTTAGAAAACAATTGTTTAGCAGCTATTTAAAAGTTCACTTGGCTTATAACTCTCTTCTATTTCTTTGTCCTCCCTTAGGCAAACAATATCCTTCTCTTCATTTGGTTTCATCAGCTTTCAAAGGAAAGTCTTAATAGGGGTACCCGACCTCCACATTTGTGCTGGCTTCTTCAAATCTATGTAGACAAAGTGACTCCAGGTTATGTGACGACAAATCAATTTTAGTTAAAAGACAACTTCCGTTTGAACTGCATTTATTTAAAAGACTCGGAATAATCCTGATTTAAAATAAAACATTTTTCACAAGGTAGTAAATAACTTGTATGAAAATGGTTAAATACTGCACCTTCACAAAGCCAAAGTCTCTACCTCATTCTCAGTGTGTCACTAGAATTTTTACCTCAATTGCTTGGAGCCCAGAAGAGAAGTTACAAATTGAGGTTCAATTGGGAAAGTTGAGCTCTTTCTTCAGAGCTAAGATATGATAACAAAACCATGATACTTGCTGCAGAGAAAAGTTTTAGAGCAAGTGTTGCTCTTTTGATCAGTTTGCTGTCTGTTTTGCCCACCTCTCCTCCTTTAAAAGGCTAATAGAAACAATTTATTTAGACTGCATGCAATGATAAGTTCAAAAGAGTTGTAGACATCTAGTGAATGGGCTTATCAGGCACTTTCAAAGGGCATGAAAACTAATTTCTTCTCACTTCAGACTTCATCAGCGGACTGAGAAGATTAAAATACTTTAGCCCTGCAAGCACTAGATTTGTGCATCCATGGCAAAAGTAAGGGTTGTAGCAACCTATGTGTTTATATTGTCTTTCTACAGTCTCAACAAGGAGCACAACTTATTTTTTATCTGCCTTGCAGTATCTCACATAGAAGTGTTTTTGAAAAAATACTGAGAACAGCATCTTGGGCAATTCATTTGTCCACCTGACTGGTCCTAAACTGTCACTTTCTGTCAAATAATGATATTTAAGGGAAAATGACAGAAATAATCTACGAAATGGAATTTATTGAAAGTTCTTAAGACTAGGATCACATTTGCTACAGGAATACTTTACCCCAGGATAAAACAGGTGGGCAGAACTCTATCTCATAAACTGAACTTGGCAGAAATTGCAGCCAGTGGAGCTGAGTGTACGGCTGCGCGTTCCCATGAGCTAGTGCTACACCAGCTATTCTGAGCACAGACATGCAGTGCAGCAACGTTTACATTAGATTCTTACTTTAATTTATTCTGCCTCCAAACGGATTTTACAGCTCCTGCATACTCCTGGCTTTTGGCAAGAGGTTTGCTCTTCTTGGGTTATATTCTTCTTGTCTGGCCCACTGCTGGTTTTCATTCACAAGCACTTAGCCCTACTCACTTCTATCATATATTGCTCCAAAGCGCTGTGCTAAGATGATTGTGTGCATCCAGTGGCATTCCAGACAAGCTGATTGTAATTATCTTGTTAATTTAATTTTTCCAGGCATTTTCTATGACTTTACCCCAGAGCATTTACAATTATTGTCTCATATTCGTATCCAGAGAAGAGATAAAGAACCCATGAAAAATTAAAATGTTTGATGTTGCCAAAGCTGATCTTAAACTGTGAAGCTTTCCCAGAGAAACTATATTTGCTACCACACTGAAGCTTGCAAGACATTTCCCCTAGAAAGTATTGCACTATCCATTTAAACTAAAGGTCATGCTGAACTAAATAAGAAAAATTAATAAAGATGATTAGTGGGAAAGTGGTGCAAAGGCCAGAATTCTGTCCACCATAGGAAGGACTCTTCTGCTGAAGGCTGCTCTATTTATGTGCTGCTTTTCACATCAGTGAATGTTGCCATTCCTAAGCAGAGCATCTTAGCGACAATCGATTTCCATTTAATTGTTGGAAGAGGGAAGGAGAAAGCAGAAGAAAAATAGAAAAGGGAAGGTACAACAGGGTGGTCAAACCACACAGAAACAGTGTCATGCTGCTAACATGTCACTAGTCCAAAAATTTGGCTTTTATTCCTCAGTGTCAATCAAGACCCTCTTGAAAGGGTCTATGAAGAAAAGTGATGTTTTGCATTTCAAAATGTTATAGGAGAACAAGTAGAAGGGGTAGACACAGCTCTCAACATTCTCTCTTTGTCAGTCTTTTGCATAATGTTCTGGTAGGATTCCTCTGCATGAATTTTATCCCATGCAAATGCTTGCAATGATGTGGTGTTCCTTGGACCCCAATGAATCTAAAAACCCCAGCAAGCAGAAATCATAGCCACATTTCTCAGCTGTAAAAACTTCCTCTATTTAAATTCAGTCCTACCCAGTAAATCTGGTCCCATTTTAGCTGCTAAAACACGACTTTAAGTGCTTAACCTGAAGTTGCCTACCTTTTAAAAGTTCTCACTATCTCTTGTATAAAATAAAACTGGCAGTCTTTTAGCTCTCATTTATTTGAAATGGGCCAGGCTATGCAGAAAGTGTTCTGTTGAGGCAGTCAGCTGTACTTTAACCACTGCAAGGAGCAGAGCAAGCCTGGGAAATAATGTTTTATCAGCCAGTGTTAACTGGTCAACACAGACCTTGCCCAGTCCAGTACTTCCACAGCTGCTTGCAGTATGACTATAATGCAGCAACTTTGAAATAGCCATTACTGCTTTCAGCACTAGCTTACATGGTTTGACACAGGACTTATTTTACTGAAAACACAACATGCCATCACATCCTCCCTTTGGGAAGCTGTGGAGCTTTGGGTATCTTTTTTAAGCTATAAGGAGATAGTGCATAATTAGACAAGATTTCTTGCGTGCAATGGCCCTGAACAGAAACAGCACTGCTTTACAGATGCTTCTATAAATATTTCACAGATTAACTCTTTTTATGTGTCTGTGCTATTCAAGTTCTCCACAAATGAGTTATACTTGTTCTTGAAGTAGCGTGTTTCACAAGTGTTGCTTTATTACAGTGGCTTGATTAGGGCTTACTGAAACTAATGGAAAAGTTTCCACCAACAGCTTCTTTTTGCTGGGTCAGTTTCAAGCATTTTATCAATAAACCTGCCCGTTTATACAGCATACTCTCTAATTTTGGAAGGCTACTTTTGAGACAAACAAACAGCCAACTTCAATATTTCACAATATCCAGTGAGTAAAACTTGTAGTTAATAGCTTTAGAAAAAAGGCCCTCAGTCCTTTTTAGTTCTTACAATGGGAAAATTGGTTCTTTCCTGGCAGTGAAAAACAGAAGAGAAGGATTTTATAAGCCTATAATCAAAAATACAAAATATATCCTTAGAGAAGGGTTGCAAAGGAGACAGTTTTTCAGGCAATGAATATGAGCAGAATTTCAGAATAAAAGCAGCAACAGAAAAATCAATGCAAGGGCTGAACACTTCTCTTGACACTTTTCCTTTTCTGAATGGCTCTTATAAATTAGTTTAACCTCTTGAAGTGCTTTGCTTCCAAAAGACTTAGTCTGGATCCAACATTCTAGTCACTCCCCAGAAAATAATGTACTTGCTTATCCCAAGAAGAGTTATGTAGAAAGCAAATTAAAAAATGCAAGATCTTATCAAATCAACGAGAGTCAGTCTCAAATATTAATGCCTTGTATCATAAAGACACAAAGTGACAAAAACACTCCCTATAGGCAATTGAAAAAGCAGTAACTTGACAAGCAATCAAGAAAATTGCAGCCCTGTTTTATACGTCTGCTTGAGCTGGTGTAGAAGAAGAATGAGTCTTCTATTCCATGTTGTACCTAAATGCAAGTATGAATCCCATGGTTTCTAACTGGACACAGCCCTTGCTTACATGTTTTGTATCACAAGAATGCCAGGGAAGTGAATAAAAATCTTCAGGCTGGAGTTCCAACTTTATAGGTCATTAATCTATGTTGGTAGCCTCAAAAATGTCATATTATCAGTTTTACTTGTACCAGATTCTGTTCCTCTGCTAACAACTCCTAGGTTACAGAGCTAGTAATGTCAAAGCTGATGTAGGAACTTTCCTCCTCAGATCACGAATTAATGGAGGAAGCCTGATGTTTCTAAGAAATGATCCTGCTTCACCACCACCTGTATTTGACAAGTGATGAGGACAAGTTCACCCACAGAAGGCACATCTACCAGTCCTTGCCCAGTTCTATATGGACACAGAGTGACAAATTTCCAACAAAAATTAGTCAGCTTCCCTGAAAAATGGCATGGTGGACACAGAGTTTAATTCCAGAAGATGTGATTTTGTCCAATTACTCACAGAACATAGGCACAGGGTTTTATTCAGGTACCCCTTTAGTGGCCAAATGACTTGCGTTCGCTTAAAGTTAAACCAAAACTGTCCAGACAGGCTGCACTGTCTGAAAGGTTTGAAGAGAGAAGAAGTCATCATCTATTACTTAGCAACCTGTTCTAATTGGTAATTATGCTCATCTTTTAAAATAAAAGTATATACTTCCCATTTAAATTTATTTGGATTTTTTATTCAGCTTTTTGGCCTTTCAGTTTCACTTGGAGTGAGCAAAATTGATCCAAAAGCTAGGAAAACATTGTAAATTTTTCCTGTTCACACTAAGGTGATCGTAATAGTGGGACATTCCTGGGAAGTAAAAGTGGTCTTGTTCACTTTTTTATAGTCACCAGCAGTTTGTAAAACTCAGATTGCAAGGAACACGTTTGCTTAGTAAGGCTCCCTGCTGGAGCCCTTCCAGATAAAGTGTCAGTACAAGCCTGTTGGTCAGTGCTGCAACACCACTGACTTCAAGCTAAATTCACTTCTTCCAACCTCAATCAATAGCACTGGCTGAGCACTCGTCACAGCAAGGGATTCTGGCCTGCACACCCGGCTCCAGTCCTGTCCATCTCATTATTGCTTATTTGGAGCTTCATTTGACCCAGGGCTAAGTTGCCACGGCTCCTCCTTTCCCCTGCTTGTGCTTTATTATGGCTAAATTTTTTTGTCTTGCTGTGAATAGGTCTCCTTTGCTTTTACAAGAATCTCTTATTATAAATGGCTGTGGTTTTTCTCCTCTGCTTCAGGCATCTTCATTACAGAGTACCTTAAAAAAACCAACAAAAACCCATAGTGCAGTGTGCCAGTCAATAGTGAAATTATGAGAAGTGTAATCTACTCTCCCCACCCTAATGAGCTGATGAGTAAATAACTGTCAGGGCATTGCACTGAGCTATTGATTAGGGCTTCCCGCAAAGCTGATACGCTGCATAGGTACCTGCTGCTAAACAGAAGAGATCGATTTAGGAAACTTCTCAAAACAATAATGAAAGGGTTCAGCTTTTTTAGATGCTTTCTCTTATGTGCTGGGGCAGCACTTTGTCATTCTAGATAAATCTTCATGGCTAGATCACACTTCCCACCCCGCTTCCTGCCTTCCACCTTGAAAAGGTTAAACATGTTCTGCAAACACATAGTCCCCTGGGACCGAAGTTGCATTTCATGATTTGTTGTAAGAAGTCTTTAAAGCACATTCTTAGCTTCACCACTGTTATCCTGTTTGTTTCAGAATTTGATGGGGCTTCACATACTCCAGAAGGATGTCATTGCAACAGTTAATTTAAGTAATGTGAACCTTTTCTTGCTCAAACTCAATAATTAAAGATAAAAGGGGGAAGTGTATTAGACAAGACATTCTATCCCTTCCTTTTACACTGCCTCAAGTAATTTTATTGCAAGGAAGATAATTTCAGCAGATAGGTACTTATCTCCATTAAAATGCAGCAGAGGAAACTTTAAGAATGATCAAGGGGACACACTGAGGTCTTCATGTTAAACAAACAAGAGAACTTGATGTACAACTCAGAAAACAGGGAATAAGTAGAAAGCTTAGACAAGATAAAAAGAGATAACAGCACACAGAGGATAAGTTATCAAACAGAAGACCTTGAAGCAAAGCATATTTTGTTCATTTCAATAAAGAACTCAAGATTCCACACAAGAAGATGGAATATTATTATTTTCTCCTGACAGATTCATGTTTGTAGCTTTTTAAAATTTATATTTATATAGCTGTACTATAATCAATTCCTTCCTCCAGTCTCTAACTCCCAAACTATATATCTCAACCCCAGAAGCTAGCCTGCAGTTCAAGTTACTCAGTTAACAGATACTGTCAGCTCTGAAATTAAAAAAAAAAAAGAAAATAAGAAACATGGAAACTATGTGGTGTCTTTAAAATGAACAATGGGCAGTACAGCAGAAGACACAGCAGAAGCAAAGCTATTTCACAGAGCCAGTTTCTAGACCGTTAAACTTGATATAAATAACTGGGTTGCAAAAAGGAAAGAAGTATTTATTCTTAAGAAACAATTTATTACTATATAGAGTCCCAACCAGTCATTCCAGCTTTGGGTCAAAAAGCAGAAAATACTACAGTCTTTAAATCCTAGTCATGTTCAGCACTTTTTATAAGGGCTCCTTTTCAAGATTTTGATGCATGGATATATCTAATCACGCAGAGCATGATCTCTGCATCTTCTAATTGATGAGAAACACTCGCTTTTACTCAGTGAACACAAAAAAAATAGGGACACAGAGAATGGGAGGAACTATGAAAAATGCCAAACTCTCATTTAATATATCAAGTAGTAAAACAAAAATATGTAAAAAGCAGATAGAGACCAAACAGGACCTTGCTCAGCTTTAGAATCTCACTAGGTTTTTCTTTGTGTTTCTTTGTGAGGGTCACCTTCCACACAAGGCAAACCTCAGAGAGTACCTGTGAAAATGATAATCAATAATGCTAGAAGGAAAGATGAAAGAACCGATATAGCTCTCTTCCCACCACATTGGGACAGGGTGCTAATAGACAAGGAAGAGCTATGACAAGTCTATAATCACAAAAAGATAATCCCCTGTCAAACAGAATGCCAGCAGACATCAGAATATTAATCAAGGAAAAGTTTTTCTAGTGCTCCTGGATGCGATTTGTATTATGCTGTTGATGTCTAATGTTCAAAGATTTTACTGCCATAAATCTGGAGGTGCCATGTATTTTCCTGCAGTTAGGATCTGAGGCTGGTTGGCTTTTGACTGAGAGCCCATGCCTAGTATCACCATAACTGTACTTCCAGAAATTGGATATGCAGGGAAGAAGAAAAGACTCCTGTGTATATGAGACTCCAGCTGGCATATATCAATCCTATAGCTTGTCGTGGTAGCAACATTAATCAGAACTACAAGATGGCAGATTACAAAAAATTTATAAATCCTACATGCAGGCACTTTGTCTGACAGAGTATAATTAGGCTGAAAAATTCATTGGCCACTGGATGGTCATTAAGGCTGAAACCATCAATCAAAGTTGAAGAGGGAGTGGACGTAAGACTTATGTAATAAGTGCAGATGACCCTAATGCTTCAAAGGGCCACTAAATCTCCACTTTCTGGTGTTAAGCCAATTTTTTTTTTTGTGACTAGACATTAGGACAAAAGCTTTAACACAGGGAAGAGGCAGCATAGCTTATTCCTTTTCCTAGCACATGAGTTTTCTTCCAGAGTACTTTGTTACAAGTCAAGATACTAGTCTGCAGTCAGGTGACTAGCAGGATGTTCTCACTAGATGAAGGCACAAACTGGCAATTGCCATGTCCATAAATAATTCCCACAGTTTCTGGTTCATGCACTATGACCTTGTTCCTCGTGTGTACCAGCTGCTGTTCAAATCAGTTCATATTCTGCATTTCCTTGTGTAGGAGGCAGGTATTTAAGTACAGTTACTGCCTTACCATACATAGTACAAAAGCTCCCAATACCTTTTACAGCCTTCCATGACCCTGTTCAGGGAGTGCAAGTTCTGATTGCTTGTGCTAAAACAAAGCTGTGGATCATGGTAATGAGGTCTTTTCCCCTTTTTCCCCCAGGAACTCTCGTGGGCTTCTTTCCAACTGGGAAGTTCACTAGAGAGGAAAGGCTGGTGGGCTTCTTTCTTGCAGGACTGGCCACAATCCAGACCTAAGCATCTGTTAGAGCTCAATATTGCTCTTTTCATAACAGATTTGGCTGGTAAACCTGGTAACAGCTGCATAAGCTACACTTATGATCCATGCAATTAATTTGCAACTGGCAAACCTGTCATTGTTCATCACTAGATGACAGCAATGCACTTCTGTGCTTGCCTTGAACTGCTACTAAGGGTGTGACTCCAAGCAGCCTTGTGTGGTTCTGGAGCCTGTTTCCTTGCTGTAATCACAGTTACATCAGAAAATAAAGGGAAGAGGATGCACTACAGGAGATAACTGTATGGATGAAGTACCACAGCCCCAAAGGGAGAGAACACATCAGTCCAATAAAATAGAAACCAGAACCAGTGGTGGGACTCATTATTTATCCCAAGGCACAGATTGAAATATTAGCTCCCTGCCTCTCATTACCACACAACTGCACTACACTGCCATAAATATGACTTTCCTATATCCGTGGCACAAATTCTGGTGCTATTGCATTGTAAGGCAGACACGTGAAAAGCGAAGATTCTAACCATGTGATGCCATAACTCCATTACCATACTGGGCTGCGGGAAAGGGGTGCCACAGGAGGAGTGAGTGTGCTGGCTAGGCCATTTAAGTGACTGTACTGGGAACCAGTTGGTCAGGAAACTCAGCTGGCCTTGGACTAACTTGTCTACATCCGCCTTTTTTGCCTCACAGCCAGGCAGCTCACTGTGACACCCCTGAGCTATTATTCTAGCAACACTATAAGGGCCGGGAACAGCAAAAGTGAAGTTTCAGAAAGCAGGGGTATTTTAACACCATGTCCCATAGTGAGCAACCTGGCCAATCTGTATTTTCAAGAGATTACCACTTAAGCTAAAGGATGGCTGGAAATGAGTTCATAGATGGAGATGGGAGGTAGAGAAAGAAGGGAAACAAAACCCCAAACAAAGGAAACAGACTGGATGCATGACCCAATTCACAGCCAAACACCACTTCAACTGGAGAAACTATTATTTAATCCTCCAGTTTCCATAGCAAGGCAATCTACAAATCTAGCTGCATACATACATATGTATACTCATACTCACATAAACCCTTGGATGAGAACAAGGAACGTGAATATCTGTAGCTTCAGTGCTTCTTTGCCCTGCTGGTAAGTGGAGAATAATTTCTTCTTGTTTATATCTATTACAAAGCATTTATTTACCCACAGTTTTCTCATACTGCCCTTTTTTCCTTCTCACCTGACATGTTGCTCTTGCTGTAGAGTTCTTCCTTTGTAAGTGTTTTAATTCTTAAGTTAGCTTTGGGGTAGGCAGTCTTACAGCATATAAATGAAGCTCTTGACCACTTGAGGTCATTAGAGACTCTGTGGTAAGAAATTTTTTAGTGAACAAGGAAACTTAGTTCTCTCTACCTACAAGGAATATGCATATCCCTTGCAAGACCCCAAAAAGCCCCATGACAACAACAAAAACCGACAGAAAAACCAAACTCAAAACAGAACAAAGCCCAGCTGTCAAAGCACAGAGAAAGTTCAGCTCAGAAAAAAGGAAGACTCACGTTTGCATTGCTTCTGAAATATCAAGTGCTCTGGGTTATTCACTCACAGTTGTCAAGAAACCATGCCTTGTTTCTCCCTCACTTCAGTATAACAATATGTGGTTATTTCCTTGTGGAATGGAATCACCAACTAACAAGCTGGTTATTTTGTTCTAGTGGAAACCATCTGCCAGAGGTACTCATTCTACATAAAATATCTTTACCAGTTCCTCTTGCTTACAAGAGCCAAATCTTCTGAAAGAGCTTTTGAAGGAAGTTGTCAGTTCAGACATTCACCTTCATGACAATTACTTTTAAAAGTAACTTTTTTACAAAAGTAAGGATAACAGAGAAAGTAATAAATACACGTTTAGCATGGTAGCCATGCTATAGACACTTAGGCTAGTAATATTAATATATAGGGGTTTTTTTTTCCTTCTCAGCCAGTCATCAATCCCCAAGTCCAAAACATCTTCTGAGGTAACCCCACAGTTCTTGGAAAAGTCCAAGACTGCCCGGTTTGGCTTTCCACTGGGCAAGATCTGTATGTATGGCTGCAGGAAGGCACAATGGAAAACAATGATGGGCTGCTGAAGGACACAAATCTCCTATAGCTTTTGATATTGCTTTATCTAACTAAATGGAAAATGCTGGGCTATAATCTACAACAGAAATACAATGAGGTACAAGAACTTGAATCCTTCATTTCTTCAGCACGGCAATAAAGATTAGTTTAAACCTTGTTTATCTGAAAATGAGTATCATCCTGGGATTGTCCCCAACCCTCTTCAAAACCAATTAGTCATTTCCTCACTAAGTGAACCTAGAGGCCTCTGATAGACTCCACTCTCAACATGTCTTTCTTCTGGTTTTATAATTGTGCACAACTTCTGTTGGTTTATTCATCATTGCAGCATGTGACCCAGAAGACCTATACCAACATATAGAGCTCCTTTCTGCTTCTGCACTTCCATTTTCCCTTCCCACTGTCCACCTTCATCTCAACTGGCACCTTACCCCAGGCATCTCTTTTCCAGCAAGAGTGGCACTCAGTTGCACAGCCTGTTCAGTATCTGGAATCTTGGAAAAGAAAGTTTCTTAAGAAAACATGAGACAATGTCATTGTGCTTAAAAGGATGTTAATGATTAGTAGGGGACTAACTACTCCCTATAATGAGAGAGAATGCAGAACAAGCTTCAACATTTGCAGCTCTTTGGGGAAGTGTTGTTGTTTTCCCTCTTTAAATAAATTTTAAAGAGATGACAGGTGAACTCTAACTGCAACTCCCTCTGTAGGCAATAAAGCATCTGATGGAATCACTGCACATCTGTGAGTGAAGTGACATGGATTAATCAATACACAACAATGTAGAAAATATTAAAGCCTTCCTTGGATTGTTTTGCAAGAACATCCTCTTGACGTTATTTTGATATTCATATCTCAGCCTTTATTTGTTCCTTATCTTTTGGGGTGATGGGTGAAGGTTAGAAAAACAAATCTCAAAGTGTTTTCCTTTGGAAAATTCTTGCCCTAATCTTACACATGGTACTTAGGAGTTGATAGAATCAGGTTAATTTTCTTTACTGGTTTACATTCATGTAACAGTAGGGAGAAATGCCTGGCAGACTCTTGATGTTTTCTACCTCCACACCGCTCAAAGGAAAATGTGGAAAACTGACATTTTTTTCAGAGAAAATATTTTCTTACCATAAAAGTCTTCTTAGTGTTTTGTAATTATTAGAAAGCCTATTTAAACATACAATGGGAATTTGGAAAGGTGTGATTTCACTTTAGTTTTGATAATACAAAAGTGCAAAACTGAAGTGCTTTGAAATGATGGAAATTAAAAGTAGGGTTTTTCAAACTTGGTTGGAGTGGAAAAGAAACTCCGCAAATATCAGGTTTTGATTTGTAAAGTCTGAAGACTTATAATCTTTGTCCAACAGAATACACTTCAATGAAACCTCATCAAATATCTTGTAACTATAGAGGAAATAATGTTTGTCTAAAGACAACCATCATTTGATTATATTATCACAGATACGAGGAGATACGAGTGTTGATGGCTGATTTTCTTTAAAATTCTGGTTTTAGCAGCACCTTCCACTGAGTTTTGGGTCCTGCACGTTTTGGAGGACTACCTTGAAAGAACAGCAGCCTGTTCTTTGGTGTGTCACATGAGCTGTCCTGTATCAAACAAGAGTTATTTTAGACTCCTTTCTCTAAAATTCAGTTTTATTGAAAAATTTGTAAAACAAACATTTGGTTTAAATAAAGAGTCTTCAAATTCCAGTCTAAGTTTCTCCAAACCAGTCTATATGATTCAGTTTTGTGCCAACATTGTTCTCTAGCTCAAATAGGTATTTCTGTCTTATGCTTGTAGTTCCTTCTTCCAGATGAATCTCCTGCACCTTAAAACTAGTTTTCATCCTACCTGGCTCAACAAAGAGGCCTATTCATCAATTTTTCTCTGAAACGTTCTTAATTCTGAATGTGGTTCAAATGCCAGATCAAATCTTTCTAAAAAACCCACTCATAAATCTTTGTAAGTGAAGATCTGTCATGCACCTAAGTAAAGTGAAGAGAAAAGGAGATTCCTGGCCAGTCAGTTACTTGCTTTACTCAGTTTGTTTGCTGGTTCAATCCCTCTGGTTGCCTACAACTTGGCAGACACAGAAAGCACATTTGTAGCAGTCAGGTCGGACTACATTTGGAAATATTTGCTAATGTGACCTTTTTATGCCTGCATGAGGACACAGAACAAAGCCAAAGGGAGATGCTTGTGAGACAGAGACAAGTACTTCATCAGGTACCACTAGTAGTAGGACATGTTCAACAACAAGGACATGCCAGCGAGAAGGATGCTCAAGTCCAATGTAACAGTGATTAGAGCAACTAAAAGAGCTGGTGAAGAAGTTTAATCCTGTGACAGACCAGCAGCCAAAACCTAACAAACAGCTCAGAGAGGAGTTTAATTTCTGCAGTCACTGCACTGCTGCAAGAGCTGCAGGTACCAAAGCAACTGGGACTATCAGAGAGAAACCACTGAACATGTTAAACCTATTTAGTTCTTGTGCATCTTCCTCAGCTACTTCTCACATCTACTCTTCTGTTTATGTCAGTGGGATGATTAGGAGTGACTTCCTTGTGGCAGGACTGGAGGAGTTTATTAATATCATATAGCAGAAAAGAAGGGGGCACTAGGGAATCTTACAGGCCACCAGAAACATGCTACTCCATCTTAGGGGCTTGCTTCTATTATACTGAAATTATGTCTCTATTGTTTGTCAGCTACAGGATAAAACAGGGCATCTTTATTAGCAACAACGTACTCTAATTGGAATTTTAAAAGAAATTACTTGCTCAAAAGCTCACTCAGCACCATCAGGAATATGCATTACTTGGTGTTATAGAATGGAAGGGAGTGTTTTAGTAGTAACAGCCTATTTTGACTAAATTTATCTCTGTAGCCTGACAGTGTAAAATTGATTTAGCACTATGCATGTCAGCTTTCTTAGAATGGTAATGCAGTCTTCCAGCTGGGGAATAAAGCTTTAATAAAAATACTTGTGGAACATATTATTTTTCTTAATGATGCCCAAGTTGGGGAGACAACTTACAGTAGCTAATCAAAATGCCACCCGTAACAATTACTATCAATTCTTCTCAATCTATCAGCAATTAGACTTGAAATATTAACAAGCGACAGATTGAGAACACTTACAAAGTCACAAATTAAACCAGCATAAATGAACTAATATGTACTATTCAGAAATCTGAAAGGCCTATTCTGCAACTGCCTGGACTATTCAGGCTTAATGCCTTATGCTGCTTTGGTCATGTCTTTGACTCAAATGCACTGCTTGACAATTCCAAGAAAGTGACATTTAAAAGTGTGTCCAGGGGAAATAAAGTAAAAACATCAGAAAAGATTCAGCAAAGAGACCATCCATCTTTCACTAATGAGCATGTGGAGAAAACAGTGCAGAATTACAAAAACAGGCAAAGAAAGAACCAATTGAACAAACAAAGAACATCTGGTCCAGAGACACCGTTGCACCATTTGACTCAGTTTGCAATGGAAATCGTAGAGTCTGGATTAAATCTATCTTTTGAGCAGTGGCTGGACAAGTCTTCATCCCATAGGGAATACTCTCTGGAACAAGGCATTCTAGGAAGAAATATGCTTGTTTACTTAAAAAAAAATAAAAATCTTATGTTCCAGATTGTGGCTGCTCTCATCTAAAGTCTTGCTATCTTGTTTCCATCCAAATCACAGGTTTTAGGATTAGGAGTCCTAAATCATGAATAACTTGCTGAGACAACTAAAGTAACCTTTGCATTTAGCTGACAGTCAACAGATATGGCTATAAAATTCACAGAAGTGTCAACTGAAAAAAAAAGCAGTTTAATCAGCAATAATGCCTTTACAACTTCAATGAAGGTTTATATTTATCCAGGAAACAGCAAATAAAATTAATGAAAGAATAAAGTGAACGTTGTCCCCCAAGTACTCAACCTATTTTAGAGACACATTATTTATAACTTCCTCCATAGGAAAAGCTAAATATAATAGCCAAGTCTGACTTCATAAATCCTATTTTGTGAAGTGTAAATACTTTTGGAAAAGAACAGTGTTTTCTTGACAGCTAATCAACCAAGGAGTACCGTTTATCTCTAGGAGTGACCAATCCGCTGTTGCGGTGTCAGGTTTTATTTGAGGAACACACCACAGCACATCAATGCAGATGTGCAAGCATGTAAACTATTCTATCTGACAACTGTCAACTTCAATTATGTTTTTCCTACCTACCTTAGTCTTCTCGTCTTAACCTGTTATAACAAATTCTAAAATCCCCACTAAGATCTTGGCATCTTATAAGAGCCCTGGGCAAAAAGGGAGTCCAGCCTGTCTCAAATAGATCTGTGACCTGGTGTGATCAGAACACCAATGCACAGGAACAGCTTCAAAGAGAGAAAGGAGTATAAAACTTACATGCAGTAGTGTAACCCAGGGACCTCTTTGTGTGCATTTGTAAGCTGTACTGCTATAACTTAAAAACAATATTTATTCTTGATTACTCTTCTTCCCAGCAAGCAGGTTCTGCATAATCTCACCCAGGAATGTTAAAAAAGAGGTAGCAGTTGTTCCACTGGTACTCTTCATTCTTCTAAAACTACATGAAGACTGAGCACAGGTGAACTAGAAGCAAAGACTTAAGCAGCTGCTATAGCACTGAATCGAGCTTATCTCAGAAACTCCTGTGAAAAAGCAGTCCACTTGTCTTCCCACATAGCTGCTGATTTGGAGAACAGCAGGTTTTTCTCTTTTCAAGAGGAAGTTTTATTCAAATGTAAGTCCCAGGAATTCTTTCTGGGAAAACAGATGAGTCTGATATTCAGCTAAATGTCTGCTACTGAAAGAGAAAGAATTAACTTCCTCCACGTTGAGGTCATTGTTATTCCTAGTGTCTTTGAGAGGATCTCCATAGCAAGGTAGCTCAAGTTTTAGTTCTGCCAGGTAACCCAATTCACATGCATCTTGAATTTCAGCCTGAACTCCACAAACTATGAGACAAAGTACCTGTGTTGGGACAATTTTAAGTACCTTTAGAGTTATTACAGGTAGAATCTAGAAAGTTTGCTGCATAAACATCCTCCAGTGCCAGTGGGAGAACTATGCTGTCTTGAAACCCAGAACATGGGATATTTCACTTTTTTAAGCAACATGCAATTCTCTTCCCTTCACACATGAATTACCTATTCTGTTATAGAACAGATTATAACTATCCCAGTTTCTTCATATTCAATTTTCATTATAATCTGATCAATACGTGACCCTTTTACCCTTGCAAACAACTTTGCCAATAGTTCCAGTTGCATGATGAATGCCTGAATTTCTTAAGCTGTTAATATTTTGCTGCTAGTTAGACAGTTCAGCACACCAACCACCTACTTATGCAATCAAACTTCATGCACATCTGTCCCTAGAGGACCTCAATTTTCTCTGGGAAACATGACTTTATAACTGAGAAATTCTTGAAAATACTGTCTGATTTTCATACCTATAAAAGCAAGCATATTCCAAGAAGGAACTGCTCCATGAGGCTTTTATTTCAGATTTAAATCAGCGGGGAAATATGGATGGATATTTAGCAAGTATGTAAGGAGTGCAAAAACCAAGTATTCATGAACAAAACAAGAGAGGGAGGGAAGTGCTTCTTAAAGATAAAAAAGCAAATAAATTATTTCAACACAACTAACTTTCTGTACTCTGGTTTGATTTGAAAATTAAATAACTTAATTAGATGACTGTCATAAATATAAAAGACTAGAATGGAGTTCTATAAAGACTCTCAACCAGCTATTATTATTATTTATGCTTCTTTACCATTTGTCCTACCTGCAGTAATAACAGGAGAAATAACTACTTCTGTTGCCTTCTTCTATCTGTTCTACTTTCAGAACAATTTTATTTTTCCCCTCCTTCTTGTAAGGTACAACTTCATTTCTAATTACTGTTTTCTGTTCCATTTAATTTTCATTATTCTTTTTAAGAACAGGAAAAAGATGAGCTCTATGCTGTTTTGATTTTGCATGATCATCCTTAGTCATGTTAAGCTCCCAGCTATTTTCAGCATATGCACACTTCTTGGGACCCAGCTTATTTCCTCTTCAGGGTATTCCGAATGTCTTTGTTAGGATGCATCTTAAACAGTATAGTTTGGGTAAAACAATAAGATTGCCAGACAATGAAATAAGCCAGCTTTTTGTGTATGTGCAGCTACGTGACAAAATAGAGTCTTTGTGGCAGGGAAGTAAAAAGCCTGCATTAACAGAGCTATGCTGCTTTTGGGGTCCAAAATAACACTCACAGCACTGTGCCAGGGAGGACAACAGTGCAGGAAACATTCAAACACTCAGTTGTGTTTTTCTAGAGAGAAAATAACAGCTCAAGCATGCAATTAAGCAAATTAACAATTGTTTTGAACCTGAACTACATAAGTAACAGAGGGGTCTTGAGACTGTACGCTAATTAAAAGAGATGAAAAGTTTTTAAAGAGCAACTCTTATTTTCTACATTTTCATAGCTTGCCTTGGTTACCAGAAAGCTATAGGTGCTCTGCTTTGATTGCCACTTTCCTGTGTTCATTTATCTACACATACTGCCCAATCACTTTAATTTACAGAAGCAAGCATTCTCTGCCTCTATTGACTGTGCTTTCCAGATTAGGAAAACTCAACCATAAATTGACTTATGCTGTCTCAGTTAAGGCTTCACAGTTACCACAGGCAGCAACATTTAATCACCTACTTGAATTTATTCATTTTCATTTAGGCACACTGTACCTCTATCATGCTGTAACTGATGTGGTCCAGGAAGTCATTTGCTCTAAACAGAGGTAAGCATCCTTGGCATCTGTAAGGCAGTTATCACCATCAGGTACTTTCATTGAAATCACAGGGCAAAGTGCTCATTACAACTGTAATTCGTATCAAGCTTAATTTCCAACAGGATGTAAACTGAATGTATCACATTGGGCCATAGAACAATGCATTTACCTGCCTGATTTCAAGGTTCATCTTCATTAGAAATTGTATTCCATAGGTAGCTACAATAAATCAGCTCTACTAAAAAAAAAAAGGCTCCAGTGGCAGCAGGTTTCTAGCTTTTGTTTCAGCTCATCTCTACCTGTGATTAATGCTTCATCATTGTCCTTGAGGGAGAACATCTGTTTTCACAGATCATGCTAATGGTTGGTTAAATACAACTGTCTTTACTGTTCCCAAAAAACTATTTGACAGATCCTAAATATATTGTATGAGATTGTTCAAGAGAATTTTATAATTTTTTTTCCTAGACTCTTCACCATTCCCTTTGGAAATCTCATGCAACTTTTTGTTAACTGACAAGGAATTACCATCCTACCTCCACTGCCTAGAGACAAAGCTGCAGTAGGAGGCCATTATCATGATTATGTGTGAGGTAAACAGCCAAACAGCTCTCCCCTAAACTACAATCTTCAGCTGAAAGATAATAACAAAGAGTGATAAACAGCAGCTTTCTAAACCGTTCTGGCTTGATCAGCATGAGGTTGTGTATTTGAATTTATGTTGGGTGTTTTTTTCCACAACTCCTCCCCTCTGATCTGCCCATAATGCAGATGTAAACGACAAAACAGTACTTCAGCAACATTGGTGCTAGGGTCACAGTGAAACAGTCACTGCAGAACAGTTTGTGATACTTGAAGGTATCAAGTCCTTCTGCTCAAAAGGGGTTTGACTTTTTTTTTGCATTGACAAGGATGAAAGGGTGGTGGTTTATCAGCCTAGCTCAACTGCAGAAACAAAACTCATGGTCAGTAAGCATGGGTGAGAAGAGACTTGAGTAGTTTGTTTCTTTTTTTGCAGTTGCTTTTCCTGCCTTACTGTAAAACACTGATGCTTTCCCTGATCTCTACCGTTTCTCCATAAAGTGTGAAAGACACGCGAAACCAAAAGAAAACATCACGGTCTAACAGGGCAATCCCACGCAACACCAGGAAAAGCCACAGACTTTCCCACTCCTGCACAGGAACACAACCACTGTGACACTCCAAGCTCATGGCTAAGCTGTCATGAACCTGAGGGTGGAGCAAAAATGGCTCTAATTTACTCTCTGCAGTAACAGCTGCCAGGACTTCATTGACCCACTTCACCTTTCTGTTTGACCCACACAGTAGGCAGAATGGGGTTAAACAATAAGAATGTTAGGTCTGTACGGAGGCAGCTCTCCTGAACTGAGACTAAACCTACACTACTGCTGCAAGCACATGATGAAAATCTCATTCATTAGCATAGATTACAAGTACTTAGGTTGTTGGCCTCACTGTACCTATTATAAGGCTGCTTCAGAACCTCATTCTTCTAAAGGTTAGAGATATTTTTCTGCTGTATCTTCCTAACAGAAGTTATCTACATCACACTGATCTTCACTGCATTACAGATGTGATGAAACAAGAGAAGAAAATATTTAACCACCAATATCCCACATTTCTGGGAGATGCTTAACATCCACTTCCCATTATCCCACACTACAAGTTGCTAATATTTTCAAGTATGGTCACAGCACTAGCATCTCCAGAAAATTCTCATCTTAGATTATAGGGATATAATGCATTTGAGAGATGTTTCAGTCTCATATAGAATAAAAAAAGAACATACACTCAAGGAATTGTTGGCTAGGGCATTCTGGGCTAAGCCAACACATATCCATTGTCAAGACAGGAATCATATTTTAACTACAAAGTGAAAGCAACTGACAAGAGGATAATCCTAATGATTTAAGGCTGCAAAGGTGAGAGCCTTAGAATCAAATAATCATATTACCAGCAGAACCATTTTAAAAAAAAGTATAGCTCATAGCAGAGTTTGATAAATAGCATCTCATTAGCAGAAACTCAAGGAGCCAAAGGTTAGTGAGAGGTACAGTCCAGCTAGATTTGTAACAACATTTCAAATTAAACCCTTCATTTAGAACATCCAGACAAAGTAGAAGCTCAGTTTTACAGCTCCTGTACGTTTGTTGCCTTAATCATTTATCAGCCATCATTTTCTCTCCAGTATGCTGCTGAAAGGATTATTTCCCCACTCTTTCTTTTATATGCATATAAATGTCTGGTGTTTTCAGGTAAAAACTTTAATTGTTAGTACGTGGCAAGCATAACAATGGGAGGATTTTCACATCTAACATTTCTTAAACAGGAAACAAGCCCTGCAATCCAATTAGCTGCCTTTGATGGTAGCCTTAAATTCTAACCTTGGGTAGAACTCTTTCAAGTAAGCACTTTGCTCTCTGTTCTCCCACTGTGCCTGGTATTTATATGTCACTGTCAAAAAATACCAGAAATTAAGGTATTTTAACTCAGAAAGTTAAAAGCAAGGGTATTATAAAAACAGCTAATAACTGCAGAAGCATGCACAATCCCATTCCAAGCTTCTACTGGATTAGTCATTGTAGGCTTAGTGCAGACAAGTTTAATTGAGCAATCATGTGACAGAGATTTTTGTTAGGGAATAATCCATTATGAATTCAGACACCCAAAAAAAGAGCAGGAGAAAGCTCATAAGATTCTGAGTCATCCCTCTAAGGGAGCAGCAAAGCAACATATGATCTCTTAACAGCGGTCCACTTCTGCCAGTCAGCCAACAGACGGGCTGTTGAGTTGGTGCTCTAGAGCCTCAAATTGTTTTGTCCAAGCCATTTAGCAGAAAGTTACAACGTGTAACTGTGAGAGTTTAAAGGAAGGAATATGCTAAGCTATTGTCTCCTGACATGGAAATTCAACTGACTCACTTCAGAAACAGTGAAAGCAGTTTCTGCTTAATTCCTTTAGAAATTCGAATTTGACTCCTCTGAGTTACATCAGTGTGCAGGCAAGTTTTTCTGAAGCCTATAAGGCAATTAAAATAAGAGACTACACAGACAACAGATACTGGGATCTATAAAACTTACTATTTTTTTCCTGAAAGGCTCCACATGACAATGATCACATACTCATGCATCAGAGTACCCTATAATTACTCATCAGTTTTAAAGGATACTACAGCATGCAAATACCATATACTTCCCACACTGGTATCTTAACTTGGACTTGAGGCTTTGAATTCACATCAGAATTTACCCATTACTTTGATTCAAACAAAGCAGTAAGAGCATCTGTACATTGATATAATCACATAAGACAATCCTCAGCCTTCCATCAAATTAGACTTGTTTTATCATAAGACTTACTGATCTTCAGTGAATGAATCAGCTTTTTTCACCCTCGCATACCTATAGACACCACACAACCAAACACGCCAGAATTAATGCAGAATTAAGTCCTAACAACATTAATTGCAAAAGCAACCCAATAAAAAGCAGAACAAACAAAACAAAAGACTAAGTAAAACAATTATAACAGAAAATACTAAGGTTACAGCACTTACAAACTCATCAGTACAACTTTTCCTATATTCAAACTATAATTCACCCTTCTGAGTAGCTGACAAAGTTCCCTCAAAAAGTCAGCAACCTTTGGGTTTTTCGTTCTAAGCAGCACTTCATACTACATTATTTTATTTCTGAAAGACAAAGAGAAAGCTTACATAAAAGAGGTGAACAAAACCAAATTACCTTTCCTCATAATTTCAGAAGGCTTCTCTAAGCCCTTAACAATCCTAAAAAACATGGAGCAGCAACACCCTTCTCCCTCCAACACCTTTTTTTGTATGACAAAGGACAACCATTTACCAAATGCTAATTGTATTTAATTAGCTATCAATTATGAGAAGCTACATTTCCACCTGTTTCAGATCAAATTCCCTGGTACTTGTAGTTCTTCCAATTATCTTGTTCAACTAGCAAAGAAGTTGAGCTGCTTGAAGTTAACTCCTGATTTTTTAGATTCATGATTGAGTATATGCTGGGTGCAGTTGTTGATGTCTACTGCAGTACATACTGTACCTGCTTCTGTATATACAGTTTCTCCAGTAAATACTTCCTGGTTAGTATTTTAGAAGTGAAATAAATATATTTTCTAAGCACCACACAAGTTTGCTAAAATATTCTGTTAAAACATAAGTAGTTTTCCTAATTAAAGTGCTGCCTTATTGAAGGCTATTCCTGTTTGTAAGGACTTGTATTTTCCTGCTCAGATATTAGCAATGTTCTTGTTGTCTACAGTTCACTTGTTTGCACTTTATCAAAACTCCAGTGGAAGCTGGTCTGATGCTATGATCTGTATCCTTCTTGGGTTCTCTTTCTTCTTGTCTGATTTTTTTTTTTTACTGAAAAAAGAAAATAAAATAGAAAGTTTATTTTTATGAAGCCATCCAAATATTTAATTTTAAACCTTTGTAACTAAAAAGACTTCAGTTTCTGGAATAGATAACAATGATCTCAATTATTACACAGATAAATTAACTGCAAATGAATAATGTTGATATCATAGGTACCTGATTTGCAATAATTTACTCATTGAAGAACTATAAGCCAGTCAATTTGCATTAGAATGGTTAAGTACTTTAATTCAATTATGGAATTACTATTGGGTGATTAAAGACTGAGAATAAATACCAAATAAGTCCGAGTTAATTTTATTTATCTATTAACTACATGACATAGCAAGATTGTCAGTTTCATTAAATTTGCCCCTATAGGAATTTATCTGGTATTGCTAAAAGCAAACACGCAGATGAAGTCACTAAGGAATGACCTTACCTATCTAGGAATGGTTTGGGATTGGGAAGAGAGACCTTGTACAAGCCCTTTTTTCTAAAGTATTGAGACAAAAATCTTTAATGAGGTCAGGTTGTAAATCCAAGAAGAGATACCACCCCTGCCCCCTCTTGGGGACTTTATAAATAAATTCATACCAAACTGGATGAAACACAACAGAATAAAAATTGGACCATAAACCTACCACTGGCTTCTTAATCAAGACATGATTACAAATGAGGAACTGATGCCTTGATCATGTGTGAGGTTTTGATTAAAGTGAAAAGTTTTCAGGTAACTACTTAATGCCATCTGTTGTGAACCTGCCTTAGACAAATGAGTATTTAGCAACACACAGTTACAGGTCTCCCTTCTGGTGCAAGAGGATGTCCTTGCAGTTAGACTCTAAGCATTGTAACTAAGCAACTCGTTCCTTTGGGCTCCTCTCATTACTTGATCGTGCTCTCTGTAGGAGAAATATGAGCTGGAAGTTACTATATTCTACCTTCAGAAGGGTGAATTATAAAAATCTCTTTATTTAGTACGTTCGTTCTGACATTTTTTCCTTTCAGCACTCCAAGGTGATTGGTAATGAAAATCCCCCCTCTGAAAAGCTTTAAGTCTGGTTAATGGACAACAACTCACATTGAACGTGCACTCGTAAAAATCCCCCACCTCCACTAAGTTGTTGGTCAAATCTTGGCTTACAGTTGTTTTTGTTGGTACACTGAAGACAACTTGGCAATGGTTTGGAAGCTGAAATGTTTCAATCACTAATTACAACTCTGCCATAATTGCATTACTGGGCTATTGACTTCGTGCTCACCCCATGCCTTTTACTGACTCATTACATCCCTTAGAGATTTTTAACAGTTTTTTGGGACAGCTGCCTTTCTATAAAGGCTGTGTAAAGCACAAGCTATGATGGGCCTGAAACTTTTAGGCATGCAACAGACCAAACAATAAAAAAAGCAGAATTATTAATAACAGTAATCATTACCATACAGTTGTGTTCCAAGGATGAAACATGGGACAGTGTATATCTGCATTCAAACCTGGCATTCACAGTATTTTCCATTAAAAGAAACTGGCAATTTAAATATTTCTAGTCATTCGCTCTTATTGTACCAATCACATTTCTAATTTCTCCCAGGCTATTCCAAGGAAATTATTTAACATGCAGAGCAGATCTTCCATGTATAAAGGACCCACATTTTTAATTATAGTCATTTCACAGGATCTAATAGCAATAAGGTTCCCATAAATGTTCAGAATCTAACAAGCTTCAGAGCACTTCACAAAGAGTAGCCATCATTCAGCAGAAACGTTAGAATGCCCTTTATTCCCTTTTTCTATTTCCCAGCAAGCATCCCAGGAGAATCACGAGTTTTAAATTTGCTCAGGCATGAAGGGATTGTGTGCCCCTTGAGCTTTTGTATTATGATAATGCATACATAAAGGTAATTTTATTAATTGGATCTCTGTCCACAGGGGTTGCTGCAACGGAGGAGGCAGGAGAAAGGGAACCAAATGGAAGGAGTGACCCTACTGAGTGGTGATTCCAAGATTCAAAATTCAATCCTGGTACACTCCCCCTTGAACCTGCCCCTCTTTACCTATGGGCTGATTTAATGTGAACTGTTCCAGGCAGCACTAATTTTTAACAACTCACTCCAATTTATTGTCTTTTAGCAAAAAATCAATACTCCAACTCTCCTTTGTACTTATCTTAAAAATTGCACTCAGGCAAGATTGGAATTCATTACTGTAGCCTTTGCATAAAAGTACTCCAAGCTGACTCTCTGTGCCTTCCTAACATCACAACTATAGATGTGATAAATTTCTCAGTATTTTCCTCATTGCTGTCAAATTACATTGTATTTCACTCCTCCTTGTTTGCATTTTTTTATGTCTGTGACACTTATCATTATTATTTTTTCGTATGTTTTTCCCCATTTTCATAGCTGAGGGACATACAAGGATGTTTTGATGGTGCCAGATCCTGTCTTCCAACCTTGCTACAAGAACAATTGTAACTAAACCACTGCAGAGCCTTTGCCCCATCCCTACCTCCCTGAAGGTTCTGAGTGGGTGTAAAGGTGAGCTTCCTCACTTCGGGAAACAAAAGCCCACATGTAAATGCCCTTTTCCTTTCTTATCAGCTAACTGGGCTTTTGAGGGAAGAAAGAATATAAAATGTGGTGGCAGGACACCCTCCTGCTTCTTTACTCATTTAATCAGGAAACCAGCAAACATGCTTTGGAAACAATATGTAAGTTTCACATTTGTCAGAGGGAATGTCATCATCAAAATGCTCCATATTCACAACAGTAAGTTAAAAATGCACCTACATTGAGCAAATTGACCTAATTATGCTTTCACACATTTCTAGTGGTTTCAAGTGAGATACCCAGAGAACTCCTCAGGACAGAGACCGGTTGAAAGGCCTGGAAAAAGCTCTGATACGTGTCAGGTATCAGAATACATGAAGAGAAGAGTAGGAAATAACTGGTGTAGGCTGGTAACATACCAATAAGCTTTCAGACTTATAATATGACAAGAACTCAATACAAACACAAATAATTCAGATGTGCATTTGGATGTTCCTTCCTACTTCCTCCAATCTCTCCAAACCCAATAGGATTTTTCTCCCCCTAACTTATATTTGCAGATAACAAAAATACCACAAAACTTGGACGGGTTAATGTTACTCCTTAAACAGCAGGAAAAAAAAAAATCACACTTTATGTAAAAACAAGCAGGTGTAATTTTTAATAAGTTACTTCGGTACTATACTAAGAAATCATGACAACAACAAAATTCCTTCTAAACAAAGGCTACTTGTCTCCCACTCCAGTTTAGTATAAAAAACTGAAATCTGTTATTCAGGCAAATCTGAAATAAAATTTGTTTCCAGTTTCAGCCACCAAGCATAAAACAAGTTACTTGTGTGGTTCTTGTACTAGAGAAAACATGATATCAAATATACAACAAAGATCTCTTTATACCCTCTTTCATATTAGCTCAACAAAACAGCAAAGAGCAGAACAAAAAAAAAAGGAATGCTTTAAACTTTCTGTAGCTTCTTGGGATGTTGCTTCTGTCTCTGATGCTCATGCAGAGGCTTTTCACAGTTAAAAATGACAACACTTAAAAGGCTTTTTCCTCCTTTTTTCCACTGGACACTCACTCTCTTTTGAGCTAAAAGGAACAAGCAGAGTGTAGCTAAAGTAAACTTCTTAGGATCTGACGGCTGACAACTGTAGTTTCTAAGATGTGGTTTGGCAAGGATGGGTAAAAGCATACAGTGACCTCAGGAAAATCAAACAAAATCAAAGGCAACATGAAATGGGCCTTTCTCTCCCATCCTGCTGTGTGGCTGACCTGTACGTTCTGGGTATCCCCAAAGCTGGCTCTGAGAACAGAATGCCCTGCATAGCCAACAGTTTTTGTGCATTATGCTACAGAAAAGGGAACTGTGTGCTTTTCAGATCCAGGCTTGGTTCTCTTCCTCCATTAATTTCTTAGGGCATTATGTACCCTGGAAAGAGACTTCATGTTCTATAGCATATGAGGGCTGGTAAATAAATCTGACAGTACCAATGCAGAGCTTAAATCAGGGAAGTCGCTCTCCTTCCACAAACAGTTCTGGCAAACACGTTGTTTTTTATGTCATGCTCCCAGGTCCATGACTCAATAGCATCTGAGCATCCTGGTCTTTTGAATATTAATCTAGTCAAAAATTTCTCTGTACTTAACTTTATGTTCCCATCTAGTGAATATCTTTCCAATGCAGTTGGAATGCAAGCACTCATAAGTCACCACTGAGCCTCCCCACACCTACCACATATAAGGAGAACAATAATAATTTAACACAAGGACTTTACTTCAGGTAGCTCCAATCCTGCTGGCTCTCCTAGCTACCTCATTGCTTCAGGAGAAAGAAGGAAACAACATTCTATTTCCTAATCTGACAAGTAAGGGCAAATTGACTTAGAGAGTTTAATTACTTAAAAAAAATTATACTAATGACATTGGTTGCCATGGCAATACATTCTTACTGGATGGAACAGCACTGGCAGTATTGGAGAGACCACTAGTCTTACTACAAATTAACTACAAATGTTTCTTGCTGTTCAGAACTGCAAATGCAAAAGCCAATACAATACTCAAGGTCTGCTTTTGATGTACTGCTACAGCAATTTGTGTATTTATGGTCCTACAGGCTGCTGCTGCAGCACTGGGAAAGGATAAAACCCAAACACTACAGTTTGTGTGGCATGTGACAACAGTGATGTGTGGGTTTGGAGAACTGGGAACAGCTCTCTGCTGCGACAAGCGTGCAAAGTTTGATCACGCAGAAACAATCATACATTTGTCTTGGTCTTAGCCTTTTCTAAACACTTGTTCAAAACGATTTAAACAAACAAACCAGTAATGACAAATGCTTTATTGATGGAAGAAATAAATAAAGCTAATCAACCACTAAACAGGCAGTCTGGATCCTAACCAGTTATTGCCAAACAGAAAATTGTTGAAGACTTTGAAGACAAATTCTTACTTAATAATCAGATCCTCTGTGTCACAAATATCTTGCACATTAAATGATTGTGCTGAACTTTGGCAAGGATCTCTATGACAAGCATTAGGTATATTAATTTAAATTATATAATCCTATTTTTCTCTTCAAGAAAATTTTGCGATGAATTGTGCATTTTGGCAAGACTTGAATATCTTGAGCATTTTATGAGGCAAATTTATTCCATTATTTACCAGATACCCCAAGAAGTGCAAAGAAAATGGAATGAAACATTTGAAGCACCCCAAAAAGAAACATCACAAGAAAAAAATCCTCAAATTCTTTTAGTTGCACCTTCATAGTTTAGTAATTGTAAAAGTAATAATTAAAATAGAATTGCATAATGAACCTCAGACCTTGAAAGAAAAAGGAAATACCAAAATTAACTCAGGCGAGCACTGAGTTATCTAATAGTATCCAGGCTACTTTTTCTTTTAGAACGATATCAAAACAAAGCCAAGAACAGATTCGGTTCTGCTCAGTGATGCTCTGCTCTGCAAAACAGTTTCAGGAGAAAAGAAAAAATTATGTGAGATGAAATCAAACTTACTTTTAAGGCTTCTCAGTTTTGTATTTTTCCATAGCGTAGTAGGGAACGTTTCTTTTTCCTTAAAAACTCTCAACAAGATAAAACCCACACAACTAACTCAAGATTAATATTACAGTCCTCTCTTTAAACTAACATTTCCCAAAATGATATTTTGGTATTAAAAATTATTTTGGCACTGCTGAGTCCTTGTCCTAATCAAATAACACACTGGGATTTAACACAGCTGAAATATTTTCCCTTGCTATTATATCTGGATATTTGTATTCTAATTACTGAATGAAAGAACATATGTTTAATGAATACGTAACATAAGTTTCTCCCAAGCCTCCAGAAATGCACAACACAGCATTTTCTGTTTTTATTCCAAAGTCTTGAAATTGCTTTACAAATTAAATGCATTTTCCTCACTTTGTTTTTTTACATCTACTGGGAGAAAAGGAGCAGATCAACAGTTAATGGAGTAGTTTTCTGCAGGAGCTCAGTAACTTGAACCCCAGTCTGCATAAACAAAAGCAGATGAGTGGACATGAGATTAGAACATAGTGTGCAGTTGCTATATCAGTTCAATGAATGCTTAGATTCTCTCAGCTGCTATATTTTATGAGAAAGGGTCTGCAGTCACTGCTGCAGTAAATCAGTACCTCAAAACCAGCCAATTTATAATAATGAGGAAAAGGATATTTCTGTTTTATAAAGAACCTGCTAAAATGAACTGCATAAAGGAAGACGGATGCATCGAGTACATTCTGGGGTCCTTTCTCTTTTGGGCTGATTTGCAAGAAGTAAATCCTTTCTCATCAGTTGGACCAGTGCAAACAGATCCCAGTGAAATACAGCAGGCTCTGGGTGAGTATCTGCCAGCTGCACCCATAAATGGTACTATTGACCCACAACAGCTCAGCAGCCTTCCCTCAGCCAAACCCTGTTTTATCTCCAGGCTCTTTATATAGAATTTGATCATTCACACACATCATTGTTGTCTCTCCTAAGGCAAGAACAGGCCACAGAAATGAAGTGCTGCTACTACACTCTTTCCCAGCTCTCTTACAAGGTTCTGTTCACCTAAGCCAACCAACAAGCGGAGAGAAGTGCTAGAGGACACTGACATATGGACCACATCTGACATTTATTTCCTAGAAATGAATATGGATGATATTAAGGACCTAGCTAGAATAGCATAACAGCATGTAGCACAACTCGGGAGATGGAAGGATAAAAGGAAAATGTATGGGTGCCACAGGTGGGTATCAGAGCAGAGCCACTCAGCTCACTCAGGCCCCTTGCCCATAGGAGCCCACTAATGACAATTTACAAGCACAGATCAAATACAGCACAGTAAGCAGTGAAATCATGAGATGATGGCTTGCAAAAAACACCTGTCAGTGCCCTGTTTATTTTCAGATATTTGAGCTTCAATGTAGAAATAACTGAGAAATTTTATAGCACATTGTTTAGGTATAAAGTCTGGGTTGTTCATTCTGAACCATGGAATTAAAGAAGGGGGTTTTGGACCAAAGAAGTATTTGGTTTAAGATTAACCAGATGGCCTCTATTCTGGGATACTCCCCACCCCCAACTTTTAATTGTATTGATTTTGCTCGTACAATTTTCTAAAGCTTCTACAGAATTAGAATTAGAGTTTGAAAGCGTAAGTTTTGCTTTTGTTCTGTTGACATATTTCTGAAAAGCTCTAAGAGAAAGCAAGTCTGCCAATGAGGATTTTGCAGCTTTGCTTGCAAATGTGCAAGCAGACAAAAAAAATATTTCCAGTTGTTCATAGCTTATATTTTCCAAAACCTGACCTAGGGATCCTAATGGTGAGGACATGTCAAGTCACAAAATTATACCCTATATAAATGGCTTTGAAATGTTCTCCAGTATACAATTAAAAGGAAAATCAAACCAGCGTATACCACATTCAAACACATGAGATTTCCTGTGTAAGGCATTACTTTCATTTGTCATCCAGCATTCAGAAGAAACCTCTCTGGATTGTGCCTTTTATGAAGGCTAGGAAAGAGCTTGTCATACTGGCACACAGTGTAGAAAGCAGAAATGGATATTGGATTGTTCCTTCAATTCAAGAGATCAGCAGATAATCAAGAAATATTTATCATTGAAGGGTAGAGGAAGCCATTAATAATATTTTCCCATGTGGGCCATATTTCTTCTTACTTTACAGGACAAATCCAGGTGTACAAATAGATGAAGTATGGATAAATTCACCAGCACATACAAGGACAGCATTCAGACTACCTGTTTCTTCCACCCTGCTTTGGAGGTCTGAACTCTTGCACTAATTCCTCTGCACAGGAGCAAGTTTCATCCAACATATACTGTTTACTCTTAAGCAAGAACAGGCTTCTGAATTTCACCTTTAAGACTGCTTATGTAGGAAAAGATAAAAATGTTCAATAGCTAGTGTTAAAAGAGAAAAAAACAAACCCATTCAAACCCCAAACCCTCCCCCACCATAAACCATGATTTATAAATTAGGAATAGTCAGTCTTTCTTAGATACATTAATCTACTTACCTTCTATTTTTCATTCTTTCCCTACTTCCCTTCTTCCTCAAAGCCAGATAGAATTATTCCTGGTACTAACAAAATGCACCAGCTTCAGCTAATTATTCCAATCAAAAATAGGAAAGGAGATGAAAACACCTAAACAGAGGCTATAAGAGGTAAATATCCTTCATATTTAATTAACAACACTTGGGTCCCTTAAAGAATTAGAATTAATTTGTATGGGTTTCACAGCATGCTCTGTACTTTTTGAAAGAAATCATAAACAAGCTATGTTATATTTTGGATTCAAGTATTAATAATAATTCATTAATGAAAATGCCATCCGGGTGCAGTTTATTATTTGATAGTTACAGGAAAGGAGGAATATGTCTAAGTTGCATGCAGTTCAACAAACAGAGACTCCTTCTCTCCCCCAAAATCTGTATCAAACCAAACCCCTGGGTTTCAGAGTTTAGCAAAACCTCGAGGTTTCCTTTACTCACGAAAAATACTATTTGGCAAAATGTCATAACTTTGCTTTGTGCTGCTGCTTTGAGGATTGCAACAATACAGGTATTTTCCTGAAGTGTCAATTTAATTAATTTCATAGTTCTTTTCATACTTGTCCATATTGCCAGCAGCCCTTGTACTTGAGCAAAACAAACACAGAACTTTTAGAATGAAAAAACTGCTACTTTTTTGGCTCTTAAAAGGAAGGGATCAAACAAAGTCTCATTTCACAAAAAAGAAAAAAAAACTGCTCTAGAGAAAAGTTCCTGCACACCAGCACAGCCACATTGATCATACCATGGGCCCTCAGTGCTCCCTCCTAGGATTCTCACTGATTTCATACTTTGCCCCTGAGCCTGAGGAGAAGCAGACCTCATTTACACACAAAGGAAAACCAGTCTCACTCTTAGCAGCCTGTATAGAACCCCATATAAAGGGGCTCTATATTTTGAAAGCTAAAGGAAGGAAAATGAGGGATAGTGTTCAGTCTCTCCTTTAACCAAAAAGTTATTTTGATGAGTGGCTGTTCCACTCATATTAGCATGGAGAAACACTATGATCTGATGTTGAAATAAGGAGACAGACAATGTTGTTGTGCAGGAGATGGTGGCCATGTAGATTCATCATGTACTCATATCTGGACAAGTCAGGTAAAAAAAACTTTGACTGCATAAATTATCCTACAAAAAAAAATCATTCCAAATAAGGCCATAGATTCAATAATGGGTTAATCCACAGAAACCTGAGTTTTCTGGGTGAAGAACAGTTGTGTAGGAGATACAGGCACTCCAGGTAATGCATTTTGCCTGTGTGGAAAAATTTTACCCTTTTAAAAACTATAGCATCTTACCCTCAGTATTCAGTCAAGCAAATAAATGCAGTCCATTCATTTAAGTGCAGCAGTCACAACATGATGTACGTTTATGTCTTCAAATTTCACTTCTGACAGCTTATCCATCTCCTGTGTTGGATGCCTAAGCACAGCTGAAAACATGAAGGTAGTTGCATCTTGCTCTTTTCTCAGCTAATGAGAAAAACAGAGTGTACCTCAAGCACATTCATTCCTTACTTACCTTCTGTGTATGCAAAATTAAGGCTACATCCTTTCTTCTTTGCAGTCCCTGCCTACCAGCTGCTTTGGGCACAACATGCTGGTGCACAGCACCACAATGGTATTGTTATTAACATGGTTGTCCTCAATACCAGATAGAAGATGCACCCCCCAGCTGAAATAATAGGGGGGTTTGCCCCCCTTTTGCTCAAATTTGCTGTCTTTGAATGTCTACCATCATCGATAAGATTCTGACTGATTAAAGAGATCTCCTCCAAAGGCCACCATCACTGAAGGGCATCAGTAGTAATAACATTACCAATACAGACTGTTCAGCTAAGCTGTGACATCATTATAGTCCCACAGGGGCACACAAGGCAGCACAATGTGTGCTTAGAGTTCAAAGAGAAAGGTGCTGTGGGTCTTGAGTAAAATATATGTCAGAACTTGTAGATGGTATCTTCTTCCAATTCAAACTGTTCAATCAAAGAATTCTTCTATCCAAATATAAAGCATGTACACACACACACAAGCTCATCTTGCAAGCATTGCTAAGACATTTTTGTTCAAGAAAAAAATCTCTATGTACCAAACAAATAAGTGGAAGTTTTCCCTTCTTTTCTTCTGCCAAACAGGGGGAAAAAAAAGCATGCAGATTTGAGGATACTTAGACATTTTACAGGTGTGTGTCATTTTTGTTGGTAATTGCAGTCTTTTTCTTTTTTTCTACAGTTCTGAAAGTCTTAAGTTGGTGATGTTTTGGTCTTTTTGTTTTTCCCTCTCCCAAATTGATTGCTCCATTTTTCCATGGGCTTCGCATATTTAGCTTCAACATCCTCATTATACTTTTTAGTTAAAAGCCTGTAAGTTTTTCAATTTAAAAAACTTTAATCCAATTTGACTTTTAATGAATTGCTAAACACTTAGAGCAATTCCTATAAATACAAATATTAACAGTATCTCCATACCCATTCAAAGCTGTAACAACACACCTACCTATACCCACACCTTTCTCAAATTCTCTATTAACAAGCCTCCATTTAAAGCTAAGGAGACAATGTGAGACTAAATTCATCTCACCTGAGACATCTCAATTATTCAATTAAAATCATCTTTGGACATGCTAATCCTGACTTAGGTTTAGTTTTCAGTCTCAGAAGAAAGAAGTAATCGCTCACATAAGGAAATCAATACTCTGCAGCAATATGGTACCTCAAGTGCATTTATGAAGAGGAAGTTATTAAAAAATAGAGAGCTCCAAAGCTCAGCCTGCAATTGCAGTTGATTCTGAAACTCTGCCGTCACTATAAATCCACTAAGAATGATTGCTGAACCAAGAACTGTTTCTGGTCTTCAGGAGCAAGGGGATAACACTGCTGTCCCCTTCCGCCATGTCTCCAAGGACGATGCTCACTGCTCACACTGCAAAGGGTCAGAATTAATTTCATGTGGGCCCATACATCCATTGTGGGATTTAACCTTTGTCTTTGACAGGTGGAAGGTGATGGCTAATGAGATCTGCTTCTGGATTATACAAGAGAACACGGGAGCACAGAATATCATATAAATGCAGCAGGAATAACTAAGCAAAGAATCCAGGATGCGTTTCTTCCTTTTCACTGTACAAGTGTGGCAACCACTTCTCAATCCACTTCACTGTGTTCTAGGCACTGAGCACTGACTTTATTTGACAGAGGAGAAATGGTATTTTTACAACTTTTTAAACTGTTTTTTATCATTTTTACCACTGAACATGGTATTTTTATGGAAAATGGAATTTCTATTAAAAATTACCATCAATGAGGAAAGAGCCTTTTATTTCTTCTTGATATTTTTGGAAGATGTAACTAAGGCTATGAGAGATGCTAGTGTCATAGGTAGCAAAAAGTGAGCATACTTGAAGGATTTCTTCTCTGTGAAGAAAACTCTTTGGAGGAAAAATGTCTGTATTTATTTTGTTTACAGTCATTGCTCTAAGTTGGTCTGAGGGATAAATCAATCCATTTAAAAACATTTTCTGCCATTATTTTTCAGTCACATATATTAACATAATGTAGTTTGATCACAACTCCAGAAATTTACAGCTCTGAATAATACTTCTAACACCTTGACTCAAAAGGAATCTTCTTATTAGCATTTTCCTTTGTTTGCAAGGACAAGGTGAAGACAAAACCTGCTTTCCTGAAGCTCTTTTCTTTTCCTGTGATAAAACACAACATTACACAGCAAGGAAGGGGAGAAGAAAAGAGCAGATACCTGGCCACACATCTTTATACAACCCTTTCAAGAGGTAGGTGATGACCAAGAGTCACCCCCTGCAAGGTGACCGCCTTGAACTTTGACTCCACTTCTCCAGAAGCCACACAGTCATTCTTTAGAATGAAACCACTGCTAATTATTGCACCTCCAACACACGGCAAAAAAAGTCAGCCTGCAAACGTCTTGCAACTGGAATTATCTTTAGCACAGTAAGCTGAAGTAATTAGTTATTTATTCTATGGCAATGTAGGTGGATAATTAGCTCATAATTTGCAGTTTTCTAGGCGTGACAGCCTGCTCTGATAGCTGCCCCTAGTCCTGATTAAATCTCTGCCTCAAGTCTCAAAGCAGCATCTCATGTGAGGAAATTCCAGGGTCTGCCAAAATCAGGTTGCCGTCTCGCGGTTTGAAATCATCATGTTTGGGTTTTTTGGGTTTTGGGCAGGTTTTTTTTGAGGAACAAATATTTTTGCCTTTTTGCTCTGATTAAATATTGCTTTGCATCCAAAGCACCTGTGAGAACATGGATGCAGCTGTGGGGGAATGAAAGGGATATTACACATGAGGCATTAAAATAGCGTTAAGAAGTGAGACGCACACGCAGGCTTTGGAAAGGATGAAAAAAGTATCTGTATGCTAGAAAAGGAAAAGTAAATTCTGCATATGAAGTGTATTAAGACTGCTCTAGCCTCCACCCCATGAAAAATACACAGGAGCTGTTACAATTCACCAGTCTCTGTGCCCAGATTATCTTTATCCCACACCAACAGCATCCGGTGCTTCACAAGAAAGCATCCTGGGCTGAGTGAACGAGGTTGTCTGGCCATCACTGTTCCAGGGCTACTTCCCTGGGAGCAGATTATCTCCAGCTTCTCCCCAGTGAGCAGCTGAGGGCAGCTCTGTTCCCCACAGCATGACTGGCCTCAAGGGACACCGCTGTATGGGGTGCCAGGCCCAGGCCGGAGCACGCAGCTCGGTAACACTGCTGCTTTTGTGGTGTGGATTAGGGCACAGGAACATTTCTTTTGTGAGGAAAGGCTGAGAGATATGGCACAATTTATCCTGGAGAAGAGAAGACTGAGAGGGGACCTTATCAGTGCTTATAAATATCTAAAGGCTCGGTGTCAAGAGGATGAGGCCAGATTCTTTTCAGTGGTGCCCAGTGACAGGACAGGGGGCAAAGGGCACAAAGCGGAACACAGGGAGTTCCATCTGAGCATAAGGAAAAGCTCCTTTAGTGTGAGGGTGATGGAGCTCTGGAACAGGCCACCCAGTGAAGCTACGGAGTCTCCTTCTCTGGAAACATCCAAAAACCACCTGTATGTGCTTCTGTGCAACCTGCTGTAGGTGAACTTGCTTTAGCAAGAGGGTTGGACTGGATGAGCTACAGAGGTCCCTTCCAACCCTGCTCATGCTGTGATTCTGTGACCTTTCCTTTCAGCCCCTCAGGAGAAAAACTTTTTCCTTTCATTCCCCCCTGAGGGTGGCTTGGAACTGGCTGGCCGCTTCCCTTTCTTCCAGAAGCTTCCTTGGTGAGGCCAGTTCCAGGCCGTGTCCTCCTCAAGTGGCAGCTGCCCAGCCATACCATAACAAGTCCCCCCTCATGGACACAAGGGCTCTACCCCAGCCAGATAATGCCTGCTCCCAGGGCAGGGTACAGGCACAGAGCGGCTGTGCTGCAGCCTGCTGCCCACACAGAGGGCTCTTGTATTATGAGTGGAAAACCTGGTTTCAGGGTGCTCCTGCTCCCCACGGAGAGGTTCAAGTTATTGCTGCCCCAGCTTGAGCAGTTTTCAGCCTTGGCCACAAGGCCCAGGGCAGCCAGACGGCAGCAGCTGGGTTTAATGAAGTATTGATTTTGCAGATGGCGTCAGCAATGGGGTTGCTGCTTTCTGCCTGAGGCACCCAGATTCAGTCACTCATATTTTATATGTTGTGCTGGGAAAGGACACAGCTCTCTGAAGTCTGTGAGCTGTATTGTTGTCCTCTTCATCCCTCGATTCACTAAACTGCAGTTAGCTGAGCATCCTCTGGCGACAAATTAAAACCAATGGGATAAAATGGATCATAATCTCTGATACGCAGAGTGGGGATTCTGTACAGATATTTAAGAAGATTGTTCCACTCCCATAAAATAACCAAGTTCTTACTAATTCTCACTCCATCCTGCTTCTACTTTCCTGTTTCCATTTTCTTGCTGTTTCCACTCTGCCTGACAGCACAGGAATAAATGATGGCAGAGCCCCACCCAGGTGCCACACAAGACCCCACATTTCTGTGGCTCACAAAGCACTTGAGCTTGGATCCCACGGGTCCTCCTTAAGCACCAGGACCTGCATGGTGAGCACTCACGAGGTGGCATAGCAGGAGGGAGGATCTGCCCTCACTTCATGCTAAAACAAGAAAGAAATGAGGCTTCCAGCTGCTACTCACGTTGTTTGGCTTCACAATCTCTTCAGACTGTTTTTTGGACACATCCAGAAGTCGTAGCAGAAGATATCTTCATTATTAATCTGCAAACTGCTAGGTCTCACACACAGACCTTTGCTTTTCCTGCCTCACTGGAGCAGTTCAGTTGACACACAGAAGATACAGGATACCTCTTCTGACCTTTTCAGCATCCCAGCCCTGCTCATACATGGACTAATGAGCCTATCCTGGGTACCACCAAGGGACAGAGGAACTTGTGGCAATTACATTACCTAAATCCCTCTGTGGATAAAGTCTTGGTAAAGGCATCGTTGATAGAGCCTGGCTTCCAGAGTCCAGTCCAACATCTCAGTCCACAGCTATTCCACAGATGTTGATTAGACATCACTCCAAGCTCCCATCACAAAATATTACCTCTCAGCATCTTAATAAACACACTTCTCTCTTTCCTTGGACTGATCCCTTATTACATTTCACAGGCTAGTTTACCGACGACAGGTTCATTTGCTAATACATGAATCATTATTGCTTGGAGCCTCTGAGGTTGCATTTTTATGAACACGTTTCAAAATGTATTTGATTGCTGTTAGAAATCATTTTGGTTCACACTCAACAACCAGGCCAACCTAAGCCAATATGCTCTGCCTGGCACTGTGAAAGGATGTTGTGAGAATTTAATTACTAACTGCAAGTTACTGTGCATATTGTGAATTTTAAATGTACTATTTCTTTGAGGTTTTTTTCCTCCAAGATAAAAACACCAGTTCTTCAATGTCAGCCTGTTAAGATTTCTATCTAGCAGTTCTGATAAAATTGTTTCAGTTTGTACATCCTACAGAGAACAGCATGGTGCTTTCTCATATCCACAAGCTGTTTGCAGACCATGAGTGCCATCCAAGCCAAAGTGAGTCCTCTTTGCCCTTCTACACATTACAGATGAGAGTTCCTTCATTGCCTTCATGTGACAAAGCTTTTGGAAAACCATTTTCTTGTGTGATAAATAGACCAAAACATCACCATAACAGAACTTCATTCTGACAGTAAGATTCTCACCTCGGGGAAGGGAAGGAGGGATGATGCAGGTATAGACTACAAAAATAGACTTAAAATATTTCTAAATCCACTCACTATTTCTTTTCCACTAGTATGATGGTGATGATGCTATTCTACTCTTTGGCTCCTATATGCTTTCATAACATGAAAACTTCATGACATATATCACACTGGTATATACACAGAGTAAATTAGACACATTGGAATCAGATTTCATTAGTGCATTAAAAAGAGGAGAATGATAACTTTTCAGAATGTCTCTTAGTAATGTATACATTACAGCATAAAGCCCATGGAAAATGTAGCCACTACATACCTCTAGTTCCACATTGTGTTCATATCCAGTATTATTTTCAATGACATTGAGTAAAACACCTGGGGTCTTGCTCTATAAGTATATTTTCTTGAGACTTTCCCCCTGTGGAATATATAGTGTGCATCACACCCCCCACTGTCCACTAGCTCACTTTTACCTCCAGGAGAGTTCAGTGATGCAATCTGGATTACCCTTGTTAGGAATCTGGCCCCATACGTTTTTTTGGCAGGACAGGAGCTCAGCCAAGCTCAGCATGCAGGAGAAACAGGCAAAGTATGAAGAGAAAGCAGCAGAAAAATTTGAGGTGGGAAAAGCACCTTTCTCCAGATGGTAAGATAACATATGTTTACAGTTCATCTCCTGCCCCATCTCTTTCAATAAAATAGACACCTTGGTGCTCAGAGCCTCCTTTAGGACAAAATTTTTCCACGTTCAGTGACATGGACTGTGTTAGACACATTTTCTTACCTGTAAGACCTGCATTCTTACAGGGATGAAAAAATAAATCATTACATAGAGCTGGAAACCTCCCTCTTTTTGGTGATTTTTTTTAATCCTTTGTTTAAATGCCAGTGCTAATCTGCTTTCTTTGTCCAGTTTTTATCTTGAGCAATTCAGATTGGAGGGCTGAGTGAGTTTTGAATTTATTGTGAAACAGAGAAACTGCTGTGGATGGTGAAAAGCAAGACTGGAAATTTGGAGTAATTATGCTAGAAATAGAATCATAAAAACTGATTTAGAACCAGCATCCAAAGAAACATCTGCTGATTTCCACCTCAAGATAAAATTGAAGCTGTTCCTGAAATACCCACTCCCTAGATAACATATCCTTTAGGAGGAAGATCTGAGGGGGTATGATAACGTGCTGCTCAAAGGAGGGCACCACTGAAGCAGAAGTGACCTGAGATAAATGTGGTGTGTAAATGTGGACTAGCTTTTCTGGATGCCAGCAAGTTACCATTATGGTCAATTGTGGGTCTGAGAGGACACATTCTCATCCACCATGTTTCATTCCATTAAATTTAATTTCCCCATAGCTTATTTTATTCTGTGTCACATTAAATCCAACAGCTCGAGTGAAGATCACTTTTACCTGCGTGTTTGAATAAAGAAGCAGCACATCTTATCATTGCTTCATTCAAGAAACATGATATTCACCCTCCCGTTTTGTTACGGGCTTCTGCTGATGAACCACTTCAGACAGGCTTTATGCCTTGATGGCTTTAGACATTGAACTGAAATTTTGGATAGAAGGGTAGAAAGAAAGAGAAAAAGAAAAGAGCCACTTGCTCATTGGGCCTCTTTGCCTTGCAGAGTGAGCCATAACTGATGAAGAGCCTGACATTCTCCTCAGTTAAGTGTTTAAAATGAACTAGGATAAATTCAGTCTTTATTCTCCCCATACTGCAATTTCTCCTCTTTGTGAGGGGGAAAATACCTTACACAGAAATTGCAGGAACATGGTCATTACTGTTTGTAAAGCATTCAGACATATAACAATAAGAGTCATATCAGTACTTAGAAATTTGTACAGACACTATGATAGACTTCTGATAGTTTACTTTTGTGCCTCATTCTTTAGATTTTAATTCTCACTATGAAATGCTTGAATCAACTGGAGTGTACATTTCAATACAGAAATTATGATCTCCAGCTTACTTTTGAGGCTTGCCACTTCAACAGTTCTTTGATTCTTATGCTTACAAAACCAAAACAAATCCTAAGCCCTTGTATTATATCTTTTGCCTCAGTGATCTGAGTTGCCAAGTTTGCTTGTGACCTTCTGGTCCTTGTAAGTTCAGTAAACATTAGACGTGCAAATTCTCCTGAAGTGCTCAGGCCTGGCAGAAATTAACTAATTAGGAGCCTTGTTTTTCTAAGTATCCAGCATTTTTCTACTAGTTTGGGATGAATCATCTGCTGGTCTACAAAAGAACATTTCTCTGAGACATGATGAAGCTCTGCACAATTACCTCAGACTAAATTTTTGGCCACATTTATCAATGCATTTCAAAAAGGAAAAAAACCCCAGCCTTAAAAGTCCTTTGTTTTGCCTTGTGTTCAGGAAAAAAAGTTAAGAAAGTGCTTAAAAAAATCTTAGGATTTTAAGGTTTTGAATAGGTCTAATAGTTGCACAGAGTGCCTTTCTATTAAACCCAGTGAAGCACACCCTTATGTCACTCTGGCCTGATGGACAGCAAAAAAGGTCTCTGTAGCTGTTCCAGACTTAAGAAAGGAACTTTGGCTCTGGGATCAAAACATAAAACAGGCTCCAAAGAGATGAAAAGTGTCCTGTTTTTTTTTCTGACAAGGCTGAACATAAGTACATCCCTCACTGCTCCTCAGGAGCCCACTGAAGCTTTGAGATTTATTTCTGTTCAGAAAAAGGAGGCAACACAATGCAGTATCCTGGATCTCAGTATTAGCTTGAGACTGTGAGGGAAATGCTTGGCTTGGATCTGCTAGGATGAATTTTGAATATTTCAAAAGAACTCCAACAGAATAATTCAAAATCTACTTTTCTGAAGAACGAGGAAAAAATTTTCAAAATACCTGTGTCACTTAATGAACCTACAGTCTTCTCTCAAGAGTGACTCAAAATGACCTGTACCATGTGAAAAGAGAAAAATTGGATCCAGAATTATTTAGGTGCATATTCACAAAAATATTTAGCTACTTACGTTTAGTGAGTTGGACATCAGCTGATCTGCTGACTTGCATTTTGAATCCCTGATGCAGATTCTCTTCTCATAACTCCCTGCCCTTAGGTCAGCAAGATGAGAACATCCAGTGTTCGTCTAACCTAGACCTTCTCTCTCAGCATAAGAGTGGCCAGCAAGGTCAGCCCCTATTTACTCAGAATCACACTGATAGACTGAACATATTGCTAATTGCTTTTTAATAAAAACCCATCAGTCTTGCAATGAAAAGAGTAGTTTCTTCAGTTTAAACAGATAATTTTGCTGTTTAATTTCCTCCTTCTTGCTGATAGGTGGCACCATTTTCTGCACAGAATTCCAACACTTGAAATACATTGAGAATTTCAATAGCTTTTGGCAAATGTTTCACTGCTAACACACCATGGCACCAGGCTGTGTGTGCTTTGGAGCTCTGTCCACAGATTAGACAGATTTCCCTGTAATAAACTGTAAAAGCAGAAAAATCTTTCCTGAATCCTGATTAAAATCTTTTTATTAAAGCTCAGTTATTCATGTAAAGAACCCAGGGCCTGGTCAATCAGTGAATTGCTGTATGTTGGTTCATGCTTTCCAGATTGAACAGTGCAGGTCTAACTCCCACTTTTCCAGTTCAAGGAAATCCTGATATGCTTTGCCCTTTCCTTATCATCCTATTGCTGTAGCTCCAATTTACAACACTAAAACACAATCTTTACTTCAAGAACTTTCTGTGCCAGCTGGAGCCACCCAAGGAGTGTGGTATCCTCCTCCATTGTCAGCAAGATAAAGGCCATTAGGTCATTCTTCGCTTTTCTAAAACAAATAATAGACTTAAAAACTGTACAACTGGTCTGATGAATGCCACAGAACTTTGGTGGTTGCACCTTTACCCCTAAGTTTTGTAAATGACAGAAGTATTTTTGTTGATTAGAAAAGCTCCTTTTTCCAATGCAGGTCGTCTATATCTGAAAACAAATGAGTTATACAATTACATTAGAGAAATAAGGTGAAAGAAGAAGGTGGGAAGAGCCTAAAGGAAAAGCCAGGGAATATGGTTAAGCATTAAAGGTGAACTTATGAAAAGAACAGAGTCCAGAAAGTGTTGCACTAGGTTTGCATGAAAAGGGCAGCGTTTTGTTTGCTGATGTGTAGTCTTATAGCTGGTTTTACACACTGAAATAAATTCTTGGTCACCAGGTCGGAATGTTGCATAAATTCTAGAATAAAGAAGTTTTGGTTGGTTGCTTTTACCTCAACATTACAGACAGGAAAATACCTCAGACCCTGTTTTCTTGTTTTAAATTCCAGAGAACTAGTCAGAATGCAAAGGCAAGTTTAACTAATTCGGGTGCTCAGCTGCATTACAGTAACCACAGATAGCCAAAACTAAACAAAACAGAACTCCAAGCAAACAACATATATTCTGAAGAATCATTATCACTGCTACCAGTACATGGTTACAGGCACACATACGTGATTCACAGTTCATTTATGAAGATTTATTGATCAAAAAAAGAAAAGGGGTGGCTACATTCATGGTATACATTCTTCACAGTGAAAAATCTGAGACTTAGGATAACTTCTGTAGTACAAATGTTGTCAGATGCAGAACTGCTGGCAAAATATTTACATAAACCTAATTTTGTTGGATACTATTCATAGAACATTCATTTTAGCAAGCACATGGTACATTTAAAGGTGACATTTCTTCTTCCAAGAGATGCTGGCTTGATTATAATAGGAAATCAAGTCCACAGAACACCTTAGCTGGCAGCAGAGCTTCATTTCTTCAGAGTCCTCAGAGTGGATTTCCAAAGAAGTGCCTCCACCCTAAAAAAAAGACTGAACCTGAAGATTGAGCTCAATTTGCCAATGCTGTGTCAGGGTGTTCCCTTTGAAACTGATTGTATTGTTACCCACCTGAAGACTACAGCCAACCCTACTTCCTCTGGATTAAACAGGGAATTTATTAGCAGCTGCTCTTTGGCTTCCACAGTTACTGTCCTTGAATAAATCAGGAAAGAGAAAGCTTGTGCACTCAGGTCTCACTCAGTTAATTCAATTGAAGTAGATGTGTGCAAGAAAGTCAGGAGCACAGAAATATGTCCCAGCCAAGTCACACAACTGTAACCCATGGGCAGGCCCTACAGCTGCCTCTTAGCAGGAGAAGGGTAGGGAGCTCTTTCTAGCAGAATGAAAGATAGTGTCAAAACCTTTCTCAGATGCTCTGGGTTCTTTTGATCACAAATTGCAAGCTTTGTGCATGCATACTAACAGAGGAGAAACAGTCTGGCTGAGATCCAAAATCAATATTAAAATCAATCATGTATGTTTTATAGAGCTGAGCAGCTCAAGAACCAGATCAGTTCTCACCACGCTATTATCCAATCTGATGTATGATATAGAACATCTGCTTGTGCTTTTACAAAGTTGTTTGCTAGTGATACAGAAAAAGCATAACACTTAGTCAGGTCTGAAATATGTTTAAAAAGAGGATGACAGAGGTCAGGCTAAGAAGGGTGTTAAAAAATGAGTTGGCAGCAGTTATTCACAGTATTTCACCGTAAGAGAACTACAGGGCATCCTGCAGAAAGAAAAGCAGAGATACTGACTTGCAGCAATTGTGCTATATATTACAACAGGATGTTATGACATCCAGAGGTGTAAGGGAATTAGATACATACAGGCCCACAGTAGTTATTAAATCTAATAGCTGGGTTGGTGTTTACAGTCTCTGGCTTGAGAATTCCTTACCTTTTGAAAATAGGGGGAGATGTATGATGAAAGGCTCATTCTACGTTATCCCTGTCTCCTATTTCATTCTTCTAAACATCAATTATTGGCTGTTTTCAATGATAAGGTGCTGGGCTGCATAGGCTTCTGGCAGAAGTATGACAGTATAAAAGAGAGTTCATAAGCACTTTATAGCCCCTTTCTATTGCCTTTGGGCAGATAAAAGTGACTTTGGAAGCAGAAAAAATATTCAAGTCAAAAGCAATACCATCAGTTTTAACAAAGCAGGTCTATAGATGGTATAAATTACTATAGTTCCCACAGCTACCTTGGCTGCAGCAAAGTAGTGACACTATATTATCTGCAAATCTGGCCTCTCTGTAGATACAGGTCAGGTTACAGGGTATGGGATATCCTTCAGTCCTTTGTATTAATTAGGCAGTTTAGAAAGTATAAGCTGTTTCTTTAGACCAGTATCAAGTCAATGACAGATCAATTGTGCACCAACACATTTGAATCACTGAAACATAGCTCCAATGCAGAACTCCTAGAAAGAGAACACTTTCATTTTCAACTTCCTAGCTGTGGTTCAATAGCATACTTTTCCCCACGGTTCAATGGTTGCAGGGGTGGTAATTGCAAGGTCAGGATTTTTTTTTTATGGGAATTTTTTTAATCTATGTTTAAATGCTTCCTTTTGGAGCATCTACTATTCCTGAGGGCCCATACAAGAGCAGAGCTTGTGTGGCTGTGTGGATTGGTACCTGCAAGCATTATGCATGTATTTCTTTGTACTGGGATGGCAAGACAAGCCTCTGCTCAGTTCTGACAGTCACAACACAATTGTAGTCTTTACTGTTATCAGTCTAGTGTTGGATGTGCACGCTCAGGGGCCAAGTCTCTAATGAGCCTGTGACGACGCGTCTCCTCTGACAAGCATAGAGCTCATCCACTTCAAAACAGCTTGTAACCTGCTGCAAAGTGTACCCTGCTCACCTCAAAAAGGGCTGACTACCTTTCAGAACAGATTATGTGCAATTTTAAAATGTGTGTATACTTTGCTTTTCTAATTTTCCTTTGTGTGACAACTTTTAATTTCAATACAGGCGTCCAAATGTACAACGATAAGCAATGCAGTTCATGTTAGCAGTAAAATGCATAGTAATTTATTAACTTTTGAAGTGTAAATACAAATTGATTTAATGGTGTGCCACATAATGAAAACTTATTTGCAGTCACAACTTGCATTCTAGTCACTGCATTATTTTTTGAATCAAACTTATTACAAAGAGCTTGAAAACTACACAGTACTTATTGATGGCCAATAAAAAACTGTAACCCTATGAAAAGTGAGAAGTGCTTCAATATACCTTTGAAGAATGTTTTTCATTCAGAAATTCTGTTCTTCAAAATCAGGTTACCAATGTATTGCTTCACGTGGGTATCTGTACATATATATTCTTGGCCAGAGAAAACAGTTTTTACTTAGGGAAACTTTTAGTTTCATATCAATAATGCTTTCATAATATAAGCCATTATATTTTGTGAAACTATTCTAAATTCCTTTACAATGTACTAAAGAGATCACTCTAAACCTCTTTCTCTAATGCCATCGATGTCTGGGGCATTGTACAGAAACAGCTAAGGTCTTCATACAGCATAACCATCCCAGATCTTTATAGAGACAAGCTATTTTCAACAGTTAAGTGGAGTAAAATAGGGAGATTGTTAAGAGAGAACCTAAAGCTAATTCATTACATTTTTAGATGATATAGATATTGATGCACTTTGTGCCAAATTCACTGAGAATTATTAACTTTATCTTTTCCACATTTACTCCTTGTGTTCCCTTAGTTCACAAGGTAAGCAGAGTCCATCTCTAGCAGAATGCACTCAGTGCATCAGTATTTCCAGAACATCCTTGTTACCACACAGCTATAATTGCATGATGCACATACTGCAGTAGACCATGGTGCCAACTAATGCATTTTCCATGCATTCAGTAATTACAACTCTCACCTGAAGTCCACTAATGTCACATACAAAAAAAAAAAATCAAATTGTATCTTGAAAATAAGATTTAGAGGTACACACTACAGCCGTCTCTTGAATAGCTATTCCTGATGAGGCAAAACAAAATGTGCTAAATTTGGGATTCTTTCCAGAGGGAACACATTATGTTTACTTTGACAGCATCCAGATCTAAAGACAAGAGAAGACCTGACCATTCCTTGGTTTCTATCCAGCTTGTAACCTTGCTCTAATTTGCAATACCATCTTTTATCTGTGGCGTGACCTTATGGTCAACTTTGACTGGCAATAAAAAGCAGACAGTAAAAATAGCAGCAGTCAAAGATGGAATACAATTGCTAGAAACATCTTCAATTGAGTGAATTCTGACAGTTGTTCTTCCTCCCAGAGCCTTTCCTGAAAAAGCCAAAACTATTTGTGTCCTAACTGAATGATAGCATGCTAAACTTCCTCTGAACTCCAGCTTCTATTAAAGTTCTTCTCACAATCCAACTCACTGGGTCCCAAAACAGGTCATAATGTGGTTTAGTATGGCTGTTAATGAACCATTTCAAATGAATACTGGATACTGAAGGAATTACATGCTGTGTAATTGATCTAAAGAACAGATTAGGATTGGTGCTATTTCATTAAATCTTATTAGCTCTGGTTTAAGTACTTAAAACTGCAGCTGTCCTGTGTCAGATAGATTACACCCCTCGTCGCATGGTAAGTGAGGTTTTCATCTACTAGACCACAGTTTTTGCAAAGGAATAGGCTGATGAAAAGAAATACTACCAAAGGACTACACAGGCCTGATCTTCAGACACACCCAGCCCAAAATTATTCATTGAAATGACATAGTTCACCACTTTCAGAATACGTGCAAAGGCCTGATGCTTGTTTCCATATTCTTGTCTTAGATCACTTCTATACAATCAGAGTTTAGCTTTTAGCATTTGGAACAATCTTGAAGAGTTCTCATGCCTGATGGATGAGCACAATATATATCTTCTATATAGTCACAGAGGAATCCACTGGGTCCATCAACAACACCTTTTTTAGGTCTTCTTTCTTTTTGTTGCTTTCCGCTAGAGGTTAGCGCGCCTTAGGAACCAGGGAGCCAATAAAGCCAGAGGACAATTTTGGCTGAGGAACAAATGGTTTTAATCAAGCCAAGAAATAATTCAGTTTGGAAAATAGTTTGTTGCTCTCAAAGGAGAAAGGGCTTTTTTCCCCCACAGGACTCCAATTTTGCCAACTACTAACTAATAGCTAATTATGAAATAATAACTAAATTTTAGGGACTTTGACATGCTTACAAAAGTATTTTTTTTCACTGGTTTGCCGTTGACAGCAGTGACTAGACTTGATGTTCTTTCTCACCTTCTGTTCTTGTGTCCTAGGATCTAGTAATTAACTCCATAATCTCCTAAATGAAACGAAATAGCAATGAAAGATTTTGATCTGAATTTTCTCCACAAGGCATATTACACTACTTTAAATACTTTCTATAACAACTGGATAGCTCCACTGTGGGAAACAAGACTTAAAATTTGAAACAACATTCAGTAGGACTTCAGATTATACTAATGGGTGAAATACTGACAAGAGACCCACAGACTTTGGTTAAAACAGATAATAATCAAGGTTTTTATTATTATTATTATTCCTTTTATGAGAGACTATTTAAGACCCTCTCACATGCAGAGTCACTAAGTTAATACCTCAGCCAAACCTGTGGTTCCTACAGATAAAGACTAAAGTAAAAATAATCCAACAGATGTCTTTTTCAAATATAAGAATTTGTTTTAGTAAATCTTAAAAAAATGACAATCACAGAAAATACCGACTCCAACTTTAAGAGTTATTTGAATTCTTTTACATTGTTCCATAAACCTCAGAGCCATTTATCTATCACAAAAATCTACTTTCCTTCTTATACTGAAAGTCTGCTTCTTGCAAGCCTTCTGCAGCCTGTGGCCTCTGCACTCAAAGCTTGCCAGGACCGACTACCCTCAGTTAGACTGTATGGCCACACTCAAATGTTTTGCACTGGTACTAAAACTGCAAGTCCACATTCATTATGGTGGTGTCATGGTGAAGAGTTGTTATGCTTCCTTAAAAATCTTTGCCAGTAAATGCAGATGTCTGGTGTTCTCAGCTTCAAATCTCCTAAACCGAGAATGCAAATTTTTAGCTTAGTAGCATTAAACCTGGCATTCCTCCAAATATTCAGCCTTCTTTTTTAATTTACACAGTATCTGAAAGGCTTTCTGCCCAATTTTTAACCACAGATCAACTGCAGACTGGCAATTCAAGACAAGGATAACAAAGGAGGCAAAAAATAAGCCCGCATGTGACATCTGCTTCTGTTCCGTACAGTAACTTTATACTCTAATAGTTAGGTATTTAGTAGTCACACTGATATATAAATACTTTCAACTTCCAGCCATCTTCATATAAAATAGTCAGCATTTACTCACTGGAAAGGCTACAACTGGTGTGAAAGACCTGTGACATTGCTCCCCAAAAAGCTCACCCACTTCCTAAAACAGCCTTTCCCTTCTTTTGCCTTCTCACCTCAACCAAATATTTCAAGCAGTAAAACTCCATCAGAGTAAACAAAAAAAATATACACCTTTCATACGATTAAAGAGAGAAATTGTATCTGGAGAGAAGAAAAGTCACTTACAAATAAAACTCCTGTACAAAATGTTCAACACATGTTCCATAGATGGCAAGTATCTATTTAAATTGTCTAATGGGTTAACATAAAGATGTTAATTGCAAGGCAACTGTTCCCAATTTATATTTAGCCTGCAGCTTCCTACTTGTTTAAGACCTGTGGGAAGGCTTGAATACTGAGTTTGTCCATGATGTTTTACCCTATTGCTTGATTTATTAAAGATGTTACCTCTCCCCACAGGTCTTATTACACTGTTCATGTGCAACTAACCATAAACAAAGAATTTTAAGCATTTTTATATTTAGAATCTCACCTGGAATTATTGTTTTGTATATACTCATGCATAGCCTGATTCACGTGACATAAATAAAGATCAATTAGCAACAAATAAACTCCAGGAGAATAGGTTTTGTATTGTATCTTGCACAGTCTATTTCAAAAATAAAACTGGGGCAAAATATGCTTTGTAGATAACAACCAAGAGTTGACAAGAACTGATGGATTTTGCATGTTATACGTAAATACTGTATTACATATCATGCCCTTTAAAAATTAAGTTTGTTTCCATTCTATTTTGTTCAGCATGCCTTGAAATAAGAATGGCAAAAGCTCTTCAAGACACAGATCACCAAGATTCATAGTACCACAGTGCCTGCAACTACATATCTCCCTGGCTTGGTAAAACAAAACTTTTGTGTAAAAAAAAACCCATAAAATATTAAACAGTGAAGTTAACAGATACCATCTCTGTCTCTCCTTCAGTATGACTGAACCTTCTGCAATGAAAAGCTGTCTGCCATGGACCCACATCCAAAGCCTGCTGACATTGATGATGGTCGTTAACTTTGACAGCCTTTTGGATACAGCCTTGTCATTGCTCTGGCTACCTGTGTGCAGATACTGCATGAACACTGGATACAATATTAAATTCAGGTTCACAAAGATGCTGTCAATGGGTCAAATACAGTAAAATATTTATATTTCAGAACAACAGTATTTATATATGTTGCCTAGTTCTTGCTCTAATTTGCCTTCTTATCACTATTTTTTTTGTTAGTTTTTCAAATACTGAAAAGATTTTGTTGGTTTGTTCAAGACATTTGTCTAGACAGAGCTCACAAAGCATATTTGCTCACATTTGACATTTTCACAGGACAGGTAACAAAATGGAAGATTCAAGCTTTTAAATTCCACAGATGGCACCTAAGTCAATCAACTGATTTTCAGAAGTAATGAGTATCCGGCTTCCAGGCAGTTGCTGGAACAACACAACAGTGCACCTGCGTGCGCAGCACTGCAGGATAGGAGCCTTGCACTTCATGTATTCAGGGCTCGTGGGCCAACCAAAGCCTCTATAAATTCATCCATCTGCTAGGACATTTACTGCCTGGAAAGAGTTAAATACACAAGTGATACTGTGATGCCTTTACAGCCAAGAAATGTAAAATGTGGCAATATAACGGAGCGTGTGGCTATTTTACCTATTCAACATTTACCTGTGTCTAACTATAAGAGGTCTCTAAAATGCTGATTTTCGGCAGCTTGAAGGTTGAGAACCACCTGTAAACATTTGCAAACAGTCTCCTTCTAGAAACAGAGACTCCGAAACAATCAACCTTGAAATTTATCATATACTATATTATATTATGTTTCTGGTGTTATTTACAGATCTTCTTGTTTAGTACAATGAGCCAGACATGCTGAAAGGTAAGATTTTTCCAGTCCCCTTTTATACGAAGTACAATAAAAAAGGCACATGATTATTCACCATAGGAGTTGTGCACCAGTCCATAACTTAAAGCTAAAAAGCTACCCATCAGAGAACTCTCTATATGAGGCAGTATTGGGATCTCTCCTTTGAATTCTTCATAGGAACACTTGTCTATTAGTTCCTGTAGGAGAACCTAAGGAACCTACTTGTCTATTGTGTTCTGATCTTCACAAGATTTCCAAATCAACAGAAAACTGTTAAGCTTCCCAGGTCAACTTTCGGAGCAGGAAGAGTCAATTAGGGCATGGATTTGTCTGCTTTCCTTTTCCTTCTTTTTTCTTTTGAATGCCCAGCTACAGAGGACTCTTGAAAGCCAAGTCCTGTTCAAACTAATTTGCTTTAAGACAAATGCCTTACAAGATATGGCACACAGCAATGAACAACGGCAGGATTGGCAGCTTCTCAGCCCCAGCAGTCAATGCCGGCCATGTTTTATCCAGTTCCTAATCATCCATTTTTGCCCCGAGCACCTTTGTACCACTAATCTGAGCCCAAAATTTGCATCCTTTGACATTTCCACTTCTAGACAACGGCCGGTGTCTCTGCTGATGATTGGACCATTCTGAGAAAAAAAAAGAAGGGAGGAAGGAAAAAAAAAGGGTCAGAAGGAGGAACAGGGAGGTGAAAAGGCTAGGAAAAAAAATAGTGCAATGTCTGTAAATCCCTAGAAAGCACAATAATATGCCTGGAAAGTTCTATATATATCAAGCAAAAAAAGTGATAGAAATTCCTAGGAGTATCTAGATAATTCAAAGTGCCAAGACAATTCCTTGACAATTCCAGATTTAGAAATTGTTAGAACATTCCCCAGAAATCACTAGAAAAACTCTTAAAGGACTAGAGAATCCCTACTCCAAGGCATAGGAAATGACAGAAACTGTAAGAATGCCTTCAAAAGTGCTAAACATTAATTGAAAACTCTTCATCTCAACATTCCTAGAAAGATGCTAGAAAAATTGCAGAAAAGTTCTAAACCCCCAAATTGCTAGATATTCTTAAAAAACTGCAAGCATACTCTTGACCATTACTACAGAAAACCAGACTATTCCAAGAAATCACATGGGGGACATGTAGAAAGCATAACTGAGAATTCCTAGAAAGCATAATTGAAAATTCCTTAGTAGTAATATAAGAAACTTCCTAGGTAACACACAACCTATAGAAAACGTATCTGACTATTTCTAGAAGGCATAAGGGGAGGGGATTCCTAGAATAGTCCTCTAAAGACTTTGTGTTTCCTTAAACATTCTCTAGAGCAGTATTCCTCTCACAATGTATTCCTGCAAGGCTCCCTGAGTTTTTCCATACCTGCGTGAAATCCCAGAACCTCTGTGCTGGCCTCAGGACATCTTCACACTTCTTCAGAGTGGGTGTCCTGCCCTTCCCGTCGTCGACGAGGCATTTGGAGTCAGGGAGGAAGGCTGTGGAGCCCAGCGGCCCCAGCTGCAGGACACCTTCCGAGCTGTAGCGGACAAGCTGGGGAGGAAAGGAAAGGGAAGGTTGTGACTGCAGCTCCAGAGTCTCCAGCAACGGGACAAAGAGCAGACCCGCAGCTGCCTTCCCTGCTGGCTCCCGCCCCGTGTGCTGATGAGGAGTCCTCTGTCCTGCTCCCAGTTGTGTCCCTGTGGATCTGGCACACACTGCCTAAGGGCAGAGCCTGGGAAACTTGTATTACCGACATGGGGTCTCTCAAAGGACACAATATTTGTTTCTTTCACACCTTTGCTCCCCACCATTCCTTACCTACTATTTTGCTGCAAAAGGACAATCAAGAAAGTGAAGTAATCAGTATGTAAATCATATCCACTCAGCAGGAATTGATTTAACAAGGACACCATGTCAATTTGCCATGCAGTTCGTTCTTAAGAGCTCTGTTAGAGGCTATTGATAGCAACAAGTCTAATTAGTTTTTGTAAATAAATGTTACTGAAAAATATACAACCATGCAACCAGTATCCAAAAATATGAGAGGGGAAAAAAACCCAACCAAAAAAAAAAAAAAGAGTTAAATAACAGCAAATTTGCTAACATATGCTTCAGGCTTACATAATAAAGAATCATGCTCTGATATTTTAGTTTTGTGTGAAGCTTAAATGTTCTGCAATTTAGTGATGTGGTAAATGCTACTGGCTGTAATTAGAGGCTTCAGGTTATCTAATTTATTATTTTAGAGTGTTTTTTTAAGTAAAAAAACTTAAGCAGGCACAATCATGGTTATTAATTTTTACAGCAGTGAAACTTTTTTTAAATGTTTCTTCTATTTTAAGTGATGCATTAACTTGCCTCGAGTCATTCACAGTAAAATGGCCATCAAGGAAAAAAATCCTACATAAAAGGGGAGGTAAAAAAATGATCTCTTCTAATCTCAGTATGCTAGAATATATTTTATTACATTAATATTAGTCCAAGGGAAAATATTTAATGACATAGAGAATCATTGTAGATGGCTCAGAGTGATCAGCACTGACTGTCACAACGGGCAGCTGCCCGTTTGCCTTCTCACACTGTTACGTTTTGGGTAGGGTTGGAGGGTGACACTGCTTCTTCGAGTGCCATGGTTTTGCCAGGATGGCACCATTTCCCACACAGTGCAGGTGGGAAGGGACACAGCCAGTGTGGAGCCTGTAGACTCCCAGGAGAGCAGGCTGCAGACAGAAACCCACATCTCAGAAGCACTAAATGAGAAAAAGTTTTTCCTAGGGACAACACTGGGGACCTTGGAAAGTTTCTTGCAACACAAGAAGCCACTGAAGAACCACTAGATGACAGCAAGCCTGAAGAACACAGTCTTGACAGAGAAAGGTTGATTTTAAACCTTTTATTCTGCATCTTCCAGATCTGATTTTTCTCTACTACAACTTGTTTTAATCCGTATTCTAATAAAGCCGCAAAGCCTTCAGGGTGGTTTTTAGGATGCTCATTTAGAGGAAAAAGTGGCACTGTCAGCTCACTCTTTATCACATTGCACTGAGATAACTGTGATAGCAATGGAGTTTATATTTATAAGTTGCAAAAATTAATAAGTAATCCCCTTAATTACTGCTAACTTTCTAGATAGGGAGAGCCTATCGAGGAAGATTTCAAAACACATTAAAGTGAAATGCAAGACGTTCATTTGGCAGTGGGCCAATACATTAAATTAGGCATATCTGCTTCTTACTTCTGTGTTTAAATTTGGAGTCATTACACCAGCATCATGTTTTGCCCTTCTTACCCCAGAAGTGAAGTGCAGCACCCAGATGCCAAAAGATGGCAAAATGGAGTCAGCTACCTGGCTTGTATGCTGTGAGGCTGGTGCTGCAGGGTGAAAGTCTGAGCCACTGAAGAAAAGCAATTATCACCCAGGAAATTCATTGCCTGTCTGGTCTTATTGCTATTATATGGCTGAAATTACTTAACAAGAAACAGAAAGAAGGTCAGAAGTGCCTGCCATTTATTGGATGCTACTGACCACTGCATGAGATACCATTAAGAGTCCATCAAAAAACCTTGAATTAGTGTCTGGCTTTTTACAGCCACCGTTATTAACCTCAGAAGAATCATGCTGTGAATAATCATATGTTGCTGGTGGTAAAAAGAGCATGGTCTACTTGCTCCCAGACCAGATGCCCTTTGACAAACTATGCGTTCATTTTCCCACCTGCCACTTCTGTTCAGAGCAACCATGTGAAGTGCAGAGTTAGAACAGAGACTACATCAGAGAAAACAGAGGGATAACTGCAGGAGGATTCTCCTCAGTATGAACAATGTCATTGTCGAGGCACTGTCTACACACACTAAATCAAGACACTTGTTTTTTTTTCCTCCTTTCACTATAGGGCTATTGGGGACATATGTTAAACAAGTTCAAGCTCAAACAAGCAAAATGATTCAAAATATGAATGGACAGCCAGCTTGGACAAATTAACATCCCTTTTTTCCCCACACAAAGAAACCGAATAGGGGGTGGGGGACCACTCCACAAACTTTATTTTTAGAGTAGAACCTGTCAGTGTATTTCACACTTCTTTCTCATGAGCCCTCAGTAGAGTCCAAATGAACTGCAAGCATGGCTGAAATTTACACTGGCAGGAAAATGTGTTCCTCTTTCAGCCTATTATACCTTTCCAGGTCCCTGAATACCACCTGGCAACCTGGGTGGCTTTGCCTTATGTGGATAACCAGAATCACTGCTCATAATGGGCTGCCTGCTCTGTAGTATATGATCAATTTTCCCTGTGGTTAAAGATGAGCAGCATTTTCTATACTAACACTAAAATGCTCTAAACTATTCTTTGTCTGTAGAATCTCAATGTCCAGAATTGCATGTGCTCTGCATTACAGCAGCCGTGTGTTTGGGAAAGACATTTACACAGAAACCTGTCAAAGCAGAAAGCACCATTGTGCTTAGGCCTCAGAAGTGGAAGATAGCTTGTAATAGAATTAGTTTATCTCCAATATTGAAAGTGGCAGTTGTGTGACAGCTCAAGAGAATCACTGATGGCTTGGTGCAGGAAAATGTTACCTACACAACGATGAGACAAACGGAACATCATAGGCTTAATTTTCCTGTATCTGTACTTTCTGCCAAGTGTCCTAACAGTTATAAAAACTTAGGCTTATCCTAAAATAAAATAAAATTCTAAAAAAAACACCCACAAAAAATTATCACAGTTCACACCACATTGCATAGCAAAGTTTTAGTGCAAAAATCTGCAAAATCAGGCCAGAAATTAAGGTTCAAGAAACTAATATATGATTAATAACGTCTCCCTGCAAAGACTTCGTATCATAACTTCCTAAAGACATTACAAACTGTGAAAATAAAAAAAGCATTAAAAGAAGTTGGTTATTACTGCACACTGGAAAGTGGGAACTGGGACACCGAGCCAATGAAACAGTGAAAATTATACCTGCTGTTTTGAAATATCATCTTAAGTGCCACTGCTGGACCAAAAAAAGAAATAACCCCTGAATTTGCATTAGAACTGTGGGCATGATATATCACACCAAATCCATTCCCAGTGCCAGCCAAAATCAAATGACAAAGTCTCCTTTATTAAGGAGTATTGAATCTTACTCATTTAAAAAAAAGAAAGTCCATGCAAGTCTTGATGGGCTGAAAGCCTTAGGTATCCATACACTCCCCTTGCAAGCTGCATAACAGAAACGCATTTATGTATTTCACATGAGGATCAAACTTCACTCAGTTTTTCTCTTTTATCTGAGAAGAGCTGAAGGACGATTCTGAAGCTACATGCTCTATTAAATACTCCAAAATCTAATCCTGATACTATCTGTTGTACTTATGATAACATAGGACACTTTTCCCTTCAACATTCAGAAATCTGAGCAGAATAGAAGTCAAAGGTTGTTTATCAGAACCACCGTATCTAATGCAAAAATAGTGAGTGATGCTGCCTATAGAAGGTGATCCTTCACGAGCATCAATCTGATAAGTAAATGCTGGCTTTTAACTGAAGGATTTGACTTCAGAAAAATCTTTCCTGTTAATTTTCAGTCAAGTGGAAAAAGGCATAAAACAACAGGCAATTCTTTGTAGGAAACAGCTACAGGGGTGGCTCCTGTAGCTTTTCACTCTAAGTTTAACCCCTCTTTCTTACTCCTGTTCTCCAGCAAAAGAAAATCTTTAATGATTCTTCAGCACTGCAGGTTAAGTGAGCTGTAAGCTGACACAGAAATTGAAACAGCAAGCAATAACAGGAGTATGAAATACCTTAATTCTCCAGAATACTTTTGACCATAAGACAAACAGATCACAAGAGAAAGAGTTGCCAAACTTGCAGGTTTGTTAAAGAATCTCACCCACTGCTTCCCACAAGTTAAGACACTACCTTTTCATCTGCCCCACCCCAAGAAATCGGCCCTGCTACCCAGTGTGCAACCCTGGAAATCCACAGCTCTACCGAGCAAAATGTTAGATATCTGCCCTCAAGCAACAGTTTAAGTAAAGCCTTTCATCTCCTCTTACTCCATCTGTTTGCATAGCTATGAGCTTCAGGGCTCTGAATGTTGAGATCTCCCTTCTTTCTGCTTGATCTCAATGCCGAGGGAGTTCTCGCTTTCACAGCTGCAATCCCTGCCCTTTCTCTTGATGTGAAAGGAAAGAGGAGGGCAGAGGACAAGGAGGCTGTTCACCAGGGCCTTTCTACCCCAGCATGACATTTTATTAACTTCTATTTTTCTTTCACATTCCATATAATCATCTCCACATCATGGCATTTAAGACAGGCTCCGAGTGAATATTTCCGCTGATGTGTAAGTGCTCTCAAATAGTAAAAAACCTGTGTGTCCTATAACTTTTAAGAAGCTTCCAGAACAACACATTCCACTTTTGAGGGGTGTAAGCCCATCCCTCTCCTTCTGTCCCCCTCATCGATATCTTACAACAAAAGGGTATTAGGCAATGCTGTAGAAACAATGGGCTTTACAAGCGATTGCACAAGACAAGCTACATGCAGAGACAAGACAGTTCAATAATCCCCAGTATATTCCTTGTTTTCTGAACTTTCTCTAGCTCTGGACAGTTTCCTATTACTCTCCCAGCAGTACTTGCAAACGTTTTTCCTAAGAGGGACTAGACTCAAACTTCAAATCCAATGAACACACATAAAAATGACACTATTTCTCTGTAAAGCAAGTTTTGGAATCAGCTTAGATTGATGCAAAACCTCGTCTGGATATTTCTAAATGTTAGCTGACACTGACTTAGCTTGAGTCAAATTCATTAAGTTAAATTGATGTAAACTCTGGCTAAGTGTTAAGTTAGGTTTACAGTTGGATTTGATGATCTTAAAACCTAACCTAAACAATTCTGTAAATGCATTTCAAAGCATCCATAATATAACTTGTCCCTGTTAGAACAAAGACATTTTTAAAGCTGATGCGATCGAAAAGATTTGGTGGTAAAAATGACCTTGAGAACAAGCAGAGGGGAAGGTGTTTTTTTATGTAGCAGTAATGGTACAGTGGTTTAATTTTTCACTGGTAATGCAGGACAGCACCATCCAGAGGTGTGCAACATGCAAGGGAAATAGAAGGGTAAGACAGAAGAAAAAATAATTTTATCACAGATCAACATTAGTCTTATTCCTAACTCAGCTTTTTTTAAACACTTGACTGACTTATGTTGTTTTCAGTGGAACCCTGTGTGTACTAGAATCCCTGGTAATCTGCTTGTCAGAATTGAAAGGTATGAAACCAAACAAGATTGTGAGTGGCTTTCACACCAGCAGGACATGAAGCACCAGTAATAACCTACCTAGTGAAAATGAATTCCATGTTTATATTCAATAGGCAAGTACAACTAACTCAAATCTCAACTCAGTAGAGGTGTTCTTTGCCCTATGCTTGAAGTGAAAAATGTCAGCAACTGAAAGCTAAACAATAGACAACTATGCTCACCCAGGCTGATTAGAAGAGAGGCTTTAAAAATGTTTATTTAATATATTAAAACGCTTGCTGTCAACACCTTTCATGCTATGTGCATGAATATCCTTGATTAGGGTTTGTGCAGCTGTGGTTCTCATACTGAATTAATTTTGTAAATTGTGGTGAAATGATAGAAGTTTTCCAGCTGTGTAATCATTAATTAACTTGGCTGCATTTGAGTGGCTCCAACCCATGCTTGTGTGTGAAATACTCAACTTAGATAATACATCACCTCTGCTTTCTGCTTGGTGTTTCTTACAGAATTAAAACTTTGGAAAATGTTGCAGGATGATTTGGTAGATTAACTTTTGGCTTTCCTGTACTTTTAGAGTCCTCACACACAAGGGATGCTTTGGATTTTCAGGGTTTAGGAGGAGTGACTTTCTCTTTCTATGCGTTTATATAGTGCTAATAACAAAAGGCCTCTGTCTTGTGGGTGTAATTTAAAACCTAAAAACAGCTTTTCAGGTTTTTCCAGAAAAATCACATAGACAGGATACCGAAGACCTGAAGCAGAAGTGAGCCAGAAAAGAATTAACTGGTCACCGTGCAACTTAATTTCTTGGGCAGTAAATACTTCGTGCGTTGTTATTTACAGCTGAGAAGAGCTGCGTAATGTCTTGTCTAAAGTGCGCAATTCAAAAGGCATCATCTACTGGGCAACGTATTTACACCTCACTAAAAGGAGAATGACCTGTTCCCTAATGGAAAAAATTGGTCAGAGCTGGATCTGACAGGTGAACTACTTTATGCTCCAAAATTTACAGGAGTTGGTTGGGAGAAGCTGGGCACACTGCACTTCCTTTCAAAAAAATTTACAGTAACCTATGCCCTCATCTATTTTCTTCCTCTGGAAGTCAAAGCATATTCCCTGAAACTGGAGTCATGGAGACAAACAAGTAGGTTAAAGACTTAAATTGCAAAATAAATTACAGTCAGAACCACGTATTTAATTTTCTTCCCAATGCTAGCACGATAATAAGAGATTAGCTATTGCGAAGAGACTTTCTGGAAGGACTTAAATCTGTAACTTTCTGGTCAGAGACTGAACTCTGAGTGCTTAGACACCTCTAACTAGAGTCTTCCTGAAAAGCTCATTTACATCTAATTAAGCAGCACTATTTTGTTACCTTACTCAAAGGCTATTCCTTCCGCCTCTACAAGGAGAGTGTCAGTCAAGTGTTCCATAATGATCCAGCCAAAGGTGGACATTTTGTCACTAGAAATTACTGTCTATCTCACTTTGCTCTAATAAGGTAATACTTCTCACCAGCTTGCAATTAAGCACAATACACAATATTTATATTTTGTATCTCCAAGGTGATGTACGAGCCAGGACTTCAAATCATTAGATGTATGACTGAACTTCAGATAATTGCTAAGTCCATGATAAGGTCAGAGTTTATTTACGCATAGGAATCTTCATTAACGTAGTTCTGATTCAGAGGGTACTTCAAAAGAAACCAGAATTACATTTCAGAAGAAACTCAAGTCCTGGATTTAAATAATATCCAACTTGTATTTAAAAAAACCCATCTTTATGAACATGAAAAGAAGAAATGTAATTTTGAAATCTCCAGACATCTGTAAAAAATAATAATATGCTCAGGGACTGACAAAAAAGAAATCTTGTATTTCAGAGAAGTCTTAAAAGGTATTCTTAATTCCCTTTGAAGTTCAAGTTAAATATGTGCTTAACTTTTTGCCTGCTTGGGGAATCACATCAGCAGCTTGCTCAATCCTTTCTGGATAAGAGCATATTGGACCAATGAACAGTTGATTTGAGGAGCTACTAATTCCTAGAATAAGTAAAGTCAAAATGAGAACAGTCGCTCACTCAAACAAACTGCCTAGATTCATTAATCTTCAGTAGATCTCTCCATTATTAACGAATTATTATGATTCATCTGTTTTCCTAACGGGCATCTTCAATGTGCAGATTCGCATCCTGAACCTTGGAAAGAGCATTCAAAAAGACTGGAGTAAAGCTTGATATTTTTCTTTCCAACTCAGGAATCTACTGCCAAACTCAACTCAAGCACACCAAATTACTTTTATTTTCTTTTGAAAATTCTTTAAGTTAGAGGTTTCTCATCGATTAGAGGATTTCATCCATTTACCTGAGAGGACATTCCATGGCATGGATAAAGGATTGCTTTGTCATCCTCTTCGGCTCCCTGATCTAAGCAGTAGCCACTAGCTTTGCTGTTACGCACCTACAACCGGACCAGGAAACAAAACCAGTTGTGTTAGTGTGTTATTGCACTACAGCTCAGGAAAGAACGAGCATGTAAAACTCTTCTGCTCAGAGAAATGCATGTGTATTCTCCAGGTACTGCCAACAGTGAATTTGCTCCACTAAGGACAACCTGCTAGTCTTTACAGACCTCAGGTCAGGTTTTTATTTTCAACAATTACTCAAAGATCAAAATCCCATAAAATTCACTCTAAGAAACCCAGGCCAAATTTTGCTTTAAATCACCCTTGTTTAAATATAAATTTTGACGGTTTAAATATAAATTTTACCATGTATTTTGAGAATGTGCCTTAAACCAAAAAGCATAGGAACTACCCAGGACTAGTATGGGATGTGGTACTCTTTATTTGCTCCTATGGCATGCATAAAACTAAATTTATATATGAAACAATTCTATTTGAATTTACAATATCATTACTTACAAAAGTGATGTAAAGCACATTATTGTGAAAGGATACAGCAGTGATGACCGACACCAGAAGTCTTTCAGTACACTTAAAGTTTGAGTTCAGAGAACAAAAATTGAAACATTCATGTGCCTCCCCAGACAAGGAAAGTTTACAAATCTACAAAACTGGGCTGGAGCTCTGGTGAAATTTCAGGCTTTTCTTTCTCTTCAGGCTAGAGGTATTACATGCATATTGCGGACATAGAAAACTTCTACAGGTATATTAATCACGAGGTTATTTAGATGGACATATTGAAACATTCAACAGGTCAGTTTTGGTTTAGGCAGTGAACAATTTGTCTGGCCACTACCATAATATAAAAATAGCTGCTGTATAAGGTGTTAGAAAAATCAGTAAATAATCCTCCATACTATAGTGTACAAGCATAACAAGGATGGGATAAGGGAGATCACCAACAGTTACATTTCAGGAGGTTTATTTTATGACTTGAGTACTATAAAGGCTAAAGAAGACGAAGACAGCTTTATGACGTGGCTTCAAAAAATGTGAATTGAGTCACTAGGAAATATATTTTTACTACTATTTCAACCTGTTTCACATCTACTCAATACATTTTTCTTCTTTTAAACTTGCTAGAATCCAGGCATCTTTTTCTCTAGGAAAATAACCACAAGAGGTAATTAATAACAAGCTTGATGTTATTTAGGATAGATCCTCTGTTTTTTCATTATGGGCAGTAAGACTGAAAGAGAACTATGCCAGTTTTTGCTAGCTAAACAGCTTGTGTGGCTCCAGTTTATCATATATTTTAATGAATTAGATACTTGCATCACTACACTTCCTGTTTTACTCAAGAACCTTCATGCGAACACTCAATAGAAACAAACGTCTTTTTAGAGCCCAGCTTGCTAACTGTCTGATATAATTGACATAACATTGGCAGTACTGCCAATGCTGTTTACAGTTAACAGCCTTCTCAGAGCTGACAGTTACTAATAGTTCCTGTTGAATTTACTAAATGTCTTTCCTCAGTTACTGCCAGGGATAGTTATATTAGGTTGCAAAGGGATATTATACAATAAAACTTGCACTTTGTATCAATATCTGTAGTGCCTGACTTATATTTATATGAAGTCAATCAAATGGAACAGTAAGGAACAATGTCCATTTAAGTGGTCTTGTGTGAAAATATATTGCTTTTGGATTTAATTGTAGTTATGTAGGCAATTAAAATAGAATATTAAAAACATTACGCAGCAGGAGAGTTCTTAGAATTTCTCCTCAGTTCACAGTCATAAGTGGTAGCATTACAAGCATGTGGTATAGATTTAAAGAGTTACAGAAGGCATGTCTGACTTCTTTATAGATTGGAGTCAAACATACGTGGGGGATTTGAGTGGTTCAGAGAAATGAAAGAAATGATTCAGGCAGCTGAGGTGAACCAAAACCTCTACACGTTTCTAAAAGGTTTGGATCCAGCATTTTATTAGGGTCAAGTAACCTTAACCTATCCACTCAGCTATCTCAGAGTGGGTGTTCCAAGGTCTTACTCAATACTGGTACACAACTGAAGACGAAAATACAGCACAAAGACCCACCAAAATAATCTAAGTAGAGATGATTTTTATCCTGAATAAAGAGGACTGCAAAAGTAAGTGAATATAATCCTTCAAATAGTTTAGCAAAACCCCAAAAAGGGGTGGTTCTTTACATAAATCCAATTCAGCAAACTCAGCTGTTCTCATTAACTGCAATTATTTTAGCTCTCTTGACTGCTGATATTTTCTTGATGACATCTGTGGCATCCTAATTGGGGAAATGATTATCCCAAATTTATGTTCTCAGAGCTACTCTATTTTAAAATGAAAGCCAAGGGGGCTGTGTATCATCATTAGTGAGAAAGATTTCACGTAATTTACTCCGATGAGAGGGTCAATGCTTCTCAAAGCCACACTTCCTAGTGTTTATTAGAAGTAGGGGAGGGCGTTTCTGTTGCTACTGCTGTGCTGACTTGAAGTTGCTCTGTACATCCTGAATACCCACCACTAAGATGAAAGGACTGCTTTAATGCAGCCCTGAGATATTTCCAAAAACATACAGTACCTCTCCATAAGTGACCGTGTTATTATAAACCCTCATTTCAGGATAGACGTTCTCCAAGTACCACTTAAAGCTCCGGCACTGCAGTCGCCGTCGTAGAGCAATTCTTTCAGAAACATCTCCAAAGTCAACTCCAGGGTTCTACAAAGCAGAAAAAGAATAAAGAAATCTCACTGCATTGACTTTAGGGTTGTTTTCTTTACTGAAACCAAATGAGAGTTAATTTTATACACCAAGCTGTATTTCCTTCTCTTCTTTCTATTTTCTAAGTAGCAGCTCAAACAGCTGCTGCTGAGAGCAGACAATAAATATTAATGAAATCAGTGGAAAAAGAAGGATAACGAACAAGGAAAAAACAAACATAAATCAAAACAAGAATAATACAATAAGGATGTTGTTATGTACAGCAATTCTAAATGTTTGCAACCAAATCTGAACCCCTGTGCTTTTAGATTTGTTAGCGTTTTAGGCAGAAATTCTGATCTAAGATACAGCAGCCTGATCAGGGTTTACTCTAGTGACAGTCTTGGATAGTCACTAATGTGAACGAGATCAGAATGGACCTGTTAAAACTTCAAAGCAGAGCTGTTCAAAAAGTCATTAAGCTCCATTAGACAATTGCATAGACCAGCATTTAGTCTTTATTGGAAATGGAGCTCATTTGTAGACTTGAGCCATAAAATGTAGTTCAGCTCAAAACATTCTTTATCATTCTACTTCAGAGTTTGATTCATGTTTGAATATAAACCACATGAAAAGGACAGGCTGGAAGAGTCAAATCAATATGACCAAACCCAGACATTTAAAAAAATGCTATATGAATGGAATTGACTGAAACTAGGGAGTTTTGCATATGTCTATCTCCATTGTCTTGTACACTTCCTCCAGAATGATGTCTGTACGTTTTGCAGGAGATATCCAATGCAGGTTTACAAGGCAGCAGGAAATCTTAACTCGGGGTTTATTAGAATCCCCAACAGATGCCTCATTTTCAGGAGAGAATACAAATGTAACAGTGAACAGGTTTTTCTATTTGCCACATCAAGAGTTTGCTGTGCTCACTGCTGCTTGCTGATGCATACTTTGTCATGAGCTCTCTATGCAGCATCCATTCAAATGAATGTTAATTTATGTACTACTTCAGGCTACGTGAAGGGAGAGTAATTCTCAGAGGCACTCAGTACAATAAATCATTCAATATAAGATTTCTTTATCACTAAAAATGTTGAGAAATAGATCATAAGCAGGGGCATATCAAATATTTGGTTAACTAAAACAAAACTATGCCGACCTGCTGATGAAGGTCATAGGAATATGATCGTGCAGACGTGTCCAAATCAGGATAGACATTATGCACGGATCCTCAATAACTTAGAAGGGAGTGAATTGTCAAAAAGATGATCTGACCTTTTGTAAAAGAGTTAATTTTGATGGATTTTGGTATGGGAGAACACATATATTTTGCTTGCCTCTTTTCCTTCTTATTCCAAAATGAGGCAACACAATAGCCTATTTGTAGTGCCTTCCCTATGGACCACAAGAGCAGCAAAGTGAACGAATATAAAAACGCTGTGTTAACTTCTGTATTATCTGCAGTGATCATGTGCAGGCTGCAGTGTGATTGTACAAGAATTAGGTGGCTACAGAATTCAGTATGTGGACGTATTCTTTTTAGCCAGGCAGTAAGATTTCTGGCTCTCCTGCAGAAGGTTTTTCTTATGGCTTACACTTCTAGAATGAATACTACAGTGGAATAACTCTCTGAATACTAACACTAGCTAACAGGGTTATTTTTATGATGCACATTTTATCAATCAATTTATTTTATGAAGGGAAAATTTTAATGTTCAGTACTTCTGTTGATTTTATGTCTCTTAATATAGATGTGCTCTCTTTTTTAAAGCACTGCTGTATAACTCAGTACAGAAAACTACATCAATAAGCAATCTCAGAGAGATTAAAGGAAATCATGCTTTGGTGTAAATGCTTATTTAAATATCTTGTCTTTTCTCAGAATTCATTTGCAGATGGCATCAAGCAAACAAATTTATCAAGGTCACTTTTTCATCTCCTATTTGAAACTTATCGTTTTCTCCAGTGGATGCAGACAGGGCCAAAATGCCCCTAAAAAGTTAGATGGACACTGCTTTTTTTTTCTTCCTGCTATCATAGGAATCTCGTGAGGGAAAGAAGTTATGCAGTACTGCCTTTCATTAAGGCAAAATAATTCTCTGCAATTAGCTCTCATGCAAAAAATAGTCATGAAATCACATTTTCATAGAAACTTTGCACAGTGTCCGATATTGAACAGCAATAATGTGCAAACATCTGAAATATTAAGACATTACAAGGAGAAGAATGAAACACTGTTCCTCTAAATATGTGTATTTTCAAAACTACAGCAGGAATGAACAAAAATGGGTTTGATAAATCACCAAGGTACCAAAGTACAAGTAGGTACTTACGACACAGACTAAATCTGATGAAGTCTTTGACAAAACTCCCGTGACTTTGATGGACTCTATGTCATAAATGAATAGTCACAAAGATACTACTGGGTTGGCATATTTTCCTGTTCTAATAGGAACATTCATGATTCCATTTACTGCAAGCAGCTCTCGACAAATCCCTCACATAAGGGTTAACTAAACCAACATTATCAACAGATCAGAGTATGCTTCCCCTCAGGTGCTCTCCCTGTGCCTCTTCACAAGCAATAAGTGGGATGCAGATACCACTAAAGAACACAGCAGCAGTCAGTTTCCACCTGACTAGGGTAGAACATATATCTCTTCTTTCCAAGAATTGTGCTCTGTGGAGATGTAGCATGTGAGATACTTACAGAAGAACGTGATAAATTAAACCTACAGTTTATCTAATATTTATCTGACATGGATTCCTAGAGGGCCCCACATGCCATCTATAATTTGCATCCGCAGTAAGAAACAGAATGAGTCCACATTGCAATTCTCAGCCTGTAGAAAATAAAGCCAGTTAATGTGTGATTCTTTTATCACATACTTTACTTTTTTTATGCTGGTGAGGCCTACTGAATCTCACGATGAATGGTGATATTTATTTATGGGCATTTCTCTAGTCCTCACCACTGTAGCATACGAACACCTCCAAGTTTAATGGCATCCCAAATTAATGACTTCTGAGGAGGAGGTGCATAAACCTGAAACATCCTGCTCTACTTAAATTATAAATCTGTGTCACTGCTCCTGAGCGTACAACAACACTTATACCAAGGAAGAAAGTTTATATGGCAGAACTCTCCATATTAAGCACACACCAGCACAAAAGCACTATGAAGAGCCACCCATATTTCTGCCTCTGTTCAGGAGAAACTGTGACCCACACTTACTGCCATAGGGATGTTCCATGCCATGTAAACATGCGACTTGAAATCATCCATCCAGACCTCGGCAGCTCGCAGGGCGTTGCGCTTTGCATAGTAATCAATGTCGTTGTTGTAGGGCTTCTTTGTGCGTTCAATATGTGCCACACGAGAGCAGGGCAAGACCTCCATGCTTCCTCCACACTGCCAGACCTGGGAGATTTGGAGGAAAAGAATTATGTGGGTTTTATTTATTTATTTTTTAAGGCCATACAACTGCTTCTTTTTGGATGCTATACATACACTGTTCCCTAGTTGGAGGTGGGTACTATGGAATAACTCACAACAACCACCTGATTTGCCTGCTCTGAGGGTGAAACCCTTCTCACTGCACACTGACTAAGGATGAGTCCAAGGTGAATGCAAGATGGTTGTGTTATGTATGTAAATTTAGATACCATAAATATCCAAGTCCTTCCCCATAATATCACTGTTCTTGGAACCTTTAGGCAAAGACAAACTATAAGGTAGTAACCACTATCATAGGGAATAATTTAACTTTGCGCTTGTTACTGAAACATCAACAAAACCCAGTTGTATCATCTGTCTGTATTTTACACTGTATCAGCTCTCCAAATCAACTAACCAACTTTAAATAGTTTAAATATGACTGCCAGAAAATTGTGATACACGTTTAGTGTACTCAATCACAGATGATCTATTCTACACCAGGGTTTTTGTGTGGGGATTTGAACATTGCCTTTGGGAAGAAGAAGGAAACAAATCATCCCCACACAATACCAACAGGAAAAAAAAAGCAAAATGGAAACACACTTATTTTCTCATTTTGGAAACTTAGACATTGATTGTGAATCAGTCAATTATTCTTTTCTTTTTCTAATCTAGCCCCTGCAGGCTTCACTGATTTTCACCCCAGCAGTTCTCCCTCCACAAATACACTTTGCCTTACCTTTGTCAGTAATAAATAAGCACTGACTTACTTGGTTGGTACAGGATGTTCCATGGAAATTTACCCAAGAATAAAGGCATGAGTCTTAGTGCAGGATATCTTAGTGAATTCAGCCTTTAATCAAAATGTGCTTTTATTTAGTGACCAGGGATGCTACCACACGGTGTAGTAGATGCAAACACAGCAAATGCATTTCTCACCCAGTGCTCTTACATCCCCTCAGGTGCTTACCTGTGGGCAGTGAGGACACGAGAAACCTCTGAGACAACTATTCTGTACATATTTACCTGCAGCATGGTCACATCAGAAGTAATAAATGTCCCCTTATCTCTCTACCCCTGACCTGATGAAAGGGTCTGAGTGGAGACTGTATCACCCAGCCTTCCCAGACACCACTGTACCCATAACTGTGCAAGTTTTTTTTTCTGCTGATTATTTACTGTTTGAATTCTGTGGTGGGGAACAAAGAGGACTTGTCTCTCTGACTCAGCAAGACTTGAAGTGATGAAGAGTGAGTGAAGCTTATGCTTTTCAGTTCACTTATGTCTGCACCCACTAGTGTAGTCTAGCTGAAATAAATAAAAGATAATAAAATAAAAGAAATAACCCACTGCTTTCCAAGGTTGCCTTTTAGTGAGCATAAGAGCTTGCTTCCAGAAAAGATGCATTCCAGAATAATACCAGGGCAGTTCCTCACCTAACCTGCCTTCTCAGAGACAAAGATAAATTGCTTGGGAAGTGGTAGATAAAATCTTCTCCTCCGGGTGTGGGGTTTTTTTAATACTTTGTTAGATAATATTTATTTGCTGTTTTCCAAACTGTTCTACAGTAAATCACTGGCCACTGGAATTTACATTTGATGAATGAAAAACATTGAAAAACACAGTCCTCGTAAATTTGGACTGACGTATACTGAGGGTGTCCAGTGCAAAGGGGAAGTGTTACAATAAAGAAAGGAATTAATTGATTTTCATGCTTCGAAGGGGAAATGAGCAGTACACTTTAGTGTACTGCTATTCGCCCAATCCATCCTGGAAGTCAGCTGTTTAATGCACAGCACATTTCCTTTCTGTTGATGTGGCTAATGACCTTGTAATTTTTATTTATATCTTTTGGTAGCAAGGGCAAATACATTATCTGAGTGACAGATTTATTTCCTTCCAATGCCAGTGCTCATGCAAACCTGAAAAGGAAAAGGTACTGAACTGCAGTATTAAAGGAAACAGCTTAGCTCATTTGTAAATTCAACACAAACAGTTATTTGTCAGTGATAAATTTTCCCCAGATGAAATCCACGGGGAACTCAGACTTTGAAGAAAACACAACAAAAACAGGCAGAAGCAACCTCAGGCCAGATAGTGCTCACCCCGCCAGCCGGGATCTTCCATGCTCAGCAGTCAGAGGGAATTTGCACTGCGGTGTGACCACCCCATCTGCAGTTGTCTAGATTGCTTTACTTTTACATTCAGTCACTTCTTTCCCCTACTCCTTAGACCCATTTTGCTCTTTAAAGAGAGCAAAAATCTGCTGAAGAGTTGGAATTAAGGAAGGAAAAAGACAGGAAATATTCAAGGATCTTTTGTGTCCTATGAAGATGCCGATTTACTCCAGATGACTTGGCTTTTTTTTTGTGGGGATATGTAATGATTAACACCAGTGGAAAACGTTTCCCAGGATAAGAATGGGACTTGCAATCCCAGAGAAAGAGAACAGCAAAGATGGTGAGAAGGCAATTAGATAGTCATGTATCACTAGAACTGGATGTACAGCATGAGGAGGCAGTTAGAAGTCATGTATCACCAGGCATACATCATCATGTCACTACTTCTCCATTTCCCAGATAAATGCCTCAGCTGCTCGACTACGGGTTATTTCTTTTCAGGCCAGACAAAGTGTCCTGTTTCACTTCATGAGGATTAGCTGCTGTCCAACAGAGCATGGACATGACTGCATCCCCACACCTTTTTAGTGCGCTGCTAAGGATGGAGTGAAGCTCTTGTCCTTTACCTTCCGAGCCCAATGATTAAACTTGCACAGAAAGATTTTCAGTAGTACAACCAAATACGTGCACCCAAACCTGGACCGAAACACAGTAGTTAAGAGCACTCATGAGATTTAGATGTAGATTCAAAACTTGTGTCTGAATCAAGTGGACAAGGAAGTTTAGCAGCTTCTTCTCCCTGCTGAACTGAAAGACATATGTGATTCAGAAAACCCTTGCCTGTCTCCCTCTAACTACAAGAAGTCTCTGAAACACAACAAAAGTTGAAAGAACAAGGAAAGTTTCACTGCATGAAGTAGATAAGAGAAAGGAAGGCAATGGCTGCCCGAAACTGGTTAATCCTCTTCCTCTTTTCATCGTCAAAACTGTGTTTCATGTCCCACTTTAACAGCAGTAAACAACCCATTTCTTTCCATGCCTAACTGAAATTATATCAGAAAAATTAATACATGCATCTATATAGTATTTATCAAGCAGAGTTCTTAAAGTGCCTTGCTATGGGAAACAAGCTATTTATTTCTTCCTGTGAGCATAAAATGATGTCCAAGTCCCTCCAAACTGACACTTTTTAGGCAGAGGAAACCAACCTCCATATCTATGACTCATCTTCTGGGACAACACAATTCCTGCCCAAGTTATTCCTCTTGTACTGAGCTGTCAGCATTACATGTGTATTTCAAGGTTAATTTACTGAGCACATGGAAGTTGAATGGTCTCTCTGAGGTGCTCCCTACAAGGGTGCACATTAAAAAAAAAGCACACTCAGCCTTCTTTCCCCCTATGGAGAGGCAAATCCCCAGGAGTAAACTTTATTTCTATTTATCACATCATGCACTCATCAAACCTGTATCGTGGGGCAACAGCACAGCTCTGTTGAAGGGAAGGTAGACGCAGACTCAAAAGATGCTCGGGGCTGGGCACAAGAGTAGCTCCAGCTGATGAGCAGCGACAGCAGAGAAGTAAATGGGCTTCTGCTTTGTGAGCTTCTTGACTCAATGCAGCTGCAGCAGCCCAGGAACTTGGCTTTGCCTCCCTGAGTACCACACTGTGCAGCATTTTAAGACGTGATCAAGTAATTCCAAGAGACACTTAATTTATTTGCTAATTGTAGTTAATTTCTAATTTCAGTATTGCTCTTTAGGCTGCTATAAACAAAATTGATAGCAATATAAATGTTACCATAGCTGTGTTACCTTTGCATTTTTACTGCTAATTATCTCAATCAACTTTTCTATAAACAGACATATTAAGTATTAAGAAGAACAAGTACCTACATCAGGGGTAAATTACAAACTGAATGATAGTGTTCGTGGTTTGTGCTACAATGATTTACTGGCACTAATAATTAGCTATTCCTGTACACTTGAGATATGGCTATCCTACAGAAAAATATTTGCCATTTATAACACAATAGTGATGGGACATCATATACAAAGAAAAAATGAGGCACAGTCTTGCTTACCATGATCTAAACAGTGGATCATCAAAGTTCTCTGAATGTAGGTCAGGTGCATGATTTGAAAAGGCTAAGAAATGGTTAAGCTTTAACTCTTGCCAAACAAGAAATTGGTTTCTGAGGAAATACATTATTCCCCAGTTACTTATTGCTGAAGGTGGAAATGACCATTTCAATTGAATTTTTAAAAAATATTTGTTTTCTAAAAAAAAAAAAGCCAGAAAAGGTCTTAAAACAACTGTCTTTTTTTTTGGATGAAACTATTAGGAAGTACAGTTTCAAAAACAAAAAACAGCAGTTCTATCCAAAATCTAGGTATTTTGGGAATGAGCAAAGGAAGTGAAACAAAGTGAAATGTAAAATTCCATCAAATCAATTGGCTCTTTTGGTGTAAAAATAGTTTCTTATCTGAAAGAAAAAGAAGTCAATCAAGCAGCCTGATCAATGTTGAAGCAGGGTAATCAGTTCCTAAGTCATGTCAGTATATAGAGAGAACATGCTGACATGGTCTCCAGCTCTGCAGGTGAGACCTATTTCCAGTGATTTCATACCCTGCTGAATGAAAGTCAGAGCTCAAAACAGCTGTGGGATTTAATATTCCAGGGAGCCATTTGCAGCAGGGCACCTGCAGCTCCCAAGGCGCTCACACTGGTTACAGGGAGCGCTCTTCACTCTCCAGGGACTTAGTGTTCTGTAAACTGAAAAGCACCCCACCTTACCTTCAGCCATTCTGCTTCCTGAAAATACATGTTTACTGACTAATTAGTGAAATTATTCATGTTACTTCCAAAAAAAGACAATGAAATCCCAATATTTTGTGGCTATTCTTCTGCATGCTTTTAGGATTGTCAGGAGAAGGGGGTGCCAGCAGTCTCAGAAAGTAATAGTAGAGATTATTCTTTGTTTCAGTAAAAAAATGCAGAGTGCTTCACAAGCTTGTGTGTGATGTTATTTTTTATGCTAAGCCAACTACACAGGGTTATTTAATTTGATACAAATGATCTTAGTAAAAGCAAAATCAGCAGGTAAAAATGAAAATGGCATTGGAATGAAAGCAAAACTGAGACGACAGTTAACTTTCAACTTAGAAAACTTAGACTGGAAAGAAAGATCATGATCTTAAGAACTTTGTCTCCTGCTGTGCCTTTTCAGTTTAAACACCTTGGTGCTCAGTGAGAGAGAAAAATAAAAGCTTCAGACTCTCAGTTGCAACTATTTTTCCCATCAAATACACCTTTGATTCAAGCAGCTGTGGAGATGAGGTATCCAAGAACATGTAATAGTAGAAAGGAGATTTTGGGGTGTGTGTGATTTGCTTCCAAATAATTGCTAACAGATTCATAACCTGTTTTAATGGACACACTGGTTCTGTCCATTGGTGTAAACACTGCAAGTTTACAGAGACCAAGGCAACTCCAACACTAGGAGTGAACCAGGCATTTGAAACACATTGGTCTCCACCTCCTTCAAAACCAGTCGAGTAAACATTGGCCCACTGGCTGGGGTTCATCCTGCTCCCCAATCATCTAGAAAAATCAAGCAATTAATGAAATTTGCAATAATCTGAGACTTCAAGCCCTTTTTTCATAGTTAGGAAGGTCTCTGGATGCGGTGCTTTGAAGGGATCGTTACTGTACAACGTGCAGTTGTGTCATAGCAGCTCTGTGCTTTATCTGCTTCCAAGAACTCGTGGCCTTTTCACTGGTCCCTTGTTGAAAGGAATACTCACTGCAGCAGTAAGAAAATGGAAAGAATCAGCTTTAAGCCAAGCATGTGGCAGTGGGGTCCCCTCATTTCTAATGTCCCTATCAAAGCCTGTTACCTGGCATTTCTGCAAGGGTTTCTGCCAGAGGCAAGCACTTCAGAGGCGGATGTTCAGCACATCCTGAAACCTTAAAGACTGTTTTACAAAACGCAGTTCTGAAATCCACCTGCCCAACATTTCATAGAAGTAACCTTTCAGATATCAGACTTTCTTTTCTGCATGAATGCAACAGAAGATATGGAGGAGTTTTGAGAGCAGCTCAGATATCCCTGTTTTATGATATCCAAGCGTGGGAATTCTTAAAAGTCAGGGATCTCAAGTTTTCTTCAATTTTCAAAGCAAAGCCTATCAAAGATGGATGTCTTCTAGACAACCCACACACAAGCATGGCAGGACTGGAAAAGATTTTCCTATCACCAAAGAATTTCCACATTTCAGAAATTTTGCTGACCTAAATTGTCAATAACAATATCAATCTTAAATGTTTTCACTAGTTGAAACACAGATTCTTTCTTACCTTCATCTTCCTCCCCTCAAAACAAAAAAACACCCTAAAATATTTTCCTTGAAATGAACCACTGATGATTTTCAGAAGGTCTGTTTGGTGTTAAAAGCTTTTTTAATATAAACGTATTTAAATCTGAAAAGTCAGTTCAAGCTGAAAGCCCAGATAGAAAAATAGCAAACCACAATCTTTCGACATTAAAAAAAGGTATTTCTTCTCATTTAGAAATTTTGCCACACAAATATTTATCAGTTGGAAAAACCTCAAAACCCTGCCCATCAAACTTTAAGGAGGCCAGTGGGCTTCCAGCCCTGCTCAGAGTGCACGTGGCCTGGAGATAGAGATGCCTTAAACCAGTACAACAGACTGTCTATATCAGGGGATTTGACAGAGGGATTAAATTGTTGTTTCTCAAGGGGGGAAAAAAGTTTAAGTACTTTCTGGCAAAAGTTGCAATACCTGAAAGGCAAGAGGACACGTAACCCAGGTAGTAAATCCACAGCATCAGGTACCGCTGAGCCCTCCTCAGCTCCTTTAACACCACTGTGTAAAATAAAATCCATGCATACAGCAAAGCTACAGGAAAATTCCTACTCTGATGAAGCCAAATAGAAAGATAACTCCTGACGTTAAAAACATGCACAGGAAGAGAATGCTGTACTTTTGGCACCTCTTTCCAGTCAGCCACCAACCAACAAGACCTAAATCAGAAGGGATACTTCAAAGTAAATCAAACTGTGACAATAAGGTTTTTTCCATCAGAAACACAGGAGCTCTCTAGTTATCCTCCAGTCCTTAATAGATGTGACCACTCTTTTAGTGCCCACTCTAGAAACAAAACCCAACATGAATATAGCCCATTTATATTTCTTGCATTTCTGATAACTGACAATTTACACAGCTCACTGAAAACTGATTTTTCGAAGTAATTTATAGTCTGACATTTTCTTTTTTTCTAATGGGGTTTTATGGATATTCTTTCTTCCACGTACTCCCAGTGCTGACTCGAATTGTATTTAATCAGATGTGTGAGATAAAGTGCTGGTGCTGTTTTTCATTTCACATACGAAGCTGTTGGGAACTAGGGAGCTGTCATAATCAAACACATCATACGGAAACATTAATCACGTGGTGTCATTTTGTTCATCAACTGTATTTTTATCATCATCTTTAAAGGCAGCCATAATTAAGGTTTTAAAAAAATCCCAACTCTCGGTTCCCAAAATATTCTGTGTTATTTAATGGTGCACTTACAGAGCAAAGATCTTTCCCCACTGGGACAAAACAGCTTACATCAGAGAAAATTTTAACTGCCAGAAAAAGAATTGAAAAATTACATCTAAAGATCCGTAGTTCACATGTTAGGTCAAATAATTCAGGCTAAAATTCTGACCAATGCTTGAAAATTACAGGACCAAAAAGTTTCTTTGCTTGACTCAACATGACAACGTCTCTATTAGAATCTCTCCTTTTTGTTTCAACTCTCACTAACAGCAGTTTATAGATAATCTAATAGCAGATATATAGGAATGTAATAAAATCTCATGTATAAAAGCTAACTCTTTTACTAGGATAGTCTTGTTAATGTAGATGCATAAATACCCAGTCCCCACTGCTCTTGCTGCCCCGTAAGACTGGGACCATGCAGCATCGTTCATGAACTATTGATATTGGAGGGCTGAATTCCACTTGGTGCTCTCCTCATGGTCCTATGTAACATGAAATTAATTTGAAGACAGAATCATAAATTTGAAGGATAGAACAGATACCATGACACGAGTCTACTTTTGGCACTAGTATTGCCTCTCTTTATGATTATTTCAGTTGCCCCAAAGATGAATACTTGGAAGCTAGCTGCTTTTCCCAAAACCATTATGAGAGCTTTCAAGGATGTGTTAGATCCTTGTACAGAATACTCTAACATGATATTTCATGACAGATTGAAAATAGCAATTTTTCTTTGTAGAAAAGTAAAAAAATTCTTTCAAAGATACTTGATTAGCCTTTACTTTTTTTAGCATTTATTTGGGTTTGACCTCTCAGTTCTATTCCTTCAGGGTTCTCTAGTATTTATAGATGAATTGCTTTCAGAGAAAATAATGTTCCTGCAATGAGATGCTCAACTGATGCAGGTTTTTTAAAATTTCTGTGGTGGCTCTTCAGCAGCAAATTTAGAGGTTGTCTGTCCCAAGTTTCTTAGAGGTTGTGCAGAAGTTCAAGCTAGCTAAGATCTCAGATGTGACAATAGTGAGAAGAGAAAACCTTCTGTTAACCCTCTTACAGAAGAAAACAGATAGGCATGAAGAAGCATGTTCTAGAGAAACTCGCACTCAGAAACTGCTATCTTGCTGTAAAATAAACTTTGTGTGTAAAGAACTAATTCTGATAAATTAATAGACTATCTGCTATTGGAAAGAGAAGATAGGATTTAATATGATATTTAAAAATGTCCCATATATTTAAACACTAATCTGATTTCCATAAACACATATTCGGCAAAATTTTTACACATAATATTGCATCTTTGTAAAAAGCATATCAGGTGAAGTACAATTCCCTTCTGCAAGGAAATTGCAGAATCTCTGAAATGCCTTGGTGATCAGGGATGGAAATTGTAAAAGGAACTTCAGAGGAGCAAGAGCAGACTGCTGCCACGTCAGCCAGCTGCACATGCAACACTGTGTAGACCATGCTTTATATACAGATTTCAAATATGTATTAATTGCAATGATAAAGATTAAAATATCACCCCAAGCCAAGGTGGTTCACCAGTCCTTATTTGTCACTAAGAAAGTTCATCTATAACTGCAGCGATACTGGTCATAGAACACCTGCTCTGATGCCTGAAAAGCTGATGAGAAGGCTTCACAGCCAATCAGGTGTTAAGAATGAGGCCAAGATGATGGCAAAATTCAGCCAGGTTGGTACTCATTAGACATTAGGAGAGCTTATGCAGATACCAGACTTCCATTACTGGGCTCTGAAGCCCATTTCTCACTCCTAAATCTGAGCTCAAAGGGTTCACGTGGCTGCAAAGAGGAGCCAGATTCTGATGATCCTGATCTTTACCATTGCTGGCACAGGTACCCCAATGCCCACCTGCTCTGGGGCAGCCAAGAGAGAGGCACCAGGGGGAATTTTCCAGGGCCTTTGCTGATCCTGCTGGATCCAGCTACAGCAATGTACCACATGCCATAAAGGGGACAGTCGTTCACTTCTCTGCTGAAGGCATGATCTCTGTCAGCACATCCCTCATGTGGAAAAGGAAGAAGGAGGTGATGTGTTAGTCCCAGAAAGGGAGTGGAATTTTGGGAGATGGCAGCTTAACAGGTAAGAACAAAGCAGGAAACCTCACAGGCATGATGTATAGCAAATGTTGGTATGTTCTGTATTGCTGACCTTCGATGAGGATAAGCACTGTTTATTTACCATCAACCTCATTGATATCATTGCTTAGGGGTGGCATTAGGGTCTGACTGAGGAACGGGAAGGATGGCTTATCTAAGGGCAAGTTTTCAATTTTCAAAGACTTGTTTTTCTTTGCAAATGAATGAATGTTGGCACCTCAAAACGCTCCAGGAGATGTTAACAACTATCAAGTAAATGACAGGCATAGAAATGCAAAAGCTTTGAGGCATACCCTTAAACTTCATAGACTAGAGATAATAACTCTACTTTGTCTGGATTCTCCTGAAGTCTGAAAGAGGCTGCTGATATCTTCTCCTGGACTAATACCAGATATGCTGGCTTTTACAAGCCCCAATTATTTTTCCTTGCATAAAGTAAATGCTACTTAATGTCTCTAATCTAGTTTGGTAATTGTCCCATGCAGATGCTCCTTATAACATATTCTTTAAGAATGCATCTGATGAGTACAATATTCTGCCTTACAAATGTGCTCAACTCTTCCCCAAATCAATAGAACCACTGTCAGGCATTTCTGCAAATCTGTCAGCACAGACACTGTTTGTACTGTAACTGTTAAAATTCAACAAATTGGCCCAAGAAAAATTCAACCCACATGGGATTCATGAAATGGCAGTAAAGACCAGCCCGTCATCCTTGTTCCTTGCTTCTTATTCATGTGATTGCTTTAGGTTGTTTCCTCTCACTTATCCCAAAAGACCACAGTGAAAGTCTCCCTCTAAATTCAAGTCTCAGCAAGGGATAAAGACATACATGCATTAAGCTTACATCAGAAAACCTGCAGCTAAGCTCCTGCAGCATTTAAGTTCTTAGGAAAATAACTCTTTTGCCAGACTCTGAGCTTTACTAACCTGCACCAAACCACCAAACAATGCTGACTAGTCAATCCAGAAGCTTCTGAAACATAAGAACCAACATACTGACTGCCATAGTCCTGTGTTCACTTGGACACTACTTGAGAGACTCAAGACTAGACCATCTGGGCATAACAGCAGTCCAGATCAGGTTGAAGCACACTGTCAGGTGCCAGGAGAAGATTAGCAAGAATACTGAAGGTCAAAGTGGGGATATCTTGCTTGACATGTGTAGGCATTCACGTGACACTTCCGTTAAAGTCTCTTCAGGGGTATAAAACTAACTCACAGAGAACAGAACTGGGGCACTTTCTAAAAAACATCACTTATGAAAGGGTAGAAATCAAGCAGCACCTTTTCTAACAGACCAGCAAAAAAATAGCCTAAAACTAGGCAGAACCTTTAACCTATTTCCCTTCAATTGTTACCTAAGCTAAGCCAGGATGGAAGTAAACTGCAAAAGTTCTCCAATGTTTTTCCCTCCCCTCCTTAAGTGAGTTCTCAGCTTTCTTGTGTAATACCTTTAGTTCACACTTTCAGTCTTTTGCTAAAGAAATAATACATTTTGTATGTTCAACCTTCAGTAGGAAGGCAGAAAGAAAAATGATAAAATGCTTCCTGGCATTTTAGCTGAGACCACAGGGAGGAAGAATAAAGACTGGAATTTATTGATGCTTCCATTAGAAGAAAGTCATCCTTGAATAAGAAAATATTGAAACAGACTGTCTAAGGAAGTGATCACAAAGGGTCTTTTCAAAGGACCCTAAGTGGAGTCATCCTCATTTGTTTTCTTTTTCCACAACATCCCCTTAAATGATCCTTGCATATAGTCTGCACTAAATCCTGCAGGGTTGCTATTTTATTTTAAAGAGAAAAGCTTTTAGGCTGCAAGGGATTCATCCAGTGAGAGCTATTACGCTTATTGTGACTCTGCTGCAGAGCCAAGGGATTTACTATATGCTCATTAGATACTGCTTTGTTCCAAAACAGTCTTTTACAATGCAAATTTCAGCATGCTGATCTACTTAGAATAACACTTTCAAAAAAAGGCTATTAAAGTAAAAGCTTCTTCTAATGCAGAAACACTTCGAACTCAGATTAATTACTAATATTTCAGACCATAAAGACATCTGGTGCCTCAGCTTGAATTCAGCTTTGAACATGGTTATGAGATGTCACAGGGACTCTGCGTTACGGGTACGAAGCAATACAGTGGATGGTCACAGAGCTCAGAGGCCACCTTACGAAGCCATCGTAGATGAGGCACATTTGTCAGTTGGCTTCCTGGTGGCTGGCCAAAAAAACTTATTTGTTCAAGTGCTTGGCACCTGAAGCATCTAGGCAGCAAAGAAGCCTCATCAGCACAGATATTTGTCCACCAGGACCTCTGAAGGAAGCTACCTGAGATGGGAGGTGTGAGTTCTCCACAGCCCTGCTACATAACCATCTCCAGGGCAGTGCCAACTGAGAAAAGAAAGAAAGTGAGACAAATGTAGCTGGAAAAAATGGCAGAAGTGAGCAGAAAAAAGTCTGATGCTGGATGTTCAGCCCTCGGGGGTCTGTGATGGTTTCTGTCTCTCAAGAGCACTCTTTGAATTCACATTCAGCCACTGAGACCTGCAGAGGTACTGGTGGTGCTGGGCGTGTTCTCGTGTTTCAAAGCATTAATTGTATCTTGTTCCTCCTCTATGACCTTCCCAAGGGAGTGGTTGTACGAACACAGAATAATGAATACTATCATCCAGGAGATATACCTGATAGCTCATTCTTAATAGTTCTATAAATCTCACTAAGTCTTAGTGCTTTAAGTGTACAGCTGTGATAATATTGCTGTAGGAATAGTGTGACAGTATCTCGCCTGAGGATGGGAAACAGCCAGTCTAGTGACACTGTACTAGAGCATTCTCTCTTCTACTCTGATTAGCAGAACTGAAGGTAGAATTCATACAGAAGACTGATCTCTAGGAGATAATTAATAAAATATCAGAGGTGAGCAGTATCCAAAAAACAGTTCTCTAGCAGAAATGTTGACAAATCATTATAGCAATTCCAGGCATCATTTCCCACACACCCATTCTAAGCCAGATAAGCAAACTAAATGTGCAATTTATATTAAAAAACCCACAAATCATCACCAGCTTACACTGGACAAGTTCATCTGGTAGAAATGAGTACCTTGTCACCAAACCAACACATGATTATTTATTTCAGATGACATCCTGTTTTACACATTAAATGCCGAATCCTTAATAAAGTTAAGATGCAGATGTGTGTCCGTGACTGACACTGGGATTGCTTATTTACTACAGATGATGAGCCCACAATTAAGACTCTCCTCCTGAGGCAAACAGAACCAGTGCTATATGAAGGTGCCAGAGGAGGGCAGTTGCCTGTAAACAACTGGAATAAACCACCTGGTAAAGAGAAAGTCAGGACTGATTTAGACCAAGGCCAACACTGAAACGTGTCTCTGAAGTCTGAAAAACACACCTCTGACATACACTGCCCTTTTGCACAGGTATAGCTTCCCTTGACAGCTACCTGAGTTGCAAGAAGAACTCAAAAAAATGAAAAAAACCCCCAGTGAGTCTGTTAGAACACACTTTGACTTCACCTTTCTGACTGAAGGACAGTACACGTCTGGAACGATTTTTGGATATCGTAGAGGAAAGGCACAAAGGCAGAGAAGAACAACTCTAACAGAAGAAAGTGCTGTTGTGTTCCAGTTGTTCACTCTGTGGTAATGCTTTATTGTGACTATTAATGGTCAGATAACATTAATCATAGGCTGTGACATGACTGACAAACTAAGCTATTTTATATGAACAGAGACCTTAGTACATCACTTAAAGAGCTGGTAAAGGGATGCAATTTGGGTAACACACAAGAGAAAAAGGCTGTTTGTGATTTTGATGGACAACTCCCTAAAGAATCTCCAGATCCTAGGACTGCAAAGTAGGCTGTCACATTTGTAGATCCATTTGTTGCCTCTCCAGGGAAATTTGAAGTGAGGTGTATCACCAGACACAGACCTATACTGGGTCTTTTCATTCATTTCTTCAGGACCAGTTATTACCAGTTACAAAGGCTTAGAGTAAGGCTTGCTTTAGTTAACAAATAGTTTTGTTTGGAAGGTTTTTGTTTAAATTTCTTTTTTTTCTGTTGTATGATGAAACTAACAGAAATGTATCAGTGATGACACATAAAAGAGTTTGCTGGGCATGTTTTTGTTCTTTAAACTAGATGGAATATGTCCTATCCAGCATAAGAATGTGAAAATACACATACACATTTGGCAGAATTTTTCCCAAAAGCTAAAAGTGTCCTTACACTCACACACTGTAAATATTAACTTCAGCTTATTGGGAAGAAAGTGTCCCATATTATTAAAGTGCTGAGCAAATAATGGATGTTCTTTGTTTGCAAGAGACTTCTAGAAATTAAATATATATGGATACAAATGGTTTCAAATTGAACCAAAAATGCATTTGGCATTTTAAGGTGTTTGACAAATCAAAATATGGAAAGAAAGTTCATTTCAGCTCAAGGAAAAGATGTTTCAACAACATCTGAAGATACTCTTTATTGTGAAAGTAATTTTATGGACTCTCCTTACTTAAGAGATAATTGGTTTTACCCCAGATTTGTATTCTTTTTTTTCAAAAAAAACCTTAGGAAAATTACTGTCCCATTATAGACAAAAGAGATCATTACTTGATTACAAAGAAAACACCGACATGCACCTTTCGCCTTTTTATGGCTTCCTTAATTACATCATTCATCATCATTCTTCACTCCTAGACTGGGAACCTACACAATGAGCAGTGAGCAGATTTTTAATATCCCTTCATTTAGACACAGTCTTGAAAACAAACTATGTAGAAGAAAGCCCCATGCTTTGAGCCAAGTCCATGTCCTCCACCTTAGACTTACCACTTTGTACTAAGCCAAAGAGAAAGGTAACCTACAGTTAATGGATTTCACCTAAATTCATTTCTCCTTCTGCTTCCCAGAGTCAGACAGCTGCATGCTGAACCACATGGTGACATCTATCATGCTGGGAATCAGCAGCAGCTCTCTCCCTACCCTTGGAGACAGCTATCTATTGTGTTAGAAAAAACAGAGTTTACTTAATGACCTATGGCATTTTATGTTCCCAGACAGCTGCTATAGTTTTACTCTAAAAAAAGCACTTCAACAACAATTTGTCTAAAATAAATAAATAAAAAAAACCTCCAACCCCTCTGTTACTCTAGTAATTTCTGGAGAATGGTAGTAATCATTAAATACTACTTTGCTTCATTAAAACCTGAATTTCCAAGAACTGAAAGCCACGGTGCTGCAGGATTAAGTAGTTCTTTCATCACATGGCTGATGTGTTTAATCCCTGCTGGGTCAGAAGTGCTCTTCATTTACTGAGCTCCAGGTTTTATCTAACTATTTATTCGTGGAGCCTTTGTTGTAAACATTTTGGGCTGCCAAACAAATGAGTCTTCTCTGCTTTTCTTTTTCAACCTAAATACAACTCTGTTAAAAGACCTTTTCTGATAAAACGAGATGGATGATAAGAAAAAAAATTACAGGGGGTGCATTGCTTTGCCTATCATCTATAAGAAAATTTGGAAAAATATAACTCTACATCACTGAGATAAAGGCACTTTTCTAGACTTTCATTTAATTTTGCCCTGGAGCATCTTTGCTGTGAGTAACCAGGAATACAACCCACTTGTCTATCCCATCGCCTCTAAATAATCTCTTTCCATCTTCTCAGAGCCAGGCTGTCACAAGCAGTGTAATACCTCTACAGAGATGAAATAAGACAAAAGCAATAACCACAGTCAAGGCCCCCAGGGGATTCTTCACTAGCTAACTACAGTGTCCACTGTATCAAAATCCTGCCTTCTTGCTCTGTGTCAATGTTTACATGCTTTGCTGCTTCTACTACTCGCATTTCCAGAGGAATTCCAGCCTTATCATGTGTTGTCAGGTGATGGCAACAACTATTTCCTTTCCCTATTTCTCCTGTCACTGCCACCTTCTGCCAACCAACTCTGGTCACAGCCTTCGCTCTACAACTGAACTATGCTCAGCAAGTACATTATTGTATGAAAGATGCTGCATTTAAAGAATGATTCAAGAGTTCTGTAATGCTGCAAGAGCTTTGTGGCTGCTTGTGTCCTGTTGCTGAGAGCAAACTGCAGGCTACGTGGTTTGTTTAGGTTGGGCCAGGTGAAGACCTCATCCCAGAGGTGTTTGTGTCCGTCCTGCTTCATTCCCTCTGCCCTCCATATTCCCCCATCCCCAAGAGATTCTCACTGCTTGAGTTGATCATGCAAATGCCTTGTAATGTGGGTAAATTATAATTCAAAATGATACAGTCTAGTTTAAAAAATAATGGGAGCTGCAACATTTTGACAGATCTGGGAAGACTAAGCATACAGCTGAGGTTTAAGGGAATGGTAATCTCTGTTTCAGGATGATGACAAAGAGAAGGTAATATATTTTTACCCAGTTTTGCTGGAAACAAAATGCCTGGCCATAATTTATGTTGGCATGGACCAAGGGTAAAATTCAGTTTTTTAAGAGAGTAGTACTCTGGCTGTTAATATGAAAGCATTACAGAAACTTCAGTCACATTCATTTTAATATGTGCTACAAATGCACATATTAAAACACCAGAAGCATTTTAGAGATTGCCTGAAAGGTGGTCATGGACAGAAAAGAGTATTTCCTCCCATCTGCCATAGAACAAAAATTGAATGTAGGGAAACACAATGTCTTATTCAAAGTCACATCTGAACCTATGGCAGAGACAGAAATGAACTCAGGTTTTGCAGTTTTGGGGCTAGTGGCTTAGCTGAAAGTTTATCCTAACACAATGAGCTATGGTCAGTCTATGGGCTCTGCATGGAACAGGCAGAGAGTTTTTACTCATTAACACATCTCTGCAGGATTTCTGGCCAGGAAACACCCGTTCTGCTCAGTATTTCAAAACTCGTGTTCAATCCAGTCTTTTCTCACCTTTATTGTTTTGAAGAAAAATCTTCCTTGGTGCTCTGACAGGATTCAGGAGCAGAGACACACTGGCAACCCCAAGTGAACTACGGTGCGTGAGAAAGGATAGCGCCCAAGCAAATGCACAGCATCTCTGTGAGCTGCCTGGGGAGCCCCTGGGCTCCCAGAGCCACCACAGGTGGAGAACAGGATCTAGCAAGAAACCACGTAAATTCAGAGAAGACAAATCAAATAAATAGCTTGTGTGGAATAAGATCTATGTAATGAATCATTGCCTTTCAATTAAGAAATACCTTCTTAATTTTTTTTCCCCACTGCAGTTTAACTGGGATCCTCCTTCCTGATTAAAGTCAGTGATTCCCGATGCTCCCCAGAAAACAGGCCAATAAATTCACACGTTTATAGTAATGAGAATATAAAGACACTGGTTTTAGAGATATCTAAAAACTGCGTCCCAATATCTGCAACGATTCACGTCAAAATGACATAGGGAGGGCTCAGTAGCACCATCTGCTCCCTTGAGAGAATGTGTCATAGACATTCAATGTCCACCTGCATTCATGCACAACGACAGGCAACACAGCCGAGTGGAGCACCTAAAGGCACCAGCCAGTGATCACCAGAAAATTCTGCAGGTAAACCTGTCCCATATCTGCATTTGTCAGTGTTCAGACTCCAGGTGGAAAAAAAGATTGCAGAAATAGACCAAGGAAAAATACTTCTCTTCCCCACAAACCACCTGTATTTCACTACAGGTCCTTCTAAATAGCATGGGTGTGTTTTTCAATCTCAAAAAATATGCCATACAGTGAGAATTAAAAAGCTCAAGCTGTTTTATGAGACAAGTCCAAGACACAGTTTGATAACTAGTGGCGCAGGAAGAAATTCCTGACTCTACATCTTCAATGTAGCAGAAAAAAGCACAATGAAATCTAGTAAATGGTTGCTAATGCTGGAGAAATTCTGACTTCAGAATAAACTGAGGTTTTAAAATAACATAGAAAATTAAACAGTGAATGGCTTATAGGTTTACGGTGGCCAATTCTTTAATACTTAAAGTTTTTTTTGGTAGTGAGTAAAGGTATCTTCTAAAACCTACCAAAAAACTCAAACAGAAATTATGGAGCTATCTGTGTAAGCTGCTGGGAAATGAACTTGGACCTCCATTAACCAGTTTAATTGAAGAAGCTGGGGGATTTAACCTGGCATGTCAAATTTACAAAAGTAATGGAGAGCAAGAAATTACCATAGCTCAAAAGAAAGTCTGACAAACAGCAAACTTTACTCTTCTGATTTTTATAAATGATAAATAATTTTTATGTATTAAAAATTAATCAGACAGGATTCCTAAACTGGGCTCAATTCAGCCTAATGACTCTTTGATGCAGAATTAGAATTTTTGCAAACAATATTTCTTTCCTTAAATTTCTCAGGCTATGATGTGGCTACAGGGCAAGAGACAGAGGTGGAGATTAATAACTCCTTCACAAGGGAAAAAACATTGAATGTACAGTGCATCACTTTCTGGTAATCCAAGACACAATTGAACAATGTCTTTCGTAATCACTAAGGAAGGAATGACAAAAAGCAAGTAAACTGAAAGTTATTAAGTAGAAAAACTTAATGCACTTGAGAGTGGTACAGACATGGTTTTATATCAATAAACTCAAGAGCAGGTAGCAAGCAACAGCTACTACTAAAGAGGCACCATGGCCAGTACTGAGCACGCTATGTGACAACACCTCAGCAGAAAATGTTCTGTAAATGTCTTCCTCAAATACAAACTGAAAATTTTATTTTTAAGCTAGCATTTGAGGGTGGTCATCATAAGGTGCTAAGTCAAAAAAATAAAGCAAGCAGCAAAGCTACTGGGAAGCAGCCAGGTGAAATCAGTCATTCCCAAACCCACTCTTGCTGAACAAAGAGCAAGACTACCTCCCAGCCCCTGTCAAGGTGACCACACAGGATGCCAAGAAACTCTTCGGGGTCTCTGGAGGGCAGCACCGAGGCATCCTCCAGACACACCGGCTTCACGTGCTCTGAGCTACAAATGCAGTTTGTGGTACAGCTGTGCTGCAGCCTCTGTGACACAGAGGGTCTTGGGACAGAACGTCCTGGGGGGTCTGTAGCCACAGCAAAATCCGCTCACAGGCAGCTCCCTGACTGCCCCAGAGGCAGACCTACAGGCTCTCCTTGTGTCCCTGGGTGGATTATCTCATTCTGGACATTACTTCCAAACTACCTTCCATTTTTTACCGTTAGATTGCATTTTACCTTTGTCTGCTGACACAAAGAAAACTCTGCTCCTAGAAATCTTCTCTTTCATATCCTTTGAGATCATTAGGAAATCTCTTTGTGCCTGCACTGCTGATGCAGAATGGCATTGCTGAGGGTAGAAATGCAATTTGCAATTGCTTGTACTTCCAGATCCAGCCAAGCACTTGACTGCTTGCTTAACTATATAGCTCTGTTTTATTCCAATGACTACAGGACCACTAACACAGCTAAAATTAAACGCCTATTTAAGCGCCTTGTAGGTTTTTTGGCTCGTTAACTATTCACCACCAACACCTCAACCCACTTGGACTGTCACTCGCTCTCACTTGTAGTGATTCTCTGATGTTATCCGGAGTTTGAAAACTCCTTTTAATTCCAAGTTGAAGATGTAAATGTGGTTATGAAAACAGCCACGAGAAGACCTGCTGAAGAACCTGCTATCTTTCCTACTTATGCAATTTTCCTAACAGAACTGTACATCACACTTATCTCATTAGCAGCCATCACCTCAGGCATACAACGTGGGTGGGTTTTCTTTTCTCTGATTAGCTAGGAAGTCTTGCTGTCTCTAATTTTCCATGAATCTCATGAATTGCCATTGAAAACTTTATAGCTACAGTAGCCTGGAATGTAATTCTCTAAACCAATTTTATACTCAATAAAACAATTTAGTACCTAATAAACTTTATGAAGAAAGTGGCATGTTTCTAAAGCAGTGCCTCTTGGTAATGAAACCAAGCCAAAAATGCTCAAGGGAAAAAAGCTGTCTGTGAGTAGCAGCCTTGGGTACTGGCTGACACCAAGGGTGGACATCAGAGACCTCACAAAACCAACCACTACAATTTGCTTGCCCAGCCAGGTTTGGCAAAGCTGTGGCAATAGGTCCATCAATGAAGAATTACTAATCCTTTTCACAGCAGACACAATGCACTGAGGTCTACTAATGCAGATAAGGAAGGTAAGATGAAACACGTTGAACTAAAGTGAAAGGGTAAGCAGAGCTTCTGTAACTGCCTGACTGAGAGGTTTGGTTTGGATGAATTTTCCAAAGACACAGACGGCTCTTCCTCTTAACAGTGAGGCTGGAATAAGCACACAAATGATCTCTCACCTTTCTAGTTCAGCTGAAACCTGAAAATGCTGATGTGTGAAAATGGGAGTTAATTTTGCAAGAACTTTCTAGAGCACTCAGATGTTGACTTCTGAAATTCTGCGGAGAGATTATTTTCGGATTTCATTTTAACTGAAAATAGTGTAAGCCATCCCTAAGATGAAATCAGCATTCTTGAAAAACCTGACTTCAGTTTGGAGAACAGAGTCTCATCATTCCATTCTTCAAAGCAGCTTGTAACAGATCTAATCAAATAATTATAATATGCTTTAGCTAGAAGGGTAAGGAAGAAAAACAGTGCACGTGAATGAAAAGAGGATGGTTCACAATAGCAGCAATGACTTATGAGGGTTATTTCTCACGTCTGAAAGCCCAATAACTCACAAATACCCCAGCCATAAGTGAATTCTATGAGCCTTTTGTACAAGTAACATTTTCCATCGTGCATCTAGTTTGACGCACTGTAACAATTTGTCTCTCGTCACAAAATCATAAGGAATATTTTCAAGAGAACTTCAGAGGGTAAAAGGCTGCCTTATCTGCAAAGATGCCCATGCTTCAATCATCAGTGCTTCTCTGCATCTAAAGCTGCCTAAGTGCTTAACATTCCTCTTTTGATGCTTTGTAAGGTGCGTGCCCTACAATGCGTTATTGGCACATGCTCTGTATCCCCTGTTCCCTTCTGTTTTTTCTCTGGTACCTTTCACACAACAGGACTAAACTGTACTTTCAGCTTGGCTGTTTTAAATTTACAATAAAGGCATTGATTAGAGTGAAGTTAGTCTGAAAGGACACCCGTCTAAAACTGCAGCTGGCCACAAGAACAGCTTTTGTGTATTACGGAGATGCTCCTCTCCCCTGATTTGTTGGACCACTAATCCCCACTGCTTTCAGCATATGGGGAAAAAAAAGCCCATTGCTAACAAAACTAGTAGCATATTTCTACAGTCCATTTTATGGACCTCTTAGAATAGCTTAGATGATGTCCTCAGCTTTTTAGTGAGAGGCTTTACATTTCTAATCTTACCTGAAATAAAATGAAATTTTACACTATTTTGTGGATGTAGAAGTTGTATTGTAGAGGATGATCCTGTGTTGTCAGAGAATCAGTACAGATAATACACTTTAACCTGATTTCACAGTTTCTCAACTTAACCGACACCTTCAGGCTTTAAAGAAAAATCCCTCATTGGTGTAATGACTATAGAAATAGGAACCTGCAAATGACCTCATTCTGCCTCTAACCTCTGACCAGCTTTAAATGCAAATGCAAACAGCAGTCCGTGAGATATGTTACCTAAAACAAAGTGGAAGATCCCAGCCCTGGTTTTTCACTCCGGCTCTGGACACTGCAACTGGAAGAAATTAATTTGTGGCCCTGAGATTTTAAGTCTTGGTTGAAAAGTCTGTGTTTATAACAAAACTTGTGATTTCCCTGCCTGACCACATCCTGCTCCATCATCCATTACTCCCTTTGCAAAAGAAATATGAAGAAAAATAGGGGTGAATATTTGCACTACCTTTGTACCCATGGAGAACTGCACATGCTACAGCAAGTCTAATTGCTCGATTCATAAATTAGCATAGGATTTGCTAGTGCTCCTTCCTGCAATAATCTGTAACACCCTTAAATACAAACACAGTTTTAAGCATTTCCCAAACATAAGTGCTGAAAAACCATTGTTGTATTGGGATAAAATTAAATCTGTGCTTGTCCTGGATGCTATTGCATCTTTGCATGATGGATCCATGTAATCATCTTCTACTCAATCATAATACACTCAGCATAGCTGTGATTACACAATTTCAAATGACGAGTAACAACCATCATCTTTTGTTTTGATGAATCCTGATTTCTCCACAGATAATATGCTTAATTTGTTATTCAGAAATTGCATTTAATCAGTGAAGAACATTCTGAATCTGACCAGATTAAAAAAAACCCTAAAAGCAAAAGGAAAAATAATCAAATAATATTTGATAAATACAACATGTTTTGAACAATTTCATTCAAAGTGTTGAGCTCAGCCAAAGTAGTCTAAATTAACAAAACACTGTACTAATCAACCAATGGAAAAAACCCAACCCTGTCTTGTTTCACTTCTCTGATATTGCACATCACCTACAAGTTGCTACACAGGAGGCAGTTTTTAAAAGAGTTTACAGTCATTTTGTATTCTGAACAAATTCACTTGCTCAGCAAGAGAAATGACATTAAACTGCTGACAAAATATACAAAGCAGAGTTGGTTTCAGGTATCCATGCCTTGGACCGTGTCAAAAGCACTGCAAACATTAATATCAAACCATGACTACTTCTAATAGAAACTATGAGAGAATTCAAAATAAAATCTGTTTTCTAAAGCAAGAAGTTGAAATAAAACCCATGTCTCAGAATGATAAAGAGGGTGTAGAAAATTCAGGTACTGATTTAATGGGTATTAACTATGCATAATATACATATGTAAGAAGACAGTATAACCTTGTGGGTAGGACATTTTTTATAAGGTTGAGAAGGAGAGTTGGCTTGGATCCTTGGTTTTGCCAAAAGCAGAGTATTTGAGTAAGATTCCCCACACCTCAGTGGACTCATATGTAAAGGACAGCAATAATGCTGCCTTCTGTTAAAACACGTGACAATCAGAAGCTAAAAAATATACAGAAATTAAATAACTTTTTAAAACAACAGCACAGATGTTTTAAAATATTGACACCCTGCTTCCAAAGAAACAGACAGAACTTGGTGTTGACTCAGACTAAAAATCCTCCAGACAATACTGATTATTGGGGTGCCTGTGTTTCCAGATGGCCAACTGGAAACTCCTTAGAGAGTCAATGCATGCATCCCTTTTTAGCCACCTGCAGTTATTTCCCCGTTTAGTAACAGCAAGATGACTGCTGAGCAGGGTGCTCCCCTTTTTGCTACTGCATACTTCACCATGCTATGCAACCTGTCACGTTGTAACCACTGCCTTTTGTTAGGTGGATCATCACAAGGGCACATGCCATTAAATGCAATTCTGCCTTCAGTGAAGCATCATTCCACAGAATGGTTACTACTCCCAGCAATTTGAACAAAACACATATTAAGACAAACCAGTATTTTATGTCTGCAATGGAGGTTATCTACACCAAGAATGAAGTATATTGTATTTAAGTGTCAGATCTTCAAGAACTGCAATTTAAAGCATTTATATACAGTAAACACTACAGTGTATACAGCTTTCACAATTTTTAGCCATCCTTAACCATAGAATAAGCCCTGCCTGCACCAGGTTGGCATCAGGGTGATCCTCCCTAAACATTGCCTCTCTTGGACAATTTTGTTTCACAGCACTGCTTTCTATTTGTTTCCCTATATCAAAATGAAAAGCATCATCAAGTTCTAGAAGAGCAAGATTTGACTCTCCAGTAGATGCACCAGAGGCAAGTCACTGAGGTTTGGAGAAGAAATCATTTAGTCATCAGCTTCTCCTGCCTCTTTGCAACCCAGAGAGATCCAAAGCATTTAGTCCCCTAGCTGCTAGGTGGTCCACTGGGTAACATTAGCACCAGGGGCAGGTTGAGTACTTGCAGTGTGCACCAAGTTGTGTTATGCAGGTCCATCTGTTGGTGTGGGAAAATGTATCTACACACACAGAAGCACTGGAAGTGCTTGGCTGCCCCATTAGTGAGGTGAGTAGTAGCACTGGTACACTTTCAGGCAACTTGTGCACTCAGATAGAAAGAAATACAATACATTCTCATCAGCTGAAATACAGAAACTGAATCTATGAACATAAAGCATCTGCCTTGTGAAAATAAAGAGGGGACAAACCCAAGAGAAACATCATGGCTTTAAAATGATAAAAGCCCTTTTAACAATGGTGTACTGTATGTGCTGAAAATGTGTGCAGCATCATTTGTCAGTTATGAAATTTTAAAGTGAAGATCAAAAGGTACTGAAGATGGAGTACTTACATGACAAAGCTCTATTTTTCTTTTTCTGAAAGCCTTACAGTGCTTTTAACGCAAGAAAACATCAATGTGGCAATCACATTTCTGCCAAACAAATTTTCAACATTGACAGGTGGTGGTTAGTAAGCCTGGTGAGTGGAATTAGCAGTTGCAGGGATGACAGCATTGGACATCAGGCCACATGTCACTGCTTGCTGCTGGGAAAGGAAGCAGCCTGCTCAAACCTGCTGTTTTGGGGACACTGACACTTTCTCCTCTGGTGACCACATTCAGTACTTCAGCCATGCCACACCACGATCCTGGTGTTCCTACAAGCTGTTTTTCAAAACTCAAATAAATACACAATGGATTCAAGAAAACAAGATCTGATATTTCTATTTACAGCCCCAGGCTGTAGGATTTCATAGAAAACATCTGTTTTGTTTTCTTTAGCTGAAGTATGTAAACCAATGTCCACCATGCTATGAAACTATGCCATAGTGATGTGATAATCGTGATGGTTTAGAGGTAAAAAAAAATGAGTTAAAAAACTATTATTAATATATTATAAAATTAATACATTAATAAAACATTATCCATTCAGCTCAACAAAGTCCATTAGTGTTCAACAGGGCTCTTGCATCTCACTCCAGCCATTCAGAAGAAGTAAAATAAAAGCACCATTTGGTGATTTGAGCCACCCTGAAGAATACAAGCTCCAATTGTTCTACTTCCCAGGTGGTCACGGCTGTTCACACCACCGTTCCTGGCAGTGCAGCATCACGTGAGGGCATCATTGCACTGTAAACACACAGAAAGAAAACCGGCCCCTACCTCTAAGAACTCGCTGTCCTCACAGACCAATGGGAAAATAAATGAAACAAAGGCAGGAACTTCCCAAAAAGCACAAGTTTTAGCTAAGGAGAGAGAAAATGTTGGAGCTGGTGTTCCTATTTAATAACACTTCTTAATTTGAAGAATGAAATTGGTATTCCTTCCTCCCTTCTAATCAGTGCCCCCTTCTTCACTTTTATACTTTCTCAGTCACCGTACTCTTCATTTTCAGCAGAGGATCATGTTGGTTTGAACACTTCCCTGCTGCTTTCTCACAAACTTCTCTCTGCTGTCTTTGTGAAGAACAATGCCACAGCAGTTTTTAAACATCACTTGGTATTTGTTTTTAGGCATTCATTTTGCAAGCTAAGGCAGGATGCCGCGCAGCATGCCTGAAGTCATCTCCAGGGAGCAAAGCCCTTAAGCATGTGCTTAATTTCAACCAGGCACTCAATTCCCATTGATATCGAGGGGACTTAGAAGAGTGCTTCACACTAAGGAGGTACTTCAGGACTTTGCTGAATTGGGACTTGAATTTTGATTGAAGACTGATGTAAGGAGTTTCAACTTACACTTTTGGTTGGTTCTCTGATCCCATTTGCCTTTCTAAACACAGTAATACCTACTTGATTTTTCCTTTTTTTTTTATCCCCAGGTAATCAATCCACATTAGCACCTCTAAGGACTAAAACCAACATAGAATAAGTTGAGTCCAACTTATGAAGTAAATTTCTCTGATGGCAAAGCCCCAAAGATTCAGTAAAAGTTTGGGTCTGCTCATATGTCTGGCTGACATCTAGGGAATATAGTTTGGTGTGCTTTGCAAAGCTTCTCTGAACCATTCAAAGAAAAAATAATGTATGCACAAAGCACTGTATTCTCCTACCCAGTGACTCTGGTTAGGAAATTTTACTACAAGGGATTTTTTTTAAATATTTTTTCTACTGTTATTTTTGTGTATAAATACTATCATTACTGTTTGTGAGTCATGAACAAGGTGAACAGGCTGCAGGTGCTGTTAGAGACCATTTAAATTTTGAGAGTATATTTTGCTGTCACTCATTAAAATGATGTGTGGCTATATATCTATGAAAAAAATATTAAAAGTACATATACATGTGTAATTTTGGGGTATATTTGTGTATAGACAACTGTCAGTATCCTTCCACAGTTTTTATTTGAAGGGAAGTGCCTCAGCGCTGACTTCCAGATTATTCCAACTGAACACCTTGCCAAAAGCAATACCACAACAATGAAATAGAATTTGAGGTGTGCTGCAGTTCTGCAAACTCCCCACAGAGAGGATTTAGCAGAATTGCAGCCAAAGTTTTCCAGTGAAATTTTCGAGTGGAAATTCACTGAGATTGGGATATTTAGGTCATTGAGGATCTTTCCTTACACCAGATGCACACCTACCATTATAAAGAAATGGATGTGTGACTGCACGTGTGCTTGAGAAGGAGGAGAGAAAGGAAGGGGCACTAAACTGCAGGCCAAGATGGCATTTAGTATTAAAATTACTTTAATGTTTCCACTCCACTCGTTTTTTTGGGCTACCAATCAAGCCAGATTTACATTAGCAGATGAACTGGATTTCACTTTTCTTCTGAATTGTCTTTACTGGCTGCACATCAAAATAAGACTTGGGCATTTGACAGGGCAAAGAGCCAAGACATGGATTTTTTGTTTGTGTTTTTTTTGTTTGTTTGTCTTCTTTAAGCTTCTTTTGGAAAGGTTTAGTTTTATTTATCTACTGCAAGCAAGTGGGCAGGGTTTACAAGAGAAGCTTTGTTCAGCAGGCTTTGGTGTCACGCAGGCATGCTGCCTTATTTGAGTACCTCTCTTTTGTGTAAGGGATTTGTTATTTGTTTGTTGTCAAGATGCCTCTGGGAATTAGCCCCCACTTCTTATAAAGAGATTATTTTTCTATTATTTTTCATGCTGTTTCCCTCCAGCAGTTTCAGCCACCGTAATACTTGAGGATGTTCCAAAAGGCAGAGGGATAATGCAGGGACATGGAAAAAAATTGATGTTGTGGCTTCAGATTCTCTTTCCTGAAGTCATTTTCTTTTGAAGTGACTGCTTATTCCCCAAATACCAAAAACCTCTTTCCTTGCCCTCTCTTAATTTCTCCTCGATATCTACTTTAACACAAGCTTTTAGCTGCCAAGGCTTTACTGGTATCCCATACTACTACGAGACCTGCAAGATAAAGCTGGTTCAAGAAGCCTGCCCCTTCTGGCAAAATTGACTCTGGAAAACAGAAAGCCACTCAGCATCTTGATGGAAGTCATAAGGACTTAATTTTCTCCAGAAAAGCTCATTTTCTTCTTGAACCATAGGCTGGGAACTGACCCAGTTCCAACACTGAGGAGACAAGTAGCCCAGTTAAGTCCTGCACTGAACCACACAGTCCTTTACAAAACCTAGTGTCAATTTGATTTTTAAAAAGGGAAAGAGAGGTCATTCTGAACAGAATGCTTAATTGGAAAATAAAAACCACAAGTCAGCAATATGGAAGTTGCCTTTAGAGTAATCTCAAAATAAAAGTATGAAGAAAAATAGGCAGAAATGGGGAAAAAATAGTATTACAACTATCCTTTTCTCATCTCAGTGAGCACCGGGTACGAACTCGACAGGTTTGTCCTCTGAGCAGGTGAAGGAGTGAAGCACGAATTCCAATGTCATGAGGCATTTCCAAGCTGTCCAAAAACCCAGCACTAAATTCAAGCTGTTCCAATTCACTGGTACACGAATACAGAAATAGCAAGTCTGGCACCTTCCAGCTTTCTTCAGGATTGCAATTCTAAAAGGACTATGTCTGGAAAAACATCAACAGCTTTCAACTTGCTCAGGCAGAAACATTTGACACAAGGTTTCTAAACATATGTGAAAAAATAAACAAAATTTAAGTGGCATGAGAATCTAGATCCAGTACAGCTTCCTGGTTTATACCTTGAACTGGTGTGGACTGACACCTTATTACCAATTTGAAGGAAACCACACTCATCTCTCAACTGAGAATCAGACATGATCCCTTTATCACTGGCCATAACTGAGTTTTAGAATGTATCCCGGGAATTTAAAAAATGCTATATCAGCAGGCTTGCACAGGGCAGATAAATAAAAGCCTGATGGGAGTGATGGGTAATAATTTGCACAAAGTGGTAGTTGAGGTGCTTGAAAAAGAAACATTAGATTCACAGAAACAGGCAGTAACACTATTGAAAAAATAAAAGGTGTGAGAAACTGCACCAAATCTAGTGATGAATGTGCTGATAACTCAATACTTAGGTTTGTGTCACCATTGTAAATCAAATCTCATTTTTCAAAAGTCTGAATGTTATTTCTTCTTGGTCCATCTTCAGCTGAGGGTTCTCAGCTCTGATGGCAAGAATAATATTTATAGTCCAGAACTTTAAGTTAACTCTCATGCTAGATGGAAGCTTGTCTCCAGAGGTTAGACTAACATACTGCTTATTCTTACAGCTGCTTGGAAGTTTAAGGAAATCTGAGGTTGCCAAAAAGCAGAACGAGAAGAAATAGCCTAGGACATGGGGGACAAAGAGCTAGTAATATTTTTTTTTAAAAAAAGATTAAGTCTGTTATGCAAGTTCTTCATTCTGAAAAAAGTTGTCTTGTTCTTTGCTACCAGACCAATAGTTTAGAGGCCTCAGGTGTCCTTGTGATTTCTGGTATATAAATTTAACCATGGACAAAAGTCACTGAGCCCAGTTCAATCCCACCAGCTTTGCATGTGACCCCAGAACAACAGAAAAATCACCAGTTTTAGTGGTGCAGGACACAATCTAACAATTTTCCTTTTGATCCAGATATTTTATGGCTTGGCAACAAAAAGATAATTAATATTTGTTAATTAAAAGATATCAAAGTGAAAGTATGTAATTAAATTACCCTATTGGATTACTATGAAAGTTTTAATTCAAGTGTAAATGGCTTTACATTGAATATCTTCGTTTAGCAATCTAAGATCACTTTGCACACACTGCCAACTTCACACTTTGAATTGATTCATTCTTCTTGAATCAAATCAGCGAGACAGTTCCTTTAACATCCTCACTGAAAGGATGTTGTCAGATTCTGAAAACACTTTGAAATTTGTCACAGACAACTGAGAAGAGTGATTTAGTCTTTAGTGTTGACATGAGTAAATAGTTTACTGCTACCTTTTTGAAACACTGAAGTGAAACACTGAACAGTGAAACGCGCTTATGTCGGCTGGAGAAGCAATCCAAAACTGGAGTTGGCAAACATACCGAGACAAAGGACAAGAAGGAAGTCTGCTTCACTAAGGACACCTGGAACAAGTGCACAGTCGTCTCTTTGGCACTTTGCCAACCTACTGCAGCCCACCCAGAGTTTGCTAAAAAAAATAAAATAAACCTCCCAAACTCTGCAAACATGACCGTAACACTGATCACTGCTGCCTAGATGTCCTGAAAGCAGCTCGTACGCCTGACCAGACCAAGGAGACTGGAATTATTGTCCACAACACCTGCTTACAGATGTGTATAATGTATTAATGAAAAAATAACCTGTAAAAACACACCATTAGTTTTCTGGTTTAGATCTTGTCATTGAAACTGTCATACATCTACTTAACCAGCTCATCGCCTGTATAGCTGTCTTTCAACCATTTACACGTTACAAGGAAGAATAAGATGCTCATGAATACCAGCTCTGTTCATATATCTGAATTATTCTATTATTTTTTAACTCGTTGTATAAAAAAGAACAGTGCAGATCACATTGCACATTCTGAGAAAACCCCTCTAATGACTTTATGGATAACTCTCATGAAAAGATTCAGTGGACTGAGCCCAAGGTTTATACTATATAGTAACACTGATGTTTTAAACAGCCTTTTCAAGCTCAACCCTAGCCTTACCAACCCTCTCTAAACTGACTGAGTTAAGGTAACAAAGGCTGCCACTGTGTGGTCAGTTTTTTAGTATTCAGGGAAACGCAAGACATTTGTCTTTCTTCCCACACTTCAAACAGGCAACTGAAAAGCAGTGTTTCATCTAGCTCCAGTGACACCCTGGATGCAAGAGTTAATCAAGGCTTTACATATACAGCAGAACAAAATAAATACACAATGCTTTTTGCTGAATACTGTCTCAGATAAGTTTTTGTAACCCTGTGGCCAACAGCTGAAACACACAAAAGGGAAATGAGATGCAATTTGCTTCTGCCAGGGAGGAAAGGGTGCTGAGAGAACACACTAGGACATGTCAAAAGGTAGAAAAAGTATCTTATCTCAGCTTCCTCTGGTCTCAGGCTTGAGATGTCAGCTGCATTGCATAGGCATTATTTTATGTGTTTGGGGGTTGATTACCAAGGTTAAATAATTTGTTTCTGGCCATTCTGAACAGAACCTTTTACTTCATCCTTCAGCTGCGTTCATTCCACATACTGACACAGCTTCAGGTTGGCTTGCCTTGCAAGGACATATAAATCCACCCAGCAAAAACCTCCCCTTCCTGTCTGCAAACCCCTGGGGATGCAGGGACAGCCGAGGCATAGAGTAAATTCTGATGCTGTTATTTATAGATGGAACTTTGATCTTACATGACATGTTACCTACGTCAATGTGTTTCCCCCAACATGGGCATATGTTACACTACTTTTGAAGAGACAAACCCCAATGATCTGCACAAGACAAGATGGAAACAGATACATGTGAAAGAAACAGAGAAGAGAGGACTAAAAAAACTGGTGTTGGTTTGGGTTTTTTTTGACTATATCATAGTGATTATTGAAATGAACTTTTTTTGTAGAGATATTTATAGAAAGAACTGATGCTTCAAATTTGTCCCATTTCAGAAAAAAACCCACATATTTTAAATTATACGGATGTCTTCTTCCTTCTCATCAGATTGATTTGCACAGTATTAATTATCTAATTAAAATAAGACAATTAAATTGATTCTCACTGGAACCTCTCAGTATTGTTTAAATAAGAACTTCTTACCAATCTAAAGGGAAAGCTGAGCTGTGACTCAGGCCTGGAGAGCAAGAGAACTTCTGATGCTGAGATGTTAATTTCTGATGTTGAATTACTGACACCGGGCTATCAAGTACAATTCTGTTAGTTAAATGGCAGGAGAGAAGGGATGCAGCAGGAAGATATCCCACAGGAGATCTATCAAGAATGGCTTCTCAAAGCTACTGCAAGGCACATGCAGTGTAAGCCAGGACACTTATGGTGATTCCAGTCAGGTAAGAGGGAAAAACCATCCATAATCACCTGGTTGTTCTCAGTGTCCTTAAATTTCCCATTACAGAGCAATTCCAGATTTTATGTTACCCTAGAGTTTAGCCATAAATAACAAGCTTTTTTTTCAAATTCATTCTGCAATAATACTACCAATGGCCTGAGCCCTTGCCAGAAGTAGAACATCCACCTGCATCTCTAGTGAGGACATAAGCAGCTCCCACAGTTCAACCTTTACAACAACAATTTGTTACGTGGATGCAGAAGAATATTGTCAGATACCTTCAAAACAACAAATCAGAAAACACCCAAAAGCTAAAGAGCGTAAAATAGGTGAATACTTAATGGGTGGGAAAGACAAAACATGGCATCTGCTCCAAATTTAAGCCTCAACTGGGGGATCTGTGTTTGTATAACCAGAATGAGGAGCTTGTGGTCTAACGTGGCTGGACACAGATCTGTCAACAAACCTTAGGAAATGAAAAATCTATTGACTTGAGTGGACTCTTGCTGACACAGAATGTTCCCATGTGGTTGTGAAACAGAGCATCCTACTTGCTGGCCTCAACTGCAGCTCTGGGCAGCACTGGAAGGAAGATACCCACCTACTGGGCACAACTCATCCAGAAGTACTTGACACCCACAAATGACTGCATAACTTCACTTGCAGAGCCATGGTGGAGGTGGCCCATCTGTTCAACCTCAATGTACAAGCACAGCAGGGCCCACCTCTGCTCTTGGTGTGGAAGAGAGGAGTTGTAATGCAGGAGGGCTTTCTGCTCAGTGGAGTCAGAATCAGGTGGGACAACAGGAAGGTGGAACTGAGTCAAACAGCTACTGCACTGCAAGTTCACATGTGGCCTTAACCCAAACCAGCTTTCATAATGTGAATAATTGTGATATTATGTCCATGGAGGGACAGCTAAAATTTGCCCCTCTGCATTTCTTCAAATAAATTCTCTTCTGGTCCAAGCCCACAGACAAAGTGCAATAAACAAATGTTAATGCAGCTCATTCTGGCCAGTTAATTAATACTTCTTCTCAGAAAACATTTAGCAAATTATTTGGATGATGAATAGTGTTTTGAAATGGTTTTGCAGTTAACAATATCACCACTCTATCTTCATGTTCCACAGCTGGTTTTATTAATAGAATCCTTCCATAGATGAGGGCTGATATGTAAGAACTTTCACTGAAATAACATCTAGAAAAACATTAGATGTAGGCTGTTCTGAATCCCTGACCTCTTAGATGTACAGCTCTGGTTTAGGAAACCATCAGTATTCTGGCTGAAACTAAAGGAGATGGACTGCCTTCACGAATGTAGAGCCTGTGAGTTTTCTAACTTTCCATAAAACACTAGAGTTTCTAACAAGGAAACATTCATCTGCTCCATTTCTTATTGAACTTTATCAAGTCTAATGGGCTCTACTGATTCATTTTCACTTAATTGGCTTTAAGATGTTACCTCATTATTACTTGAGCTGCGGGCACTCATGCCATCTTGGAAAGGTAAATTGGCCCTAAAACCAGAGAATTCCTCCTTTAATTAGGTGGGATTGAACAGAAAGGCTACAGAGATCACCTGCATTAACTACAAATCAGTGTATGTACCCTGCCTGGAGTAAGGGAGTGACAAAGGACTACAGAGGCCTTACCTTACAGCACCCACCAGTGTGAGACCAAGTTATAAGACACTCCAGTAAGGCAGCCATCGAACAGGCCACAGACTGCAATCATGCTTAGTTTAAATTTGTTATTGTAATGAACCGAACCTTCTCAAAGTAGCAGATGCCAGGAGGGAAGGATGTAATATGGATTTCCAATACCAGCCAAACAGCCTCAAGCTTGGAGCCAAAATTCTGTCACTCTGCTGCTCTGTGGAGTGTCTTGTTTATGGACTTTCATTACTTACCCAGCTTTGTAAACCACGCATTCCAGAGCTCCCGGTGGTATAAGCAACTTATCATCACTTGCCATCAGCTGTTGTATATTATGTACATTAGTAAGGTTCCCCATGGAAACATAGCATAATAGAAGCAGTTTGTTTTATTTTCCCCAGTAAGAAAGAAAAAAAATATCAAGATTTCTGCAGAAATAAGCTTCTGAATATATAAAAATTAATAACAAGGCACTAAATGTTTCTCTGCCAAATGACAGAGTAGGGCAATGAAAAGCTATTCAGTATGTTGGTGCCTGGCTAACTTAATACACATTCAGGGAGGGATTTAAAAAATTGCCTAACTGCTCTTATTAAGTGTCCTATTTTTAATGACACCTCTGCTTCAAAATTCCTCAGATAATCATGAGGATTCTCCCTTTTAAACACTCAACCTATGCCATCAGACAGCTCTCAACAAGATCTGAAGCACATGTAGCAGGGTACGCAGAAAACATTGCCATTTGCATGGTGCCAAAATGTATTTTTAAAAGTTTCCTGTTGCTTTATTCATCTCCAGTTCCACTGAAAAACAGTCCTCAGTTAGAATACAGATACTCCTGCTTGTAAAAGATCATAAACCAATCTTGGTTATATGCAAAACATCTGTAGTCTGCATTCTGTAAAGGCTATAAATCTGTATTATGCTGCTTCGCACACCAGTATTTATCTTTGTTGTTTAGTGCACCTCTGCACACTGGAGAATTCATTAGGAAAAAGACACAGTCATGCAGTGTGGCTATAAATTAGTGTTCTGCCTCAAGAAATGCTATTGATTTTTCATGGTGCTCCTGGATTTGCATGTTTGCCAGTTAGCTCAACCATAATACTATAACGTACATCAAAGAATATCCTCAAGAGCTGAGTGTGCAGCCTAGCTAAGGCTGCATTTTGGCAGTATGTTAAGCCTTCACAGAATGCCAGTGAGAAAAAAGCCCCCTGAACCAATCTATTAAATGGCTTAGATTTAACCAAGCATAAAAAATAATGGTAAATTTTGTAGCTTCCTGTCTTTAACATTTAAGTAAAGCAACAGTGAGGAATGAACTCCAGCTGATACGCTACAGTGGTTCTCTTTCCACCAATTGGAAGGGTGACCTTGGCACGCTACATCCAACCAGCCCACAACCTCAGAGAATGCTCCTTGCAAAACAGGTCAAGCAAAATTGGGTGAGTTTATGCTATAAGGTAGCAGAATAATAGATTAAAGTCAGAGCCAAGGCTTCTGTGAACACATTCCAGCACAACCACACCATTCAGACTAGCTTATCTGTTTTCATAACACAGCTTGAGATGTAGATTCCCAGAAGAGCAGAAGCAAAAATGAAGTCCCTGGCTTGGGCAGAATGAGAAAATACTGAACTCCAGCAGGACATCAGTGACACCCTGGTAAAGTCAATGGGGAAAGAATACTCCTTGTGGGAAGCACTTGCAGGACCTGCTATAATGAGTGTGTGTCAGGGAGAAACTGCAAAAATATTACACCAGAAGAGGGAAGGCAGGAAGATACAAGGAGGTCCTGCTACTTGAAACCCCTGGTATATGCTCCCTATGAGCTGCAGATGCCTTAGCATTTACAACCATGACATGGACACCCCATCTTTTTTCACTCAGCTATAAAGTCTTAAATCTGTGAGCTGGATTTAACTAGCCAGCAATCAATTATTGCAGGAGAGCCAATTGATCACATATCATGATTAGCCAGATAATTTGCTTCATATTTCCATTAACGAGGCCAATGGGCATGATTAATTGCTGCAGGGGGTAGAATTTCAGCATGGCTAGTGGGGACCTTGCTTTGTAATACTGTGAATCCCATTACCGTTAATGGAAATTTAACAGCCAAATCCCTTGAGGATCACTTAGAAAAAATTACCCCTTAAGGTTAAAGGGGATTTTGTTAATAGCATTCTAGGATGCTCTGATTTAAAAGTACTGTAAGCCTCCAGTGTCATGTAGAAATATGCAATCTACTGTTTTTGGCATATCTCTTGTTATTATATGTATCCCACTACCCTTCTGAAATGGAATTTCAAAACACAGCTCAGCCTATTGAAATGTAAGGTACATTAAGGGTAAATTTTCTAAAAGTTATTTATTTGCTAAATTCTTATTAATATTAATAGAAATTGCCCAGCTATGTTGCTAGACACTACTTTGAAAATGAACCCCAACAACAACTTATCAGGCTCTGTCATTCCTGATTCCCACATCTAGCAAAATGTACACTACATATAAGTCTAAGATTTGGGCTAGAAATTTAGAACCCATGTTGTCACGGTTAATGACATTTAACGCTTCATCTTGCACTAGTCTGAGATGTAGACAGAATCTTATAAATTACTTTATAGAGTGTCTGGCATCAAAAGCCAATACATGGATGCCCCTTGAACCTACCTAAAGGATATGTAGAAAAGTATTAAGTTGTTGCTCTAGAGTGGCCTTACTGACTGTCAATCACTAAGAACCACAGATGACAGAGTGCTCTTGTTGCTGGGCAGCCAAATTGAAGAGAGTTAAAATCCCTCTGAAATGCAAAGCTTAAGTTCTCTGGAGACCAAGGTCCATGAAGATGGACACCTAAGCGAGTCACCTTTAAACACACATGAAAAAAAAGGATAGCTGCAAACATTAGGCAGTGTCTCTCAGACTAATAATGGAATATGTTTGGCTATTTTCTAATTTACAAGTAATTCACAAATTGAGCAGCACTTTCAGAAATTTGTGCATTGCTCATAATTAAGATTCTGGCCATTTATTGTTAACATGTGACTGTGACTAATTATTAAACAATTTGATATTGGTCAAAGTCATACAGAACTGCATCTACTCTTTGATCAGCTAGATTAAACTCTTCACACAGGCAATGAGAACTGTTGAACACTGGCAGTATCACAGTGTGTGCATGGACTCACTCATTTAACCACAAACATGACCACTCAGTGAAAACACAGCTTTGCATGCAAGCAATCAATCTGTGCACTTCTATTTGTTAGGATGTTCAAAAACCATTACATTGAAGACCCACAGGAAGTAGTCTCTAAGACACTCTTCTGTAACATTTTACTGTTGCAAACCAATACAAACTCATAAGTAATTGCTTTTAAAAAATAAACTTTGATGCTTGAGTTCGAAGTGAGAGAAAAGACTGGCTGGATCTGAAAACATAAGTTGGCACGGTTAGTGTCAGCCACAGCTTGCTGCCATCACAGCCAAGTTGTTGCAAAAAAACCCCTGACTACTTTGGGAAAACTCATGCACATAAGCTGAACCATCCCCGTTAATCAACCAAACCAATCTGTCTATAATATCAAGCAGTTATTAGCATTAAGACCATCTCTAAACTATTTGGCTGTAACGGATATGAAGAGCGACCCATCTAGCACATTTCTGACAATATCCAGGAATTATGGATATATAAGGGCACTATAAGAATTTTAAGTTTTGTTTTCTGTTCCACTTCTACACTCTACAACGGTTTTTATACTAAAACTATGTTCAGGCAATCTGATCCTTGTGCAGTGTTGTGCCTGAAGGTTTATTTTCATCAGGTTGGTGAAAGGCAGTGTTGGGGTCTAATTAGCATGAGGTAATTTCTAGCTACCTTGCTCAACTACCTAGGGAGATACATGCATGAAAAGAAAGAAGGCAGCATTGAGAACTAGTGACCAGAGAGAGACCAAAGTAGAAGACTACTTAATCAGGTAAAAGATAACAGAGGAGTCAGGGAACAGCAAACAAACCTCAGAACAGGTGTAATTCTCAAGATTTTGAGCATTTCAGTGACTCCTCCATACACATCGGAGTTTGGCCCTCCTTTGATTCTATTCGCATCAAACACTGGATTAAGATCCTGAGGTCGCTGTTGCCTCCTTCAAATTTTTCTTTCAAACACATAGGATCTCTAGAGATCTTTACTCCATCATCTTTTTATAGTCAGAGATGAGGTCAAAAGAAAGCTCTACGATCAACAAAGGGTAATTTTCCTACACAACATAAGCCTCGTCTACTTTTCCTGTGAATTAATTTTTATTCAAACTAAAAGATTTCCTTTACAGTATCATGTCACTTCACAGAGAGGACTCCTGGTAAATTGTTCTTGCTATTAAAAAAGCTTTTCTTTTTCACTTTCCACCCTGAGGAACAGGTTTTCTCCTCCTCATCTAGTCTAGTCTTCTCCTCTCAACCAACAAAATCCTCAGACCTATAGCGCTTCCCTTACTTTGAACATCCATTGTGAAAGAAATTTATGAGCTTTTTTGGGAGCTGCGTAGGTACTTAAGAGGTCTGGTGTCCACAGCAGCACTGAGCTCGTAAGTCACTGGTGTAGCTAGGTAAGAGTGTGGAATATTAAGACTTGGTGGAGCTGAGCCAGGAAAGGTGGAGGGATAGGAGAGTAATGAAAAAGAATAAGACATATTGGCAAGAGCAAAATCCAGAAGGAGGATAAAAGGTCTTAAAGACTCACTGGAAAGAAAGGAATTATGAGTGGAAGGAAAACTGAACTGAGATGGGTAAAATTATCTGAATTTTCAACCTCCCCCCTCCACCACTCAAGATGATTCAGCCTCATCAGTTTGTGTCACACACCTGAATAGCATCTCTTCTCCACTATCCCCATAAAGCACTTCCTCTGCTGCCAGCTCCATGTAGAGAATGCAAAAGGAAATATCCAAACCCCAAAGAATGCCCTAGAGAGGATGCAAGGGGCGCGGCTCGCATACCACACCTGCCTTCCAGGGTTGAAAACTGAGTCAAGTGTTAGCTCTCTGCATCTTGTTTTCATGGTTCTCATCCTGGAGCCTGATATACAACCAGTGTGGTCACATTTACACCTTCCTTACTCCTGTTTTGATTCTATATGCCAAACCACAATAAAGCAGACTCAACAGTAGATCTGTTATTTATGCTGGAGACTGTTATAAAAGCATCTAGAGGTATATAAGGATATAAGGATGTGGTTAACAGTCAGGACTAAATAAATTTTCTTTCTGAATTTCCATTCCCACATGTTGTTTTCTGGGAGTTGTCCCTAATTAAGGGCATTTTGTTCTGCAAATTTGATATCTAATTTTAAATAAAATTTCAAGATGTAGTATATAATAACCAATTTCTAATTGATAGGTCAAACCAGATCTTTAAGAACGAACAGCTGAAGAATTTGCATGTGTCTATTAGAGAGGTGACACCTGACCGCATAAAATATATTTAATAGCTAATGCAATTAAATCCAGGTCTTTAGAGGAATTAGTTACTGAAGGTGATATTTTAATAAAAATCCACAGAGGATCATCACGTACGTAACAGATATGCATGAATTGCTAATGTCTCTGTTGTATGGAAAGACAGTATTGCAGTGATCAAGTTTCAGTACAAGGTAGATAATATGCAAGTAAAGAGAAAAATTCAGTTGTCTTTTCTGATCTTGTTCTTCATTTGATGGAGGTAATGCTTTTTCAAACTTTGCAGACTGGTATGCAACTTTTGAAGTAAAAAATTCTGATCTCTTCACATGTGCTATTAAGGAATGATAAAACGCATCAGCAATGAGGATAAGAATACGTTACTTCTGTGGATGCCTTAAAGAATTTGTCACAGTGCTAAAAAGGTGAGTTATTTGTTTTCAATTGCAGCAAAGTTTGGGAAAAGTCACAGCCTCCTCCCAAGTTTCACAGAACAACCACCGGGAAAATGTTTTAGAAGGCAAATAGTTTCAGAAGGCAAAACCTAAATGTAAGTGAAATTTAAATCTACTAAGAAAGTGGTGGGTTGTTAGGAGGGAGCAGAGCAGTGCAATATATGTGAATTACACAGCTGTGAATTGTCATGTGAATCCATTCTCACAATAGTATATTGTATGGCACAAAATAAAGTCCCTGCAGGTTCATCATTTGGCTTACTCTGAAGCATTAAAGGTTTAGAATTTGAGAACTAATGTTTATAAGATCTGAAAGCAACAGCATTGTGAGTGAAAATACTGAGAAGTGCTTTTGTAGGCATGCAAAAAAATGATCCTTTATAATCTGAGCAGCCTTTCTGACTGAAGATGCTTTGACCCTTAGGAGCAAATCTCTCTTCATCTGGTACGTGTTCAAGAAGTCTCAATTCTAGCAATACTAACACTTTTGTCTTACTTGTTTACTTTAACAGCTTCTTTGCCCGATTCCTAAGTCTAGCACAATATTTCCCTGGCCCTCAAAATAGAACCTTCATCCTCTTTCCAACTGCTTTGTAAACAATATTTTCTATATTACCAGTAATCAGAAAAGCACACACTTCAATGCTTGGAGCCACCTGCCTGCATTGACTAATCTTTCAAGAGCTTCTATACCACTCTCAAAATCCTTCTTCTTAGGCAATTTGCTTCTTACCACTCAGCATCGTACCTGACCCTTCTTTCTGCAACACATCATTTTTACCTTCTTTTTCTCATAATTCTTCACACCCCAACTACATACATGGTGCATAATGGATATCATCCATCTAGTGAAGCCCTTGTAACAGGAAAAACTCCTTCTCTTTCCCAGTCTTCTCTCTCTCTCAACCTCTGTCTACATTACCCAATTTCTACATAAATGAAAGCATTTCTATAGAAGTAAGAATCCTTTATTGTAACTCTTCCATTCTAACACTACACATATATTGAGCGTGTGTCAGTTCATCAGAGCACCCAGTTTGGCATATAAACAAGAGATTTATAATAATTATAAATTATTTTTAATTATTTTAATTAAATTATACATATGCTATTGATTATGTATATTAATGGGACAATTTATGTGCAAAAGAGATCGTATATTTATAGTTAAGAGACTTGAAATTATAAAAACTATAAAAACCTAAAATCTACTTAATTTAATGACTCTTCTGCTTTCATTTTGCAAAACTGACAGAAGCCAAAACAAAGATTCTCCCTTCTTTTACTATAAACTATAGCACTTCCATACATTTCTACTTTTGGAGAAAAAAATTGCTTCTCTGTTTGAAATTGTGCATTTTTGATGAACTGCACTATGAAGCTTAGCGTTTTGGCTTAAATCTAACTACTTCACAGAAGACCTGAGGAGGAAAGGCCCAAAATAAGAACTACTCCATGACATCCACATGCATATAAATATGCATACACAGACTAATACACCCAAACACACATATGAGTCATCAAGATGGGGAGACAGGATGTGTGTATTATGCTGCAGCTTAATTAAGGGGATAACAGTACATAGAAAACAACAAGTCTACATGCTGGTGACAAAAGGTCTGGCTTTCTCATACGTCTTGTATTGGAAAGCATTGTAATATTTGATTTGAGATTTAAGAAAACTGCAAGTTCTTAGATAGAGACACATTGGAGTAGCATCAAATCCCCACTCTATTCTCAAATTCTTTTCACACACTCATTTAGCAATCAACAAAAGAAAACAATTCCTTATTTCAAAAATTTCTTATATAAAATAATAACTAAACAGTGATTGATATTGCCAACATTTATGCATAGGAGGGAAATGAATAATCTGTTATACAGGAAATCATAGAGAAGAAAACTTATGTGAGAAACTAAATATATGGGTTGGTTTCCACATAAAAAGTCCCTGCAAAGCAAAGATCTGACATGCAAACAAATCATGGCTTGACACTGTTCAATATATTATTACAGCATATGAAGAGCTACTTCCAACACCCTCTACTTCTGTTTTTAGTTAGAGACCTATTTGTGTCCACTCTTGGGACCCAGAAGACCTCAGACCAAGCCATTTGAAAAGCCACTCTGGATGGGTAGGGCAGCTGGTGGAAAAGGCAACCGAAGCTCCCTTGCTTCATTACACACAGCAACCCAAACTCCTTCCGACAAAGGGAATCAATACTTCAGTAGCAGACGTGCCCCAGCTTGGCACAGGATCTCAAATGAACAAAAGCCCTCTTTCTGCCTGAAGAGCACTGTATCAAACCCCACCTCATTTAATACAAGCATCTGCAGAGGGTATTTTCCCCTCTACGCCTCCCACGTCCTCCTTTAGCATTTACTGTTTGAGATCAGTAGTCTATACAATTTATTGCACCTGTCAAGGCTAATTTATTCATGCTATCTGGCAGTAATCAAAAAGACTGAGATCAATGTGCCAGCAAACCCTGACATTTATTCATATTTTAAAGTCCCATTTGACCTTGAACTGCAGCTAACTGGAGCTGAACTTGTCAGCCACAGTCTGAAGCTCACTGAGTCTGGCAGTTCAGTACCTCTGGGCTAAATGCACAACATCAGGGCAACAAATGCTTGGACCGTGAGCACAAAAGGCTGACCCACAGACAGAGGGTTAGGGGAGGAAGGAAAAAGGCACCTTAAAAACACAGTGGTTATAGACCCACCAGTCACACACACCAGTGCAGCTTATTCCTGTGGCACAGCTGTTCAGGAACCAAGGCATTTGTTGCTGAGGGGTAAAAAGGGTGAAAGAAAGAAGTGGAGTAGCACAGGCAGGACATCCCAGGGTATCCTTAGCAGGCCGCAGCAAGGCTGGCCTCATGCAAGTCACTCAGGGGGAGGCAATGGAAGAGACATAAAACAAAACCATCTTCCCCCCCAGGCAGGTAACAGAGACAGTGGCTGGTGATCCAGCCACACAGGAGATGTATCAGAAACTCTTCAACCCACTAGGCACCTGCCAGCACTACGTGGCAAAGTCAGCTGGAAACGGGAACAGAAAAAACAGACTTCCAGAGAATTGCTTTAACTGTGCTCTCACACTCCTACTACAGAACAGGCTTCAGAATTTGCTTATTCCTCCTGAAAACCATCAGCCTTGTCCTCTTCTCACTCGGTCATGTCCTAAAGGAAGACCACTAAAGCATAGATGTCCTCTAACCTCCAGCAATCATTTCAAGCTTTGAATGCAGAACAATTAGTAGGGAAATGAACTTATTGAATTGTTTGTTTTTCTGTTGATAGGAAGATATTTGTGTAAATGTCATGCTATTAGAGATGCAGAGGATGTGTAAGTGGCATCTTAGAAATATGTAGCTCCAGTTTTACTGAAACATGCAAATAGATCATTTTATTACAGTCAAAACACTTGAATATGTAATACGCAGTTGCACCTAACACAGACTTTGGAGATATATTTTGATGTTTCTCTGGGTTTTCCTTGGCTGCATTTCTCACACTATAAATTCTGTAAGTCACATTAAATATGATTTTTTTTTAGTAAAATCTGCCTTTTCTAAATCCAGAATATAAGTAGAAATGATGGATGCCATTTTGTATTTGTTTTTCCTTTCTTTTAAATAGCTAACAACTTTCCATTCTGTTGGAAGAACGTTACCAATGGAAAACAATTGGCATTTTGACAAATGCATTTGTGCACGTTATATATATCCAACATTGCCACGCAGGCTAATCTGATGTTTATGGAAGAGAAACAATGACATATGAAGATACAAAGGTCATTTGTGTGTATGGATCTAGACCAGCTGAAGTATGCAAGCAGTGAGGGTACATACGGAGATGTGTGAGTTACAACAAATATGCTAATAAAGCATTTCTACCAACCTGTTTCCCTATTCTTACTATGTAGGAAGCAAAATCTGAGAGAAAGAAACTTGGAACTCTTTAGAGACTTTAATTATTTTTTTTTATATTTTCCTTACTTACTGAAATAACTTTATTTATTTGTGCAGGAGCAAAGCAGGAATTAAACTTCACAACAATGATGAAAAAGTATAGAAAAAACATGCAGCAAATGGTTGCCATCAAGTTCCCAATTCCTGGCAGCCAGTATGATTTAAAGGTACATCACATACATACCTTGCCCCAAAATACTGATATGAAACATTCCCTCAAAGCTTCTACACGATTTTGAATTGAAGGACATGATAAACCTCTGCAGGATGAGCAACTTTTCTTTTTCTTTTCATTTGTTTGTTTGAACAATTAATGGCTGGTGTCCTTCTACAACACAACTACAAGCAAATGCTTTCTGACACCAGTACCAAAAAGGAACAAATCATAAAATTGGGGCAAGCTTAGGAAAATATTTTGGGGTTTACTTGCAGGAAGAAGACTGAGTGCTCATTGGTTTGCCCCTGTGACAAGGGCTGCTGTCATGCCCACAGGCACTCACGCCTGCGTGTCTTCTGACTGCGCTCAGCTGAATGGGGATCCATTTCCCTGCTCCATCCCTTGTTCTGATCCCTCTATGCTGTGTCTCATCCTGGTGTGAGCTTTTTGGGGAAGAAACTGTCTCTCCCTGCTACCTTCTCACAATATGCACAGCTGATAGCACCTTCCTGAAACATTAACCGCAAACCAAACCATAAAAGCCCATTCTGAACCCCTTGGAGAGGACATTTTCTACCACTCGAGATGAGACATTTACCCTTCCTTCTACTGTTTTTCACAATATAGTGAATATTATAATTACCATTTTCAGGTGGGCCAAATGAAGAGGAAGGGGAGAAAGCAGACTCCTCAAGATCATGACCAGTATTCCCCAGGCAAGTGCTTGACCTGCTGTTCAATACAGCCACCCTGTCCAGGGCTTCCTTTGTTGTGAATATTCCCATTGCGCTATGTAGGCCATTAAAATCAAGTTTATAGAAGACTTGGTCTAAAAATACCTCATTGATGCCTCATCTGCTGCCTTCAACATAGTTCATCTCTTTAATGCACCGTGTTAAGTTGCTTTTTTTCCTGTGTATCATGCACACAACGCAAGTAATGATATAATTTTTTTGCACCAAGGAGCGAACATTTATTTGATGACATATTCATTATTTTTTCCCTTCTCCTCAGCTCAGCGGTATCTGCCACACAGGTCAGCTCAATGTGTTTTTCTTTATTCAGGCGATTCTATTGCAAGGATAATTATTAGTGAGTTAAACATTTCTTTAGCAGACTGCAAAAAATACCGTATTACCTTCCAGAATTAAAGCACCACCACACAAACCTAAACCCCACAGCATCTCCTCCCACCAAAACCACAGCTCATCAAATACCAGCTCAGTTCTCCTCATGCTTAAGTGACAAGAATGCTTCTACTCACGAGTGGTAAGGATTTATTTGCCTCTGTTTAACAACCATAAATAATGGTGACTTGAATTTTCCTACCAGGGTAACACCTCAGCGACAGATGACAATTTATACATTTCAACACCTACAATCCCACCTCTAGGCACTGCACTCAAGATGGAAGAACCTATAAATCTGACAGCTCACTTCTAAGGCTGGAGTACTTTTTCCCTTGTGAGATGGTTTGTCTGGAGCACGGTCCCTGGGAAAACCATTCCAAGAACACAATCACACACAGGAGCCCTGGTTGCAGGAAACGAAAGCGGTTTGGGCTGCAAGTCTCGCTCACCCTGACTGCATCTCTGGGATTTACCTGGGCTGCCAATCCAGGTCAAAGACCACAGGACAGTAGCACAAACCAAGGCTCTGCTCCAACTGCAGAAACTGAGACTGAAAGGACTCCTACAACCCTAAGATCCCTCTATGCTTCACAGAGGGTCAGATTAAACTTCTCATCTCCAGAAAAACAAGAACCACCTGGGGAACTAATCAAAAGGTCATTTAAAAACCAGGCATTTCCTTGCTCTGAGAGCAGCTCTTGCTGCTGAGTATCCTTTTGCATTTCATTTTTTGAGTGGAAAGGTGATGTTTTTTCACCAGCACTGAAATATATTTTTTTAAGAGTTCTGAAAGAGACTCAAAATTGTTCCAAAAAACTTGAAGAAGCTTTTTGCCAGGTGTACTGGGCTCCCGGCTGAGGTCTGACAGCTGAACATCTCTGCTACACAACTTTCCAAGCCAGGTTATCAGTAATCAGCATCAAAATTTAGAGTTCTACAGAACATTTGGAGCTCCAGATGAGTTGTTACTTTTCAATAGAAAATATGTTTTATCAGAAAGTTTCTGACCAGCTCTAGCACATCTCTAGGCTTTTGGTTTGGTCTCATCATTAGGAAAGTGAAATCTGTTTCAATCTCAACGCAATCAGCACACTCCTCTGCATTTTTCCTCCCTCATTCAGTTCCCACTTGCCATCACAGAGGAACCTGTGTAAGGTTTAGAATAAACCTGCAGGAAAGCAGCTGAGAAGAAAGCAGCAAAGACCAAAGAAGTATTTTTTTCCTCCATTCTTTTACTGTTGATCTCCTTCTGAAATTTCTAGCTTTGTGCTTTTATAATGTCCCAGTACATGAAAGAGTTTGTAATATAAAATGTTACACTTGATGGAGCATGATGTGATATTGAAGCCAAATGGCCAGATGCTCTTCTCCGAGCTATTTCCAATGCTCCTACTTTAGAGGGTGTTTTCAACAGTACTCACAAGCTCTAGTCCTGTAGTTTTCTGGCAATTTCATGCTACAGCACCAGTGCACTATGTTCCAATGAGAACATTGTTTTCCATTCAAGGTTACAGTTATCTTCAATTTAACAAAAAAATAAAAAGAAAAAGAAGTGAAAAAAAGGCATACTGTGGTTCCAAGAAATTACAGACAGGTAGGGAGATGGATTCACTCTCCAGAACAAAGATCAGGTATCCCATTTAGAATACAATTATGACTATATAAATGATGTGGTAGGAAAAAACCCCAAGTACTCTAACTTGGGTGCCAAGGGACATCTTTTAGCTGTTTGTCTTTGCTTTACCCTGTTTGCACTTTCCTCTCTTCCTTGTGTGGGAAGACCGTTTACATGGAAAACTCCTTAAATTTGAAACGTGGTTGATGAAAGATATTTGAAACCTGGCACCCGGCTCTGGTTATCACACTGGAATCCAGCCTGTCCTCTTCATCTACTTTTCCATGGTTTTCTTGTTTGCTGACAGAACTGTGTCTGGTTCACCGTACGGAGGCAGGAGCACCAGTTACCAGGAGCACACAACCACAGAACCAGGATGAGAGTAACCAGGGCTGTGAACAGCTTTCTCCAAGCTGTTAATGCAATTATTGCCCTGCATAGACCCTTGGACTGGCAGTTGCACTCTTTGGCAATGGGGCAGCCCTGATTCCTGTTGACTTCAGACACTCCAGGGTTCAGCAGCCTGGGATTTAATATCTTCATGAGCATCTCCACTTACAACTAAGTCTGCCTCTTTTTCCAGGCAGAATGCATTATTGCTTTATACAAATGTCAAGCCTAATCTCATCCTGTTTGAATCAATGAAACTCAGCTGGAATGAAGAGATGCTTAACATCCAGACAGGCAGAGGACCTGGCTCATCATATGTGCACATCACCACAGAACAGACTATTCCAATCCCTATTTTGAAGAGGGAGAGGAGTTGTGGCTTAATGTAATCCAGGCACCACAAATTCAAATCTTTCATAATTTCTTAATGCCTGACCTTATGAGCTTAACATTCTTTTACCTTAGGAAATGCCTATAAAAGTGCTAAACTGAACTGGAGATGGAAAAGAGGACAGGTTTACTTACATGGCTTATCTGGAACGTTAAAGTAGGAAATTTATCACAGAGATCTTTGCAATGGAGTAACTTCCAATAACAGCAGATTACATCATTTACTACTATTTTGCTTAAGCAGTGCAGAGTTCAATGTAGAACTGCTAAAAAAATGTTAATCGCATTTAACTTCATGCTGAAAATGCTGATTTCTTGCACTCCAGTGTGAGTAGGCATGTTTAAGGACAGAGTGCACTACATTTTTGGATAGCAGCAGCAGAGAATTTTTGTTAACATAATTTAAGTGATTAAATGTCTTCAAACTGAAAGGCTTTATTTTAAACTTTCATTTGAAACTGAATTAATTAATAGTAAAAATTACGGCTTGAGAAAGTCAAAATAAAAAATGAAGTGGTTTTAGATTTACTGAAATAATACATCTTGGTTAACCTGTATTTTTGTACAATTTTCACTTGTATTTTAACATAGCATGTGGATAAAACCCTGAAAATTTGACAAACTCTCCAGAACAGCGTTTCTGCTTATTTCCTAGTTCTAAGACCAGGGGCCTGGCCTCATGAATCACACAGGGTAAAAAGCATTGTGCAGCATTCAGAATCAAAGTTTGCTATACATAAACCTCATGACACTTTTATTACAGCACACCAGACTAGAATCTGCATTTAAAACACTGACTGTTCAAATCTAAATCTCCTCAGCTAACGGTAATAAAAACAGGTCAAGCTCTCACTACTCAACAATCTACCGTTAACATTTCTGTTCAGATAAAATCTAGTTCATCTGATTTTATGGAAAGTAAAGCCAGGCTATACAGCATAAGTTTGGAAAGTATAATGATTTCCTTGTGTATGAAAGTCCTTTTATTTCCTCATAAAGAGATTTCAGTGAATCTGCATTGTGTTTTTTTCACAATACACATAGCACTTCCACGAAGCCCAGAAATGGGACTGCATTTCTATATACACAACCCACACCTGATTTCAGCTGGGCAGTTCGGCCACCTTTAGCAATGTAATCAGAACAGCAGAGAGAGCAAATTATCTGAGCTTTTATCCTGTTTTCAGACAATTATTTTCAGTCCTGATGAACAGTGTGTTCCCAGGGCCACGCGATTGCCAGTGGCCGAAACTGGCCAAAGTTACCTGCGACACATCTGAGTGAGCCAAGGTCACAATGGATCTGAAGCATCCAGCCAAGCTCTGATGGAGAAATAAGCCACCACGTGAATCCATCATAGAGTTAATTTGTCACACTGGTAGCTAGGGACATCTCTAATTGATTTTTCCTGCCCAGTACCTCTTAAACTGTACATTTCTTTAAGGTATTTCAAATTGGGTAGTTTATTAGTTTGGAATAAGGGTGCATGTATTTGTTTTGTTTTGTTTTAACCTCTGAGCTAACACCTCTAAGGATTCATCAGTTGATGCAGATTTCTTTCTTTGAGGTATATCACAGTGATACTGAGAATAAAGTAGTACAGCCAGTTGATGCTGGCCATAAAAGAGAGAAACTTTTGCTTTCAGTTGTCAGTATGGCAATATATGTTTACTTAATTTGTTTGTATACTTCATGGTGGAAGCAGAATTTTATTTTTACTAGGTCATTCTTTAAAATAAATGCCTGCTCTCTTCCCACTCACCGTTACAGTTGATGAGTACAAAAGAAAACCAATTCATTCACCTTATCACTGAAGCACCAAAGGAAGAGAGAGATCCTTAGTTCAATGATTAATGACTTGGTATAAAAAGATGCATCATAAACTGCTTGTATTAGGTCAAATCATAAACCAGGCTTTTAATGCTTATGTGATAATTTTCTAAACAATTAAGTGTGTCTGTGGTTCCCATAGGAAGGGAACTTCCATGACATTTGCAAATGATGCAGGTTCTTACAGGGTCATAATCTGGGACCCTCACTTAAAAGGATCCCCATCTATGCTCAAGCACTGCTTGAATTTCTCTTACCCTTGGGAGATCTCTCTGTACCACAGGTCAGAGAGACCTTTTGATATTCAGGAGCAGCAAAGACGAACATGATCTACCCTGAGTTTAGAGCATCTTCTTCAAGCACAGACACATTCACAGCTTTGCTACAGGAGAAAGTACCTTTACTTTTGTTTACCTCTGGCTCCAGGTTGGGAAAAGGGCAGCTGAACCACAACTGGAATGAGAACAGGGCTATCTATTGCTCGCTGGATCCACATGGATCAAATGATGAAGCACAGCAGTGGTGTGGTGCTTGCCTGAATGCAGCTCGTGAGCTGAGTCTCCAATGCTTGTGAAGGGCATGCCATCCACACAGGAGTCTGACATGATTTGATTTTGTAAATTCCTGGCCAAAATCAGCTTTTAGGTGCTCTCAGACAATTCCCATCAGCTTTACTACCTGGTTGGTGAAGACTAAGAGAGTAGCACTATTTGTCTATAATAGAATTCAGTCCTGTATTCATCCATCTTGCAGTGAAACTGTCATCTTCGAAAAATATAGTACAAGATGACATTACATAAATGTCCATCTATTTCCTTACTATCTCAAGCCTGCAATCATGTTCAACTCCCTTTTATTTCCAAGAACAGCTGGTGCTTTTTCTCAATCAAACCATACTCTCCCTAGCTTGGCAAACAGACATTGGCCTCACTGCAAAGCTAACCCATTAGGGGAATGTCGCAGCTCTAACCAATATAACATAATATGAGTTAAAAAAACAGCTTCAGAGCCCTAAATATTTTCAGTAGATGTCTTAACCTGAGTCAGTTTATGCACTGCTTATTCAATACAGAAAGTTATTTAATTATTTCCTTTTATGGAATTTAGAAAAGGGAAAGCCCATAGTGGAATACCCGAGATGATGATTTTTTTTTAATAAACAATAGATTTAAGGGGGATTACTCGGGTCATAAAAGAGTATCCTCCCAAATCAGCTCATTAACTTCACTGACTTTCCCTATTTCACTTTATTAAAACAATTTAAATGACGGTTCATTAGTTGCAATGTAATCTAATTCGACACACCAAGCCTAATCCTTTTTCCTTTAGCATTAAGATAATAGTTTGCAAAAAACTTTAAAGGATTATTTTTACAGTTATTTTAAATGGGGACTGTTTTCAGCCAGATGCCTGCCACCAGTTCCCCACTATTATATTATTTATTATTATATTATTTCTTGCTCTTTACATGTTCACTCATCCTTCCCTTTTCTGTCTTTCTCCTCACAAGCAGAATCACACATAGGCAACAGCAACCCTCTGCACAGGTGTAGGGTTTATGTCAAATATCCCCATGTGGGTCAGTGCACCAGGCCATGGGAAAAGAAGGATTTTTTGCTATGTACTTTGAGATTCTGGAGTTTAATAAAACTTCATAAATTCACTGTGATTTTATAAATATCCTAGAGGGAAGGGAGAAGGTTCCTGTGCGTTTTCATGCTGCTAGTTTCTGACAGCTCTGAAAGACACACAGGAGGGGATCACGCGTAGGACTTGCAAATTAAGAGGCAGACACTGTGTATTACTTACTGTGCTGGATCCGTGTCGAAAATATGGACGTATAACTTACTTCAGAATGCACTCACTCATACTCCTGTACTTTCCTAAAGCCTTTTTCAAACAGTAGGGTTAATTATTCCTTATAAAGTAAAAAATCCAACCCGAAGAAACAACCCAAAGAACGAGAACTGGTTTCTAGATCTTAGGTTTCTGCAGACTTTAACAGGTTCCCTACCCATGAAAACCTGTCCTTGCTCACTTCAAATCCTTATCTCTTGAAGCAAGTGCCATTTCATAATCCTATTAAAACCTTTGCCTCTGTTTACCAGGAGCCTTAATCGTACTCAGCAAGGTCTTCTCGTCTGAGGAAGAGCGACAGCTTTCAGATTTCTTAGGAGGCTTATTCATCAGCTACAACAGAGTTTTGCCAGAGCGTTCAATCTATTCTGGGAGCAGCCATGTGGAAAAAGTTTCAAACAGCTCAAAGCCCTGCACAATGATAAAGGAAAGCTCACACAATCCTGGTAATAGCCTGACCCTCTTAAGGAAAATTGGATGATTTGTGGTAGCAGTTTTTCTGTCCCCTATGTGGATTCTGAACCTTAAAGCATAAACAGTGTATTCACACAGTCCCATTACAAACCCTATCCCTCTTGCGATGCTGGAATAATAAATACACACACATATGTGAAAATAAACTCCTGTTGCAATGACCTTTCTCCTCAGCCCACTGGTGTGAAGGAGTTTGTAGCCATTTTAGAAGAAAAGAGATAAAGAATGGACTAATTTGATGTTCAGTGTTTCACTATGAGCAGAATATATACTTTAATGAGCACATTACTTGCACCAGGGACGTGTTACTGTGAATCAGGGAATAAAGAGTAAGGAGAAAATAATTAAATAGTCAGCTTTATAATGAGGAAACTGTATTCATGCAACATTAAGTGGCCTAATTTTCAAGTGCTAAGCAATGGCAGGTTCCTTGGACTTCAGAAGGACTTGCTGGCAAGCACCACCTTGAAAACAAGGGCAAAGGATCCCAAGTATCAAACCTCCTCTGGGTCCAGAAACAGAGAGTGGACTGATGCTGTTCAGAAGTCATCTGACAACACTTTGTACTGACCTGTCCAACAGGACCAGATACCTGTACCCCACAGTTCTTATTCTATAAAGAAGACCCATGAAGTTTCAAAAAAACCCATCATTCATCATATGTGGTTAAGTAGCACATTACAACTGACTTCTATCAGCCTGGCCTTAGTCTTCTGCTGGTACTGCATCTGCTAGGCCTCAAGCATACAACAACATCTAGGGACAACAAGCACATGAAGAATTGGTATAGATGTTTGCACAAGCAGAACAACTCAGAAAGGAGAAAATCTGTCTCTTTGAGTTCAGACATTGACAGAATGAACCAATAAACCATATTTCTGACTCTTATCAGTTCTCTCAAGGCCAGTAAGGCCAGGAACATTCATTTACTGGGACTGTCAGTTCCAGATAGTGTTGCAATATCAATTACTTCAGTGTAATAGCCTATCAGTCAACTCTGTTGGGCCACAGGCTCCCCATCTTTCTTTTCGAATAGACATGGCACGAAGTGTCTTCTTTGTTACTCACCCTCATGCCTAATTCAATGTTTTCTCCTCCATAGACCTCCATACCAGGGTCAAGCAAGCCAATCTCACCGAAATACTCTCGGTCCACTACAAATGAGCATCCGATCATGGCTGGTGTCCTGCACAGAGAGATTAAAGCAAAAAATTAAGTCATTTATTAGCTACTACAGAACCCATCTCATAAACAATTTAAACAGACAAAACAGTCTTTAGTCTTCAAGTTTATATGTTAGATTTATCTATTAGTATGCAATCACATTACATTTGATGACCCAATGGATAGCAGACCTTGTGGGACCAGAAACACCCAAATAATTAGCACACTCCCAGACAAACTTGGATCAGGTGCCTGTGAGACAGACTGAAGCTGTGAAGTCAAGTACCCCATGCATGTAAGTGAAGCATCAGACTGGTTTTCATTTGCTTTACAGACACAACCTCTGTGCTGGACCTGAAGTTCAACACCATACACAAGAACTAGACAACACTTTATTTGAAGATTAATGCACAAAAGTCCCTAGGCTTTGTCAGAAATTAGGATTCCCCATACCCATGTATTAAAAGCAAGGGCATGTTGAAAGTCATGGATCAATCATGGTGTGAAGTTTGACAAGGGACTTCTTAGAGTCAACTCTAGCAGATAAATTTCAGCCTTGGTGAAGCTGTTCCATATTTAACATTTCTGTGTTTGCTGAGGTCAATTCTCAGAAAAGGAAAAATTTTCAGATGAAGAGACCCTGTAAAATTGTTTGAGAAACTGAACACTTCTGGAGCTGACCTAGAAGAATGAGCTGTGCTCCCTCTTCCATTGAAACGGAGGCAATTCTGAACCATCTGGCAAATACAACATCATTTCTAACAGTGCTATTGTAAAAAGACATCAGGAGAATTCTAGACAACTTTCTATTTTCTAATAGAAAAGAGAATGCTCTATCTATGGCCCAAGCTCGTATATAAACACCATGAAAATGCCCTATAGAAACAAAGATGTAGGAAAAGGTCTGAAACCTATTTTAAGAAGCCTAAGGAAAAGGTCTGAAACCTATTTTAAGAAGCCTCCTTTGTAATGCAATAAAGTTATACTGTCATTATGAAATCTCTCTTGTCACAGACACCTGCATGTTTCTTCAATTTGTACAGGAATCTATTCACAAGGTATCTTCCCATGGCATCTGAGAAACATATTCATAAGGCAGCTTCATATGCATGTGAAAAACTGCCCTGGTTGGGAAAATGAACACATCTTTTACCCATATATTGGTGGATCCCACCGTTAACAGCAGGTGGCTGCTGGAATGGTGTTATCACAACAGGTCCTTTTTTCAATCAGCAGTTCACTGTTCCTACAGTAGGAGATTAAAAAGGTGCCAAACAAACATCCAAGACATGGTTAGAGAAAACACTTCTTTGCAGTTGGGCCCAATGCATATCCCAACAGTGCAGAACACAGCCCATCCAATGGCAGGAACTATTTGGTATCCTTGAAAATGTTCATTTGCTGAAGCACTGCTATTACTTGTCTGTAATGGACTCTGCTGTAACACTCACATTACCGGTACCGTTTCAACATCTCTCCCTTGCACTTTTTCTCGGTTTGAAAGCCATTGCAACCTCTCAGATCATTACAAGCCCACAGTGCAGTCAGTGCACAGTATCAGTCTCATGTTTCTCTGAATAATTGAAAAAGGCAACTGTTGATAGAAACACATTTGATCGGCACTGTTTCTGACAAAGGAGTTGAAATAGCTTGATTAACTCTTTCATTCCACTCTCACAGAGCGAGATGCATTCCCTGGATCATGAGCTGGTGAGACAAGATTCAACGGTGTTTCCAAAGGCAAACATCTGGCTTTGGACTCAAGTGGGGTTCTCAGCCAGTTACCTGCATCCATTCAATCAAAAAGACTGGAGGAAACTGAGGCCAGATGACATAAACCCTACAAGAAAACTGCAGCAGCTTCACCACCAGCAATCTCCTTCCTTGGACCTCTCCCACATCCCACATTTCCTCTTTTGGGTGTGCAAGAAATTCCACCCCTATTCTGTTTGGTGCTGTTATTTGTGAAGACTTTCTGCCAAATAAGATTCTTGTCAGAAGTGGTCTTGGAGTTCCATAAAAACCATGCGTGGTCCTGGGTGCTCCTGTCTGGACACATCCATCTTCTGCTGATGCACATACTTACATTAAAGGAGCTGTGCAAGACGGATGACAATTATAAATGCAAGATATTTGATAAAATACATCTTCCTGCATATAGTTCTTACAGCCAAAAATGAAGACAGACTTGCCTAAAAAGGCTGAGAGCTCTCCTGTATACAGGACCAGACATATTCCATATACGTTCCACTGTCACATCCTGTATCACTGAAAACCATAATTTAGGTTACCAAGGAATAAATTAAGTCTAGAAACTGAAACAAAAGAAGGACACGATCAAGGAAAGGGAATTCAATAGCTTTATCATGAAACAAGCTTTTGGAGGGATATTTAGGTATTTCTTAAGCATTCTTGATCATAAAAAAGAGAAAGAGGTTGGGGGGAGAAACACATGCCTCTTTATTCTCCTTTTTATGTATTCAAAGCTAAACAGAAGCTTCAGTGGCTGAAGGCTAGAGTATCACTGCTTTGCAAAGCTGAGCTGCTAGTTTGGGCACAGACTCATTCCCTTCCTAGCCCCTTCCCTCCCCCAGTCCTCCAGAGACAGCCCCTTACAGCAGTAGGATGGTCCCATGAGGAGATTTCTCCTTCCTTCCTAATGAGGAACAGTAACTCTAGGCTTTGCAGACTGCTCTCAGGTGCTGGAATCTCTCTCTCTGGGGGATGGATTTGCAGCTGTCATCTCTGTCCATTAAAACACTGACTTGTTAATTGAATGGGGGTGGGTAATACATTTTAGATGCAACTACATAATCATCACTCACAGATGAATGCCACTGAGGACTGCTTTTGCAACTCCCTCTCTCTCTTCTAGATTTTATTTCTTCTCACTGGATATATTCAAATACAGACTCCACAAGCCTTCATGGCTTATTCAGAAAAAAAAACATATTTTTAGGAATGAGCAACAATAAAAGTGCAATGGCAGAAGGAACAACATCTAGATTTTCAGAGAAGCCAGTCAAAAATTGCCATTGTCAGTGCCTTTCTCTACCTGAATTTGGCTGCCTGCAGCCACTGCTTTTTCTGGACAACAGCATGGCTGCAACCCCAGAAGCTGAATTGAGAAGACCGTGTCTCTGCCCTTGTCTCAGTCTGTGGCTTTGATGTGATGGAAGAACTTGCCCATGATGCACAATGCTGAATTTTATGCCTACTGCATGTTCAACACTTCCATCAGGTTCAACCAGAGGTTTGGGCATTCAGTTCTCATCAAACCTAGGCCCTCAACTTGCCTGTGCTTTGATTGACCCAACTGTAAACTAAGTGCAATGTGACTGCACAGCCCAGTGAGCTGGTAACAGTGCTTTGAGCTGAAGGACCCTGACTCCATTCCCAGTTCTGTCATTCATCTGGCCTTCAGTGAGACACCTCCTTCTGCCTCTGTTTCTCCATCTGTGAAGCACACATCATGATACTGGGTAGAAGTCTGAGAATTGCTTTGGTGTCCTGAAAACCTAAGATTCACTTCTAAAAGCATTTTAAGCATATAGTAGGATGATTTTGTACTGCACTACAGCATTACACTGACATATTGCAAACTCTTAAAAAACCTTGAGACCCTCACTTTGCAGTCATCACTGGGTATTTCCAGCACCTGAAAAACTCCAGTATTTCTACCACTTTTAGTAAAGTACAGCAAAGACTTCCCTTGAAAGTCAGAATTGGGTTATTATGAGCAAAAGCAACTGTGTCAACACATCTTAAACACTGCTCACTAGCCAAGGGCCAGCAAATGGAAAGGTGCATGCCCTTTGCACTTCATAGCTTCAGAGTAAAACATATTAACCTAACCCACACTTGCTTTACATAAAACAACCTTTTTCTTTAAGTTGCAGAGCTCCTAGTAAAATAGTGATGCTTTTAGAATAAAGTATCACAAAATGGCAATTAGAAGTGTACTATTTTTCACCAACACCTGAAAGGTATTGGGAAACTTAATTGATCTGTGGAATATTCTTTGACACAACTGAGGATGTCATAAACATTAATTATAATCAACAACAGCACTCAAAGGATAATATGGGAAACACAGCAAAATGGGTTTTGCAGTTAAAAACTTAAAATGCAGCAAAGAATAGTATTGATTCTGCACTGGGGAAAGTTACAGCATAGTCAATTTGTGGAAATTACCTGATGGTGTGTCTGTAACAGGGGAGATATGAGAGAGGCATTACTCTGGGTAATGCCCTGGGAAAAGAAAGAAGCAGAGAAAGCAGCATTTCGTGGTGGTAAACCTTCCCTCCCTCCTCTCCCTCCTTGCTTGCTGCTGCCGCAGGCACGGTGTGTGTGGTTGTGAGGGAGAAGGGGGCAGTGCCTGTTATGTGATGGGGTACCAGAAACAGGGGACGTGCTGGGTAGAAATGAAAGCCCTTGTCTGAGACAAGACTATTTTGTTTTAGGAACACAACTCTGTCAGCAAAACTCCAGCAGGAGCAGGTACCCTTTTCCCCAGCCAGGTGCATCCCCCTCCTTCCTTTACAGACAGCTGAAGAATTCTGCCTGGGGGCTTCATCAAGAGCAAGCAAAGGAGAAAAGGCTGAGCACTAGAATGACATACTGCACATGACAGAACTCTTCCTCTCCCTTACACATCTTTCTTCCCCACCTTCAGGTCAGTATAACTGCAATCAGGTCACATTTGAAACAGTTTTCAAAGCACACAAGTCCAATTTCCAAGGCAACTGACCTAAAACACTCACACACAAATACATAAATACAAACACAAATGTAACTATAAATAAATATATAACTATACAAGTATATACAGGGATAATGAAAGAAAGAGATTCAAAGGACACATCATACAACATGTATTTGAGTTTTCCACCTTTTCTGGCATGATGTTTCTTTGGTTCAGGTTCCTAAGCATCACCTCACCCCTGACCTTACAGATAAGTGGAGAAAGCTACATGGTACCTGCATAAGCATTTTTTTTTTTCCTCATGTCATGACTTCTGCAAAAAGAAGTTACATCAGGCTGCAAAAACAGAACTCAAGGACAGATTTGCTGCTCAGAAGCTACAGAAAACAACTGACAAGCTTAATGATGGGGAAGCTTGTTAACCCCTATAACATGAAAAAATGCCAACCTGGAACAGTTAGGAAAAGCAGGGCAATAGCAATGTAGAATGAGTCTTTAATGCCTCACTGAAGTATATTTTTTGGAACAGGCAGGATACCCATCAGAAATTGGACAAATGAAAAAGAAACTGCTCTGTTATAAGCTCTTGTGAACCAGCAACTGAAAAGATGGCCATAATCAATCATTAAACAGTCATCAGTTTTATTATTACATGACAGCACGGTTTATCCTGAAAGACTTTACAGATGAGCCCCTTTGTAAGCTTATGTACAGGGATGGACTTCTTCCCAGAGCAGTGAAGACCCAAAGTGGCTGCATCACCATCACTATGACAGATCAGCACGGGGCCTGACTTGCACATGAGATGGGCACACACACTCCCAGCCTAAAGCAGGCAGCACAAACCACTTCACTGTGGGTGTGTCCAACGTTAATTCATGCACACGAGCGAGACACACATGACTCAGTGTGTGTTCATAGACATTCCTACCAGTACCAAGCTATGGCATATTAAAGCAATAAGAAAGAACATATGCAACCATGAAATGCACCACTGCTGCTGGAGGAAGATAAAATGGAAAGCTGTGCAGTGCTTGGCAGAGTGAGGCTGATTAATGATTCTAATGTTACTGGCTGCTGATCAAGAAATCAAACACAGAGCAGTCCATCATAATCACTGCAGGTGAGGGAAGATGAGCCAGAGCCGGAGCTCAGGATACCAGAAACCTCCCTCGCTGTTCCAAAAACCAGTAGTTATGTTCTGCACACAGAAAATCCCCAGCCTGTTTCAATGCATAGTCAAATTAATTAGAAATCCTCTGAAACAGGAGTCTTTGTTTCACAGTTGGTTGCCAGATGATAAGGAAATTTTTGGGCAGTGTGTTTTCAGGAACACAAATGTAAAATGACGTGATGGACAGAGCATGTCAAAATAACAATCCTGGTTTAAATCTTCACTTTAGAGACAACTTACATCTCAAATGTCAAACATGCAAAATGGATTGCCTGCAGAAGCTGATTCAGGGCACGTCAATTGTTCTCAATTTCAGAGTATTAATGTGATAAAAAAAAGAACTGAATTTAAACTTTATCAGAAATCTTTACAAAATCTGACACTTTGTTCTTGCTATTTTTTTACCTTTGTTTGCACTTCAAGGCCACATTCCCTTCGTCATTTGGAACACAACAACTGATCTGACATTTCATGGTCTGCACTTGACATGACTGCCTGCTCGGTGCCCCACTGACTTGAGGGACAGTTCCTGCCCCTTCCCAGCAAGGCTCTGAGTAGGATCACACCACTGTTAGTGTTCAAGAAAGCCGAGGATCAGGCTTCAAACAGAAAATTTCTGAGAAAAGAAGTAAGCACAGCTGTTTTGTAATCCCAGAAGAAAACAGGAATTGGACTGTACTTTCTATATGCCTCACTCAATTCTGTAGAGCAACGATATTTATTTATACAATGCAAACATCAGAAATCCCAGGGCTCTGATCCTCACTGACACCAGGATATGCATATTTTTTGCTGAAAAACTTTAATCCCTTTGGAGATCTGGGAGGAATTATTCAGCTACACCAACCACAAAACCAGTCATGGGGTTATTAACCTTTTCTTTTACAAAACATACACAGAGATATAAAACAAACCCACTATTTGCTGATGACAGTGTCAAAGGAAGCCTTAAGAGGGACAGTGTCAGCAAGGACTAAAAGAACTTGCAGTTTTCATGATGATGAACTGTCTTGCACTCTAACAAATGCACTTGCAAACTGGACTGAAATAGAAATCATGTTTGCAGTACTTGGTTTGGAAAGCTGGTTACAGAACCAAAATCTGTACCAAACCAACAGAGAGTTTTTTAAAAAACATTGCTCGCTAATCTGATTTTCCCTCTCTTTTGAAAATATACCTTAATCTTTTTACTGCTAGTAAGTTCCTATCACAGGTGATTTCAAATTTCAGTTCTAAGTACAGAATTCCTGATCATTTTCACCAGTAACACTCCCATGTTCACTCTTTCCATTATGATAATTACACTGGTATATCACTTAAAAGCCACAAAGTTTCATAGTGTTTCAAAAGGCGTAACACAACAGCACACAACTGCCCAGCCAAATGTTTTAGCAAGTCCACACAGGAGCTACAGTTTCAGAGATCCATTAGAAAGCAGCGCAGGGTGGCTATAATGAGGATGCCCCACTCTCCTAAAAGCACACATTCCCAGGAAGACAGGTAAGTGTTCATGGTTTGATGTTGATGTCTCTGCATTTTAGGGCATGTAATTCATAATTTGCAGGAGAGATACTTTGGCAATCACAATGTCTCAGTGCTCCTGATACTTGTCAGCAAAGGTTGGGCGCTCTCCTCCTTGTGCTGCTTGTCTGATCTGTCTCTGGGCAGTTTATGCACTGTTGAATTGCAGGGTTTCTTCACTCAAGTTCAGAATAAAATTGCTGCTCTTAGGAGCCAGCTACTTATGTGTATCAGATCTCAACACTACTTAGTGCTCGGGTTTGAACTTCATTCACTTCTGCATCAATTCAACTCAGTGCCAGCGTAACTCCAGCAAGAGCTTGAGTATAAAGCTGAGGAAAGTCCATGGTAAATCAGGCCCCATATTGCTGAAAGAACCCTCTTATCCCAGCATTATAGGGATGAGATTCCTTATTCTCTATTAAAAAGATCCATAGCTGAATTTCCAGGGGTGCTTTGCAGATGTAACTTCCATGCCGTAGGGAGTCCACGAGCTACCACCACTGAAAATCATGTCTGAGAATTTGCTGAGGCTTAACTTCTTAGTTCAATGTGATCATCATCTCCAGAAAAGAAGATCCTCAAATACTAGAACAGCTCAGGTGAAAATTAATACAATGATTTCACATAAAAACTGGAAGTAATGAAGTGTGCAAAACCTTTCAGAAATAAAAGACTGAAGCCCTGATGTCAGGAATGAAAGCTTTGGTTGATTAATTTTCCTTCATCAATAAACTATGTCTCAGGGCTGAGTGAAACAGATATAAAATACCTGCATTTTGAAACAGTGTGAGGAGAACAGGGCATGTTATCCAGGAAAACTGATTTCCTAAGTAATTACTTCCCAGCTTATTGAGGTTTCAAGCTGAGCAAAGGGTCAGTGATGAAGGACTGTTCTGTCCTGTGGTAAATAAGGTTAATGTTACTGTATAGCTCTATTTTGCAGTGACAGGGCATGAGAATGAGCCCCAGAGAAGCTTGCAACACTTGCTCAAATAAAGACTGAAATGTACTCTCTGTACAAGGGACAGATCCTGTGAGATGACCCCATCCCACTGATCACTGATAAATGTGATCAGTTCATCTCTGTCCGCTCTCTTCCAAAAGACTACTTGAATCCTTTCAGTTGGGTATGTTCTTTGTGCTTGGATGTGCTTAGGACATGACAACACGAGTTCTACAATAGAAGGAAAGCACATCAGCTTCTCTGCCAGAGCCTCCATAAGGACAATCAATAGTGTTTTAGATTACTTTAGGATAAAGCTGATGCACATCAAGATGAAGATGACTCTAAGCTGGTAATTTGCGTCCTTCCTCAGAAATCTCAAAAAGTCTCAGAGCAACCTAAAGTGCATACCTGAGCTACATATTTTTTAGCATTTATTTCAACAGTTGCTAACAATAGCACTCTTCACCCAGCACAGTCCCCCTCACAGGAGCTGTTAGACAGCATCTGCACTGGAGATGAAGGGTTAGGAGATACGAATTTTCAAATGAAGGTGAAAAAAAGCCCTTTTCTCATCAGGTCCCTTTTTCCTACTGCAGCAATTCTCAGAAACATTGTTACAATCCCTGAAACAGTATTTCCTTAGAAAATTCCATTTCTGTAAGGCAAAATATTCCCTTATACAGAAAAATAAAATGACACCGACTATATGGTCTGGTTTAATTTTAAAATTCAACCATATGGAAACTCACAACATGTGCAAAGTTCTCCAAAGAAAGAGCAGCTCTGGAACAAGGCAAGACTAACACATCCCCTACAAGTGCTGCTGGGAAGCTCTGGTTTGGGCTGATGGCCAAGAGTGCTGCCCACAGACCAAAAGTGAAGTCAGCCTCTCAGTAATCACAAATAGAATACTTTTGTTTCTCATACATACAGAGTTTTACTGGCTTATCACTCATGTCAGAGCCCACTGAAAAATAAAAGCATAGATGAAAAAGATCCTGTTATCCTACTAAGGGCTACAATGTGAACTTGAACCACATATTCACAACCACGGCAACCGCACATCTACGTACATTGTGAGATGTGACACGTGCACCCACAGCTTTGTAGAGCCATCTGTTTTCTTTAGTTCCATTTTGCTATCCCTGTACAAAACCTATAGCCTTGCTTCACTTAAATTTCTCCTTGGCAGACAGCTGAGATGGAAACATTGCTGGTACCAAAATGACAGCACATGGGAGATTTACCTGATGGGAGCTGACTCATCCCCTTTATCGAGCCAGTCCTGCGGTGGGATTATGTACATGCACCAGAGGCCCCAGTTGTAGCCGTGAGCTGCGTTGGCGTATTGCTGCACTTCAAAAGTGTTGTACTTAATATTGTCAATTGCTGGTAAGATGATCCGCTTTCGATCTTCTTTGATCCGGGTAAGTGCAGGTTCTACCCTGAGAACAATAAAAACAGCAAAACGTTTTACAGCCATCCAGTAATCCCAGGTCCTGCTTTGCAGGCTGATAAAAAGAAGTTCTCTAAAGCTGAGAGCAGTAACTCAGCGAGGTGGCAGCCCATAACACAGCGTAGAGGGATCGAACACAGGTCACTGTCACACACTGAAGAGCTGGAGCTTGGTGTGGGATACTTCACAGAGAAACAGCAGATGAATTACTAGCTTTGGGAAGCTGTACAAGAGTTTAACAACACAAAATTTTACCAAATGCTTATTCTGAGTCCTGGAGGCTGTCAATTCAATTTGCAATGGTCAAGTGTTGAGAGGAACTATCTCCAAGAATGGTCTCCTAACAGCTACCCTACCATGAAGCTTAGAAGCGATTAAATACTTGCTCTTGCTGACAAGGCCTGAAGAACAAAACACACACCAGGGACTGAATGAATCTGAAGGTTACTCAAAGGCTTTAATCCTGCTTCCTAAGGACTGACCCCATCGGATCTAGTGTGAATGACAAGCATGGCTACATTGCACCTTCTGAAATCTCTTTGGTGATGAGAAGATTTCAATTGCCAGATGGTGCAAAATCATTGAACTGCAGGAAATGGGCCATCATTTCAAAAGGCTTTAAAACATTCATGTGCTTTCAACAGAAGCTACATCCCAAAGCATTTCAGGAAAGTAAAAATCTTCAGTGCAAACATTCATTTCTGACCAAGGTAGTCTGAAGCTCCAATGAATTTACAGAGAAACTGATCTGAAGAAGTAGCAGACTTACATAAGGGCAAAAAGCACTTCTCAAAGCAGTATTAGAAACAGCCACTGGTTCACTTCTTTGTAACTGTGTTTCCCCTTGAAATCAGCTTTGAAGATTTTGCAGAGCTCTCACATGTATCTTTAGGGAATGGTGGTTTGCTGCGATTCACAAATGTGGTAGGATTTAAACATTAATCTTTTCTTTTGTTGTTGGTTAAAAGACAATTGTTCCTTTGTGGTTTCAAGTTCCTTACCTTATATTTTTTTGTTATCTTGTATTTAGTTTGTCAGTATGTATTTTCTTGTTCAGGTCAACAGAAAAGGATAAGTTATGAAATTATTACTTGAATATAGCCAAAATATTTGTCCTTTATGTGCACAGACTCCATATTGCCAACAGAAAGTTGTGTACTGCTTGCTTTCTCTTCTTTTTACCCCTCCCACATCAGTAAAAAGACTTCTAGTTCAGTGAAACCCTTGATTATTATGATAAGCTACTTACTGCAAATAAATCATCACAAACCAAAGTTAAATAAGAGCATAACTGACAAAAACACAAGGTGTTACAGCATTCCATTTGGAGAGAAATCAAAGAGAATTAAACTAGTTTTGTTTGGATTCCTCTAGATAAAAAACATTTGAATTTATCATCTGGATGCCAATAACACAGAGCATGGAAGTTTTAATTAAAAGGATGATCACAGGTATGATGGGAAGAGTACAACAACATTGCAAATTGCACAAGTTCCCCTTGGCCAGGGAGGTTACAAAAGAGATTTTCACCTCATGTGCAACATGTATTGTTTTGTTACTCTGCTTGATTTATTCTGGGAACAAATCAATGCATCCCTTATGACTGGAATGGTCTAAGGTCTCTTACTACTCCCTGCCACCTGCAATTTTTGGTGCAGTACTTCTATTGTCAAAGCCCAGCCCTGCAAGGTACCAAAGACCTCCACAGAACCATGAAAGTGCATCAGCCCAGAGGAGGTTCAGTGAATTTAGCTCAGGTTGTTAACTTTTTTTGCACAGCATTTAAAGAACTGCACCCCAAGCTCAAAGGAGATTTTTTTTCTCTGTGGAAGAGACAAGAAACAGATGAGAGATTCAGGACAGTACAGTAAATGATTCAGAATGACAATTTGTAGGGTCTCAAGGCCACACTCCTGCAACCACATGAAAACCCAATGTGACCTACCAAATCAGGATAAGCCATTTTCACTATTAATACAAGATTATGTTTATGAGATTAAATATAAAATGTTTTAAAAATCAGTGGGTGGACTGCAGAAAAACTCTTGCAAATCCAATAAAGGATGGAAGAATGCAGAAAAGTTCAATCTATTTTGTTCTTTCCATACTGTTATCTCTGCTTATCAGCCCAGAGGCAGCAGAAGAGAATACAGCAGACCAACGGAGATGTCGGCCATACACCCCTTTCCCATCATGAATCAGGTGCCTCCATGCATGGCTGTGGTAACTCCTGTGTGTAACACCATCAGGAAGCTCTCCCACTCCCTTTTTGGCCTCTGAAACAAAGATGTTCAAAATACAAAACAACAGGTATAGCTGTCACTAATGACAGGACACTAATCATTTGACTGGAATGACTTTGGAGCAGGTCACAGCCCATGTGGAACACTTGAAGCAGAAGCCTCATTACAAAGTTGATTCTGAGTTCCTTTGCAAACCAAACGTCATCTTGGGACACGTCCCTTCCCTAAAGCCCTTGGGTATTGGTGCAATGGGGAAGTCACAGAGCAGAGGGACTGCATCCTCCAGTGAGATCCCATAGCATGCACGAATTTACTGCATTTGATTCTATGTTCCAGATCTGCCCTGCAAAGTAGGAAAACTGACTGCATGCTTTCTGAAGCAGAAATCTGTAAATGGGTTTCCTTTTCAAGACTCAAATTCTATCATTCTTACTCACTATGGTCTGATTATGAAAAAGGTGTTTAACAAGCAAGGAAAGACTGGTTACAGTTCTTTGGTCATCAAATACCTCAAGTCCCCAGTTATTGGGATGTTGATGCTGATAAAAAGCATTATACTTAACCATTATACTTAACAATGTCCTGAAGTTTCCATGCTCCTTCTACAGTTCCTCCCTCTGTACCTATATTGCAAGTGTTTTTCTTTGAAGGGTAGAATGGGAATGATAATGCAAAAACTAAAAGAGGTGAGGAATTCTTCTTCCTTAATGTCAGATGTCTGCAACAGACCCCCCACACCTAAGGTAATTGCCTCAGACAATCATTCTCAGCAGAGAGAGGCAGAGGCTGGTACTTTTATAGTAAGATGCTTTTCATAATAATGTAGATACTGAAAGGAAGTGAGATTAATAATGTTCCAGGGGAGCCTATTTTGAATATAAAGGGAATTTAGCCTGCAACTTTGCAAGACAATTGGATTGTTGAAGTGTATCCCCAATAATAGTTAGAGAAAGAAAGTGAAGAATATATTTAACAGTGGTTCTGATTTTCAGCCCTCAATCATGTTTGTGATTGTGTTCATCTGATACACATGTCTTGGAAATGCTAATCTGGAGCCTCATTTTATTCATAACAAGAACAATCAATTTCCAGCTCTGATGCTGCCATCACAGCAGCCATCAAGAAACCACTACAACTGTCTGAATTCCTTTGTTTTTCCAGTTGTATGGCTTATGTTGTTACCATCTGACTTGTCGCTTTGCATCTAAATGGCACAAGAAGGGATATCTCTGGACTGGAATACAACAGTCAGATCAAAATACATGATTAAATTTCATTAATATCTATCCACTATTTTGAAATCTCAAATTTTGGACTTTCATGACATCTGAGGCATCTGAAATCTGTCCATGTGATGGAAGTTCTGTTTCAGTCCTGTGCAATTAAGAAATGTAAACGTTGAAGACACTACTACTTCAACAAACACTGATACCTCTACCCTCAGGTTACAGATGAAATAAAACACTGCCATGCCAAGGTTATGGAGTGATGTGATATGAGAGCAACTGCTGGAACTTCATTTTGCCAACCTCTCATCCCTCTCAGTGGAGGTGAATTTCCCCCTCTGTCTGTATCCGTGTGTATGGAAATCATGTGCCCACAGGTATTAGGAACAGAAAAGGTCAGGTATCTGAACAGGCTGCACGTTTATCTAACTTGCAAAATACATTCACACCCACAATTAAGAGAGAAGGCTCCAAATCACAGGTGGAAAGAAAAAATCCAGGGCAGAGTTATTCTGTCACTTAGCAAAACTCAGAATGGAGTGCCTTTAATTAACTGTTGTACACCTGTGAGATTTCACAGCTTGTCTTGCCTCATCAGGGACAGCAGAAATAGCAATGGAGTATTCAGACACCAAGCCCTAGCTACAGGAACACTCAAATCTCAGATTCTGCCGATGCCCTCTGCACCACCAACAGTGTTTGTGCTCATGCTCTGGTTTTCTACCTGCCAAGATCCCTAGATGATGGCAAATGAAGGGCTATAAGCTTTAACACAACTGGGTAACAGACTGTGTGTATATTGCTTATCTCAGGAAACCCATGAAATATGAAGGGGGGTTTATTGCTATTCATTGCTAGCAAAGTCCAGCCTTGGAGCAGCTCTGTTAGACTCAATGGACTTGCACAGTGTCTTTGTCTTTGTAAGCTGAGCTGCGCATTCATCAAATCCTTTGTCAACTTTGCTGGTAATTCTGGATTTGTCTAATTGCTTCAGGTTTTTGAAAGGATTATTACTAAATCTTTCCTGCTAATTTCTAATTGTTTCCCTAATTTTAAGCTGCTACATTATTATGTAGATTGTAGATTTACTCATCCTCTCTATAGACACCAGTGTTCTCCCCCCTCTCTCCTCCAGTTCTGTTCTATCCATTCTACATATGCAGAAGCCAGGTGCTCCTGGCAGCTCCCAGAACTAAAAGGACAGAATGGAAGAGGTTGCTGAAGTCCAAATCTTTTGAACATACTATGCTTATGAGCTGCAATATGTTGAGTGTTTCCTTTCCACATGGCCACCGCGGGCAGTGAGGCAGGATTCATCCCTGCCTGATTAGGTACATAAGCCAGATGTGAATTTTGAGATTCATCTCTATTTTTTCACAGATGCAAAAACATTCAGTTCCTAGCTTGCATCTGAGTCAACATACTTTATGGGCACAGAGTAGCACATATTGTTAACAAGTTATTTACTGGAGCAAGCAAAAAAATTCTCCCAGGCATATTCATAGACGTGACGGATTTCAGTAACCTAAATATAATCAAAAGCTTCAGCTTTAAAGGTAGGGCTTCACATAATCGAGTTCTTTTTTCCACTTAACAAAAAACAAGCAGGCAATTTGGGCTGGAATTTGAGTGATGTAGGATGTTCCTCCCTTCTATCCTCTCTAAAAATATGTATTAGTCAGTGTAGTCTTCTAACTCTGAATAGATTGCTGGTGAGTGGTTAAAGCCAGCAGATAAAGGACAGTAAATTCAGTTATCTTATAGACTCCACTAGGATAAAGGGTATTTTCACTTGGATTTTATTTCTCTGAAGCAGTTCCAGAAATTCAGTAACACACTGCTGAAGTTTCACTCCCAGGACTCAGCCCTCCGATTGACAGTGCTTGGTTGAAACTCCACAAAGCATTTCGCTGTCCCATGATTTTGGTGGGCTTCCCACAGGAACAAGTACAGGCTGGGAGGAACATCCACAGCAGTTGTCTTGGTGAGTTACTCCTTCTTACAGGAACTATCCAGGGGAATTTATGGAAGGAATCTCTGATCAGGAGCAAATTCTCAACAAAAGGAGAGTCAAAGACTCTTGTCAAAGACTGTTGAGCACATCACTAAACATAGCACGTGCATTTCATGCATTTAATGATTTTGTCTACCAGTGGATCAGCCTCTGGATTAACACTGTATTTTCTGAAGTGTTGAGCACCCATGATGACTTCAGTGGGAGCTCCAACAACGTCAGTGCTGTGGGCCTCAAAGAATAAGTGTTCCCAGGACAAATATTAGAGTTAGGAAAAGAGTTGGAAGGCAGAATTTAACCCAGGACATAGAACAAGCCTGTAAGATTGAGAGCAAAGGTAGGGGTCATACTGTGATCACATGGGCTTCTCTGATCCCATTGTAAGTCTTCCTCTGAACACGTACACATTCTGTATTTAATACTGGACCAATTCAGAGCAGCTCTAACCCCACGGGAAACCAGAGCAAACAAAATTTTATGCTTTTGCATCCTTATCAGATTGCTGGAGAGTTTGTGCCCATGGGGAAGTCTGATTTTTCACAATGCTAAAAGAAACAGCATCTTCCAGATAAAAAACAGCTAAAAACAAGTTAGTAATGAGCTCCTCTCATTTTTACTCCATTTAAAAATTAAGAACTACCATTAAAAAAATCCAGCCTTTTTCTTTTCCTCCTGTCACAGATACAGATTTCTTCTTTTTATCTCTTGCAAGAACTTAAGGAAGAGTCCTTATAAGTCATATATGAAAGACAACGTGGTCTCATCTGATAGATTTTAAGGCTCAGTAGTTTTAACACTGTATTTTACTCTGGCTGTACCTCTGTCAGGTACCATGAAGTAAAAACTTAACATAGATATGTAAGAGAAAAATCTGTGTAAATCAAAAGCTTATTTTGCATGTGATTTTATATGCTCCCTCACATTTCACTGACAATATACATTTATCAGATGCAGACAAGCAGATCTACTGACATCCATAATTCTTCACTGAGGCCAACTGAGGAATATTTCATGCAGAATGCTTTTCCTGTAAATAAGTGTTAGGAGAAGTAAAAAAAAAATAAATTCATACTCCCTTCCTCAGTCTCTAATAGGAGAGAGAAATTCCCCACCTGTTTTACTGACATCTCTATCAGCATTGCTGTGTGCCCAGGGAGGTTTCAGACCTGCAGCCCCCAGCCAGAACGGAGCGAACGCGGCATAAACGCCTGCTGGAGAGTTAGAGATCAGCTCTTTGGCTGCCAAATCTGAATAGCTCTTTTCTGCACCACTGAAATGCAATGAGGATGCTTCAATGAACACTCTAGGTTGTTTAGGTAGATGAATAGTTGAAGTTGCTTTTCTGGCATGTCCTCTCTATGTAGGCTGGCACTGTCCCATGAATCTGAAGGGCCCACATGGCTTCATGTTGAATATTTCCCTCTTCGCTCAGATAATATTAGTTCCCTTTTGCTATCTAAAACATGTATTCTATTAAGTCACCAAATGGGTCACTTAATAACCACATGTCCTTTCCTTTGCATTTGCATAAATGAAACTTCCCAAGTGAAACTCAACATGGTAACAGGGACACTGCAATGACCCATGTCCTGAGGAGGAGTGATAGGTGTGAACCCTCTGGAGGGCAGGACTGTACAGGAGGAGGACTGCAAACATAACTTCACCCTTTGCTCTCAGCACTTCTCACACTAGAAGGAAAGAATGATCTGGACCTTGCCAGGTCCCCAAAGAGCCATCTGAGCTTGAACACTGGGGACTGGGAGTTTACTTACTGATATTTGGCTTCCAGTACATTGCATGAAAACATTAAGAAGGGAATTTTCAGGGGAGCAAAGACCTTGTGACTTTGTCCTGCAAAAGCATAACCCTGTCTCTGTTATAGAGTACTTCAAATAGCCAAAGCCAGTAGAAGATTAGGAAGAAAACAACTTCCTTTTTCCTTTACACACTTCCTCGAAATTCTATTGCTTATGGTTGCTATAGTAAAGTGTGCCACAACTTACAGGGAAAACAGCATCTGCAAAGTATTATCCACAGATACGGGGAGTCTGACCTTTAGTTACTCTTCTTACTTCATTAAAATGCCAGTTTTCTATGGTTTTAAACCACTGCCAGTTTCATGGGCATTCCATAAGGATGGGCTGGGCACAGTCTGATGGATACTCAGCTTATGTTTCATATCCTCATTCTGATGTTGGGCTGTCTCTGTCTCTCAGGTGTATTGAAATATTTTGATGAAATCCTCTTACTCCACTGCTTCCTTATTGATATTTCCTCTTTGTATGGTAAAATTTTAATTACTGTGGTACTACATAACTCCATTTAGTGCTCTGATACTACCTCTGTGATAGGAGCAAAAGCAATTCCTAAGATAGAATGCAAGTCTAATATTCTATCATTGTGTCTTCTTTTATGGCTCCTAGCAGCCTCTTTATGGCCGCTAATATATTGTGGTGTCTGCCTTTCACTTACTGATTTCTGCTCTCCTTCATGCAATGTGTCCTTTTTCTCACCCAGAGAATTAACATCCCATCTCTGCTATCTCTCTTTCTTGCTCCCAGCTATAATGTAGTGAAGTTCTCTTCTCCTTGTCATATTATTCTTTCCCATCTTTCAAAGACAGGAATCTACATAATGCTTTACATCTTCTGCAACACAATTAGCAGCCAGATGCAATGGTTTGTACTCAGTGTTACTGTGTGTTGCTTAATGCACAATGGGTGGACCTAATACAAATGTCAGAGCAGGAATGATGAAATCCTCAGACGACTGAATGGAAAAGCTGAACTATAAAAGATAAAATGTGCCCTCAGAGAGAAATGTACAGGAGATTTTCCTATTGGTTCTTCTGGGTTGCTGACTTTAGATGCTGACTCTTATTGACATTAAGTAACCATTAAAACCAGAAAAAGTTCTACTGCAGGACGGGTAGAATTTTACATATGACCTGAATCATGTAATTTTAATTTAAAATTCCATTTGAAAATTAATAGCAATAGCCTCCCTTTCAGCTAGTCCTCTCCTCCTCTGCTCTCACAGCAGCAGTATTGGCTCACACTATCAAAATCCTTAAGGGAAACAGGTCAGTAGAAGATCTCTGCTCTGCACTAATACATTTCAACACCTGAGAAGCAAAAAAAGCAGCAATTAAGCTCAGCAAAATAAATAATTCAATAGTTAATTTGACCTGCCAGGTTGTAGAGTATTTTTTTATATCCTACCAGATTGTATTTTAGTTTAGAAGAAATGTCCCTGGAGAGTAATGCTGTGAGAGCCCGTAAAATGCTATAGTGCAATACAAGGCAAAAGCTCGCTCATAAATGAGGTAACTATTGTTTAAAGAAAAGGGTTTTTATTGTCAAAGTCCTACATATTTCATGAGAAATTGATGAAGCCCTTCTCTGATTCTTTATGAATTAATCTGCCAACTGATTAGGCAGGTAAAGCAGCCGAGGATTGGAAGACTAAAATTAAAAGCAGATACTTGACTTTTACATGGAACGCAAACCAAACAGAAAGCTAATGCTCTTTTCTGTAGTAAAGGAATTGGCTTCTTTTTAATTGCCTCACAAATAATCCATAGACAGTTTTGAGTGGGAACAATCCATATGGCCTCTGAATACATGAATATACATTGAAAATGGGGGAAAACATTCATGCAAGATGAGACTTAGGAGATCAGAACAGCAGCAATTTAACGAGATACTCCCACCTGTCTACCAAGTTTATAGGGTTAGGGAGTAGGGGTGATGTTAACCTGGTGGGAAAAAGTAAACCAGTCAAGATGGAAGGATTTCCAGTCCCTCCCAGTAAAAGAAGACAAGATGAAAATTGAGACGTTAGGTAACCACACGTGCACACGTGGACAGAATTAAAACTAGGAGGAAACAGGCAGAACAAGGTTTGAGATGGCTGTCAGCAGCCACAAAGGTTGAGAGGAACAACAGGAGAAGGATTAGAGAGAATTCTCTGAGCCTCCACACGTGGTTCTGGGACAAAGGGATTTGTGATGCTTCTGGTGCATGTTTGCCTATGCTCATCATCCTCTGTGGCTACTCCAGAAGCCAAGTGGTCTCAAAGCAGCTGCATAGATCGGCTCAGCAGTATTACTGAGACTTAAGCACACTTGTTGAAAGGAGAGTACACCAGGGAGATGCAGTAGATGCAAACATTTATTATCTTGGATTTACACACACCCTCATTTACTGAGCAGACTAGGTTCTTACCATGCTGATTTCAACCCTTTCTGACACTAACGCAAAGAGTTAAGGTTAAAAAAAGCCCAAACCAACCCCAAAACCAACTCCAAAACTCTTTCCTGCTTGCTGACGCTGTTGCCTGTCTTCTGCTTACAGTGAATCAGTAAGTTCTCAATGTGCTTTATAGAAGTGATAACGAAATTGTCTGCAAGGCTCAGAAAGCTGCAGCTCGGACAGGACAAGCACTGGGAACAGCTTCCAGATCGTGTTTTTCCTTGTTTCTGCCCAGTAGCTGATATTACACAACATGAACATTCGCAAAGATTTGAAAGATCTAGTTGCTTCACAAGTAAATAAATAAATTAAACTAGATCTTAAGTGCCTAGAAAATTACTACGAATGCTATTATAGTCTTTCACAGTCCAGGGGGAAAAAAATGGGGTGAACACAAACCAGGTGCACTGCAAGACTTATTTTATTGCATCTTCCATTTTATAAAGGTATTCATGAACATACAAAAATAAACACTCTACTCCTTTGCAATTAAGTTTCTCTCTGGTTGTTAAGTGCAGCTATTTTTAGTTTTAATTTGAGGATATCTCCCAGAACTGTGGAGCATAATCAGCTCCACCATAACCCTGCATCATCATTATCAAATACCAGACTATCTTTGGATTTTGCATACTGAAAATCCCAGCATCCCTGTTTTGAGTTGACTGTACTTGTGAGTTCCTTCAGTTCTGACTCTCAGTAATGCCAAATATTGGACACTAAGTGGCGCTACAAATATCTGCTCCAACAGTCGATCTGACCCATTAAGCCCCAAACTGTGTTGCCACAGTCAATACTGCTCCCTTGCAAAACAAACGGGAGGAGGGAAGGCGTGCTAATTTCAAGCCCCATTAAAAATACAGGAAATAATTCAGTGTTTCCCTCAAATATAATTGCAAGAAATTTTATGAGGAAATCAGATTGGTATTCAAGCTTCTAAGAAGAAATGATAGAAAATGACAAGGTGATTTAAAAAAGTACTTGAAAGCACACATCTGCCTCCAGACCAGGGCCTCCCTAATGGTGTCTCCCCATTTGGAGGTTTCGCATTCAGTGTGGTTTAAATTACTTCTCTCTCCATTGAGCTGTACTAGAGCAGAGACAACAGCTTTTTTATGGATTTTGCAGCCATTGCAGAAGATTGTCAGCAATGTTACAACAATCAAGATTATTATTCAGAAGTAATTGTTCATGTGATAACACCAGCCTACAGCTGTCTCATCCCTACAGTTTTTCAGCTTCCCTGTTGCTGAGCAAATCTCTTCCACAGCCTTTGAGACACAGGGCACCGTGTAACAGTACTGCTCTCCCAGTGGGAAGAGCCAGCAACTTACCAGCCAATGTTGAACTCAACATGAGCATCAAAGAACCCAACGACAGGAGAGGTTGCTGCTTTCCAGCCTTGTATTCTGGCTCGAATCAGTCCTTCTCGTTTGTTGTTGCGCACTATTTTCACCAGACCTGGGTATCTTTTGTTGACGTACTGGTCCAGATTAAATTTTAGCTCAACTGCAGGATAAGAAAACCACACAAATATTCAGAATAGCAACGTTATATTTTACTTTTATCTATTCTGCAACAGAAAGGGAAAGAAATCCTTAAGTATTCCTAAACCCCTGGACAGTCTCACAGATACAAACCAAGTACCGCAGCTGTGGCATGGATCAGTTCCAGGGGTATCAGCTTGGAGAAATTCTCCACACATCAGACCAGTTACTGTTAGACTTGCATGGGCATAGCATGGCCTGATGGATTTGAGTATTGTTTTGTAGAGGTAGTTTGTCCAGATATTTTTAAATCATTACTATTCTAATTCTATGATGGTTTACATCAGGTTAGAAATGGCCTCTGAAGGAGCAATTATGACCTTACAGAAATGTACCATGGGAGTCAGGAGTTTTGGTTTCTTTTATTCTGGTTTATGCTGTAAATATATGGTTCTTTATTCTGCTTTATTCTGCTTGATTCAGTAAAAGTTTGAAAAATAACCTCAATTGATTTTGGGTCAAGACCTAATTCAGATCACAATTAATTTCCTTTAATTTTAAGTGTTTCCCATGAAATATAATTAAGACTCCTCAATACCAGGCTTCTTCCCCGTTGAAGTAAATGGATATTAAAGATCTCAAATAGGTGATTCCTCTTTTATTCATTTTCAGACATTCAATCACAGATGGAGCAGAAGTCATCACTGCTCTATACAGCCTCATTTCAGCAGGCCTATAAACAGGTAAATTACCAAAATAGTCTATTTTTTTAAATCAACCTAGTTTGGTAATGCATTTACACTGCAACTTATTCAAAATGAGGCTTTTACTCAAATATATTTATTAGAAAAATTAGTAGAAGCTTCCAGGACATTAGAAGCCTCATTCTTCTGATATATATTACACAATAGAATCATTATCATCGGAATCAAAGGCTTGATAAAGCTCCAATTATCTAGAAGAATGACAGAGAAAAGCCATATAAAAGTTCACTGAGAAACAATAAGTTCAATTCTCCTCCATATTACATGCACTCAAATGCTTTGCAGTCTCACATAATTACTCCATGGGTTACACTGCTGTAACTGAAAGCAGAATTGGACAGGTTTCCTGAATCCATAGGTTTGGGAAATTATTTTTGTTTCAGTGATTTGTTCTCTCAACCCTCCTTTCTCTTCAGAGATCTTAAAAAGGTACAGCAACTTAAACCAGAAAGATTTAAAGCTGTTGGTCTGTGGAGCAAATACTAAACCTGAGCCTTATTTTAACAAATATGATTTGAAAAGATACAACAGTTCTAGAAGTTTAAGGTATAAAAAATTAAAGCACAACAACACTGCCAATCATCTGTATCCTAAAAGTTCTTCAACCTGACCATCCTGTGAAACATGTTGATCAAAAGCATCCTACGTACTCATCAATATTTTGAGTTTTGACAGCTGTAACAGATGTGTTGCTTTTACATTAAAAAAACAGATGACCTGGAAGTTGCATGTGCTTTGTGTGGATTGTTTCATTCTCCTAGGTTAATTTATTCCCTGCTTCAAAAAAAAAAAGGAATCAGACTCAAAATCTGGTATCATCAACCCCTTTAAATCACGACGAAGCAGAGTGCGCTGCCACACCCCACCTTTAAGGAGAATCTGCAGCCCCACTTTTCCTTGGAAGAAGAATTTAAACTTTTAGTCTACTACTGATGTTATGCTTATGGATCTGCAATTTTGGAGGAAGTGTCATTTCTACAATGAGATCCTCTATGTAAATGTCATTCAATGAAATTAGTAGAGTTAATCCACATAATATATATTTGTTGTACAAATAGGTAATATTTACTCACAGCTTTGTGCAAGTGGCTTGGTCAACCCTCTTATAAACAAATACAGTCTCTTATCAATCCTACTGACTTCAACAGAGGTACATTAATTTACACCAACATATGATCTAGCTTATTAGCCATGTCAGTGGTTGCACACATGACCTTCCCCCCCTGGCTGTTTAAATGCACAATTACTCAATGTTGTTTCATCAGAACATCAGGAAAAAAACACAAAACCCAAAAGCCTTTCAGCCAGCAGTGACCAAACTCCCTTTGATTTATATTTCACGTCCATTAACCACACAAGGTACAGAACTCAGAGGTAAAGTTATGTGTGTTCACCATTGTCGCTGTTGTCATCCACCAGAATGATCTCCTTGAGCAAGTGCGACGGGGTGTGATTCACCACGCTGTGCACAGAGCGCAGGATGACAGAGAGCGCCTCGTTTACAAATATAAAGACCACAGAGATCTGGGGCAGGTCATCTGGGTAGGTCATCTGTTTGCACCTGGAGAGAAGAAAGAATGAATTAAAATCCAGGCAGCCACCGAGAGGTAAAATACATTGAAGCGTGTCCTCTCTTCATTGCTCTCCAACACACAGGGACTCGCAGACTCTGTCCTTTCTAACCCCAAACAAAGCTGTGGTGAAAAGCTCATGAGAAACAACATAACTAGGAGCAGCAAACTTTCAATCAACTTGGTAAAAGCCAAGGTCTATCTGCAAGTACTCAGACTGGTAGCAACATTCAATCTCTGAAAGGTTAAAAACATCTCTTGAGAACCAAAGGAACATCAATGGCTTTGCTCAAAAGCACCCTAGAGAAGGCCCACAATGCTACAGACTGTCTGTTCTCCCTAGGGAAGCATTAGGAATTCTGCTCTTAACTCATAATTAGATCGAAAATTTTTAACACCAGGATGTACTCAAGCAAAACTTTGCATTTGTCCACAGGCAGAGCACTTGTCACCCTTTCTGATTTTGCAGTTCATGCAGAATAAAAATTGCATGATATTTGTTGTACAGACTTCCACTTGCTCAAGTATTTGCAAAACATATCTGCTCCATCTGAGACATCATCCTGGTGGGCAGCTACATCTTGAGATTCGCAGTTTGCTTTTGCACTTGCTCACTGGTGCATGTATGTTACCATAGACCATTTTGAGAAGAAAAATGAGGCCCAGAGAAGTCACACAGCATAGAGCAGAACTTCTGCTTCCCATGGCCCCAGCCTATGTCCCTCTGTAACATCGTACTGCCTTACTTCTGTGGAATTCTCTCCCACTAGCAAAGATGCTAACTTTGAAAATTACCTACTTGTTCTCACAGTCAAAAGCCATTCAGAATTACCATAGCAATTGCTGAACCTGCTCTCTAAAATACTGCTAATGATATCACAAGAAGTGACTTTTCCTGATCTTACCAAACTTTCTGACCTCTTTGCTCATTGCCTTGGCATAATAATGACTTTTTTTCCACACTATCAGCAGTCACGGAGATGGGGAGGGCAACAAACACTTGACTGTTGGGTAACCTCTACAAATCAGCTATGAATTCTCATAAAGTGCAATTATTCATAATTCCTACTCATCCCAGAACTACTTGCTCAGAAACCTGAGTACTTGTCATTGATTACTGTGTTACAACAGCTAATTACTTGTAGCTTGTTGGTGACCTGTACCATACAGAGGGCCATTGTGTAAAACTTCTGACTAAGCAGCATTCCTACAGTCTAAAAATAAACCTAGAACAAGGACAGAGATTTTCAGGAGGAGTGAAGGAGACTCCTTTCTGAATTTCTTTTTGAATGTGGTTCTCTTCTTGACCACACCAACATACAAAAGAAGCCCATCAGGAATACTTCACTAACAGGAAAGAGCCTTCAGCTACAAACATGGACCTTGCAAGATTTTCCTTGATGAGTGACATCTTTGATCTGACAGCAATTTCTTTCAGAGTCTCATTTTATTAGCAGGACATGGCAAATTGCACTCCCAGACTGGTACCCAGGGAGTGGGTGCATTGCTAGGGGAAGTGAGGCAGAAGAGGGAGCACATGCCAGGCCATGCCTCCTGAAGGGGTTCTGCATCAGCATTCAGAGCTAGCAGGAACGAAGGGAAACAAAGAAACCGCACAGCCAAAATCTGGAGACAGTGAAGAGGCTGTGGTATAGAAGAAGGAAGCAGGAATTACAGCAATGAGAGGGCAGTCAAAGCAGCATTTGCAATGTAGAGAGACAAACAGTCAAAGGAAATGTAGGATGAGCACAAATGTCAGAAGCAGAGAGGTACATGTGGAAGGACCAAAATATTTTGCCTAGGAAAAGACAGGGAACGACTGAAATAGTACAAGACCCCAGTGAATTAGGCTGGTCTTCCTTTAATTTCTGTTCAAGAAATATTGCTGAACTTTTCTGCAATAAAAAGTAGTTGTTTTATTGGCAAGTGAACAGAAACACCTGGGCACCCAGCCACGTGTTCCAGTTCAGACTGAAAAGGCAGACTCGTACTAATCCCCAGTGTTTTTCCTCCATCCTCCCACTTCCATTCTCAGAAAATCAGTATTTCTAATTCAAGCTTAAAACCAGCATGCCTAAACCATAACCTCCACTTTCGATTCATTTATTCCTCATCATACTAAGTACATGCAATACCATCCTAAAGATGACTCCGTGGTCTCAAGACTATTCATGCCTTGGTTCTCAATAATTACTTACATTGTAGAGCATCGTGGACTGCTTTAGATAAAAGGTTGTTTCGAATTTATCAAATCATTCCTGTCACTTCTTCCTGCAACCTTCCTTCTGTCAGTTCTCCCCTTTCTCTCTTAGTAGGACTTAGATGAAAAACTGCATTGTCTGCGTTTGGAAAGAAAGCTCCAACCATTATGTACTAGAATATCTTGGGTAACCCCACTGACACCGGAACATCTAGATGGGCAAAGGCAAATCTTAGAATTTAGCAGTGGTTTAAAAATTGTCATAATTTTTATTTATTACAGCAAGGATGGAGAACAGCAAAAGAAGCTGTCCAGCTAAGTAGAGTTTTCAAAGTAGAGCCATGATTTAAGAGTTTGTTTCCTGCAGTCTTCCAGTCAACCTTGAACTCCCAACTCTTTAAGTCACTTCAGAAAATGAGATAGATGTGCTGAGGTAGTCAGGAGAAAGCACTGGTCTGCTAACAACACGTCTGATGGTGTCTGAGAGCACGAGCAATCCCAGTCAAGGGGCCTTTCCTTAAAAATCAGTGGGTACTTAAGTGCTTTGTTGGATTGTTGCCCAAGTGCTTCCCAATGTATTCTGTAATTAGATACCAGCCACAGCAATTTACAGTTAATACTTCCTTCATTCCAAGAAACTCTAACCAGCAATGGACACTCTGAGCCAAGCAGTGACATTAGCAAGTCACACGCAAGAATGCGCTACCATCAACAGACATCCACGCCTGCTGTCACCTTGCACCACCTGTGCTTGGCCAGGTGCTGACAACAGACAAAGTGTATTGCAATGGAACATTCAGTGCCTGTATGCAAGGTTCAGAAAGTCAAAGTGTCAGGAGGACACATGAAGTCCTCCTTAGTGCAGCCCTTGATTTTGGCCCCAGAGTGTGGCATCAGGAGAGAGCTCATTCCAGAGAAGTCTGGGAAAAAGTGAGATTATAACAAGCCTATTGACTTCAAAAAGGCACAGGAAATCCTCTCAGAAAACAGTTGGAGCAGGAATCCGAAGAAAGCATCAGGTAAGAAAACTATGAGCTAACAATGGAGGAGCTTAACATGAGACTACTTACTTTTGTTAATTCTTTTGAGAAGGAAAGTAACCTGAAGATGAAGACATCACCGTACAAAGGTGACCTAGTGAGGCACATAAGCTTCAACCTTACCACCAAAAGAAATCAGTGCAAAATTAAAAAATAATCCATTTTTGGCAGTTTTGAGACTGTGGAGTAAAGTGTCAGGGTGTGTGAGACAGCCCTGCTTGGACTTGGCTGACTTCCTTGGGGAGCCCACAGCACCAGCACTACAGCCAGCACTCTGCCAGGAAAGGGGTCTGGGTACCACCACGCTCTCTGCTTCTCTGCACTAGACCTGATCACATTATGAACTGTGGCAACCGTGTGAGGGAGGACAATTACAGTAATTGACAGCTGAATCTTGGCCTCATTAACATCTGTCTAATAGTACTGAGTTCAGTAAGAATTTAGAGCATACATTTGACCTCTGTGGTAGCTAACGATGGTCTAAGATGGCCAGGCATAGCTCACATTTAATATTACTGTGATTCTAAATTAATATTGCCACCTGTCATCGGGTTTAACAGCGTACAATTCAGGTCTGCATGAGAAGCAGTGCCTCTGTCCAGGGCAGGTAGGTGTGCTGTCGAGAAACACGCTGCTGGATGCATTTAGGACTAGTGATTCCAAGCAAAGGCTTAAAATGCCATGGCTAATCATTTCCATGGACCAGCTGAGGGTAGATTAGACCTGATATATGAAACAGCCCTCCAGGCACCTTTCATACAACACGCCAAGTATCAAACCTGAGGCATCCTGCTGTGGTCTTGGGAAGAACCTTTGAGTGTTCTTGCTCTGTGTTTGTTACTGCAGAGCCTGGCTGACAACCCATAGGTATCTCTTTTGTACACGACAGAGAGCTTGATGTCAGATCATTTTTTCTGTATTCTGGAGATGATTTTCACTCATTCTTTCCCTTGCATTGAACCAGTACCTTCAATGAACATTTCCCAGCCAGCCCCCTGAGCCCAGTTGTGAGCACTGTCTACACAGGCATAAGAAAGTAGGAAGGACTCTTCACTCAACAGACCAGAACCTTGGAAAAAAAATCATGTACTAACACACAAAAAAGGTTGTAGATTAGAAACCGGGACAATGGAAAAAACAAAACCTTCTCAGTTACACATGAGTGTGCTCATGGCAGCCCTGTCATCTTGCAGGCAATAAGCAGAAGGAAAGTTTTGTTTGTCTGAACCCTCATTCCTTGATAGCTACATTTACTCTGTATCTGATCCAAGAAAAACATGCAAAGTCCTCTATTTATCAGAGCTGGTCTTACAGTCCATTTGAGTTGCACTATTGTTTTGTGAAGGACAGACACTACAGCCATAAGGATAGTTTAGTGCATTACTAGGGAAAGAAAAACCTTTTCTGCTCTCTTTCTCCTGCCTTCTCTCCTGTCTGCATACTTGCTAAACTCAAAAAATGAGTTTTGCTTGCAGACCTTAATATACTGAGTTTGGAAATGGATTAGGCACTGCATTCAGAGATTTCTGACAGCTTTACCCTTCAGGAAGAAATGCAAACAACATTAAAGCTGCTTCATGAATCTTTAAGGTATTTAATACAAGATATGTTTTTCCAATGAATCACTGGGATGAAGATGACTGTGTGTTTGTCCCCTTCACAGACCTGATGAAATTGCAGGGCATGATGAAGCCCCCTGTACAGTCCTAGCATGAAAAACCTCTGTACCTTGAAAGCTGAAGAGTGATTTGTATTCTTATTTTATAGCCATAGCAGTGGAAAGAGGTGGAAGAGTACTTCATTGGGTACAAGATCAATGAAAGGACAAAGACAAATATTAAAAAATTATTGGATCTTTGCTCGTTAATGCTAACAAATACCACTTTCAATCACCAGGTCAATGTGTATGTTGAACTCAGTTAAACCAAAGGCTCAGAGTAATCTTACATCCGTGGCTACCTTTTAGTACCTAAATACTGCTGTGACTTCCATAGGCACAGGTGATTTACAACAGTTAATCACTAAATCTAGTGGCTAGTGCAATGTCTCATTTCTTTTTCCAGAAACCTACTGAGACTTTGCACCTAGTGCAAGACGTAATAGTAACTTTTCAGATGCAGAAGTAAACTAGCACACTGGCACAACAGTGAAAATGTGACAAGCTGCAAACATCTACTTCCCCAGCGTGGGATTCAACTGCTGACCAGTCTGCAGCAAAAGCAATGACAGGCTATGAAACTGATTATCTTCATGGATCATGAATCTGCCAAGCAGAGGGCTTCAACTCCTTTCTAATTAATTCTTTTTCCAAATAGAAGGTGTTAACTATATTATGCCATAACATTCTCTTTCTATTAAATATGGATTTTTCTGCCCTACCCAAAAGGAAAGGAAAAAACATAGTAAATTCTTGAGTTCAAGACTTTCTTTTATTTTCTCCTCCTACTTTGCAGCTCAAGGACAGCAGTCACTAAAAATCATGTAGTAGAAATACTCACAACTGTGAACAAGGGAACAGTGGCACAGAACATTGAGGCTTTGCATATCTTGAGAGAAGCAGACCATTGTATTTACAGCTAAACAAATAAAGAGAAACAACAGTTGCTATCAGAAAAATCCTAGAAACTACAGTGATACCAGAAGACACCTTTTTACCACGGCTGTTTCTTCACAGTCTGTGATGCTTTATGGAACAGCCCCCACTTTGATTTATTATATGGAAGAAAAATCAACACCACCTTCTTCTTCCTGAATTTATTTGTGGAAATGCAGATACAAGATACAGTGCAATTCTTCTTGGCGCTGTAAGCCTGGTAGTCTAGGCAGCTCCAAAAACTCATCAACAGTGATGAACAGAGGATTTGGTGGGTGAATTTCTTCCTCTGACTGACAGCTAAAAAAAATTGGGATAGTTTTTCTTCCACCTCTGCAAGTAAAGTTCCCGTCAGTATTTGGACATTCAGCACTAATACTGACTTCTTGTATCCATACGCTTTGGGGTTCTCAGCAAAGGAAGTACTTGCCAAAGCAATGGAAGTCAATTTTGAGTTCTACTGCCTGAATATTATTGAATAAACAAATCTTAAATTGACTCCATGCTGTGGGAATTCCCAGTAGTACTTTTTGCATGCCTCCTTGACATTATTTTTCTTATTTTGCACCCAAAAGTCTTAAGAAAGAAAGCACTCACATTCACCAGAAAGAAATCAGGCCAAATCCTTGTTTGTGTGCTAATCTCAAACACTTCCTGAATCAAGGAAAAGCATCCTTCGATATCAGTGGGAAACAAATCACCGCATTACACCATGAGTTCACCAGCACATATCTATCTGCTCCTGGGAATTTCCCACATTCCCAGGCTGAACAATTGGACTTCATGTCTGTAGAACCGCAGTAGCCTTTAAAAAGTACACATCTTCCATGCCTTAGAACTCTCTCTTCTCTGTCCTATTTCCTACAGAAAAGACCAAAGCTACAGGAATTTCTGTCCTGTAGTACTTCCGGGGAAGAGAGAGCTCTTTCAAGCTGGGACACAGGCAGCTCCACAGGTAAGTTAATGTTCCCCAAGAAGTTGCAAAAATACACATGGGACAAGGGTTTACTAAGAATCAGACATTTATTTTTGTCCTTTCCTCTTTCTTTTTAAATTTCAGTCCAGTACAAATGGGAGTAATTTCTCTGCAAAAAACCTCAACACATGTTTGTGTCTTTTGATTTTTCAACGCACTTGCTTCTCTATTTGGCTTAATTCTTCCCTTCTCAGTGACAAATTATTTTATGTGTATGGTAGAAAGCCCTGAGAACTGTCAATCAGTGACTCATGGCACAAAATGTATACATAGTTAACATATGCAGCACAAAAATTGTAAAGAACATTAAATCTTACATTTAGAATTATTAGACTCTTCAAAAGTAGCTGTCATGCATAAAATAAGAGGACTTGTATTTCAATGAGCTATTTCTGGCTTTCATCAGGCAAACAATAACAGAAACATGCCATCGTGCCTAATACTCGTTAATTTACACATATAAAAATCTTAAAAATACTTAAAAATACTTTAAAAACCAAGCCCCTTTATTAACATGACAAATGGCTAAAAGCTCTTGCTCAGATCCTTCTGTAGTAAAAAGTATTTGCCTTTTTTTGGTAACTTGAGTCACTAATATGTTTTGAAATACCATCTGTAAGAAATTTTCACTCTATCCCCTAGTGTGCCCATTCAGATCTGCCTGTGGCTGCATCAGAAAGCATTAGGCTGATTGGAAATTAATGGAGAAGCTGAAGTCTGCTTTCAAATGGTTTTCAAAAATCCCCAAAGAAAATGTATCCCCTATGAGACTTTATCTTTAATGGTGTTGCACTTAAATTTAAGGAAGAGCCCAACTAAATTCCAAATATTCTGAATCATTTTAGGTGATTAAACACTGATGGCTTATTTAGATATGTCAAGTGATTCTCAAGATTTATGAAAGATCCTGGTCCCTGTTCCAATTGGCTTTTTAGCAATTGTCTTAAATAAATATAAAGGTGGTCTTGCAAAATTCTGCTTTAAGATTGGAGAGCCCTCTAAACTTGAAGCGAAATATAAACATCAATGAAACCAATGAAGTGATAGTAAATAAAGGCAAAACTGAATGCATTTTGACAATTCACAATAGCAGTGCTTATCTAGAAGTTATTATCAACAAAATAAATTCACAAAACACTATCTTTCATGCAATTTTTTGAAACTTAATTCTGGGAGTTATGCTGTCTCTGGAGGACAAAGAATATATTCTCATCTCAGTGCTTCATCAAAACTAAGACCTCATATTTCAGATAGAGAAGGTTCAGAAAGAGCTATTCAAGAAGCCAGGAAATGTTTTCTAGGGTGCATTCACAAAATTGGCTGCTACCCCATGGCACCACTTCTAGTTCCTGCCACCAAGGATCATTACTCTCCAACTAACAATGTGAAGTCAGCTATTTAGATGCATTTCCAACAGTGATTTCTAGTAGAATTCCCATTAAGAAGTACACTTCCACTCAAGGTGATGCTTCAAGATTCAAAAAAAAGGATCTTTCTAGCAAAGGAAGGATTAATCCCACAATGTTGGCATGGAGTGAGAGGGCAACAACCCAGATGTCCAAACATGGACTACATATCTTAAAATGCCACCTTCTCCAAAATGCCTCTCCCATTGCGCTCCAAGCACATGCCAGATGTAAGGGAAAAATAATGGAGGGGATGAAACCAAAGGAATAATTTTCAATAAATAACGTGGAAGAGTAAATTCAATGTTTTCCACTTGCACAGAACATTTTGCTGCACCCTTGAAGATATTTGTCGTTCAGATAATGTGTAAATACAGAAAGTTATCCTTTACTATTAAAAATTTACTGCACATATTTAATACTAAAACTTCAAGGTATTTTTGTTTAATTTTGACTATCTCAATCCCTCAGCTGGTGCTGTTGGTGCTGGACAGAGGCTGAGTATCACAACGGTGTCTGGAAATGTAGGGCAATAAAAGAGTTCTCAAGGTAACTGCTGCAGAGCTCTTCATGGATTTCATTACAGGTTTGCTGTCACGTTGCAGTGTAGTGGTAAGGAGGAGGACAGAGAAATGCAATCATTTTCCACTATTACTTCAGCTAACAATGTTTTTTATGGTCTCAGGAGGACATACAACAATATTTGGCAACCAATCCTCTCTTTAATGGGCTCCGATGTATTTCACAGGAGACCAGCTTTAATCTCTGGTCAAATCCAGTTATGCAGTAGAATGTATCAATGTACAAATACAGGATGGTTGGAGGCGTAAACAACCAAATGGGAGGTCAGTCATAAACTAAGTAAACCCATCCCCTCCTTGCCTGCCAAAACCAGCGTGAGCAGCTTTTAATTTTGCCCTGTCCCAACAGCTGCAAGGTGGGTTGTAACCAGAAAGGTAATGCTTCTCCATTAATCACAGCACTTGGTATGCTGAGGTTATGCAGAAGCTGATTTGACTAACCAGCAACGGTCTTGAAATGTTTAAATAGTAGTCACAGGGTTTTGTCTCATGTTCTAAATGATCAATTTCTATCAGAGTGAAAACAGACCGAGTTTATGGTATGTAGGAAGAATTATGGTTCAAATAGAGCAGTGTTCCAAGAACAAATGCATAAAGAACATTGATTTAGCACTAAAAATGGGAGTATTAAATCCGTGATGTTTACATGCTTTATATGGGATTGAGCAGAGAGCCTGGTGGCTGCAGCATGTTTATAAACAGGTGCATCCCTGGGTCAAGCAGAGAGGACAAATGAAGGTGCATGCACTGTGTGGACACCAGAGTTGGAAGGTGCCTGAGCAACTAAGCCTCTTTAATGACAGATGATGGAGAGCATCCAAACAGTACAATGAATTTTGGACCAGGACCCTGCAGGATAAATCATTGGGCAAAACCAGCTTCATGAAAACCTAAGAGCAGTCAGATCCTGAAGTGCAGATGGGACTTTACTCCTTTTTACATCTTTCTCAGTGATACTTGCAGGGTAACTCTTTGTGTAGTATAACTACTTTATGAAACGTCCTACACAAGTGAAGCAGTTAAGCACATCTTAACTTCACCGGGGTTACTCATACACTTACAACTAGGAACATATTTAAGTGCTTCGTTGGACTGGAGCCTAATTACACTTTTATAGCTTTTGTTTAAATTAAAGTCTAGCTAGAGGTGAACAGCACAGTATTCAACAATTGCATGCATTTAAAAGCTAAATGTTAACAACAGTTTCTTACCTTCTAATTATTTTGAGCACTTCAGAAAACTCTTGCATTTTAATATAATTTTGGTTACATTCAGAAATAAAAACATTTTTAAAAAATCCAGCCACATTTACTGTCTAGCACTAAGCTAATATCTAGGGCACACACTTCACAGCAAGAAAACATTCCAATATACGAGGATATTTTATATTTATGAGCTCTTATCCTTATTCAGAAAAACAGGACAGCGTATGCTTACTCTTCACTCAGGTTGACATAAATCAGGCACACATCCTAGACCAGGCAAGGCACCTAAATATGATTGTGAATTGAGTAGAACAAGGACACATCAGTCTTTTCCTTACTCTGAGAAGCCGTGGCCATTACAGCACTTCAAAATTCATGCACTGACCAGGGTCAAATCTGCCTGCTGAGAACTGTGTGCTATCTGGTATTTTTTTCTACTTATCCATAGATGGTAGATGTTTTCAAATCACATCCTCAGTGTTTGCAGACTGAAATTAACTTGCCATCAGAAAGAAACCTGGACGTGAGTACCCGGCACTGGGGGAACAGAATATTCCCATTAACCGTCTGCTCAGCAGACTGAAGCTGTGCTCACAATGATGCCCTTCTTCATCTGTCATCTACAGACAGACACATTCAACTTGTTTCATCCAGACTATTTGCTCAAACCTGTACTTAGAGAAACTTTTCCCCCACTGCTTCCACAGATTCCCAGATCTGTCAGACAGACTTGTTGAGTGGTCCTCTAGAGCCAACAGATCACAAATTCCCTGCCTCTTGGGTACACGTGGGTTAATAACACCAAGGCAATAAGCCAATGAACTAGCTGTAGGTCATGTATTTGTTTCCAGGCAGTGTAGAAAATACAGGAGCAAAGCTTCAATGTCAGTTTTATCTTCAGCTTAATGTAAACTGCACCATGACCCTCTGGGAGAACTGTGTCCTAATGAAACACCCACGGAGGGGATGCAAGCTTGCTCCAGTTGCTGAAAGAGACAACTGTTCACTTTGTGGATGGAAATAACTAAAATTTATGCCTTTCCTCTGGAATTTTAGGGGTACACTCTAACTTAGCAACAGCACCCAAGGGTATTTCAGTGTACTGTTTTAATTATTACTGCTGCTATTAATATTCTACCATTAGTCAAGTCTGAACTACTGTCTCTGCCAGAGAGGTGTGTTTGATACTACCCTTGAGGTTAGCCCAATGCTAGGTCATTCTGAAAACAAAATACATGAATGCAGACTAACAAAAGTCTGGGAGTGTAGAATAAATAATATACTCATCCCTTGCCACAAAGAAGAAAATAAACTAATTAAGGAACTATTTGACAACCTAAAGGCATCTCACACAGGTAAAATGCAACTCCAGAGGGCTGAGAAACAGGAAACTTTGTGCATGAGCAATACACAATTATAGATGAAATCTCCTGTAACTTAAAGATGCCTAATGCCTCACTGATAAATCCTGCCACACCACCACCACCAAAACTTGTAGGTGTACTTCTTAGACCAAGGTGATTTGGATTTCTTGATGTCTGCATGCCAACCATCCTCAATTTCTCTGTTTAGATGTGTCTTTGTGCTGTGTAGCCAGCTTTGCTCTTCTCCATTGAATGGCTTCTTGTCATTACTTAAGTGATCCCTACAAAATATATCAGCTGTATTATAATTGTCTACCAAAACCAGAATATTGTTGCCTCCCCTTCTGTCATTACTATTAACTTTCTGTTGAGCAAAGGCCTTCCAGCTTCCTTTCTGGGAAGGGGAGATAAGAAACACTGATCCAGAGTATTTTCCAAGCTCTATTTTCATGTATATGCTAATTTGTACACCAGAGGTGGTCACAATAATGGACAGCACACTCTTAAATTGCAGCTCATGCCAAATTTCTTTGCAAATAGTAACTTTGCCTCAAACAGTCATTAATTACAGACTTAGGCTAATCACCTTCCTAAGACAGAGCATTTATTTGTGCAGAGAATGAAAAAAAATAATCCTGGAAGCACAAAGCATGCCTTGGATTTCCCCAGTGACCCTGCCTTTACAATATGCCAGCTGGTTAAAAGCTCCAGCACAAGTTTTGTGTGAAAACTGAAACTTTTCAGTTGAGTTTCCCCAGTGCTCACAAGGTCATTCCTCTCAATGCACAGAGTCCTCAAGAGCCACAGAGATCATGAATCTGATTTTACACCACATTTTACACCCTGATCTCCTTCTGCTATATGCAGAGTGAAGTTCTGAGGCTCAATAACACGTACTTCATGATGACTGCTTCATAGGAGTTATTTAAACATAACTGGACAGCCAAGAAATATAGACAACAATGATCAGCCTGGTGCTGACTTTACAAAGGAGGCATCAGGGCAAAGGCCCAGAGCTCCTGCTGCTTAGAGCTTACACCAAATTTCAAAAGAATTCCCTGGTTAGGAACATTCAGTTGCTGCGGGATTTCTTGTGGCCAAAATTGTACATATTTGCTATTAAGACAGTTGATGAGGTAGAAATTTAAAGGACAGAGCACACACACTGCACATGAAGCAACTCTGCCTGGAGCTCCTTTCAAGTTGCATCCAGCAAGGTGATCTGGTTGGATTATGGTTTGGTTTTGAGACCACTGCAGAAGGCTTAGAAGCAATATAACAAAGACTAGAATTTTGCAGAAAGCTGGAGGAACAGAAAAAAGAGGCTCCATATTTCAACATCACAAAACTGTCAAACAACATAACTGTCAGGTGCTGTTTCGGAGAAACAAAACTTTGGAAAGCATCTAAATCAATCTAACCAAGACAGGAGCTTGCATTTGCTCAGCTGCTGCTGTCAGGTACTTCTGGCCCTGGCTAGTTTTAAGAGTTTCTCACTTTTATTAGCACTAAATTCACTCAAAACAGGAGACAAGGGCAAAACAAGTAAGAACTGACACTATTAAAATGAAACACTGCATCAACTTGGAGTTCACAATTCAGTTTTATTTCAGACAGAAGAGTAAATTGTCTAACATTTTGGCCTGTTCATGTTTTTATCACAAGGACACAAACAACAACAACAACAACCCCCCCTTGATGTTGTTTGACCTGAAACCTTGACTTTCTTATAATATGAAACCTATCCAAATAAAATAGCAACCAAAACTAGATAATTTTAAAGTTACACTAGGAAGATAAAATGTATCTCACACTGTCAGCAGAACTAAGTTTCCATCTGTTTTAAGAAATAAAATAGGAACAACATCTCAAAACATTAGAATTCCATCAAGGCTGTAAGAAGAATATTGGGTGTAGTCTAACAGAAACATATGTAAGGAAACATAAAAGGAAAAGAAAAAACACCCTGAATTCATTGCCTGACTTCTTCTGTTACTTCTTTTAATCCTGTATTGTGATGTCATGGAGAGTAACGTAACATGACAGTTCAGAAATGTACAGGAATATCCTTTCCTCCCTGGAAGTGATAGCAATCAACAATGAGCCATGGGCCCAGGGGTATGAAATGAAAGAAACTTAAAAATGCCAACATAGAGCTGCAAACAGCTGCAAGTCATGGCTGGATCTCAGTAGTGCTACCATACTACAGATATATATTTGCCTGTGAAAACAGCACACAGAGTTTGAAGACTGCACACCACCATTGTGCTTCTTAAGGAGGAAATACTCCTGCTATAGAAATATTTTGGCTCTCTCTTTTCAAGTTCAGAAACTTACTACAGTCTCAAACACATACTTTTTCAAAAAAAAAAAGCCATCGTGTATAAGGCACCTGTAAATGTACAATTCCCATGAGACAAATTTAGTCTTATGATCTATAAGAAAAATTGAGGGATGCAAACCAGCTTATTGATATTTTTTCTTTCCCTCACAGATGAAAACTGTGCTGTATCCACAGCTTTGCCTTCCCAGCTGCTGGGTAAGGAGCTTACCCAGGCTGCCCATGCTGGCAGGTCATTCTTCAACACGTGTTGCTAATACAGAAATTCTCTCTTGTTTCTGTATGCCTTGGAGCATTTAATATTTTAGATTAGATGCACCTGGAATCCTGTTCTGTCTGCCCTAGGTTCCTGAGGGAGAGACCTTCAGAGGACATAATACACTATTAAGTCTCAAGCAATACTACCATGTCTTCTTCTTTTTCATTTTCTATAAAGGCAGCCAAGTTGATCACCTTAAATTTGATGTCTAATTTTTAGTCGATGTTATGCAACCCACCTTAAGTAAACTATTCATGTATTCTAGAGTATGTCCTGGTGCAGACAAACTGCAGGGAATGGCTTCCAGTCTTACTGCATTTAAACACAACATTGTAATCAGTTATTTTTCATGCTCCCCAGCTAATCAAATTCAGCCTTCACTAAATCTACATTTATTAGTGTCGACACTCATGCAGAACTTGTCTTCAACAATTAATCTACACAAAGACACTGCAAAAATATAGCAAGAGGAAAATTACAGCATTTGAACAGAAGGTGGGTTTTTGGAAAAGGTGGTTCCTTTTTATGATTCTGTTTAATTTAGCCTTGCTGCTCCTCCTTTTATTATCCTATGGAACAGTGTTAATAATCAAGATCTATGTTATGTGCTTTGTGGTATAATTAAAGTCACTACTTAATTGAAAATCTAGCACTAAACAAAAGGGAATCAATAACATATCTAATGGGAAAATCCAGAGGGAACTGAATATCTGAAATAACTGTGAGATATTGGCGTGTGTCTGGCACTGCTACTTTGGAAACAACATGGAATCTGGCTTGGGGGAATCTCTGCTTTGGAGCCATGTCCTGCAAAACACTTTGATATTGTCTACCCAAACTCTGTGGGTTCACAGCCTTTTCACAACAAGCAGAAAGGAGATTATTACTGTAGTGCAACTTCAGTAGTCTTATGGTCCCACCTTATGGTCATACCCTAATGTTGTTGACCAAGCAAAATCAGTATGAGAACCCTCCTGATAATGGCCTCAAAAAGTGACTAAAAACTTTCTCAATTATTCTTTGTTATTATAGGGAAAATAGTTACAGTGTTAATCTGTTCCTCAGTCTTCTCATTGGAGCAATTTAACATTGCACAACTAATTAAATATTCAAAGACCTACTGGTGACCTGGTATTTTGGAGACAAGGCTTTGAGTCCACATTCCAATTAATATATCATTATTTATGCAAAGCGAGCAGAGCCCCAGCACAGTTTGGGGGAAGACTTACAGTACATCTATTATCAGGGTCAAGTCACAATTACAGGTCTCAGTGGCAACTACAAGGTACAGCAGAAATAAAGAGTACTGGGTGTAAAACCAGGGGTTGGCTGGCAGTACCTATGATTCACAGGGAGGTTTTTTTCACAGCCAAAGGAGCAAATGATTTTTTCATCTTTTGTGGGCTTTACACAGTTCCCACCCGAGTCCATCACAGCCAAAACAGGAAACGCTTCCCAAAATGCAGCCTTTGGCATACACAAGGATACACAAATAAGCACAACTGGCCCAGAGGCAGCAGCATGAGCAAATTTAGGTTGTCAACTGATATCTCAAACGAGCTGAGTCAGAATTACAACACAAAACACTGTGCAGTAGCCAGTCAAAGCCCAGCACTCCACAGAGGAAGCAAAAGAGGGGCTTACTCAGTCCACACCAATTCCTTCTGCTCTTGGGCAAGACAGAAAGTCAGCTCAGACTTGGATACAAGTCTACGAAGCTATATTGCCAGTGCATCCAGATAATATGTGTGAGAGATGCCCTGGGCTATTTGTAGGGGATTCACAGCCCAAGGAACACGTCCAGCCTGTGTAACTTGGCAAAGCTGAGTGAGATCTATATAAAGTCCCAGAGCATGTGTACACACGTGCCCCCTTAGCACTGCTCAAAACCCACATCTGGACACTGATGTGGGATCTAATTGAAATACCAGTTCATTTCATCTCTAACTTAATTTCCCTCCAATAAACAATCCCAATCTGTGGCCAAGGGATATTTCTGGCTGCTCTGTTTCTATCTGTTTTTTCCTTCTCTCTGCTCCAACTTACGTCGTATTTGCAATCAGAGTGGCCAAAATGGGTTTCTCAAAATTTTAGCATGATTTCTTAGATTTACTGAGAGTAGGTGCAAAATGTTAAAAGTTCCCTGTTAAAAAAAAATAAGCATAATTGAAATAAGAACATTGTGGCTCTACATTGTGAAGCACTGTCAGTTTTGAAAAAGAAATCCTTAATTTCAAGAAACGTTTCACTTTACTGTGGCCTGACATAAATCTGAAAGCATTAGTAGAAGCTAGTGATAGAAAATTCATTATTTTAAAACTAAATTTTTCATGGTGAATAAAACATTTTCTTAGGGTTTTTTTTTAGTTTTTAGTTGCCATTTGCTGCTCACGAGAAATCCTGGTTCCTGAACAGCAATGGATCTGTTCCAGTTCAAATGCTCCTTGCAAAAGGGCCCATTATGTCACACTCTGGTTAAACTGGGAAGAATCCTAAGGATCTGTTTTAACTTGGAGATTCTTGTGCCATTTTTCTAAGTGGTTCAAAGAACACCCAGTGTCCCCAGAGCATGCAGAAAGTGGGTCATGAGGCAGAGCGAGCTGCAGAGGTGGAGAAAATAAAATAAACACAGGTCTAGCCCTCTCCAATCCACTGATCCAAAAGCTAATGCTCTTTGAAAGCCATCTGCCTTCCTGCCCTGCTCCTGCAGGGACATCCAACACAGACGCGTAGAGGAGCAGCCCATCAGACAGCCTCGGGCAGGCACTGTTGTACCAACTCACTGAGCTTCCTCTCACGACAGGGAACTGACAAACACAGACTGATACAGTTGGAGAGAGCTGCTGACTGATGGCTCACATCACAGTGAGTTTACAGAGCTCCAGCACCAAAAAGAAAGGGTCAAAATTAAAGGTGAGCTCCCTGCCTTCTCAAAAGCTCACCGGCCACTGAAGAACAGAAAGGCTGTTTTCTAGCTACTGTTATTAAACCCTTGAATGAACAAATCAGAGGTCTATTTACCAAGTCTGCCCCCTTGATAACACTATTTGATCAATTCCAGAATCCTTTTTGATAGGTAATTAAAATAGCTTTTCCTTAGGTATAGAGTGGAGCGAACCATTAATTACACTTCAGAGCCCTAGAGATGCAATTCCTTTGCTGTTGTGAAATGTCTATAGCAAGCAACGAAAATGCTTGCTTCTATAAAAGAACTGAATAAATGAAAGTAATTTCCTTGAGACCTAGATGCCTCTGCTTTTATGGCTAAAGACTTTGAGTTGCCTCAAAGCATTAATAAGTTTGTTCTTTAAGGCTGAATTTTCTCAATACAAACATCCATGACCATAACACAAAGAAATATCTTCTTTGGCTGATAGAGCCAGCAGAGAATCCATATATTAGTATTATTGTTATCACTGAACTGCCACAATGCATTCAGCACCAAGTTGCACAGAAAAGATCAGTTAAATTGATGATCCTCACCAAGAGGTGACAATTTCTTGTAAAAGCAAATTTAGCCCTTATGGAAGCTGCAGGATGATATTAACTTTTCTCAAAAGTATGCATAATGCATCACAGCAAGTGGTTTTAACAAGTGCATGTGTGCGTGGACGTGTCCTGCATGTAAAGAAACTCCAGCAGTTACTTAAGTTACAATGTCAAACCATATAAAGTTAGAAAATGCCAGGTTAACAGGTGTTCAACCTGTTTAATCCAATCCCTTGTGATCCAGCATGTGCACCACAAAAAAACCAGGGGAGCTGATGTTATCCTATGAGACGATGCTTACGTTTGAAAGCACCTGGTTAGTTGACAGTTCCCAATTTTCCAGGATGCCATACTGTAATGTAAACAGCTTTTGTAAGTTTGGGAGCCCTTCCCCCACCTTTCAGAGAAATTCCTTAAGGTTTTGACTTTTTCTACATTCTTCATCGTTGGTAAAGTCTATTGTCACATAGGGCTGTAGCACCTCTGTCTTTATGCATGGTTGAGAAGGACTGAGTGTAAACCTTTGTTACTGGAGCACAGACTTACATTCTGTGCTGCAGCTGACAGCAGTGAAGGCTGTTACTCCCCAAAAGGGGCAGAAGGATGGCTGCTGCTGTTCTTGACGCCTGTTGCAGCAATACAGGTTGTTCCAGCTAAACATATTGTTTTTCTCTACACTCACTACCTCTAACAAATTAAGCCATTTGAAGACAAGTAACTATGCGGGGGTTTCTTCCACTGCACAGAAGAAATGGGGTATGTTAGCGAGGGCTAAAAGGTCCTACTAATATTTTACTGCTGGGAAGAGAGATCAAGACATCCTGAGCTGTTTGCAACATATTTTCCTTGGTGGCATAGTCCTTGAAAAACCTGAGCACACTGGGAAGCAAAGACAGGGCTCAGCTGGGACACGCAGAGACCTTTGCTACTTTCCTTGCTCCTTCTTCTTCCGTCTCAGCCTTAACTTGAGAAACATTTTTCAAGCTTGATATGTGCCTGTATGACAGGGGATGAAAACACTTCCATCACAAGTGTTATGAATTCCCTTGTAACAAAAATAATCCTGCAAACTTCTTTTGCCATCAATATAGATTTCATATGTGCTAAAAAATTTGGTTTAGAATTTAAATAGTTCATAACAGTCTACTACCACTATTTTAGAGTTTTTGTCTTGTACTCTAACAGAAAAAAGATACTGACTACTTTCTATTGAATACGTGAAGCAAGATCTCAGCACAGTTCAATACTTGGCTGATTAGCTGAATATTTCTAAATACACATCAATCAATCACAATAAATCCTGAGTATTCTATTTGACATTGGACTCAAACACATTTCATTCCCACTACTTGGTCCTTGCATCTCCTCAGAGCATCCAGCTGCACTGCACTCAGCTGCTTCAAGGCAAAAAGTCACCATTAAGAGTTACATAATACGTTATGGAAATATCATCAGTCCAACTTTAAAAACAGCCCATGTGATTTAGGTGAAATCCAACAAGAAATGAAAATAGTGTTCAAGGTCAATCTGAATAAACTTACAAATTGTTGCAGAGGGTTTGCATTGTTTTATAAAAGAGAGCAGGAGTTTCTTTATATTACATGTCTCTTGAAACTAAACATATCTTGAAATATCAATTCACAGTATGTTATTGAACTGTTTCCCCAGGGTTATGTGCTTGCTGCACAGAGACAGGGTAACCAGTCAAGCTGTGGGAGATGCAATATCAGAGAAGAAAAAGCTGAGACGTATTTATTACACTGTGTTAGGATCAAACTATAATTTTGCAATTATTGTGTGAATTGTAATAGCAAGCAAGCTATTTACTGTCATTGCTTTGATTTGGCACACAAACACAACAAGCATAAAATCTGCTGTTGTCTCCCGTACTGACTTAGCAGTTCCTCTCTTAAAGAAAAGGCTTCTGAGTTAAAAGGAATATCTGCACTGGCAGCAGCAGATAGAAAAGCAGAGCACAATGCGAGTATGTGGAAAAAGGATCTTGAGAGAAGGACCACCCACCCAGGCTTATGGACTTTACTGCTGAGGAAGGACAAGTAGGTGACTCCAACATAGGAGCCTGCGTGGTCACGTTGTCTGACTGCACACCTCTTCAGTGTAATGTATTTTTTTAATTTGCTGTGTGAAGGTGAAAATACCTCTTGAAAAGCAATTAAGCTGCTAACTGTTTACTGTGGCTCTGCTAGTGGATGGAACGAAAGGCTTATTCTACCAGAGTAAGATGCTGGACAACAATAACAGTGAAGTTCAGAAGAACAAAAAGATAATATTCCTTATCAAATTTCTCAAAAAAAAGGACTAAGCCTTGAATATTATGGGTCCTACATTAGCATAGATAAATCATATTTACTTTAATAAATTCTGCCTATGCAATGCAGACTGGAGTATAAATATTCCAGGTTCATATTCTTAATACCTACTGTTGTGTGCAATTATGTAGATCTGAACATTTTAAGTGGAAGCCAGGATGAGGAGAAAATATGGCTTAATACTTTGGGAATGTGAATAAAGTTTTTTATTCATATACTGGCCATGGACTTTGTACATGGCCTTAGACATCAATTCTACCTTGCTTCTCAATTTAAAAATGAAAAATCCTTCCTTTTTAAAAATGGAAGGTTCTAGAAATGATGTGAATATAAATCACAAGCAGATTGAGGAGAACTCAGCGATGTGAGCTTTGATTGTGAGATGAAGAGATGAGATCATTGGGCAAATCAGCATACAATGTTGGGCAAAGCAAGAGTGGTTTTCCCAAAGCCTATTTCAAAGAACTGGAGGTTTAAGTCTCCTCAATACATACTCAGAGCAGGGTGTCTAAAACAAACAGAAGGTCAGTCTCAGCTTAGCCTTATGACTATGATACACAACTATCACCTGATAGGCAAGCAGATGTTGTACTACATGGTTGATAAGAACAGGTTGATAGGGTAGGGAGTGAAAACTGCTTCTCAGCATTAGACTAAGAGCTCCCAAGAGAGACAATATACAAGCAGCTGTGCATTTGAACAGGTCAGAGAGAAAAACGCAGCTCATGAGGACAGTAGAAATTTATAATAGAAAATGGCAACCAAATGGCAGCCAAGGCTCCTTTAATAGGAGCGGATAAAACTCTTCATATAAGAAGACCTTCTGCCTACTCCAAATTTGTTCTCATTTTTCATAGTGAATTCAATCTGAGGGGGCTTCCTGTGACTTGGAAGTATCTAGAGACAAGGGTTTCAATCCCAGCAACTAGACCTAACTAGAACCATCTCAAAAGTGTCAAAATTCCACAAGGACGTAAGTTCTCCCAGTAATTCAGACAGTTAATCATGCAGCATGGCCTTATGAGACTCCCAAAAGAAGCACATCAAGAATCGTATCTGAATGACTCATCAAATCATCCCAGTAAAACTGTGGAAGAGTATAATCTGAAGTGCAATATCACTGCATTGCAAACGCTCTCATGCTTCCGAGAGCTGCTGAGCTAGATTCAAGCTCTGCAACCTTTGCTTCTGTATTCCCTAGAAGAGCATTCTCATTTATTATCCACCTGGTCAGGTCAAAGCTCAAAGACTTTCATTTGAAAAACTTCACATTGATTCTAAGGGTCTTTGGTCCAGAACTGATGCACAACTCAAGTATTTGTATAACTACAGATTACTTTTTCCCCAGAATAATTCCATGATGGATTTTTATGAGGTAGAGAGGTAGAGAGATGAGACGATTGGACACCTCAGTATAATTGCATCAAACATGATATCAAAGTAGGAGATTTTTTTGCTTTGCCACTTTTTTAATCTAGTTTTTCTTTTCTATAACAAGTGTCTGAAAAAATAAATGCTGAGTCAATACTTCTGAGATTAGATTAACACGTAACATTAATGAAATCTGTAGTTAAAGTGAAGCTTCATTTTGCTGGATTTTGGTTTTGGCAGCTTGAACTGCCTAAAATCCTAATTCAATTGCAATCTACTCACAGAGAACAGCTGTTTTGCTTGGATAAACTTTTCTCGTCTCTTAATAAGATACTTTTTTATTTAACTTTCAATTCTGCCTAGAAGCCCCAGTGGGTCTTTTAAAACAGAAGATTAGTATTAGAAATTAATTAAGTATTCTTTTCAATTCTGTCTCCTGAGAGTAACTAGGCATTGCTGCTGATCTCCCCTGCATTAAGACATTACTGATTGTCATTCGTAGGATGACAGTGTGGATGTCTCATCTGCAAGATACATAACTCCATAAACATGAAAAATTTCAAAGTCATTTAATACAAAATATAATAAATCAGTTCAAATATTAAATGTTTAATTGCAATGTCAAACATAGCACAGGCATGTGAAGACTATAACAGTAGAATAAAAATAAACACACATTCCAAAGACAAAACAAATCTTCCTGCAATTATAGGACCTTGATGGATTACACTTAGTCCATGTTTCAGCACACTATAAACAGTACTAAGAACATCAAATGCAATTAAAGAAAACGCAGTTGATTTGATGTTTCTTTTTTCTTAAGAGACCAGTGTCAACCAAGTGCTTGTTGTCACTGCCCCGTATTCCACTGCACAGGACTACAAGAAGCATAGACTAAGGCTCCCACCTCTGATGGTGGGCATTACCTGGCTTTTTCCAAGTGAATCAAACCAAATAAGCACCAAAATCCTGATGCAGTTTTTGATCTAAGGGTTTGAACGTGCATATTAATGCATTATTCACAGTATTAGCTATGCATCTAAAATGACAATTCATGCTTGGCATGCAGTCAGCCTTTTTAATTTTCACTATGTACAAGGGTCTCTATATGACTAACTGCTGTCAGACTCTAGCCAGGAAAGGATTTGAAGAAATAACGCCACCATGGGTCAACAGAGCAATCAACCATCTACTCTTAATAATAATGTGGAATTCAACTTACTTTTTTGGTCTGTAGTCAGGGATGGACCTGTCCAGTGATATCCTGTCACTGAGCTGGGCATTGTAACCATATTCTTCATACTTAGTCTCTGACTCATGGCTATCATCTCTCAGGGTAGCAGCCATTCCCCCTTGGCCCAAGCCTCCTGGACCTTCAACTAATCCCATGGGCTTTGCCAGACCTGAGAGAAAAAGACAAGAAAACATCAGATTGTTAATATAAAGGAAAAGGATTTAACCTTTTATGTGACCACAGAATGTTTTTAGATAAATAAGATCTGAACTCCCACGAAACTCAGCTCTGAAACTCTCATGATTCTGTGGAAATTAGTTTTATCTTTTCAAACCAGAGTCCATGTCAGCACATCTTGTAGTATCAGTGCATAATTATTAATGAGTAAACAATAACAATATATTAACATCTTTCATGATCTCTGGAAATATGAATCTTGTTTCCAAATATTCCAAAATTCCTACTTACCTTTAAGATAAATTTTCCCAATAAGAACTGGAAGGCAGGCCATTTCCCAGTATAGCCCATTATAGCCCATTCATTTTAAGGGAGATGTGTTGAATTTCTACCACAGGTAGATTTGCCAGTTTAACTCCATATTAATATCAGTTCTGGAAAAATTGTTGGACGTGAGGCACCTGCTCTGTGGCTCTAAAACCACCTGTAGCTCTTGAATGATTCAGGTCTGGTTCCAATGCTATGAATACAGCTATGTGATTGGTCACCAGCTACTGCTGGGTGGGAAATATAGGGTAAATCTAATTTCATTACGTGAATCAATTGATAGGTCATTTCAACTCAACTTCAAACCCTACCCACCCTGTTCCCACAAAGATGTGCTAAAACCATTAGGGAGCTGACACCATCGCTCACCTGGGAATTACTCCAGATTTCCTTTATCGTTCAGATCTCTGATGAATGAAATACACGTATTGTATAAGATACTCAGCTTTATACATCTTAGGATTAAAAAGCTTGGACACACTTGAGCTAAAATGAATAGCCCCACTTGATTACAGCTGAGATACTGGGCAGTCAACAATGCATTTATAGGTTTCATTCACTGGTCTATTACTGATCAACTCAAAACCACACATAAAACAAAACTAAACTGACATAGAATTTCTTGCATGGCAACAGGCATTTAGCTTGGCGCCTGTCATATGAGCTTCTCAAATATCCTGTGTTTAATGTTAAAGCTTTCCTTTCCAAAGGTTGACTATGAACAAGTCATTATAAATGAAAAAGTTATTTATAATAGTCTTGGGGATAACATATAGAAATGTGCAAATATCCTCCAAATCATTTACAATACAGAGCAAACCAATTAGGGTTTGACCTGCTCAACATGTTTTAAATTAAGAATTTTTCAAGATGAAAGTGTCATTTTTTCAACTAAATAATTAAAGAGAAAGACAAAAAGAAACTGTCAATATTAGCTAGCAACAGACATGCAAGGCAGCACAGAGCTGGGACTGGCTTCTCCAAGTCACAATAAGACCTGGGACAGCTTAGTCCCTCATGAAGGAATTTCTCTTGCATCTCATTGCTAAAATTGTCCTTACTTGTTATAGCTCCATCATCGTCTCTGCTTAACTACAGGACAGAACAGAAAGATAGTGGTTTGTTAGAAGTCTGAAAGAGACAAGTTATCCTTTTATGCTGTTGGTGTTTATGAGAAAATCCTGTGCTACGGTGAAGTGCAACACTACAAACAGACTATCTAAAAGTAAAAGGACTAAATACCTGTATTATTTTGGAATTTTGGTACTAAATTTCAGATATTGCCTACAAAAATACATACCTCATACTGCAATCAGTGATCCCAAGTCACGACAGACCTTGCTTGTGTTTGTGTCTTTGATGTCTTCTTCATGTTCCTCATCATCATGCACTAAATTTCTCAGCTGTCTCAGAGTGAATTGTAAGTCTTAGCAGGAGGAGAGAGGGCAGAAGAAGAAAAAAAGGACACCCTACAGAAAAAAATTCTTGGCATGGCCAAGCTTTTGAAAAATTCAGGCTGCTCCAAGCAGTCAAGCCTTGTTGAAAAGAAAGGAAAACAAGAGGCTCCTGCAGCCATGGTCTCATTATAGGTGCATGGTCTCATTATACGTGGGAGATGAGCACCAGGTCCCACTAGCAAGAGAGATCGAACAGAGGCAAGAGAAGAAACCCATAGGCCACACATCCATGAGTGGAAAGTAGAAAGATGAAATGTCAAAACAGCTTCTTTTTCTAGGGTATTATATTAGTGGGACACAAAAAAAAGACCAAAGCACCTACTGTGATTGATGCTGATGCTTAATCAATAATGAACTACTTCAAAGCTGTAAGTAAAACAAAATGCTAGGAAAAAAGAAAGGCATGCTCAAGGCAAGGGAACACAGTACCAGTAGACAGCTCTTATCTTCAGCCAGTCACACAACCAAACTAGGATCTTGGACTGCCTTTCATGACTTATCCCCAACATCTGGCAATGCAAAACAGAGCCCTCCCACTGTTTAATGACTACTCTTCCTCCCAGGCCAGGTAGGCTGTCCTCCTCTCCCAAACACATTTCCCTCCAGTAAGGCACACAACTGACCTGCAAGACAAATAGGAAAAGTGCTCTTGTCCTGTCTCAGAATGTACAAGAAGAATGAAGATATCAGTTCAGCTGGACTGAGTTGAGTCCCAGCAGGGTGCCAGATGTGCCTATTCCTGCCCATCACCTTCCTGCTATAAAAAACAAAATCACAAGGAGTTAGCAGCACAAGCCATTAATACTAAAGAATTTGGACCTAATGCAACAACTTCAAAAAAGTAAGATAAATGTTTCGAAAGGTTATTATAATCATTCCAAATACCTACAATAGTTTTCATTCATGTCATATTATTTCTGAAGTCATGAAATTGTCTTCAGGTATGTGAGGAAACAGAAAGTTTTTGCGTGCTTGTCTCAGCCATGTGCCTCATCTGTGCAGAAGTAGAGGGGGTAAGAGTGTTTCTGGTGATCTTAGGATGGACATATGAATCTCTGTCCAGCTGCATTTTCAGGTAAATTGAAAAATAGAGTCGTGCCTCTGATGTTCAAACCTCTGCCAAACAGGAGCTTGCTTAAAGTCAAAATTTCCTGCTGACTTACACTGGTAACGATTCACTGAGAGACAAATCCAAATCATAGCATTGTGCTGAATTGCTGCTTACTAGGTGAGGTGATTGAGAGTGCTGAGTCTTGATAGGATTTATGATACTGGTTGCCATTCTCTAGTGCAGTCCTGACTGGTTCGGTCTTAATTATTACGATTACAATGCCCACATTTTGTTATTACTGTACAGACATACCAAGGTTTCCGGCTCTGAATGACTACCTTTAGTCTAATGTGATCTCTTGAAAAACAGTATTCTTGTTTAAACTGGACAAATTTACTTCATAAATCACAAACCACTCTTCTATATTGCTCACATTTCTTTGTAGAAATGTACCTCATGAATCTTTCTTCCACTAAAACTGGCTCAAAAATATCTGAGAACCTTCCATTTTTGCTTGCAGCAATCACCATAAAGCAACTGGGTTAGCACTAGTGATCAACCAGCAGCTGGTATCATACTTCTGAATTCTGCAGGGACAGGGAGAAACTAGCACAAGGGAGGAATTGATATAATCATGTTTCTAACCAGGTCACGCAAACGTGGAAGCTCTACGCAAAATATGGGATATCGTACTATTTGGGGTATTTAAGAAGGACTATTTGAATTTTCTAATGAAACAATTTTCTGTAAGAAAAGTGGAGAGTAATACAGCCATAGTTTCTGTTGAAACATGATTAAAATTCTTCAAGACCTATGTTGCAGTTAGTGATTTCAAACAGTAGAAATCTTTTTACCTTACTAAGTGAGGCACTTCAGTACACATCAAATATTTCTGAAAATATTTTAAGTAGCTTCATTTTAAATTAAATCTTAACATTTGTCCCTTTTGATCTAATTTAGGATGAGAGGTTATTCGGCACTTTAGCTTTAGTATTTAATATTACTTCCTCTGGAAAAATAGAACAGAAGGGCCTAATATTGCCATCCCTGTCCTGACAACTAGTCCTTGCAGAAGTAATTAAAGAAATTACATGCCTGAGACTCTAAATCTCTCCCTTCCCAAAAGGAAAATCACAGCAGCCTAATCTTCCTGCACGATACAGTCTTAGACTTAAAAGACACTAATAGCAAGCAGCAACGCTGCACTTTTCTGCCTTACTTGTCCAATATCTGTTATGGGGGGCTCAGTTTCAGAGAAAAGTCAGCAGTTCCCTCAAAAAAAAGCAGAAGCAGGCCTTATTAAAGGAAGTCAAATAAAGCACTTAAGAAGTTAAAGAATCAGGAAAACTAGACACTTCACAAAGCCTTTGTCCTTGAAAAACTGCAATGTGGAAATTTATTTGCTGATCATTTGGAATCATCTGGGCTGGGTTCAGCAAATTGAAGATGACTTCATTAAAGTTAACTGACCTGCTTTAATGAAAGGCACTCCAAGATGTGGCGTGCTGATTTGACTTCAAGCAACAATTTAATTCCAGTAGTTGAAAACTTTATTTGTCATACTCTATGATCTTGCAGTTTACGGAACCAACCCCTTGTATCTTCGTGGCACAAGTAATAGGGAATAAAATTTGCAGCCCACAGGAAGCACCAAGGGCTTTGTTTGCAATTTTTCTTACGAGACAATTAGTTAGATAGCTTTCCAAACCACCCACAATGACAATTATTTCATATATTTTATTCCTAAATCTGTTATTCTAGCTCTTCATGCTAATAATCCCATCTTGTTCTAGGAAAGAGTCATCTTACATTTGACTTTCTCTCAGAACATATTGCTATGAGGTTTTTCCCTGCTCATTATGCAAATCATAGCCTAGTCTGACTGACAGTTATTATAGCAATGCAGTAACATTGACCAATATGCAGCAGCAATTAAATAAATGATATCACATTGATTCCTTGCGCAAGAAAAACACTAAAGTGTCTCTAGAAGTACTTAGGAACAATGAATACAGTATATTTTATATGTGTGTGTGTGTATGTGTTAAATTCAGCAAATGCAATGTTCTCCCATGCTTGGTTGGATAGCTAGACACAATATAACTATGTCTAACATAAGATAACTTTTGCACAGTATTTTTCATCTCAAAAGATTACCTGTTGCTTCAGCAAATGTCTTCTCAGAGTACTTTGCCCCATGTCAAGATCATAACTCGCTAAGCACCAAATCCTCAGTTAACTGCATTGGCAGCCTTTTGTGAAAAACAAACAAGCAAGCAAACAAACAAACAGAAAAAGAGGGCCAGTTTAGCAGCAGCATCTCAAAAAAAATGTTGGTCTTAAGAGATGGGATTGCAAGGCAGGAGACAGGAGACAGTGTCCACAAAGTTTGTCTGAGGCAGAGACTTCTAATGAACAAGACACAGCACATCCTCTGGACTCTCATCTGAGGGGTGCCCCACAGTCTGGGGATATTGAGCAGAATGATCTCCTCAAGGGCCTTCAAGCATTCTGAATATGGGAACAATACCTGGGAAAGCACAGAGGAGCAGAATGCTCAATAGCAGAGCATTCTGTAGTTAAAACCCAGGGACAGCCCATAGGAGAATTCATTCCTGTGGGTCTCCCCTACAGAAACAACAGGGAAAGGGATTTTTTTCTGGGAAAACTGCTGCTTGCCAGAGAGACACTTACTGTTCAGTTAATATGCTGAATGTTCAGGTCCTACAGTGATGGGGAGCTGCACAAAACCTGAAAAAAACAAGTGGAGAAGCGCAGACTTCCAAATCCTTACCTTGTATTTGAGTTGATGACCTATGGGTCTGCCTAGTACCTATTTCACCCTTTTGTCCATGGCTTGAGAAGCCGTTGTAGCCCAGGTAAAGCAGCATTGCTGACAGTGTAAGCCTGTGGCTCCTATCAGAGCAAAGGATTGAAATCATGCTGCCAGCTCTGAGATGGTGATGAGCAGAGAGGGAACAACAGTGGCAATGTCCAGTGAGCTGCTATTTTTAAAGCTGTCTTTTCTGTAAATTTTTAGACTAAAAAGATCTACAGCCCATACACTGGGATCAGTCATACCCAGTTCAACACCACAGATGACAATGAGGTCACGAATAATTAGAGTGTGTCACTCATTGCAAATTTATTGCTCTCACTGCAGAGATTTCTGTGTAAGAAAATAATTGCTGTGAGAACGGAGAGCAGAATGAACCAGTCTTAGTTTCTCAACCAGATTAATTACTCTGCAGGATGCATAATTTTCTAGGAAGAAAACAGAGCTTCTATTTTTCACATAAACCCTGTCACAATGGAAAAATTAATGAAGAGATTTATGTGAGAAACTATGGCAAAAGTGAGATCAAACTACATCTGTGATTATTTTAGTGTCCTATTTTCTTTAAAAATTTGCAACACAATTATAGGCAGCTGTAAATCATGTTCAGTCAAGGTTCTTAGACATAATTAACCTTTGGCCAATACAAAACAAGTAATTGAAAATAATTATACACCCACATCCACAACAGCAAAGCTCTGTTCTTAGCCTTTTCCTGGCTGTTCTGTCACTTCTGGCAAGGCCACCTCCACTTTAGAAGCTGTGGTTCTGCTTCCACACCTCATCACTATTTCATTAAAAGTCTGCCCAAGTGGTACCAAGGATGCCAAGCTCAACCATGAGGGCACCTCCATCACCAATGCCACCAGGTCTGGTAAGCACTGACAAAACTGCTGCAAAATCTCTGAAATGCCCTTACTGACCTGTCACAGTCTTAAGCCACATTTAGACCATGTGTGCTCTTGAGTAACTATGCAGAAGTATTTCCTTCTTAAAAAAGTGGCATAGCCACCCAGTAGTTTTACCTGTGACCCTTGAAACAATTCTTTCTCTTTTAAACAAGAAACAAAATTCATCAGCAAACCAGTTATTTCCTTCTCCAATTCTGATTTCTCAGTTGAAAGGATACTTGCATACCTTGTAAGAGAATAAAGCCTTTAAATCCTAATTTAACTGAGAAAAAAAGAAAAATCAGAGGCAATAGCAACTTTACACAGATTGATAAAGTTGACTTTTAGCTTTTCCAGTTCCATCTTTCAAAAGAAAAAAGTTCTTAGACTCCAGAATATGTTCAGTAACATAGTTAAAACAAGATTCAGCTTAAAACATTTTTTTGAGCTAGTTCTACACAAAATCACCCATTTGAAAGCAGATATTAAATTAGTTGCATCTAATGAATCAGCCCTAATGCTTCCATCATGAATTACTGTATTGTGCTAATTTTGTAATCTTGTTCTGTTGCAAGTAGAAACTTCAGATGAAGGTTACAGCCTGACTGGTATATCTGTAGGCATGGAGGGCAAAAATGCTCTTCTGCCTTCAGGAGTTATCAGTGCATGTTAGAGGGAAGCAGATGCACCTGAACAGCAGCAGGTTGGAGGAGGAGGAAGAAAGAGCAATATGAGGGAGCTGTTCAATGCTAAGCAAAAGGTCTCAGCTCACCTGTCTTGCTGTTTACAGCTTCATTTTAGAGATTTTAAAAAATAACTACGAAGAACAAGTTTTCTAAAAAAAAACCCAAACATTTTGACATCAGAGAGAGGCTCAATTTCATAAACAATGCCTTACCTCTCACACCCATCCAGCACAGCCCACTCTGATTGGCTGCTCTGCTCAGCACATTGCCCAGACTGGGTGCCAGAGGAGACACCCTGGGGAGGTTAAGCAAGTCCTCATGGGGCACAATTGCTACACCAGAGAGAAAAGGTACCATGAGCTTTGTCTCAAATCCAAATCGAGCCATTGAGTCCCACCAGGCAGATGGTTTGACAAAGAATGGTCATACAGAGACTACAGAATGGCAACAATTTTACAAAACATTTTGAAATCTCTGGATAAAAAGCACCAAATGTTTTTACTACATTCCAAAAGAAGCAGATTTGGGGCTTGAGATTCAGCATCATATAAAGATCTTTTCTTCAGAAATGAACAAACCCCTTCTACCTTGGATACTTTAGCCATTGAGGTGCTCCAGGATAATGTTTTTGGCACTAGTTCGTACTGGTTCACATGTCCTTTCACTGGGCTACTGAGTACAAAGCAGCTCCCACTGTACAGAATGTTATGGCACTTGGAGCTCTTCTGCAACTGCCACTGAAATATCACAGTACCTCCCAAACACCGGTGAGGCTGGATTCCCAATACTCCTGGAGGTTGGAAGAGTCATCCTCCCCACCTTTAGGCAGCAATGATCTCCTGAAAGGTTAAGGAACTCCCCAGGATTCCACAAGATATGTTGGTGGAGCCAGAAATCAAAAGAAATGACTGCTTGAATTCTTGTCCTCTTGTAGTTAATTTGGAAATTAAAAAAGCTGTCTCCCTCAGTTTCTAATACAGGCCTACTCTGGCAAAAGGTGGAGCATCTTCTGTCTAGTGATGCCCTGTGATATCAGCAGGAGCTGATGGGCTAGAATTATATGGCATCACAAATAGAATTGTATTTCCCTCTTCTCCGTCCTGTGACACTGCCCCTACTACCGAAATGCTGAGCGAGTTTCACAGCCTGTTCTTTCTTTTTACTCCCTCTCCCATGCTGCATGCTTCATTTTTGCCAAAGGCTCTCATAAATACTGCACAAACTATGATTAATGAAGAAATGACCACAGCTAAAGAGTGGCTCTCTGCAATTATTGCCTTGGAGAACATTAAAAAAATTGTTTTGTCCCACAGGCATAAATTTCATGAATGCATTAGCAGCTCAGTGCATGAAAATTAAACCCAGAAAAGTAAAAGCATAAGGATCAACAATATCCAGAAAAAAAAATCTTATTTGAAACTATTTCATTATTTGACACTATTTCAGTCAACTTTGCAAAGAGTAGTAGGCAGCATGGGGAGACAGTGGTGTCTGGTTCATGATTCAATCTAAATGTTAAACAGAGCCTGGCCTTAATTTCTGCATATGCCAACTTCCCATATCCCAAATCAGTTTCCTCTGCCACCACCCTGCAGTAAGCCTACATAATATATAAGATTTGCTGCCCAGGGAACTGATCTGAATTTTGCCCATATCAAAGGTGCTTACTTTCTGAGCTAGACGGAATGCTGTATGTGGATGAGATTTAGTTTTACATACAGAAACATTCACCAAATCAGACTCCACAGGGACACAGGCTCCATCTCTCTGCAAAGAGGAGAGCAACAAACAAAACCCTATCCAATTCAAATGACTCCAGCTCTTCCATTTATCTGAAATCCAAAATACAGTCCTATTCTTTATAGTTGCAATCAAGTTTGCTGCATCGTTGCTTGAAAGATTTATGTCCCCTAGTTTGCAGTATCAGCCCCAAGTACCTCTGAAGATGTACCAGGGAAAAGACAAACAGTATTCTGTGGCTGATCGTTTGAGAAGGAAAAAAGTAGAATAACTTTTAAAGGGAAGCACTTAATGTGCAACTTTTTGGTTCTAGAAATTGGATGGTGCAGCATTTTTTTACCTTGATCCCATCTCCAGACCCTTCTCTCTGCTCAAGTGGAAGCCTGAGATAATGTTTCTCAGCCTTCATCCACACGACTGACAATCCTGTGAGACATTTATCTGTGAGAAGACTGCAGAACAGTGGTGAAGGGATGAAATGATTTAGCAGCTCTGCCTGTAGGAGGGCTGTTCTTTTTTTGCCCACAGAAGTTAGTCAGGCAGAGAGAGTGCAGAATCAGGAGCCTTGGAATTTAAGTAGATTACAACAAATTATCCGGTAAGAAGACTAATGTCCAAGCCATTACGTGCCTTACCCTGTGTTGTTTCTTCTTTTTTAAAATGGGGACATTTCCTGGTTGCAGAGAGCACTCTGAGACACAGCCTATGAATATCTGTCAAGTACTCAAAGTATGCCATAAAAATGCCCAGGGCTGTTAGCAGCATCTGGGCTGGAAGCTGGTCCATATTCTACACACTCTGCCCTTACCATAGTGATGTATTAACCCTTAAGTCTTTATACTAAATCCTACCAGGACAGGATTTGGCCATAACAGCTTATTTTCTCAGTCTTTTCATAACTTGTAGTCTAGATTGATGATGTTGTTGGAACAGATGCTATATGAGCCCAAAAATACAGTTTCTACCCTAAAGATCTCATTATCAATGTTGAAGACAAGAAACAGATGCAGAAAGAAAATGAGCGATGAAGCCGACAAGACAATATGGATCAGTAAGAGGGGCAGAGACTGCAGTGCAAGTGTGTTGTGGATTTCATCCTTGTCATGACAGCAAGAAAATACGTTGTTTCGTAGCCCACTGAACTTACTACCCCATTAAACACACTCTATCTTAATGTGCCCCTCATATACATATGGCTGCTGGAGATGAAAAGGAGATGATTCCTATGGGAAAGTAATGTAGGATTTATAATCCTCTCCAAAATAACATGATAAAGATGTTTCTCAAATGATTTCTTTTGTAGAAAAAGTTGTAATAAAAGCTCTCTACTCATTCAAGTTATTTGGGGATAATGAAAGATCATAGTTCTGACGCCACATGGAGATCTCTGGGAAAGCTGTTTCATGCCAAATGAAGATTCCTAGTGCATGACTTCAGACTCTGAGAAACAGGAGAGGAATACCTGAGGAAATACAAAGAAAAACTGTGTAATGGGGGGCCAGGTGTAGGAAACAAACGCAGTATGAATGACTGTGTTAATCACAATGGCATTATGTGGAGAACAACCAACCCCATCAATGCATACAGTGGGCCTGTTGGGGGAAAAAAGGAACATATGTCTTGCAGAGCCATTTTCTCTCCCTGACCTACTATTCAAAGGTGCTTCACACGTGCCACTTCTGGCTTCATCAGCACTCTTACAGGTCTAATTTTTGTTCCTTGGCTTAGCAGAAACAGTAGAATTTCTAGACAAAAATTCATTAGTGCTTTTTAATTGGTAGAAATACTGTGTTTTTATGTACAGATATCTAATATCAAAAGTAATTGCTTTTATAGAATACTCATTTGGAGTTGGTTTCCCCTTGAGATGAGAAAACGTATTCTAATTACAACAGATAATTCAGGAGGAGATAAACAGATTGATGACTGGAAGGACCAAGAAATAGGAGCTGCACAAACCACTGTGGATGAAGATAAAACCCCATTTGTGAAGTAGAACACCAAACCTAAGCCTACAGATAATGCAAGATGCCAGAGTTTTGTCAGAACCTTGATATAAGCAAAATCGATTTCCTAAAGAGCAAGGATCTATAAACAAGGGAGATTTATTTGTTACGTTTTTAAACATAAGTTTTGAATAACAACAACAAAAAAACCCCTACCCTACCTACACAATTCCAGATTATGTGTGATTCCCTTTTTTCATTATTATTGTTATGATTATTTTGATTTTAATGATCAAAAACATCATTCACAGAGAAAGATCTGTTGGTTTTCCTTAAATAAGTAACAGATGCCAAGATTCTTCTAGAAGTTTTAAAATCCCAGCTGACTCGTGGTTTGTGCTGGTGAAACATATAAAATGGATTTTTCTCTTCGGGGTTTTGGAGGAAAGCCAGAAAACTCCTCCTCTGGTCATAGCATAAATCTGGATTTGGGAGAAAGGGAGCTGAAACATTGGTGTAACTGCCCAGCAGCCCATTGATACTAAAAGGAGACAATTTCTGAGTGTCATCAGTATGGTAACTGGCCTCTGGCAGTAGCCAGTACTTGAGGCTTCAGAGGAAACGAAATACAGATCATAAAGAACTTGGACAATTAAACTCTGCACAGACCCTGGAAGACAAGTTCCTTCTGAACCCCGCAGGCAGGTAACTAAAGCCCTGAAGATTACCCTCATTATCTTAACTCAGACATGTAGAAATAGGGTTTAAAACTACCCAGTTCCCTTTAAAAGCCCAGCTGCTAATATTGGATTCAATGGCCTCCTGCAGCAATGAATTCTCTGGTACTTCTCACGGTCAGAGTGTCACTGACTCACATGAAATAGATCATCTGTATCAATATTTTAGATTTTCTTTAATTTTTCCAGGGAAACAGAGGTGAGAACTCCTGGGGAAAGTGATCATTAAAATGATAAGAGCCATTCTAGAGAAAGGGAAAACGGCTTCTTGAAAAGCTCCAAGTTGCTAAAACTTTGGAGATGTTTAATTAGGTTCAGGAACAAAATACTCCAAGATAAGTTAAAGAGTTTTCATTTCACAAATGAGGAAAAGATCTTTCGAAAAACAAGGAGATTGCTTGTGTGAATCAAAGGCACAGGAGTTCAGACCAAAGGTCTGACAGGACAGAGCCCACAGCTGAAAAGATGCCATTGGATACAATGACGCTTTCTTGCACCTACACAGCTGACTGCACATCTCTAGCTGTTAAAAATACCCCTTTGATTTATGATGCAATTCTAGATGAGAAATCCTGACTGGCCTATTTTCAGACCATGAAATCCCACACAGTTATGTTCTGTAAGGAAGAAATTATCTTCGAATAGAAGGAACCTAAAAAGGTGTATCTATCTAACTTCAGGTCCTATTCAGGCTTGTACCACTCCAGACTCTGTTGTGCTGATACTAAATTCTAAACTAACCAAAGGCTGTACCACATCTGACATTGCCAAGCCTCCCAAATTACTTCCTTTCAGCCCAGGTTTCAGTCATGTGCACCTGGGACTCTGCTCTGTCACTGAGGGATTGTGCCTAAGACTAAGCAAGACTCTTCTCTCCCTGCTCAAGGGTATTTGGTGAGCTCTTAACAAGGCCCAGACAAGCCCATCTCCTGCAGCATCATTTTGCAATCCACGTTATTTGCAGACATTCATATGCCTCCCTGCTCATTTATCTAAACAGTCTGCTATTAAATTAAACTAACATAATCACACAGGCAGCTTTCCCAATAACAAAGTTGCATACAACACTTGCCATTTGTATGACTGACAAGCTCCTAGTTATTCAGCTCATTTTAGTCAGCAGAGGATGACAGCATTGAACCCAGCCATAGTAGCTACTGGAACTCAAATTCACATATTTGAAAGTAGGATCTTGATTTCCCACAGCTGTGAAATTAGTTGTCCAGTCAGTGTCTGGCAATGCAACTATAATAAAGAGACAACATTAACACCTGCAGACCTGCTGGCTATGTCCACAGATCTCCCTTTCATGCACCAGTGGTCACTGACTGGTGTCTTTGTTGGCCATGAAAGAATCAAATGATCTGAAAATGTCCCCACTTTTGTCAGAGCAGTACTGGTTCTCTATCTGCTGCCTCTCAATCTTATCACCAGGCATTTTGTCTTGGGAATAGATGGTAGAGGAGATCAGCTGCCATTGAAGATGTGAGATTTCAAATACTTCCATCAGATCTCTTCAAGGGCTTACAGTTGAAAATCAGTTAATTTGAGTATTGGTTTTGACAGCAGCCAGAGAGCCTTGTTTCTTCCATTTTCCCTTCAGTGTGATATTGTCTTATAGGCTCTTTAAAGGTGACATACTTTTCTTTTGCATCATTGCACAGCAATATTGATGGCTGGCTTCAGAATATACTCATTTTCCTGAAAGACTGTCTATTTTACATTTGTAGATACGTGTATTTTTCTTGAACTGTGTTTGTGTGTTTCTTTTTCAGGCACGTATTTGACACCTCTCAGGGAGTCTGGCTTGAAAATTCAGTTTGAGATAGAACTTGCATCTCTGCTTTTCCTCTTCTTGCCTCCCCTCATTTTATTTTCATATCTCATGTCAACACGCACTACAGCTGTGCTTTGCTTGTCAATGCCAGGCTGCAATGCCTCCTTCCAACAGCCTCTTAATACACACATGATTTAATTTGCAACCAGCAGGACAATTCAGTTCAAAACCAAACACAGGACACATTTGAAAGAGCAAAAATACAGCCCAGAATCCATCATCTAAACCAAAATTCTTACAAACCAACAGTTTATGGCAGTTTTGAAGCTACAGTGGTTGAAGAAAGTTACTATGCAGAGAGTCCTAATTGGTGAGACAAATTGGCAACCACGTTTATAGCAGATCTATCAGAGAATGGACTACAACTAAAGATCCGATTCTCTCCTGCTCACAGAGACGTCCACGGTGCACGAGAATCTGCTTGGTTTTGAAGTGCCTTGTTAGTGTTTAAGAAAATGTTGAGCCTGGATTTGGTTTTAGCTCTAGAGAGAGAAGTGTTCCCTCTTGAAATTCATAAAAGAAAGTCTATTATGAAATGAAAGACACAATGTTGCATGGATAGCTTATAGCATACAATTAATCAGGGATTTATCAGGGAAAAATAAAGAATATTAGGTTCTATATTCTCCGGAGGCAGTAAATCAAAAAATGAAATAGTTTTTCAAAAGAAAGGAGAAATGAGGACAAATAGCAATTGTCAATAAATTTGAGAAAATAAAGATGTAATGTTAGGGAAAAATATTGGCACAATGTTTTATTTAAAAGTGGTAATAAAAACACTGCTTACTTTGATTTCTGCCCTTTCTGGTTTATTGTTGATATAAAGATAAATTGACTCAGACTTCCATGAGCGGGAAAGCTACAATCCACTGTTACAGGCACTTTAAAAACCAGCACTGCTATAATCCTCAATTCATTATTAACAAGATTGGCTTCATTGCATGTTGATATTTTTACAAATTGACTGTGACCTACAGCTAGCCTAGGCCCTGACAATGCACTGTAAGACAAAGCAGGCTTTGTTTGACAAAAGGGGGTGAGGGGTGCATTTGGTAACAATACACCACTTTAATCCAGCTACGAAGCATGTTTAAAGATATCACACACATATAAAACTCAGATAACATATAAAGACAATGGCCAAGTTTTTGAAATTGTAGATCAGACTTCTCCAATTTACCTTCCTAATGCCACTGACTGCAATAGTGCTTATCTGATTTCCACCAAGGCAATGTAAAAAAGAAAATCAAGTTTTCAGAAGCTCCATTTTTCTTCAAGATTTTCTTTACCTTGTGCAGACTTTCCATAAAAGAATGAATGTTTCTGTCCCCTGATGTGTCTCAGGTTTGTACTTATGACTACATTATGAGATGTTAAATTACACAACAAAGAGAGAAATGAAGACAGGGATAGAAGGTGCCTTTATACAGGAAGAGAAGATACTTCAGTGGAGAGATAGGTATGAATCAGAACTTGAATTTCGGAAAACTAAGGTCTGAGCTTACAGCTTGGACTCATCGCTCCTCAAGGACGGAAAGCAGACATGCTAGTCAGTCATGCTTAAACTTCAGGTCAGACCCGTGCTTCCCTAAGCAGAAAGAGCTTTCCAGCACCAAATGGTCCCAGCGAAAGCCAACACTGAGCCTCTTGAGCCATGAAGGTTATCTGATGCGATGAGCAGCAGGGCATGCTTCACACTGCCTTGTGAAGAGCAGCACAGGATCATTTCTCTGCTGCTTACATAGTTCAGTCACTACTGAAAGGCAATGAGACAGTGGGACCCAAGTCTGCCATTTTAGGAAGCTGAAAGTAAAGAGGGCTCTCCTACAGTACTAGGGTAGTGTCAGGGAAATTTCTATAGTTATTAACTGAAGTGAGCAGGAAAGCAGAAAAAAATGCTTGTGTTAACATATTGCTAACTAACAAAGCAAGCAGAGGAATACAGTGTGAAGATCTGAGTCTGGTTCCTTTAAAAGCTAAGAACTCGATTTCCATGTTTGTGTTCAAATGAGTAAAAATCCCATTCATCATCAACACAATTTTTAGCCTGATTTGCTAAGAAAAAAATGTTTGTGGGATCATGCTGCCTGCATTTGTTTATGTCTACTTCCCTCTCTCATACCCTCCCCTCACCTCTGCTCATTAGATTTTGAGGATTGTGCCTTATTTCAGCCAAGGCTTGGCAGACAGTCAGAGGTCTCCAAAAATTACATTTCTGCAAGCATCACGAAAGTCGACACCTAGGCAGAAAGTGCCAGTAAAATGTTCCTAAAGAGAGAAGAGGTTCAGTGGGAGATCAAATATGAGAGACCTATTGGACTGATTAGAGAACACCCAAGAATTCACCTTTGGGGTACAAACCCACAACAAAGTCAGCTTTCTTGCTTTTGCTGCTCAAGGAATGCTTATTTTTAGGATTAACTGTGGTAATTACAGGATGTCTTGCTCTGTTGGATGTTATTTATATGATTGATTAACAATATCACAAGTCCAGACTAGCCTGGACTCAGACCTCCTCAGTTAAATAGAGGACACAGATAAGGGAAGGGAAAGGAAAAGAACAGAGAGATAAGTTGACACCACAGCTAAAGAGCAAAGAAAAGACACACTTGGAAATGAAGCCCAGCTCTTCTGAGCCCAGAGCTTGTATTTCAGAGGCTCTAAATAATTTCTTGAGAGCTAGAACAGAAACTCATCCTTTAGACCCCAGTTTCTGGTTCTGAGCTTACACACACTTCTTGCCACGTGTTAGTGGCAATGATAAAAACCAAGTTAAGTGATAAAATAGCACAGGTTTTGGTCACAAATTTAGAGATACCTAATGAAATAATGAGGTATGACTGTGACCCCATTTAAAACCACTTTCCCTGTAAGAAGATCATCTTAAAGAACATTCATGTAGAACTTCTGCCCTTAGGAAAGGGAAGACAAGGACTTAGAGGGGAGGCTCCGTGACAACAGGGCATACGGCTCCATGTGTGCCTGTTTCCCCTGTCATTTATTATGAAAAGAATCCTTTCTGATTGCTTATAGTAGGGCTGCTTTTCCTTCCCTACATTTGAAAAGAATATAAAGCAAGGTATGATCCAAAATCCACACAGCCTCATCAGCAGAGTATTAAACAAAACCTTTTTGTTTTGGTTTGGGTTTTTTTTGTTTGTTTTGGTGTTGGGGTTTTTTTGACATGGAATTCATTGGTTCAGTATCTATCAAAATACTTTTGAAAACAATCAACCCCTAGTTTCACAATCATATTCTGAGACAATCATATCTAGCACAGAGAAGCCATAGGTATGCAATATCACCCATCAAACAGATTAGAGGCATCTTCTCCCAGTCCAGGGACTAAACCAAAAGATCATAAACTGACATCTCTTTCTAAAATAAATTTCTATTGAGAAATATCCAGTTTCTTTTTTTTTTTTTCTGATAATACAGTGTACAAGAGACTATCTCAGCCTACCCTCACACAGAGCATCACAGAGTCACGTCTAATTGGTGTTGACCCTGCATTGGCTGTCCTGTTCTTTGGGCCTGATTCTGATCCTGCCCTTACAGAGCCGTAAGTAGGCTATGTAAGAGATAGCTTTCATCACTTGAAACTCTGGTCGAGAACAGTTATCGAACCTGGTGTGCATTGTGCTGCAATGGGGAACTTCACATCCTCTTAGGGCTAGAGCAGTCCTAGAAAGCCTTATGCATGGACCCTGATTGCAGTTCACTAATCACATGCTTACTTAATCAACTACAAGCCACATCAATAAGAAGAATTTTGTGAAGTATTTCACTGTTCTCATTCTTTCACAACCTGCGCTGTGTCTCTAGGACAGCAGTATTTGTGCTCCAGCTTCCTGTCAGCATGATTAAAGGCTGAAAGAGATGCCAAAACAAGTCCTGTAACATACACAAAAATGTCCTCTGCAATGATCAACGCCTTCTCTGGGGGCTGCAACACTCAGCTTGTGTCCATTGGCATGCTGAGCTACAGCAACACAGCTTCAAAGTTAGGCCATGTCTTTGTTCTCTCATTAATATTTCTCCTCCATTTCTGCATATGTTCTGTTCACTCTTCTCACTGCACAAGGAAGACTTAAAAATCTCACTTTGTGCACTATTTAATGTGGGCAGAAAGAGGGAGACAAAAAATCCAGTTATTAGGCAGATCAGGTTCAGAATGAATCACAGAAGAAATTCTTAATTCCCTGATCTCATCTAAGAGGGCTCTCTGCAGCCTGGATTGGGGTTTTGTAGGCTGGAACATGAGAACATGGGAACATTTCTGTGCATATGAGAATCATACCAAGTTCATTCATATCAGAAAATAGAAGGTTTTACTATAACCTCACTGGATACTAGCATTATAAAAGCCACTTCTGTTCCAGAATTAATTTTCTGTTGAATGAAAATGCATCAAGCCAGATGGATCTATTTCAGGAAGAGGATCAGCCTAGCACAAGGGTAAAGTCAAAGATTATTGGGTTTGTGTATTCAAAGCTGAAGTACCTGAAAGCGAAGTGTTCAGTGTGTGTGCTGACATGTTGAGGTCTATGCCTAAAGGAATATCACAGGCAGGATACAAAGAGTGAGGCTGCCAAATAATAAATTAAGGAAAGATGGGAAATTTCTAATTAATACTTACAAATCTTTTCACTGTGCCCTACAATCCTAGCAGTGAATAAACAAGCTTTCTTTAAGTGTTGAAGAGTTGCAGGCTCCAGAAGATGCAAAAGATCCTTCAAAAGTGGGAGAAAAGACTGGTCATCGGGATGAAATACACAAGGAGACTCCAGAGGAGCATTTGGCAGCCCATTTCCCTGCAATGATGCTGGGAGTCAGAAACCTAAATCTGCAGAGCTGGATTCTGGGGATTCTCCAAATGACACATGTAACAGAACTACCAAAAAAATGCGGTTTCTAAACCTAAGCTTAACACAGGCTAACACCTAAACCACTCAACTACCTGTTTTTCCAAGCCAGGCCCACTCAATCCTTGAGCAAGCTGTAAGCATCAACTATTTCAGCAGTTAGGCAGCTTACAGTTAGATTGTTCAGTAACTTGAACATGATCAGCTCACCTACCTCATAATCCACTCCCATCTGTTACATAGAGTCACCTGCAATCTATCCTCATGTTTTAGGATTATCAGCTCTGTGCAGCAAAATCTGTTTGTCCTTTTAGACGTGTGAACAGCACCCAGTCCCTACTCAGCACCTCCAGAGCAGTGCCTGTAACACAAACAGCACAGGGATACGTAGGCCTATTGGTTGGCTGACACCAGCACAACGGGTATCAGCATCTTCCATCAGCAGGTGTGTGCTCATGGTAATCACCAATGGGATTGCATTTTGCAGATGGAAAATTGTGCAGCTATCAGCAGCCTCATTTTACACATGGCTGGGTGACTCAAAATCTGCCTCACAACAAATCTATAAGACGACTGCAAATTTTAATCCTGAGGAAGACTAACCTTTGGGTTATACAATGCTATTTCAATTGGAGATATTTTTAGTCTTATCACTGCCTTCAGTTCAGTATGCACAGGAAAGAATGCCACCAATCTTTTCTACAACACAAGGCTTGCTTGAAAAAGAGTTAATATAACAAAAAATACATTTTTATTTACAAAAGCTTCACACCCTAGAGGCATGAGAGCTGTAGAAAAAACAAATTCAATTTCTAAAAGGGCAGTAAGGCTCTGTTGCCAAATAAAATACAAAACCAGCATAAAGAATCCAAATGAAAAACAACCAATTAACCCTATCACCCCACCAAAAATGCCACATAAACAAAATGAGAAGCAAACTTCTGCAGTATTACAGGAGAGGGCTTTCCAGCTGTCAAGGTGGATTCCTTCCAAGAAAAATGAGGTCCTGTGCAATAAACACCCTTTTGCTTTAGGAATAGTATGGCAGTACTTTGGCTAGGATGCCAACCTGGTCTGTGGGAAACAGGAATTGGAGATTGTGTGTGACCTTGCACAAGCTCCAGTTTTTGATGCCTTCCAAAGTGCATTGAGGATAACTCCTAGGTGCTAGCACCTGGGCTCCAACATTTAGTGCTTGCAACAAGCACCTGCTTTGCCTCTAGGGAGAGATCAAACTTTTGGCTGAGGCTTGGGATGGGGCTCATTAAAAAAAGGATGGAGAAAAGGAGGGAATAAAAAGACCCATCCTTGCTTGAAATTCTGAAAACATTCACCCGCATAGGACCCACAGCTCCAAAGAATGCAGCAGAGGTCTTATTCTTCACCTAAAGGAAAGCAATATGTTTTTTAAACAACATATTAGTGGTAAAAGCATTCAGGTAGGATACAGATAGCCCATGCATATTTCATTGTGCACACAAGCTAAAAGTATCAATAATTATTCAATCAAGTATTGAGGAAAAGTCTAGTTTTGGATCCCAGTTAGACTCCGTGAGTTAGGCATCAATTTGCCCAGCGCTGTCAAACAGAAACAAAAATTTTGATAGCCTGAAGCAGATCTCAAAAGCCAAAATTAAAGAGCTTCTGCCCTGTGTGCACTGGCTGAGGGATGGGGGAGTACAAGCAGTAGCTGAGACATGGCAGGGGCTATGCCCAGCAACATATGTAGATGACAGGGTGTGAGAAGAGGATTCAGTTTTGCTCCATGGTAGGTAGATAGTACTGTGCAGTGTTGTGGAAACAGATAAATCAATCTCTGAACAAAGTTTGCTCAGATACCAGGAGCAAGACAGCCAAGATGAAGCTGCTAATCTGACCTCCTGGTCTGTGCACTTCTTTTTGCAAAATGCAAACTGGAGGCAAACAACACAAACACAGAAGCAATCAAAGACTCCAACAGTAGAGGTCAGAAGTAGAAATACAAATTTCTCCCGGTTTATACTAGAAAGGGGAATGATTGTGATTCAAGGAGAAAGGATCCTGTTCTCAAACATGCTGAAGTAGTACAGGGACACAGCATGAATTCATCATTTATACTACATATTCATCATCATAACTAGTCAATATACTGTTCATCCTTTGGCAGAAATACCTTCATTTGGCCAAATTTGCTACTGGAGTCACTATGCTGATAACTACTGGTTGTGCTGAAGTTTCTGGATCAATAACATGGATGAATTTAGGCAACTGACCTCAACAGAACTAAATGCATGGGTGAGCTGAGGAAAATTTGGATCATTGCCACAGGCATAAAAACCTATTTGAGCAAGTTACACCATTCCACCAGCAACATCTGTCACTGTCCACACAATGCACTGCTGATGGTACAACAGGGGTTGGCAGGATCTGTGGTTTGCTTAGTGAGTAGTGTCTGTACCTGCTTAGATTCTTGACTAGGCACAACTGCTAACTAGATCACAGATTGTTGTTTAACAGTTGTCCCCAGGAACAAAAACTAGTACTACACTGGTAATCCCACAGAGACCAGCTCTGCACTTCCTGAGTCCATGAAGTCTCTGACAGAGGACACCCCTCACAGATTATCTCTGCAGAGTCTAACACAGCCCTACATGAACCTCTGTAGGTACTACTTGTGTTCCACAGTGTCAAATATTTAAAGAACTTCACAAGAGAGAGAGGTGGCAGGATCCATTTTTTTCCCTGATAAGTTTATCAGACATTAAAGACTGGTTCAGAGACCTTTTATGTGGCTTGTACCAAGCAGTGATTCAAATGCAACTCTAGCAAACCCGGTTTGAGTCACGCCTTATAAAGTGCGTGATACCCTTACTCTAGTGAGCTCTTATTTTCCTGAGTACTTCAGTAAAGGCAACTGGATTGCCCATATAATTAGCTCTGAAAGGTAAGCAGAAGGTAGATAATTGAGTTCCAGAGCTGCCTTTTGCCTATACAGGTTCAGATTTTGTCCTGTTCCTCCTGATGCAGTTAACTGTCTGAAGAAGGCAAAGCAGTGGTTTGTACAGCCAAGGAATTGTCCTCCTGGTGCAGACTTCCAGTGGCACACAGATAACAAAGGCCTTTACATCAGCAGCTCCTTTCCACAGACATGATTGGGCCTTGCAGAGAGGAAGGAGGTGTCAGTGATCTGGGGAAAGAGCGTGGCTTTTGCCAGTGCTATACTATTTTACAGTGTCTGTTCAACACAAGGAAGTTGACATTACAGCAGCCTCTTGCTCTAAATTCAGCCCAGAATGTTAAGAATGACGAAAATGCACTAAAAAAAAAAAAGCCCAACAAGTTCCTTTATATTTTAGGCATATTTCATCCACTCAGTTTGAGTTATTTAGATGTGATTTCCAAATAGCACTTTTAAATAGGTAACCCTCTCCTGTGGTACTCTGACGCCAAATACCTCTACCTGACAGAACCATTTTTAAGTAGCAGTGCTTAGAGAAGCTGTTTCAAAAACCTTTCCTTGGTTTAGTTTTCTTAATGATTGCCCATTCTCCCAGGATGACATGCAAATTACAGCTCAAGTATTAAAAGTATAAATCAGACTGTGGCGGCAGGGCTTCTAGGGAACGGCTCCGTAGGAGGTGGTGCAATGCTTTAAATATTCAGATGTGTATATTCTCACCTTTTATAAAAATGTTTTGCTCATTTACTTAGACAACTCTTCAGTCCCTGATGACAATGCCTATGATGACAAAGCAGAATCAGACTATTGTCTCCTCAGCTATCTACTCTGGTGCTGCCCTTCGACTCTCCTCCAAAGCCATTGATCAAGGACATACTTCAAAAAAATATATATATTGGGCCTTTTGTCATTTTTCAGAGATTTCCAGAAACGACCCTCTTCTCCTGCACTGTTTCACTAAGGACTCTCTTCACTGAGGATACAAAACAATTCATGGTCCTAGTCTCATCCTTTGCTTGAAAGCAGAACCCTCAGAACAGGTCATCTAAGCATTTTAAAATAAAGGGAGAGGCAGGTAACCACATCTGCTTCACAAGACACCTTTGCAAGACTGGGCAGAACGCACACAGAACAGATTAGTCTGTCAGCAAACAGAGGACACCTATTTCCTCCTCTCACTACAAGACCAACAAACTTGACTATAATAGTTGTAGTGAGCCCTCTCATCACACATTCAAAAAGATGACCTAAGCATCCTAAACAAACATACACAATTATTCAGAAATGAAATGGCCTGAGAAATGCACTAAGAGGGGTAGGAAACTGGTATGAGAGGTTCTCTGGATGTTCCACTGGATTTCCCACAGAAAGCGGTGCTGCGCTATTTTTCCATGCATAGCAATGAGTCCAATTTAGCTAAATCAGGTGGAATAAAGAAACAAAGTCACACAAGCCCACTTCCCTCACCATGGGAGGAGAATGTTAAATAGAGGGATAAGTAAGCAAAAATCAGCTCCAAAATACCACTTCCTGGGGCATCTACAGATTGCATAACACACAGCTCGTTCCATTTAGACCTACAGCAGATCACAAGTGTGTAATCACTTCAGCAAGCCAACTAGTGAAACTCAATTTGAAGAAAGGACCATTTGGCCACAAATGGTAATTCCATCCTCAATTCTGTCTCAGAAGACCTCTTGTTGATGTAAATGAAGGCCCTTTCCTACAGCTTCAGAGTTAAAAAGACAAGGCCAGAGAAGTCATACAGATTATCCATGCCACACTCTTGTACCCTACCAATGCAGATGTTGTGGGCAATGAGAGAAGACAGAACAGAAACTAGAGGTAAGCCAACACTGAAAAGATTAAGCCTACAGAGCTTTGAAGCTGTCTTCACCAGCTGAAATTCTGTATTCTTCTGTGTACTGGATACTTTGCAAATAAGAACTCCAGAGTCTAGCAGATTAGATGGAGAAATAAATTACAGAACCAAGATTGGCACCCTCATCCCCAGCGGTACTACCATGTCTTTAAACTCAAAGCAACCCCAGCTAAATGAGAGGACTTGAGACCAAGTTGAGTAATGCTGCTCTCTGATTATTCTCTACTGTTCCTTAACTCAAGAAAATCTTGGCTCAGGAGACAGCCTTGCTATAGGTAATTTTTATGCTCTTTTTATGTCTTACAGAATTTGCTGAATAACCAGCAAATGTCAGTTGCACTGTAGCTTGTCTTCAAAACTGTCTGTGAAACCTGGATATTGAAGAACACCTGAAAGGATAAAAACTACAGATCAGAAAGACAATTCTTCATCTGTTTGCATGTGTCATGCTGTCCTTGAAGTGGGTTTTGCTACCACCTATGAGGCTTTCAGATATTCACAGCCAGTTCCATGGCATCATAGCTATGAGCTTTAGGAATAGCAGACACAAGTCATATACACATCTAATTAGTACTTGGCTGCTTTGGTTCTGTGCTTTCAGAAGATGACTTTGGGTCAGTGGGAGGAACTCCACCTGGTTTTCATTCTCAGAGGCTACAGCTCTCTTATTTCAGAGGACAGTTTTGATCAATAGGACTACAACAAGGTTGGAAGCTGCTCTGCTGTCATTGGCTTTCTTCCCTTCTGTTATCCAGAACATCACAGGTTTTGCTCTTTTCTTTTTTTTTATTTTCCCTTTTCAGTTTGTTAGATTAAAATAAGTGATGGAAATGACTACCAAATGAAACCTCACAAATAACAACAATAAAAAAGTATGCCAAATATACTGAGAAAGAGAGACTGAGCACCCATTAGTAAGGTTAGAGAGTGGCATCAATAAAAGGAAGATTTGTTAAATATGACTCATTCTTTTTCCTTCCTTTCATAAATCTTATTATTTCCTTGGAGAACAGCCATGCACTCAGTGGTTGGAACTGCGTTCTTAAATGATGCTCCTGGTTTAATTGCTACCTTCCTTTACATAGTTAAAAATCAAATAAACAAAAAACCACCTAAACTCAAAAAGCAACATGACCTCTGACTATCAAGGGTATTCAGTTAAAGCCAGATTTTCTAATCCTATAAACCTGTATGGTGGTTATAGATATGCAATAACCACACCGTCGCTTCTTACTAGAAAGATGAAAGACCCATATTTGCTTTTCCAACTTCAGCCACATTTACAAAGAAATGGAAAGAAACTGAACTGGAATACCTCCTAAAAGACATCAAACCCAACATCAGTCAAAGATTTTCTTTCCACCTCTGTAAACATTGATTTTAATCCTACATGGTACGAATGATTCAAGTTCTACACAAATAAATGAGTCAATGATAAAATTACCACATTTTATTCTGTCAAAATAAGTATTTTTCCCAGCTATAAATGCAAAAGGCAGGAACATTACATAAAAAAATAGTTACCAGTATACAAAACACAGACTATAGAGAGACACTTTAAAACTGCTGATGTGCTGCTGGAACAGAGATATTTTTTTGTATTTGCCAATATTTTGAAGAATTGAATAAAATTTTGCCCATTTTACAAGAGATTTACACTCTTTTTTTCTGCCAAACGTTTAGACTTTTCTTCCTAAATTTAGACTTTTCTACCTAAATAGAGTAATAGTATTACAAATATTATGTTATATTTTCATACTAGTTATCCATATATTGACTCATTATGTTTTCTTCCCTTATTTTGGGGAATAAAATCTTGCCCTTCCTGAAATCACTGATTGAGTTTTCTCAGCTACATAAATCAAGACTAACATGGCTAAATCCAATGTGAAGTGGAAATGAGTCTTTTGAACTTGATCATCACTTTGCAGCACTGAAGGTTAGCCCTGTAACCATATTTACTTATCTAAGCTTGAATAACTGATCCAGAACAATTGAAAATATTTGTTATGTGCTATGTGGTAAACAGATAAACTGCAGTCTGACTTAAAAATGAAATAAAAGGAAATGTAGTTGATATTTTTTACTCCTGCCTTCACTAGGCCAAATTTTGCATTTCTTAAAAAATCCTCAAAATGAGACCACGTGGAGACACCTCACATTAGTACAAGGAAAGCACATGGCTGAGGGTAGTCCCCATAAAGAAGCTAAAACTCTTGGAGATAATCATGTGTTAATTCTGTCAGATGCATGTTAGCATCAGACCATAACCAAATCAAACAGAAATAGCTAGATCACAAGAATCTGCACGTGGGTATGAGAAGGTGAGTTTCATGAATGCAAGGTTGGCAGTCACACTTAATCCTCCCCGAAATATACATGGATTTACCTCTGTTTTCTGCAAAGGAAATACTCTTCAAATGAATGTTATCAGCTGTAAAACCTTCTTTTTGAAAAATCTGATGTGGACATTCAAGTGATCCATGTGCAGCCTGTTCCCAATTCTTATTTTTGATATGGAAATCTGGAACCATTTTCAACCAACCCCAAGACTAGGAAGAATAAACTGTCCTTTTAAAAATACTACTGTACCTTTTAAGTATGCAGATTGCCAGACCGAATTTTAAATGCAATCATTTTGCTTCCAGTACACTCTAAAAATCAGGAGCCACAGTCTGCATGAATCAGTCTTCTGTACCTTCGACCTGCTATTTCCATCATTTTAAGCCAGTGTGTTGCAATTATGTGAATTGTCCACTTTTCCCCCCAGCCTCCTCCATGAAATGCATACGCAATATAAAACCCATTTATCATACTGAAAATTGTGACCATATTTAATCTTCCCAAACAGATCAAAATCAAATTATGCTGTGTAAAGAATGATAATCTGTCAAATTCAAGGGAATACTCCAAACTTATCCCTCCGTGTCTGCAATGGAACAGGTCAAAGAGGTCTAATGCGGAAGACATGGGCAGGAAGACATGATGCGAGCATACACAATGAGAAGATGAAAACCCTCTTAATCTTTGCAGATTGAATGAAATCTAATTACATGCTGTATTGATTGTTGTGTATTACTGGAAAGAGACAGTGAAAAGGGAAAAAGGCAATTACAGTGAAACTGTAGTCTGACCCTTCAATTGCTTTTGGCATGAAAGGTTATGCTTTACTTGGGGCATCAAAAATTCTTTATCCTCTATGATAAATCATTAGCAACAGACTCGGATGCAAAACTGATTGGGGAAAAAAATCAGTCAATTAAATCTTTCTTATTTTTTTCCCCTTTACAAGAAATAAAGGCAAAGGAAGAAAATAATAAGGTGTTATTTTTATGCCATTTCATAAATCGCTACTAAGCCTATCTGGCACTAGATCTGTGTTGACTGAAAAAAAATCATATTCATCAACATAAATACCTCAGTAAAAATTAAAACATACATAGATTGATTAACCAGGCCTAGAATAACTCTGTTTTTCAAAATAAATATTATACCCAAAGTCAAATATTAAGAGGCTAAATAAAGTTTCACCAAGAAAACTGCACAAACATGTCCCATTGCTTTTCTTTTCCTTTGTGCACTGCATTAATTTACTTCTGCCCAAAACAGAAGCTGAACATAAAGAAAGCTTTCAGAAATACTATTTTTCTAAGTTGATAGAAAAACAAGGCATGAGTCAACTGAAAACTATTGTTTGGGTGTATGTCTGCATGACTCTGCAGGGAATCATGGCAATGCTCATTCATTCTATTCTAAAATTCTTGTTCTGCCAAAGATAATTGCAAGGACCAGCTTTCTACTGACTTCCATGCATGGTCCAGTGTGTTCTGCACACACCTCCACAGGTACTATATGCTCAGTTTTTATTCAGACTGAAAAGTCAATGAGTTCTCTAGTGCTCAGTTTTAGGTTGCCTCTTGATAACTTTGTAATATTTCTGCTTGTGTTTATTTTTTCCTTGTGGAATGTACACTTTCAAATAATGTATCTTTGATGGCATGAAAACAAATAAGTGTGACAGAGACAAAATTCTGTATGGCTGCAGCTACAGGTCTGGTCTCTCATGAAAGCATCTTTCTACTACTCTGGATCCTCAACAGAGAAAATCCAGGTAAGTTCTTGCCTGGTTAGAATTAATATGAGGAGGATCAAAAGAGAAAAATGAAACAAAAGAACACAGAGAACTTATCACCAAAAATATAAGATACTTAATAGGTGGCTCTAAATTTGCTGATCTCAAAACTGAAAGAACCAAGAGCAGAAGATTGAAGTATCTGGACAGACTCATTGTAAGAATAACAGTGAGCTGGACTCACCCAACGTTTGCAGGAGTTCTGGATATGCAAGAAATTCATGTTCCTTATGAATAAAATCTGTCTACCCATATGTGTCTTTCCCTATAAAAGTGACTTTGACCCACCTCCTCCAAAATTAACATCCAAGAAGGCCTCGGCTAGCTCTATACCCTGTGACAAAACAGTAAAAAGGGTAATACCTGAGAAACCCTGCTCAATGCTAGGATGAAACTGCACAGCTCCAGAGCAGGCAGAGTGTTTGTGCAACACCAGTTTCTGCAAGAGACACGGCAGAGCACTGTCACAGACAGGCTCCCTTGAATCTCAGTGCTGCCACACCAGCGTTATGCCCATTAACAGTGTAAGTAATGAGTCATATTAAAAAAACAAATACCAGCAAGCTGATCCTGAACATACTTGATCCCAATTTCCCAATTTCACTTACAGTGATGCAACTCTGATGATTTCAGTGGAACACCTCTGATTTTATAGGACTTTTGGGGTCTGTTGCCACAGGATGCAAAAAAAAAAGAAGAAAAGAGTACCTCTCACAATGATGCTGAAATAATTAATTAGTGTTAAGGAACCACTGTGTAAGAAAAAACCCAATTGCATCAGAAAGAAACTGAAGGGAAATGAATACGAAATTTGAACTGCTCAGCTTGAAAAACTTTTTGTATTTTTCTGTATAAGAACTTTCAAGAAGAAACAGCCTACAACATTTATCATAACCTAAAGAAGCAACATAACATTTAAATTCAAGTAATTTCATTGTGAATTGTCATATCTTTCAAACTAAAGAATAAAAAAATCTCTCAAACAGAGGTATAGTTTACAGAAAAATTCCTGTTTTCTGTGAAGCCACAGTCATTACATGCAGTGATACCTGCCCAGTACATAAGGACTCCTGCTGACTCTCCAGGGTTGCTATGTTGAGATGAACTCAGAACAGGTAAGATTCCACCCAAAGTCTCACGTATAAACAACACCAAGAAGGAACGCATTTGGGCCAAAAAAACTATTCAGTTGAGCTATGAGGTATATAGCCCATGGACTAATCCAATTTAGTTTGGGAACTCTGTGGTTTTGTCAAATTTGGGAAGAGGATTTCCCTCTTTAATTGCTACATTTTTCAAAATTGCTCCAAAACATGGTTAGCAAATACAGCTGTTGACACTTTCCCTCTAATTCATGACTGTGTGCTTTCCTGACTAACACCCACACTCCACATTCCACTTCTCTCTTCCCTGTTTATACAAATGAGTATATAAGGGGATGCCTTGTCCTGTAATGCTTGCTGGCACAGACTGCATATTACCATAAGCTACTTAGATTTATACAGTCATTCAGAAACTAGTAATAGGAAATATACTTCACCTTAACCCCCCTATTTGTCTGCATTTGGAGATGACAGTAGCCTTTGTTAAATCAATGTTATGAGTAAGATTTTTGCAAACAGCCCTGAAGCACGTTTAGTATACCTGGAAGTTTTATTTAGTGCTAGATGCTAAATGTAACATTTATATTATAATTTCATGTAAAAGTTCACTCCTTCTGCCTCTTCTTGTCCAGAGTACAAATGTATTTAATCACATACTTATTTCTTTGATGCTCCACATTCAGAATTTTACAAATCTATGCAAATATAAACACACTTGATTTTAAGAATTAGTTTCTATATGAAATGTTAGTTGTCCCATAACAACTTTCGTGGCTTGACCTATTCTAACTACCATTGGAGGGTTCTTTGTTTACCTATGAGATTTTTCAAGGCTGGTAAATTAGAATGGAAAGTCATAAAAAGAAGAGGTGATGTTTCCCCTCCTCACTAAAGATAATATCAAACTTAAATGGCAATGTCATTAAGGGAACATATGGATGCTATGCTTAAATAGACCATTAAAAGTACACAGCATATGAACTCAGTAGAATGTTTTTAATCTAGTTCTGAGACCAAACGTATGACTTCCAGCTATAACCTAACAGCGTGTTTAACCATGCAGAGTTAATATATCCAGACAAACTGTAAAACCTGGTACAGTTCCTAGGGACTTCACTAATCCTTAAACCCATGAACTCTGCAGCCAGCTTAACTTTGTATCTATTAAGAAAGTCCTGACTTCGGAACGAGAAGGGGGAGGGAGCTCTACAAATCCCTCCAGCAAAACCCTGCAGCCGCCTCTTTTCCTTCGTTTTCAGCACCTGAGCAGTGGGGTCAGCGAGTACGGTGACCGCGTTTCCCTCCCAGCAGGCGGGCACTTCAGGTGCTCTTCCCCAACCTGGAGCACCCTCCCAGGACACAGGGCACACGGGACTGGTACTGCATCCCCTCCCAGCCCTCCGTACCATTTAGCTGGTTGTAGACCACTTCCTCCAGGTGGTCCAGGCGCTGCAGGATGGACTCCCTGTCGCCTAGGCTGCCCACCTTGGCGCCGCGGCTCCTAGCCCGGCGGTCCGCGCTCCGGACGATCTGCACCAGCTCCTGGGAGCGGTCCTGGATCCTGCAGTAGACGGAGAAGAGGATGATGCCCACGAAGACCAAGATGTTCACCGTCAACAAAGTTTTGATTTTCCGTGCCACCGCCATGGGAGCCGCGGGCGCGGTGGCGGGGGGCGCATCAAGGCGCGGCGGGGCGCGCCCGGGGCGGCGCGGAGGGGAGCTGTCCTTCGGCACCACCGCGCCGCTCCCCGCCCGGCGCCCGAGGCGGCGCGGAGGGGCGCGGAGCGGAGCTGTCCTTCAGCACCACCGCGCCGCTCTCCGCTCGGCGCCCGGGCTGGGCGGCATGAGGAGAGCGGCGGGAGCCGCGCAGGGGGCGCGGAGCCGAGTGCTGCTGCCCGCGGAACCGCCTCCTTCTCTCCTCCTCCTCCTCCTCCGGCGGCTCCCGCTCGCCCTCCCTCGCTCTCCGCCGCCCCAAACGCAGAGCGCCGGTGCGGAGTGACGTGCTCCGGGGGATCTCATCTACATGCACACGGTGGAGCCGCCGTGCCGCGCCGCCCCGCCTCGCCCGCGGCTCCCCGCCCCGCACACCGGCACTGGCCGCTGGATTCCAGCACGACGGAGCAGAGGAGTTCCACACTTCTCTCCCATGGGAGACACCAGTGGCCATTTTTCCTTCATTGCCCACCCTTATCCTGCCCAAGCATCCTAAGAACTGACAGCATGAAGATTGTCCTTGCCTGTGGTGATGCCCCACCCGCCTCACTATTAGACATAAGCTGAAATAAGTTTGCATGCTCCTAGCAAGAGGGAAAGGTGGCAATGCACTCAGCTCTATAGGTTTCCCAGTAGACAAAGTACATCAGCTACCTGGAAGTGGCATGGTTGGGACCATGTCCATATGCAAGAGACATTCTCTCCAAGCACATATAGGTTGAGAAAAGCAGCCTAAGCTTTTACTCTCAAACACACACCCAGTGACTGCTGAAGAATTACCAAGTTCTCTAAGCTTGATACCTATGGACATTAGGCTCCTTTCAGTTGGCAGCTTCTCCATTCATGTTCACAGTGGTCCTCTTTTGTATACCATCTCACTTAGAGAGCTGCATACCATAATATAATCATGTTTGTGAGAATTTCTTTTTCATTCTTCCTTCTTTATATCAGGAGCTGCTAAGCTCAAAATCCAGCAAAAGTTACAATCTCTCTGAATTTACTGTAACTTGGTAAGTCCTGCTCAGAGTTTCCTCAGGCATAAAATCTCCACTGCTGCCCTACTTCTGACCCTCCTGCTATTCACCTCCAAGGCCCTTGAAGGTGCAGTTTGTTTGAGAAGATGTGTTCTGTCTTAGATGAATTCTCCCTTTGTCTTTTGGGAATCACCAATGAAACCTATGTTCAAGGGGTCAGCAGCACAGAATGAGCCTAGACTAGGGTTTCACCATAACCTAATCTTATCCTTGGCAAAAGATGCTACAGGTTTCTGCAGGCTCTTCTCTTGCAAACAGGTATGTCTCCATAAAAACAGATACAGGATTTGATTACTTCTGACAGTGCTGTATTCTTAAACACAGTATCTAAATGTAGGGTCAGATGTTCTTTCGCTGAAGCAGAGGTAAAACTCTCAGTCAGCTCAGCAGAAGCAGCCCACAACCTGCAATTTTCCAGTGTTTGGATTATTTTAGTATATTTTTATTGCAGGTATGTCATAAGATTCTGCTTTCCTAGAAAATACCGATTTGGTTTAAGAAAATATATTGAACTAATGGTCAAATGTAGCTTATTAGATATCTCCACAGCATTTAATATATTATAGCAACACCTGCTGGTCTTGATATGGTTAAGAATCTGTTAGATCACTATTTCCATTATAAACTCCAAGTTCACAAGCTGTCTACAAGAATTCACTTTGGATTCTGACACAAGAGGGTATTGATTGTCCCAAGAGTTTTAAAACACCTTTGAGAGGTTTCCCAAGTTATGATTTTCTTTTTTTTTTTCCCCATCATTGCAGTTTTAAATGGGCCCTTTCCAAGACATGATTTCATCTAGGACTGTCTTAGGTCAAGAATTTCCTTTTGCTAAGTAAATATTGTTAAACGGTCAGTTTAACATAGCAGAACATAAGAATATGCTTATATGGCTGAAACCTTACCTAACACCATTGAATAGTTAGCTCTTATAGATAACTGTCCATTCAGAGATCTCAAGGCAAGTTACAAAAAAATATACCATGAGAGCTGACTGAAGGATGACAGTAGTGTTTTTAGAAAAAATTGAAGGTCAAAAATGTATTTTCTATTGGCATTGGAACAAAACCAAAAAGCCTTGAAATGTTTTCACACAACCAGCATTGAGATGAAGCCATTGTTTCCTGCCCCAACAGGTCAGGTTCCAATTTTTATTTCATTGGTAAGGCTTATATTGCCAAGAGCAAACTAGATCAAAATCAATATATGCAACATCTGGATTTGGTGAAAATGCTTTTGTTGAAACCGTATCTGTCAGCTCTGACTGCTGCCCCGTCTTACAAATGGGGAACATGGAAAAGCACTAGTAACTTGTTTTAAATCAATGGATCAAGCCAGAGGCAATGCCAGGATCCCATTCCAAATCACAAATCCAGTTCCTCTCTCTCTCTCATACTGTTACTCTCTTTCTTTATTACTCTGTCTCATTGATTTTTACTCCCATCCATCTCCATAGAGCTCATGTTTTCACTCATATCATCTGGAGTGGATTAGGAAGGTGCTAGAAAGAAACACCAAGATGCTGTGTACTCAAATGACAGTCTATATTGGATCATGTTCTCTATATCTTCCTGTTGTCACTGTGCTCAGCCTGAATAAACACCTGGATGAAGGACAGCTGGCTGAAGATAAAAGTGATGTCAAGTAGCCTGAGTTCAAGTAGACTAAAAAAAAACAGTCAACGCTCTAAAATAGCCATCTGTCAGAGGTATCTCCCCTAAAACAGTAAAGATGGTTTATTGCCCTGAGGCACTTCTGTGCTGCAACTGGACTAACAAATAGCTAAAGCTGCAATGATAATAATAGCATTGTGAACCAAACCTTGCTATGGTCTATGGCTCTCCTTGAAACTGTGCCTGGTCTTGCAACAGTTATTTTTGCTCCTGTTGACTCTTAGTGACTGTAGAACACTCCATGTTGTCATGAAGATGTTGATATAGAGAAAAACTTCACTTGTTTCTGCATTTACAGTCCTGTTTTGCTTAGCTACTGAAGTCAGAAACAGTAAATTTCACTTCAAACAACACTAAACTAAAATGTTTTGTTAAAAACATACAGTAAAACATTGGTCTTACAGCCATTATCTGCAGAGCTCATTGTGCAATTAGTCAAGGCAACAGACTCCAAGTCCATGTGACCTCAGTTCATTTAAGGCTAATAACCTCAACCAATACAGAGGAACTAGATTTCTCTCTTTTTTTTTTTTTTACCAGCTGGTGAAAACTGTAGATTGTGCAGCAACTGAACATGACCAAGACACCTGTCATCATCTGAATATTTCCCAAGTTCAAGTTTTCCCCAAAAGTGGTCAGAAAAAGTTGTTAAAAATGACCGTATCAGATCTGCAAAGTACCATCTTTATAGCAGAGTGCTTGGAAATACCATACCTTCTGTTCTATAGTCCAGGTACAGTGGATGCATAATCAGATAATCAATAAGATTTTCATTTTTTTATGAGATGTTTTCTATCGAATTTCACTTTAATGGCCCTAGAAGAAGATGAAGGAATTGGCTTGCTGATGAAACAAAATAAGTAAGATTTTAGTTTTGATGAAACATGAGAAGAGGAGACAGTGATTGAAAAGTTGCTTGAAAGTTTTAAAAAGCCTAGGTTAAAAAAAAGCTGAATTCAAGTTAATAACCCTAAAATGATTCCCAACCACTTTTCCAAAAGGGCATAGGATTGATTTACCATATCTAAAGAGACGTACCTTTCTGATCATTCCACTGCACGATATGAGACATTTGCAAGAATGAATAATGTGTAGAAGGGAAGACTTTGATGTTTAAAGTATTTGAAAACTAGCTTTAAAGGGGAAAAAATGGGCAAAATATTATGCCAGCGGAGATCTGCACTTGTAGATTCCAGTTGTATTCACGCATACTAACATCACCTGCCCTTTTCCTAATGAAATCCCAACTGCATTTACTAACCCATCAGCTATGATTTTAGTATAGCCTACGATTTTTCTACTTTAACTCGTACTTATGTAGAAGAAAACAGCAACAAAAACAGAAAACGAAGTTTAAGAGCTCTGTTAAATTACCCAGACATACAGAACTGAGGCCCCCATCTTGTTGCAAAGAGGTATTGCAGCCCATAAAATAATCGTGCGATCTACTATTAGTGCAGCCCCCTTTTTACCACTGTTCCATCAGACTGTAAAAAGAGATTTGAACAAATGTGATATTTTTACTAAGTTGCATGAAGGTTTCGGGTTGCTTTTTTTTTTTAAAAAAAAAAGTAAACAGCAAGTTAGGAGAGAAATAAATAAGGAAGTTTCAGCTGTCTCATACTTGCAATGTTTCCAACCAACCTCTTATCTTTTCTGCTGCATCTTCAGAGAAGATGGCAAACTGGTATTACACAAGAGGGCCAATAGCCAAATAATTCCTCTTGCAACAAGACATTTCCAGGTCTCTAAGGTTTCAAACTGCCACTCTTCTCATGATGATGTAGATGCTTTGGAGCATGTTCAAAGTTGACTAAATGCCTATTGTTGCTAATATAAAAGTAATGTAGCCATGTAAGGCAGAGAGAAATCCCTGACTTGGTATCCTTCTCACTGCACTAAAAAGCCCAAAAGCCATGAGGGATTTCCATGTAGTGATTATATGGTGGGAACACGTAGTGCTGGATCAGAAAGCAAAGGTGTATGATGACTGGATAGCCCTGAATATAATCAATGTCTACTTTACTCAGAACAGAATGACAACACAATGTCCTGTGCTGTGGTTTCAACCAAGATGAATGTGTTTAATTTAGTAAGATGACCTCTGCTATACTTATCACAGAACCAATGCCATAAGTGTTTATTAGTGGGGTCACAGTTACAGTATTCATAGACTCTCATTCATAAGCAGCAGAACCTACCCAACGCTGCACAGCACAAGGATTAAGTATTCACAAGTTTAGCCTGGAGGTGCTGAATTTTAACGTCTTGAGGATGGTTCTAAATCAAATGAGGTGCCTCAAAATCTGAGCATATTTCAGAAGTTATATAGAGATACACATTCTTTTAATTTTGGTAGATCCATCACTTATTAAAGTTACAGAGAATTTTTCAAAATGGAGTTTTGGGACTCTTCCTTCTAACACTGCAGCAATTAACATTTGCACATGGAACAGTTCTTCAAATACACAGACTGCACTGTGTTCTAGTGCCTGTTGCTGCAACACAAAGATACACTGCCCATAAATTCCTCATATTTTATTAAAACTACAGGTTGACTCCACAGAGAGGATTTATAACACCCAGCACAATGGCAGAAAGATTGTCTGCTTTTATGCTTGTGATATTGTGCTGATGACCACACCGTAGTAAATAGCACACAGATAAAACCCAACAATTATCCAAGCACGCATTAAAAAACCCAATAAACCTGTCATTGTAAAAACAGAATATAAATATCTGCCAAGACTAAAATATTCAACCCACATGCTTACATTTTACAAAGCTCTAATTTATAAACATTACGATTGTCACCAATTTTAATGAGTTGAGCTCCTACCTTCTTAAAATACAATTGCATAGTCCTCTATCCATTTTCTGTTATTATCTCCTATTGTAATTTCAGAATAGGTGCTTGTTTGCTAAGAGAGGATTATCACCATTCACCATGATTAAAGATTATTATGTGTGGTCTTAGATTTACTCCGTGCAACAACAGAAATAAATACTTGAGGATCTTGTCTCCCACAAATGGCAGAGAGGCTTAGTTCATCTGTGCCTCAAAAAGGGAAGGGGGCTGGAACCTGCCTGACAGTTGCTGCACTGGGATTCTAGGTTTTTGATTCAAGAATAGGTGCAATGATAAGATAGAGAGAGACTTACACATTGGAAACAAATCTAGGAAGTTTTCAGGGAGAGCTTCTATGTTTATGAGAGTTCTAGTAAAGAAAATAAATATACAAGATATATATAAACGCAACTTAATATCCAGCTATTACAGATACAGAAATTACCTCATTATGCTCCTTGAAATCCATCTTTACTTGGTCCTTTTTCCAGAAAACTTTAAAAAGCCTAAGCAATGGCTAGACTGTTTGCATGCAGAGGTTTCTGCTTTGTGCACTGTCCAATATTGTCTTATGTCTGAATGGTCTGTACAGCCTGAGACTGCTTTTTGATAATACCGTTTTTGAAAAATTGTTCATGAATGTCATTCCTAATCCCAGGAACAAATCATTCTTTGGCTCTATCTGTCAGCTGACATCTATGAACTATGACTCTAAGTTCCTCCTTGGAATCCATTTGTCTCACTTCCACCTTTAGTCCTAAATAGCCAATCTTATGCTAACTTAATTTGAGTCAGCTCTTATATCAGTATTTACTCAAATATTGTCTCAGGCAGAAAATACTGTCCAGGTCAAGTTTTACTTTAAGGTACCTTTTTAAGAGAGCTGTGCTTTTAAGTAGAAGTCTTTTTACTGAAAGGACTGGCAAAGAGAAGTGAGCTTTTCCAAATAGACGTTGAACTTGTCAGTTCTCAGCTGGCACTAAAATAGCCAGTAGACCCCAACAGAAGAGCAAATATAGCTGAAAGGGTATTATTCCCTGTCCGATCCAGCTGAAAGCCTATGAAAAAGCTGAACATTATCACTGACTTAGAATAGTTAAAAATATTTTGGTACTGGTATTGCACTGAATTCAGTAGCATACATTAATCCTTGGCCATCATCATCACAGTCCCAATTCCGCCATGAGGCACAGGCTTGTGGACTTCTGCAGGTATTTGCCGAGGCTGATGCACTTGTAGGAAAAGAGCCTCATACAATATTCATTACTTATTTGTCTCTGTCTTGATGTACATTATTTAGAGATGCATGGCCCTCCAGCAAAATCTTCACAACAAAATTAAGAAACACAGCCAGTCACCATGTCAAAGTCATAAGAGATTAAATATTCTAAGAGCAGCAGCACAGGGGTAAATTAGTATTGTTACCTTCTGACCCCCAGAGCTGCACCCAATGCTGGCTTTAAACAATAAAATTAATGAGATTTTTAGGTTCCATTTATTTTGAAACAACAACTGGCAGCTTGAAAAAAAAAAAATAAAGTTGCCATTGACATTTTTAGCAAAGACTAGCTTTACTGTGGCTTATCCCCGGGCAGATCTGAGGAACTACTGCTGCCTCCAATGTATGGTATTTTTCACAGGAAGAGTGTATGTGTGAGCAATAAAGAACATTTAGTACAGTTTGTACAAAGATGTTCAGAATATTTAAATAGAAACCAAACCATTTCTGGCATTAAAGTCTTTAATGCCTTTTTAAAAAATATAATCTTAAAAAGTAAGAAGATAAAAGCTGATGATGGTAAAATTCCATCCAACTATGCCAGTGAGAAACCTTAACAGATGGAAGTAGGATGATAAAACCAAATTTCTCTAGTTGAGTTGCATTCCTGAATATTCCCAGTAAAGGACAAAGTCCCATTTAACAGTTTTGGAGGCTTTTTTTAAAAAAAAAGTGTACTTGAAAGTGAGCCAGTCAGTAGGAAAAGAACACTTAAGTCTATATTGAACTATGCAAATGCTTAAAGAATGCTGTTTCCTTTTCCAGAAAACACAACTTTCCTGGTTTTCAATTTCTTCATCTGAAAAACGGGGACAGCTTGTGGTAAGGGAAGTGGTAGAGTTTGCTTTTGTTAGTCTTCATCTCAACTGATTTAGACACCATATGCAGTTTAAAAAAAATACAAGTACAAACCTAGAAAAATATGGAACACCAACAGATGTGTCACAAAGCACCAAAAGAGCCAGCATGGTGAGAGGAGCTGCAGGTAGACAGAAACATGTAGGTATGACACACATTTATGCAAAACCTTTTTTAGCTTAGAAGCTGGGAAGACATTCTTTATTATTCATTAATTCTGTGGTGAGCAGATAGATTAAGCATTTTTCCCCTCTTAATTAATCTTCCTCTGGGCAATGAAGTTGAAGAGCTTAATTTATTTATATATTTACTTATTTGGGGGGAAAAGTATTTCTCACCACAACCCTCTACAGTGGAACTGCAGCTTCACAGTCTCTGGCCAAGTTCAAAAGCATTTCATCCTGCATATGCCTTTATACACTACATCACAACACATAACTGTAGATAGAGAACACTTACTACTTTTGATACTAAATACAGGGAGGTACGTTATGTTAGTGTCGTGATTTTCCCAAGTACAGACATTAATACCAGCCATAAAGGACAGATCATATTTCATCTATATAAAGAAAACATGAAATGTAAAGGATCACGTCTGTAGTTTTTTTATGCTATTTATTACTATATATTATATCCAACACGTATCCAATTGTACCAGTTCACAAAAATTTCCTGACATTACATCCTTTAATATCTGCTGAGCTGCTTTTGATTTACATAAACCAAAGATCAGTGACCAGCAGTGAATAGGCTGCCCAGTGCTGGGCAATGCTTGTCTTCATGCTGGTTATTCTCTTCCAACCCTCAGGCACATGGGCCCCTAGGAGAACATGCCTTGACAGAGGTCACCATGGACCCACGCTGGCTTAATATATAGGAGTTCCAATTGCTCTTTAATAGGGAAAATGCTACACTGAGCAGGCACCACTGCTTGTTAGTATGCTTTGTTCAACACAATTAGTACGGTGCCCTGCCAGAGTAAATACTAGAGGACCACTCAGGTGATAGACTGAGGTTATTCAACTTTCGACAAAAGGTTAGAGGAATTCTCTTGAAACAGTAATTGTCTGTCACATGAAATACTGCAACTTCTTCAACACAGGAAAGAGGAAACCATAACATGAATTGGATTAGGGCAAGAGGAAACTAGAGGCAGGCAGGTTAATACAGCCAAATCTAATGGTCTTCCCAATAGAGTCTATCGTAGACTGGACAGAAAATAAAGGATAAAAGAAAGTTAATAAAAATCTCCAACTGTGTCTATATCTTCAAGAACTGAGGATGGTTTCCTCTTAGGTCTTAAGAATTTTTGTTGTCAATATGTGGATAGGGAACTTTTCCAGTCTCGGAAAAAGCGCATCAGAGGATTTGGCATGGGATATCTTTCTCTTGACTGGGAAAGTGAGATGCTTCCGTCTAACACATAATACGAAAAACAAGACAAATAATAATGGGCAGCAGTGATAAGAATAGCACACCTTTATTATATCCACTCTATATATGACATAAATGAATATATCAGATTACTCTTAAAATAGCCTACTCTAAAATTAGATAAGTGAACACTGCTGTGTAACACTATAATACTAAAGTAATTGGAAGAACTGGATAGAAAGACTAGATTAAGTGCTAAGAAAATCCTCTGCCTTGAAAATGTAAATTCATGTAAGCAGCACTAATTGTGCATAGCATCAGTGTAAATTCAAATATGAAAACTGAAAAATCAGTACTGAGTCTGACTTTTGTCAGGTAAAAGCTTCATTTTAGGGAAAATCTGTATCAGAATCAGAGAAAGAATGCTCTTTTACACCCTTTTAGCTTTCCAAAGCATGCTGCAGATAACTACAAGGAAAATACTAAGATAAAAATACCTCAAATTAATCTCAAATAAAATTTGATTTCTGTGATGCGTACAACAGTTCTAAACCATGTCCCCCATCACTTTGTACCTCAATTGTGCAAACCACTGAACTTGCAGCATAGAGGGCAACCAGAAAAAAAAAATGCAGCTGACAAGCACCTGAGCAAAGCAGGTCCACATGAGAGTTTCCTGGGCTGATGTGAGTAACTGAACCATGGACTTCCAGGGATTATGGCAGGATAAAACTACTTAACTTGGAGCAGCAACAGACTCACATTCTGTGGGCACAACTGGACTGTTGTGTAATGAGCTGTCAATTCAGAAATGCCTGATCTCCTGGCCAACAGACTAAGCAATATCCAGGGCTACATACATAGCCTCTGGCTGTTGAAGATGAAACTCAGGTCCTGCAGATGTGATCCACAATAGTTTCACCTATTTGCAAGCTTTGCAAAGACAGGTGTGCACAGCAGATAAAAAGAACCCACTGGATGACATTTGACTTGTGCCATTGTCTGTGGACTTTATTTTATTACTGAAAAGCCTCAGAAACAAGATTTGTGGTGATTTTTTTCCTAATAATTTATTTTGTGGATTTTTTACCACAAGAAATCATCTTGTGTACGCTCTTACCACAGGTCATTTGTTTGAGATAGGTCATCTTGGTTGACTCTAGCATTCACAAAAAAAAAGCAAACCCCAAAAAACCTTGAAAGACCATTAGCTACAACTATAAGTCCTTAATGCTTTGCAACTTTTGGAACATCACATTCAGGACAGAAGAAGAGGTAGATAATGTTATTATGCCATCTGCTGCTACCAGTGTATCCCAATCTACCAGAGAACTGGGCACCATCAAAACAATGCCTGGGGTGCAGTACAAATATCAGCATTAAATCCCAGCCTGTAATCTAGCAATACTATTGAATAACACCAAAAGGCAGAGCTACACCTTGGGAAATCTCCTTACCAAAGAAAATATTAAAGTCCCATAGCTGCAGGATAAAAAAGCTTTTAGAACTTGTAGCAAGTTACAAGAGTAACCCTTTTATCCACTTTTTGTCCTCTGAAATGTCTCTTTCAAAGTTATGGTACATGGTAGCAAATCTAATACTGTCTTTACATAGCAAGAGAAGTAGCTGAATGTCTTTCTATCCATTCCTCTAAATCATAGTAAATCCTAAAACAGATGATTTGGCTTTATAAAGATTCTTAGCCTAACGTGAATTTGGGGGTTTTGAGGTGCAGAGAAGACAAGGGTAGAGAAAGAGGGAAGACGAGGTCCTTTTGTTTTGAGGAACGAAAATCTATATCTGATAGCCAATAAGACACTAAACAGTGCCAAAATGACAGTGCTGTGATGGACAAAATTTGGTACATTAGAGGAAAATTGCATATTCTTTTGGGAATGTATTGTCACAAACTAGCTGCTTATACTGGATTAGAAAAGGGAATTAGAAAATGCACAACCCAATTAAAAAGTAATGTTTTGATTGTTTCTTGCAGTTCTTTAGCTCTTTCATACTAATTTCTTCTCTTTTTCCATATTTACTTGATATACTATTAATATCGATATTCGCAAATAAATCCCAAAGTTCATGTCTTTTTAAAATGCCTCCAGCGTTCGTTTTCACACCGCAGTTTCATCCTACAGCTGTAAATGGAACTACGCCAGTTTTCAACTACTCAGGATACAACCCCAAGCATTCCTCGCACTGACTTCAGTGGGAGAAAGACAATCTCTAAACACAGTAAATTTTCCATATCATCACACCAAAATTAAAAATGCTCCAATGTTTCAAGCATGGGCATCCAAACAAATCTATACCACTTTCACATAGATTTATAGAAAAGTTGAAAGAAGGATTATACTGGAGACAAAACAGGATAGGGTTCTTTCAGTTCAAATGTTACTATTTTTCCCTTTTAAGTTTTGCATTTCTAAATGACATCTTGATGTGGGCTAAATTCTAACTCTAAAGAACTTTCTAATTTTTTTTTTTATTTCAGTGAAAATTCTTAATTTTTTATCTGGATATTTCTCTTCACCAATGATTTTATTTTGCTAACAAACAAACAAAAAAAATCAGTTATTTTCAGACTTCCAGTGTCCATATTATAATTTTCACTTTTTAGACTTTGTAAGAGACAGCATACTTCAAAATAACCTCCTCTGATTTGGGGCTTAGAGAAAAAGATTCTTAGTTCATATAAATCAATATACCTTCAGTCAGGAACATGAAACTGTATGATTTCATGCCAGGCTAGGAACCGACCCATTTTTACTACCTCATTTCAGAGATACATTTTTTGTTTGCAAATACACGTGTTTCACTACTCATAAATATTTGGTTAAAAAACATAATTACAGAAAACATTGATGTAGAATTTCCCTAAAAAAGGTGCAGTGAAATGCACAAGGTATTAAAAGATAGGGACATTACGCTATACAAAAATAGGAACCCTTGACAAAAGAGTAATGCTTTGAAAAGATAAAGGGAAGATCAATATGTTCCATCTTTATAGACTCTCATCTTGTATTCTCCTGTAGTCTCAAGGCAAAGCCTACTTTTGTCTGTAGTCTAACAAAGGGTATCGGTGTTATGAAACGTACAGCAGCTCCTTCTTTATGCTCCCTGATAACTTGTCATTTATAATCAGTCTGAAATTCAAAACAGCTTTTTCTTTACCTGCGTGGTTCCCTTTGCAGAACAGCTCACAACTAGCCACGGTGTGGCACCTTGTTTCCCTGCATATGAAATGTTGTTCCCTTTGTTTGGTTGTCCCTGTCAAGCTGTCTAAATGCCCTGCCAACAATGGCTGGAGCAGAAAGCTGGGTGAAGAATAGATCTGCTTAGCTGATGTATCAGGTACTGCATTAATTCATTGGACAGTAAACTTAAATCTACACTGCACATATTGAAAAGAAAAGCGCAACTCAAATACACCCCCAACCAGAGGTGAGGATGTAACAAATTAGCCCCATTTTCCAAAGATACCAATATTAGGTAATATGAGGGGTGGCACTTCTGCACCAAGCACATGCTGGCTTGAAATGAGCTGATGAAAACAGAGGCATCCAAATACAGAGGTCAAGCAGGAGACTCAACTAAGCAGCCTTCTTTCCATTGCTCCTGAAGTTATGGAGGGGAAATGTAAAACACTGTTCTTCGGGGCAAATGCAAACCACAGCTGCACTGCAATTAAAGAATAAAGTTGTTACCTGTCTCAGAAGTGCCTAGACATGACAGCAATTACTTGTCTATGAAGAGACACTATTTTCTCCCCTTTTCACCCAATTATCTGTATTTAAGATGTGCCTGTTTACAAGAAGTTGTGAAGATGATAAGGGAAGTATGAAAATCATGCTCGCTTTCCTGGAAACACAAAATCCCAGGTGTCTCAACCAAGAAAGCTTACGGAATCCATCTGCAAGGTACACTGTGCCTCTTTTATTTATGCTTGTATTTAAAGCATAGTTTTCTGTCCAGTTGAATAGCACTACTTTGAAAATTTCTGAAAAAATTAGCTTGGGGTGAGGGAAGGATGGGGGTCACTTGAGGCAAAGGTCTGGGAAGCAGCCCCTCTCTGAGTTCATGGCAAGGCAACTTGCTGGTGAACCATTGTGAACTGTCGCTCACTGACTCTACCCAAGAAAAAGCAATTCTCTTCAACATCAGATTGACTGATGCTTTTCATTCTCATGTGGCACCACTGTGACTACATTATTACATCAGAAGCTGACTGGTTAGTTCACAGCATTTTAGAAACATTGCACCAAATAGAAAGTGCGGTATTATAAGGTGCAAATGACTCAAGTGAATACAACCTTTGTCGTCCAAAGCAGCTAAATATAAAACAGCCCAGAATAGGGCATAGTGCAATGACTTTTCAAATAATAATAAAAAATTTAAAGTCACTGAAAAGGTACTCCAGCACTTCTAGAAATAGCACAACTGACTTTTACATAGAATAGACAAAGCCTTGCTTGCTGTTTCTCAGTCTCACCTAGGGAAAGCATTGTACCTACACGATCAGAGGGCAGACCTTCAGCCTGGGGCAGCATGAGGAGACTTATACTGTTTCTTCAGCAGAGGCTGTAAATCAGACACTTGCTTTATCCTGACATAATTGTGTTTCTTACATGTGTTACGGTAGATAAAGAAGTAGCTGCAGGACAACAGAGTAAATGATGCCCACAACCAGCCTTCAACTTGCTAATGCAAAAGCACCTTCTTTGGAAACTCAAAACTCCACCAGATTAAAATCTGAGTTCTTAACAAGGAGGTAAATGAATATTTGAAGAAATGCTAAAAAGAAAAAATCCTTTAGCCACAGACAAGGACAAGGAATGAGGACTGCAATGAGGACTGAAACCCATTTCTTTTCTTCCAGTGAGCTTTTGTCTGGATGCTATTAGCACAACACTACTCTGATCATTTGTAAGTGTATTTTATAAGTCATTGCACAATTGTTCTTTACAGAGTGGATTAGATGGTCCAGCCTTCCTTCTTGCAGATTGCAGACCATGGTCTGTGTTCAATAAGGTTGTTACATATTTTATTTTTTCAGTTTGAGCTTCAGTGACTATGAACTATGCTGTACTATAATGAATCAGACCCTCTACCAATTCCAGTAAACTGCTGAAATGCAGAGGATCACACTCTCAATTTGAGAACTTGCACTCATTTTCTCTTAGAGCTTTCTTCAAGTCACAAGTAATTCTGGCTGGATCAGAAAAATAAGGTTGATCCACAGAGAACCAGCTGCATGAACTTCCCGAGTCCACAACACTCTCATGCATGTGGTGACTTCCAGCCCTATTCAGAGCTATCTTAATACAGCTGCACTGCTGGATAGACCCCTGGCCTCATAACTACCAGTGCAACTTACCAATTTGCAGTATTTTTCATTCCCCACTCTCCCCTTCTTCTTTCCAAGAATAGCACAAAAAAATTTATGTTCATATAGACAAAATCATAATTTATGTCCAGTCGCTTCTCAAAGCCAGTGAGGCTGTCAGAAAGGGAAATTTCCTTTTGATCCTATGCTAAGGATTACCTACATCTTGACCCAAATCCTACCTGCAGACATGTCTGAAATTCAGGCCAGTAGTGTCCATTAAAGGAGGATTGGATATGGTTCCTCTCCATTCCCACCAAAACAAAAAGAGCAAATGCTACCTTACCACAGCATCTGAACAGCAGACGACTGAGATAAGGATGGTACACACAGCAAACAAATCTCTTGTGATGGCACATCATAGACAGAACTGTTCTGCATCTTAAAATTAAATTAAATAACTAGAATTTTAAAATTCCAAGTGTCAAACAAACATGCTATCATATGAACTCTGACCAAAAGAAGCTGAATAGTGTATGTTTACTTCTACTTTAGCCTGAAAGTGTGCACTCATTTCCAGGTATTTTAGTGACAATGTTCAATTCTGAAAAGCCTCTAGCTGTTTATTAATTTCAAAGGAGGAAATGGAACTCTCTTTGTTGAATTAATTAATTTCTTTCAATTCATGCTATGCTTCTCCTTCACAGTTTGTGATCAAAGAAAGGATGTCTTAAATAATGTCAAATATGCTGTAGGTTTCACAGTGTGCTATCTGCTACTTTGGTTTTCACTTCTCTAACAAATCTTTTGTTTTGTAATCACGTCACGCAAGGGCTGTGACAAACACCATGCAGGAACAAAAGAGCAAGTGTGATGAGTGCAACGTGGAAGTCAAACAAAAGCCAGTTGCTACTTTATTATTGCCAGTCCTGAGCTAAAAAAAAACAAAAAATCTTCCCCAAACCTATCACATACAACCCCCTCAAAACACAACAATGAACAAACACCCTCTGTATTGGGACCAGTGCCATTTTTTCCAAAGGAATTCAAAGTCAGTTGGGGAAGCGGGTGGTTCTCAAATGCTATAGACACCATCCTGGTCCTGCACTCCACAGGTGACATTTGGATCTTTCTGTGCTGCAGTGAGAAGAGGTCCCAGCCACGTGAACAGCTGCTCTTTCGGTATGCTCCAATGGCATGGAGCTGGTGCAACCTTGGAGTCAATATGACTACACTCACCACACGGCTGATTCCGGCCCAATGCAGAGAATTAGGTGACGTTTGCCAAAATATTAATGCGCGTTACGCTCCAGTGTTAACTAAAACCATTTCTTAATCTACTGCCTAATCCAAACAAACAAATTAGTAAAATTGGAGAGCTGTGTTTATGAATACAAAGCATAATGAAAGGCAACACGTATTGTCTTGTTGTCATTCCTATCAGGCACTGATGTTCGCTTAGTGCTGCTCCTTGCAGCCTGAGCATACTGGGATAATTGATGGCAACATTTATCATAACAGCAGCGCAAAAGCATCAATCGTTTGATGAATTTATTTACTTCTGCCCAGAAGTGAAGCTATGATTGGACCACTTTATAAACATCAAACTGCTGTAGTTCTGGCCTGTTGTTGATAACACTTAAAGGGGAAGAAAAAAAAAAAAAGAAGAAATAAAAACAGAGGGGAAAGACCATGATTTGGAGGCTGGAAATTGAGTGAAAAGACACAGCTCTTTGATTAGAGGAAAACAACCATTATTTTACCTAAAAGAAAAAAAAAAAACAACTCAAACACACTTAATACATCTGTGATCAACAGCCTCAGTATTATCTGCTGCATTGTTTACTCTTTTCTCTGGTAGGTTTTTTCTTTCAAACCCACAATACTCCTGGAGGTAGAGAGCTTTAAAGAAAGTATCAATCTCCCAAACCAACATGACAAGGCCCCTGGGCTTAGCAAAGCAAAAACACGAACCGCATCACATTCCTATTTTGTGAACTACTTGTCTTCCACGGAGAAATATGAGGCCATATTCTCTTCACCCTGGCACTCCACAGCCATTTAAACCTGTGCAAAACTCTGCTATTTTTCCTAGGTGGATTCTGCACGATTTTGTAGATGGAAGTAAATCCAATGGGAAATAGGTCCAATGGCTCTACATTTAGTAGTTTTCCAGGCTCATACTCTAGCTCTAAAGGGGTCTTAAAATCATTGTTTGAGGTGGAAATGATCTGTAAAACCAGTCTGCATGCTAATGAAGTATAATTGTTTTTCAAATAATAGTAACTAAAAGAAAAATTTGTTTTTCCTTGTTGGCTCTTTTGACTCTCCTCTGAGAAGAAGAGAGGACAGCAGGGTCAGGAGATGCAAGTTTCAAACATGCAGTTACTATTTGGTGCAGTCTCTATCCAGTTTATATCACAGCCAGCAGTACCATCACAGGACGATTCACGCACAGAGGGACAACACAAATGGCATTATGGGCTTCAGCAAGGTAAAGAGTTCATCCTTAATGAGATCTTAATGCCTCACAACTCACTAGATAAAATTTACACAAAAGTGTAATCAGGTCTGATACAACCAGGCTCTTAACTCCATAGTTGAAACTCTTAACTCAGTGCTTCATACTTCTGAGAAACTTCTGCTACTGAACTATTGCCTTGTCCAATAATTTTAGGAAGAGGTGATTGAAACTCCAGAATGGGAAACCATAGGCATGTATGGATGTATGGTAGTGCAACATATAGAGACAAAGGAAATCAGCTTTAGGTAACATTAAAAAAAAAAAACAAAACAAAACAAAACCAAAATAGTTTTGTACTCGAGGTGTAAAATGGAAGAGTACCATCTTTAGGGTCCCAGTTGAGCCAAGACTCGCCAGTGACTCACCATGGCTCTTGCATTCAATGTCTTATATAGTCAGATGCTCACAGGCAGAGTCTAAGGCTGTAAATAAACTAGTTTGTGGTTGTTTCTCATCCCTGCCAAAGGATGAATGGGGAAATGGACAGTTCTTGTGCGTGAGATTCCTGTTTTCAGGGCAGTTGATGGAATCTATTAACATTGACCTTAAACAGTAAAAAATATTAAAATACAGGCTTCTCTGTAGAAGCAGGCAATTAGAATTTCCTTCTAACTGGAGAGCTAGCTTACAACATCTTTGTGGGTTTGAGTGCTGAGCTAACACCTTTGATATGGCTTTCATTCAAGGGCTTTGGTGGTGCCACTTGATGAAAGTTTCAGCTGTGTGCTCTCTGAACAAAGAAGGGCACTGGCTTTCTTTGCCAGTGACCAGGTGAACAACTCAGGGTAGAATTTTTGTTGTTCTTTCAAATAACAGTTTTGTGCTCAAAGATGTCACCTTCCACAGCACAAGTCACAGGAATCCCAAACTTACATTGCGGTTCATCCCAAGGAGCACAGGGTGGTGAAGCCATCCTTCAGAGGCCATGCAAGCTAGCAAGGTTAAACAGAAGGTGTAGGGCAGAGACCAACATACTCTACAAGCACTGTAGCAACAGTGATTGAATCAGGCCTCAAGCAAAAATAAGCGGGATCTCAGAAGTGTGAATTGGACTAAAGAGCACAAAAGTCACTAAATTCATTTGGTACTTACACTCCCTAATGACTCAGGAGCTTTAGAAAATTCCTGTTGAAACCTTTTAAATTCCCTTTCTAATTACGCTGCATCCACCTCTGAAGAGCCACATACAAGACATTTTGTTATAAAAGGCTAGTACAAACACCCATGCTCCCAATAACAGTCTGTGAAGGTGAATGGGAACAAGCACGCTGCCTGCCGAGTGCCTGCAGGATCAGACTTGTTAAAATCTAAAGATTGCTTTTATAAGTTAGGCTTGTGTCTCCTTTATGCTTGATGCAGCACTTCAAAAACTCATGGTCAGTGCCACACAATGAACAATAAGATAATCATAGCAATAAAACACTAATCTATCCTATTAACCTGTGCCTGGAAAATTGCAGCAGATTTGGCTTCCAATAAAAATGAAGGGAAGCTTGAGAAAAGGGCAGATTAGGCAGATTTCCAGCACAGGGAAATAACCCACCAAATCCTGCTGCATCCGGTTACTAACATTATATACTCCATGGAAAATTGGATGACAGCAGCAAGAACTGCTTGTGGCACAGTTTCCATCCTGCTAGTCTGCTGAGCACAGGAATTAAGTGAGTCCCTGGCAGCCCAGCCAGGGAGAGGGATTGGCTATTAATGTAAAAGAAAAGCCTGCATAAGTAGGGGTAAGCAGTTTTTACCATCCTCACTGCTGTTCAATGAAAGGCACAGCTGCACCTTTCTCTGAGTTATCAAAGATTATTTCAAAAGCACACAGAACGGCTTTTACAGCAAAATACATCCCATCTTTTCTCTGTTACTCTGTTCGACAAAGCACTTACTTTGTAGACATCTTACTCCCCCTCTAGCACAAGCCCCTTGGCCAAAATATTGCTTACAGGTACCCTGCCACTACCTTGATCTTAGTCAAATCCTTTAGGCTAAGGCTGTGCTCCCTTTGACAGAGAGGTGAAGAAGATACAAGCTTCCTACAGCTGTAGTTGGGACAAGAGAATTTCCAGTCTTCAGGTAAATACCTTGGTAGATGAGCCAAGGCAGCCCCTATTCACCTGTGCTAATGGATGTCAGGCAAAACTCGGCTTTGCTGGGAGCTGGCTGACTAAACAAATGCTTTGAATGGAAGAACGAGGCAAACCACAGGACAGGTTTCAGTGGTTTGCATTTTAGCATGAATATCCTTGGTTTCTTCAAAAAATCTGTGAAGGAAGGCAAAAGGGATGCTCTAGTGTTTTCTCCCCAGCCCATCTTGCAAGAATAAAAATTCAGAGGCTTTAAACTGAAAGGAACAAATTTCTATCAAAGAAAATTACTTTGCTTTTATTATAAGTAAGGCAAGAGCTTAGGTCCTTAGCAAAAAAAAAAAATCACAGCAATTTTCAGCAGCTGAGGATTTTACTCCCCCATACTAACAGCCATTTTACTGTAATCTTTGCTTTCCTTCCTTTTTGCATCACAGTTCAACAAGAGAAAGAAAAGATGATGGCTTTTTCCATGTGGTTACTGCTGTTTTCACTGAATGCAATGGAAAGAGTATCTCTGGAGCTACACCTTTGTGGAAGTCTGAGCAGTTCTTCAAGACCTGAAGTCGGCTGTTGTCCAAGGGAGGCTTAGGGTTCTGGAAGATGAGATGTGCAGATGGCCAGCTGGCTGGTCATGTACAACACAAAGACTATGGAGCCAGATGGCTGATGTTAGGAAGAGCAGGAGAGATCAGCTTGATTGAACTCACTGGCATCATTTACGGTCATTTCAGGACAGGCATGAAGGCACCATCATGAGTGTTGCTTTTAGCTGTTCTATCATTTGTGCATACCCTTGCTCAGAAAACAAAATCACATTCACTGCAGTTTGAAACAAGCCCTCAATATCACCAAAGTAAATCCTTCCTTACTATCTAAATATCCTTTTTGGTATCACTGTATTGTAGCTTTAAACAGTTATTTAACTATTGATATTATTTATAACTATTATTTATATATTGTTTAACTATTCCACAAGCAAGCTGCAAAAGCCTAGCTAATTAACAGGAATTCCTCTGCAAAGTATTAATTGCAGATTTACCTTTCAGGCATGCCCTGGGCTCCATCAAGATTACTTATGAGCGACAGTGGGATGCACAGCTCAAAACAACACCAGAACTGCACAATCCCAGAGGCAGGAACAAGCCACAGAGCTGCCACTCACACTTCCTTAGCCTGAGTCTGGTGAGCAAGACTTCCCTCCCTGCAGAGGATGGAGCTTTCCTGGAAAAGCACGACACTGTGGACCACATTACAACGGCACAAACAGTTTAGCTGTTCCTTTTACACCGTGTTTTCACTCATTTCCCCTCTCTGCCATCTCTTTCTGAATAATCTCATTCACTCACTCCTCTACACATCAAAAGGATAACTAAGAATCACCCACCTTCCAAAATGAAGAGACAAAAGGGAACAATGCTTTTAGGAAATCAGCAGGGCAGAGCTGTTGCAGAGTCACAGAGGAGCATTAGCCTGGGTAAAGGATCTAGTCTGGCCCTGACAGCACTAAACCCCATGAGAGATGATCTCCTCAGGGTTCTTCTTGCTTTTCTGGGGAGCTCTGCATCCTACCCTGAGCTCCAGGCTGATGGAGCCAGACCACAATGAGGAGTGACTTTAAACCCAGATTGAGGATGCTGTGGACCAAATCTGCAGGTAATGCGAATGAGCACCAATGTCAAGGCAGATTTATACCAGCCGAGGAATTTGTTTTCTCCCCAGCCCATCTTGCAAGAATAAACCATCTTCTTTCCTCAGTCATGAGACACTAGAAGGCTTTGAAGGGCTCTTTTTTCAACTCCCTCCAGAGCCATGCCTGCCTCCGGAGGGCTGCAGCACTTTCACTTAGAATGTTTGGTCTTTTAATTCAATTCCCTTAAACCAACAGCATTGTCTAGGCTTCTGATTAGCAGACCAAATATGTTCTACATGAATTGCATAATTATATCAGCAAATCCATTTTCTTTTGTAATTTTTTTCCAGTTTCCCACACTGTAGGGCTTTTTCCCCTGCTGAACTCCCCAAAGAGATGCCACAAAGAAAAGCAATCATGCAAAAAGATTTCTGACAGTCATTTGTATACATGAGTATGCTCACAGACACTTCAGCTCCTTCTTCTGTATTCTCTTTTTATTTAGTGTGAAAGTGCAAGCTGTTTCCAAGTTACATTTATATATTTTTCATAAATAAGATACACTACTCAAATCATTTTAAAGATGGGCATGAGGGGCCTTTGTGTGTTTTCTTTTTCCAAGGTCCCAGCATATTTCAGGCTTTGCTGTAGTCTTTAGCAAGGATCAAATTTAGTGAAAAGGGACACTCATCTCATGGTTAATCATGACCCAAACTGAGCCTTTGCTCAATGCCCCATGTAGGATTGGCACTACCTGAGGTGTCTGAGGAAGACAGTGTGACTCAGATGCAGCTCCTGCCTCACCACTCCACTGTTTGATCCTGCAACTCTTAGCTAGGTACAGCCTGCTCATGTAGAGTTAATTTCTGCACCTTCCAGGCTATACTCTTGCTTGGAGGGAGCGTGAGACAGGGATGAGCAGTAACACAGCAACAAAAAGAATACAACAGGCCTTACAGCAGGCTGCTCGGGAGGACGGGGCCACAGCTTGGTTATTCATCAGCATTAGAAGAGTGAGAGCTGGTTAAAGCACAGGATTCATAAAAATTAACACTGATATCTCCATCTGCTACGGACTTACAGAACAAATATAGGCATTTAATTTATTTTTTCCCCCATCTCATTTTTTGCAAATACCTGCCCTATTTTACAATACCACACAGCAAATGTGGAACACCACAACTTTACTAGAAACAACTTCTTCATCCTCAGGTTCTTGTCTTCAACCCTTCTCATTCCCCCTGAAGAATAATGAAAACTGCACAGGCTGGAAACTAATCTACATTTTTGCCCTAAAGAAACTAGTAGTATGCATACATCTCATCTTTCAATCTCCTGCTGAAAGAGCAAGACCATTAGCTTGCTACTTGGTTAGCCCACATCTGTCTTCTGCAGTCTTTTACCTTGTGCAAGCTGAATGTAAAAATGCTCAAAATCAGAAAGGACAGGCTCAGGAATTTGGGACACTGATGCCCTAGGATGGAGTTTGGACTGCCCTGGGATGGAGGGTGTGTTTTAACATTTGCACAGGTTCCCTGAGTGTTACATGGATGCATATTACAGTTCCATTTCCACCATACAAGCTGCATAAGACTGGAAAGACCAGGCACTCACTCCACGTCAGCAATTCTGTCTTCACCCTACTCACAGCAATGTACATAAACCAAACACAAGTGGCAGTATCCCTTTACACTTCTTTGCATCCACACTACACAGGTGTAAACAACAACCTGAAGTGCATGGCAGGGGGGAATCAACCCTCACCACATCATTTGTCATGAGTGTCTGGCTAGAAACTCATCCCGTTATAGCATAAACTAGAAACACAGAAGCAGACTAAATGAGTTGCTGAGTAGAATATCTACCTTATTACTCAGCTGAGTGGTTGAAAATAGTTACCAGAAAGCACTAATCTTCAGTATTCCTGAGACCACGTCGATGCAGCACGTAGAGTTAAAGGCCAGGGAAGACTTCAGTCTTCCAGAAGTGTTTCAGCCATCCAGTGCTTAACACACAACCTTCTCTTACAACTGGTCTCTCAGGATACAAAATTTGGCTAGGCTTCAGCTGACATCAGTCAAACAGAACAGGAGATCCATGCTTATCTGCGTTTCAAACGCATTTTGTGCTACGTAAGGCAAGTGCCTTATTTATCTACTTCAGCACAACCATCAGAATTAGGATTAGTTAGACAAATGGTTTTTTCTTTTTTTGTGGGGAAGCTGAACAAAGCCTTTTTCATTCTTGTCAAATGCACATTTGCAAAACACTGGCATTTATTAAACACAAAAGCCAAAGAAGGTGACAATAAAAGCAAGGTAGAAAGAGGGTTTGGGCTGTTTCATGTGAATAAAGGACAAAATATTCCTAGACAAAATCAGATAATTTCTGAAAACTTTTAATTGAATAACCATTTTTATGGTGATAATGTTTGTCCAATACACAGGACTGCTGAAGCTTTATTCAGAAAAGCTGAAATCACACTGAAAGATGCCATTTCCATACAAGAGAAGTATTAGAAAACGTTCTGTGTTTTAGTAGTCCAGAGGAGTAATATCACTCAAGCAGGAAAGGTGGTGAAAGGAAGAGTCTACCAACCTACTTAAACAAGCTGAGGATCTGTCCAGATAAGAGAGAACTGTGAACAAAATGTTTCTTTGTTTTTCGATACTACGCTGAAATTGTTCATGTGTGTTGAAAGAATAAAGTCGAATATCAAAAGAAGAGGGGGAAAACAGCAACTAAAATATTAGGAAAAAAACCCCCACAACAGTATCTAACTGATGGAAATTAAACCTGGATTTGGAAGTTAGTCTCCTGATGTGATTTTATTTCTAATCACTGTAGAAATTGATACATGAGCTGTAAAGCTAGTCAAAATAAAGCTTGTCTGTCTCAAGATCTACGGGTTATATAGTTGGCAGAATATTTCTTATAGAGGCACTATCAAGCCACCACTCCAACTCCTAGTTTACATAATCCTGTAAAGATAACATGTAATGTCCTAATTAAAAACATTTTTTCCATCAAGTAAATCATTCTTTAGATATCTGTGGCTGATACGATGGACACTACAAATGCTGGTAGCACCCATCTGGGTCTGTGCCAGCAGCACGCTGGTATATAATTTTAACTAATTGATCAATTAAATTAAAATAATCTTTGAAACAAGCTATAATAAGAGTTGTACAATTCCAGTGTTACCTATTATTTTCCTTCCCACTTTATCTACTCTGTCTCACTAAAACATTCTTCCAGGTCCTGGCTGAGTAATAAAATGGCAGTTTGGATGGTTTCATGATAGAACAGTAGATGAGCTATGGCTGAAAAGTCAATTAATTCCAGTCTCTCCTCGTGTTAACCATTTTTTTCTCTTATAAAAAGTCTTGAACCAGATCCTTTCCCAGTTATTTCATCACAGAAAAACTGGAAGAGAACTGCAATAAATTCGATCTGATGTCCTTCACAAAGAATGTTTTGTCTTTCCTAGGTATTTACAATCATCTTGTAAACCTTGCAGAAAGAAATCTAAACCCTCTTTCTCAATTGGGAAAGAAGAAATTTAGAAGAAAGATGCTGCCCTGGCCAGATGATGATAGACTTCTTTGGGATTCTGATCTCAGAAGGGTGAATTTTCCACTTTTTCACAACTCAGTATATTGCAAATGAAATCTATTGGCTCAGGCAGATAGAATGGGGAAATTCTATTTCTGTCAGCCAAGATCAATGAGCAGACTACTGACCAGTAAAGAGAGTCAAGAATTAGCAAAGCAAAGGACTTTTTAATGGAACTTTATATTGTTGATCTCCACCTGCCATCAAGAGTCTTCAGTCACAGCATGAAATTTATTCAGACATTATAACCACCTACCCTTACTCTGACACTGGGACTTAACATGCCTTCTCTTGTTAATATCATTCAGCAACAGCTGCATTATATTACCTGTCAAAAATTATTAATCCAATTCTGTTTTCATGTATATTTATCATTTCGCTGCCAACCACAGTCAGATGATTCTGTAAGACATATTGATTTCCTGAATGAATTAAATGAAAGTATCTGTCCTAAGTTTTACAGGCAGTGGAGCGATTTTCAGGTACTCTTGCTTTTTTGGCTCTGTTTTGTTCCCAATAACTTGCAGGTAACAATTAGGGAACAGGGATTTGCTACTAAATATGAGTTTTTTGCTTCTTTCCATTTTACTTGCTTGGAAGAACTGTGGCATAGAGCCAAATATCCTCACCTTCCTTATATACTGATTCCACTTAATTTTAGCAGAGGTCCTTTGGTAAAATATTATTTCATCACAACTACTCATCTGAGAAACAGAGATAACCAAGTCCATGTCACGGTTTAGCCTCAACACAGCTAATTTTCAGCAGCTAAAACAGGGCAGCTGGGCTCCCAAATTGCCTTTCCCCCCTGCCCCTATGGGAGTGGGGAAAGGAAAATGAGAGGAAAAATAAACTAAAACTACAGCTTTAATGAAATAATAATAATAATTATAATAATACAATGAAATATGTAGAAATATCTGATATCCACCCTTCAATGACTATACATCATCACAAGTGCCATAGAGCAGACATGAGGGAATGGGTCTATGGCTAGGAGGGAGCTGAACTCAGGAAGTGGATTCAGGGACACACAGATCTGGAGTCAGGAGCAATCAGACAAACGAGATCCTCACTGGATGTCAGCCATTGCAGAAGAGAGCCAGACCCTCGTGATCTCTCAATTTTATATTGAGTATGACGTATATGACATGGAATGCTCTGTTTGTTAGTTTGAGGTCACCTGTCCTGTCCACCCCTCCCTGCAAGTGAGGCCTTTTTTGCAGGCTCAAAGATGGCTTTGTTTACTGGTGGAACAATTATAAACATTGGTCTTTCTGCATACCAATGTTCCATGTTATCACTTCTAGAGAGAATCTATCTGAAAAAACGTGCAGTTAGCTTTCAGAAAATGAAGTTGCTTTAGACTAAGCCAAGCCAGAGTCTGGAAACTGACCCAATTTAACTCAAACCATAACAGTCCATTTGACAAAACCATTCTGTGCTCCTGCTCTTGCACCCATATCATAAGACCCCATATATAGCAAATTACTGCACATTTCCCACCACATTCAGTGGTAGGCTTCCACCACCTTCACCAAGGACAGATTTCAGTTTCACACTTTGTTTAAACAGTTCCCCATTTCCAAAACACTGCCCAGGTCATTCAGTGGACCAAAGACTACACTTCTCCTGCCACAACTGAGTTGCTACAGGGCAAGAAGTGCAACATCAACCCAGTTAATGAATATTTACCATTTATATCTCGTATCCACAAAGAGAATTTAATACATAAAATAATCAAGACAGGCTTGTAAAAAGACAATTGGAGGTCTTGGTCATTGAATCCAGGAGTCCTGAGGAAACATGACACTTCTCAAGCAAGCACCTTTCATCATTTTCTTCAAATGAAATTATAACAAAGTTCACCACACCTAAAGCAAAAATTAAAGACTACAGGGACTTCAAAAATGACAAATGTAGAAGAGATATGTTAATACGAGCAGATAGTTTCCTTCAATCCATAGCAGGAGGTGCCAATCACCTGGAGATAACAGACAGTCCCTCTCAATGACATTCAAGTGACTGTTGAGGAAAAGTAATTTTTCCTGAAACATCTGCCTTTTCCTCCCAACTCCCTTCAAGTGCTGACAAACTGAATAAAAGCCTTTAAAAGCTTGTTCACCTCTCCTCCAGCCCATCTCTGAGGACACTCTGTAGATGGCCCAGTATTTGGGAAATGCTGTGTTACAGACAGGTTTGGCTCTTGCACAGGAACAGAGCTGAATGGTGAGGCAGAGTGGTGAATCTGATCCATCTCTATCTGAAAATGCCAGTGAAAACACCCAAATGACCCCAGAGTTGTTCATCTCTCAAGCTCATTGCCTCCATCCCATTCCCTAGGACAGAAGTTCACCTATCATCATTATTTGCAGGTTGTAAATCTTCCCCATCTTCCAAAGGACAGAGATGCAAAATGAAGCTTGCTTTCAAAGATCATACTGCCAGCAGCTAAGACAGATGTTTCTCAGAACGATACCAAATGAGCTGTGGAACACAGGCCATTATGAGTTGGACCTTGTGTGCAATACATCAAGCTTTTAATAGTCAAGACACAGCACTGTGCAGGTGAGGTTTATGGCACGGTTTGTAGAACAGGTGTGAGATGTTGCTGAGCTGGGTAAAACAACAGCTGAGCAAAGCATTCACTGCCTGTACCCTGAGCTTTGAACTTGCAAGAAGCACAGCAGATGTGGCCCACACTGACTATGACCTTACCTGGCAAAGATCACATTTCCCAAACAAGTGTTTCCACATTAGTAGAACATACAGAGAAAGATGAAAGTATAATAATGAGTTTTTCCATGTTTGCCACACAAAGATCTAGGGAGAGTTTGCCCACTGCTTTTTATTCATGGAGGCAAAATCTGGGAGATAATGAAATGGGACAAAAAAAGGACAGTCCTCTACTCCCTGCCTTCCTCTTTTGGTCAACTAAACTTTACTCAAGTAATTTCTTAGCAGAAGCATGGAAGAGAAAGATCTTGAGACAGGCTGAAATTGCAGGTGCCTCAGCCCAGAGATGTGCTCCACCCATAAGGATCAAAGAAACAGAAAAGTAGGTAAAAATATTTGGATTTTCAACAGTGAAGTCAAGCAGCAGAGACTTGAGAAATTGTGGGTCTCCACGTGAAGGAGTTCCCAGGAGAACAGGCAAAGTGAGAATCAGAAAGATGATTTCAGCATTTGTAATTGTGTCTGGGTTAAGGAAAATTATGCAGTTTTTACGGACACTAAGAGAGCAAAGGCTACAATATTTTTGATTCAAGGGAGTGACAGTCTACACAGGAAGCCTGACTGAGCACTGAAAGAGCAAAAGAGTTTCTTAGAAGTGATAAAGCAAATATAAACTGTCCACTGCCTGAAGGAGGGAAGGAAATTTGGGGTAAGGCAGGGAAGAAATGGTATCTAGGTAGTAGGCCTAGGTCAAACAGGATATTTCCTACACGTTACCCCAGTGCTTTATTACTGAGGTAAAAGGCAATGATTTCATTTCACTTTCTTTCAGGCAATGCAGCTTGGTAATTTCTCTAGGATCACCTTGATTTTGTTCTCCTCTTTGACCTCCAACTCTCTGCATTTGATATTTCCTCAGTGAATTTTTCTGTAGCCACTGTGAATAAAAAAACAATGCTACTTCTACTCTCACTATTCCCAATTCTGCTGCTGCTATTTGCCCTGGAACTGAAGCTCTTTGCTTTGGTTCTATTGACTCAGGGCTCCTACTGCCCAAAACTGTACATTAGCACCGTTTGTAAAATTGAACAGTTACTTACTGAAATGCTTCGTTTTTCACACACAGCCTGCACTTACAGTCAGCTCCCTGTGAAATACTAAAAAATATTCCTGAGGAAAGGAGAAATAATGGCTTTTCTTTTTCTTTCCTCCCCTCATCTAACAAAATGAGAAAAAGGAAATCTGAGCCCAGTGAGAGCAGTGCCTTAGCTCTGACTTGACCCAGGCATTTGAGAGGTTTTCCTCCCTTCACCAGCCTGCAGGACAAGTAATGACTTTACGAGTACATAAGAAGTGGTACTGATATCCCATGACAATAAATGCTGCACACAGAGTGTATCAAGGACTGTACAGGCATATAATAACCCCTTCCTTTTTCCCTCTACCTTCTCCTCGGTATTACCAAAGGGGTTTGTGCAGCTTGTTGAGGAAGCTGAAAAACAAATTATAGTTAGCTCAGACCACATGATTATGGAGAAAAGGTGGTCTCACTCCCTAAGCAGGCTCCCCAGAACTGGGGCAGGAAGGAAATACTCAATTGAATACTCAGGTGCAGTTTGGTGATGTGCTTTGAAGGGGACAGATGGACAGCACGCATCTGTCAGCAAGACAAACCCCCAGGTCAGCTCAGTCACCACTGAGAGGTATCACAGAGGGATATAAATTGGTAGCAAACTTCACCTGGTCCTCTCTGGGAGCAAGAATGGCTTATAGTTCAGAGGCTGTTTCTGAGTCACAGCACTGCAGGGTTCACACCAACCTTGGCACTGCCAAAGACACCCATAACCCTAAGGAACTCTCCAGGGAGCGCATCGGTTTGCTGGAGCTTTTGTCCCCAAATAACCATCTGAAGCTTCAGCTGGAAGAGGAAGCAACATATTGTACATATTAAAACAGCTACAATGGAGGAGGAAATCGCTTTTCATTAATTTTCCATAAGTGGATTACACCAAACAGAGTGCAAACAGTCCCATGGGCACCAATTACCAGGCTTATTCTATAACTGAATTGTCCTAAACAAGCACCATTTTAATTTGAATATCAAATACTTTACACAGCAGGAAAGGGAAAGAATAAACCAACCTAACAATGCATTTGTTATGGATTTCTATAAAATTGCTGTGGAAACCTCTGTCTCCCCAGCGGATTGCGGATATTCTCTTTGCACATGCTCAGGCTGCACATCTCACTCAATCAGATGAAAGGCAGCACAGGTACATGCCAGCTATTCTACCAGTAACAAAATTGTTCCAGAATTTAGGGAGGAGTCAAATTAAACAAAACATATGAAAACCAAAAACCACCACACACCCACAAGAAAACAGAACCACCTACATTTTATTAGAATTGGCATAATTCTCTTTTTTTACTTTTATGAAACTAACTTACTAGACCTATTTTCTGCTTCTAAACGTTTTAATGAAACTACCCTTTGGGCATGATTTTTTTTTAATAAACTCAAATGAATAAATACCTCATCTCTCCAGGAATGAGTGAAGTCAATGGCATTAAAGAAACAGCACCCAGCATTATCCAGATCAGTTCACCAGCACAGTAGAAGCACAGGTACTTGTGAAGATTTAGGGCTTTCTTCTCATCTCCCCTACCTTGTTCCTGAAGTGCCATTCCAGCTCCTAATCCTGTCACAGAAGAGTGTGTCACTCTCATATGCTGAGCTATCCTTCCTCCTCTGCAGAACAGATGGAAACACAAAGCACACACTATGTAAAAAGTTGAGGTCAGTCAGCAAGAGAAACTATGTAATGGACAATTCCAGTTCTTACTAGTGGGAAGAGTAGAACACGATGCAAAGCTCTTCCCCTCCCTAAAACCTTAGCCAAAGCAAACCAGAACCAGTCAAAAAGAACAACCAAGGAATAAGAATAGCTTGGTTGTCATTAATCCGCTGACAAATTTGGAATGAGTTGATTAATTTAATCCTGCTGTCATTAGCAGTATCAGTAAATGGTCAATGATTAAATGGATGAAATTAGAAATGAGATAATCAAATGCTCTACTCTGTCCAAAGGAAAGCACAACACTTCAGGGGACACTGCATAACTTTTTCAATCCTGGTAAAACACAAAACCTTTGTCCTCATATTTGCATGCAGTGTAGCTGTAGCAATTAGAGATCAGCCCTTGTCAGTATTGGCCTCACTCAAAGACATTAAAGCCCCATAATTCCTGTTTGTGGAACTGAGAATTTGAGATCTGTTCAGGCTGGAGAAAAGTCCTAAGACAGAGAGGGAGTTATCACAATTTAAAAAGTAGAACCTGCAGCATGCATTTATTGGTTTACTCAATGAAATTCACATACATAGGCTGAAGGACTAATGCTTAAACCACAGTGCTCCTAGCTCTTTATTGTCTCTCTTGTAGAGCATTCATCCTCCCAAAACAATAGCAATGCTGGAAAAAAGCATTAGAAAGTATGTATCCTGATCTAAATCTCCAACACACCAACTGACAAAGCAGATTTGCAAGAAAATGTCCAGAGCTTTTATTGATATAAATTCAGCAGTCCTGTCACAGGGCACTCAACACTGCAATGTTCCAACAGACCACACTGTAAATTGAAACTAAAATGTTTTCTGTATAGATCTTAAAGAAATAACTTGGTTCCTAGGTGAAGATAATGTTGTTAAATGTCTTTGAAGCTCTGAATACTAAACAGTCCTTTTTTCCTGCTAGTATATTTTTGGTTTCATTTTATATATCACACAGACGAATGGGCAGGCAAGAGCAGCTTTCTGGAAACTGAGTTTGTTCTTTGCCCAAAACCATTATTCATTTCCATGTGGCAACAGCGAGAACTGCATCATCACCACTTGTACTTACAACACTAAAAGGAAAGCCCTAAAGAAAAATATGAGGAGAATTTTTTACATGTAAAATAGAAGCTATGAAGTTACCTCTTCTTCCGTTTCATTAAGCAAAATAAAATTCAGCAATTACTTAGACTGAATATAACCATTTTATTTAATAACCAGTCTTCAAAAAGGCCAAGTCATGGTGTCCTTCCATTAATGCCTACCTACATGAGGGCACGATTAAGCAAGGTGGATCAACGAGATCCTACAGGAAACAGTTTGTTATCTTCCAAACCCATCTCGCTGCTCCTACACAGAAGCAGAAGTTGAGCTCCTTCCTCCTACACGCTCCTCTGCTTCATACTGGCAGATTAAAGGTAATCAACCAGAGGGCTTTCTGCCCAGACACAAGGTGCCTGGGAATCCTATCCCCATCTATAATCCCTCCTGTGCCAGCCTATGTCCTCCTGAAGCTCCTCCTGTCCCCTCCAAGTGGCTTTAGCCACTGCCTCCAGGCATGAATACTAGTGTGGAGCACTACTGTATTGGTGTTTCCTTTTCTTCACTGTTTTTTAAGGCTAATGTATATTAGCCTCATATCATGTTTCACAGAAGAGGTGAAGACTGCAAATACCACTGAGTCAACTTCAGTTACCACTAATTACCAGACTTTGTAACCACTGAAGAAAAAAGAAAGGCAGGCAGAGGATACAATTTTTAGCCTTTCCTGTGGCCATCAGAAGCTCTCATTTTCATTATACATGTGCTGTTCCTGTATTCTGCTTGCTGCCTGAATCTGGCAAGAGCACACACTTCTCATTCAGCCCCGTTTATTATTTCTGACCCAATGGAAAAAGAGTTCAGATCCCCACTCCAACAGATTTCCCTGTGACCTTGACCAGGTCATTTCACCTCAGTTCTTCACCTGGGAAACATCTGGGAGCTCTTTCTTCAATGGAGCATTGGAAGGATAAAAAACAATTCACTGGAACAGACAAACAACCCAACAGTGGGATAATGATTAAAGATGGCCCTACATTTTCCAGCTATTTGGTTGTGCACGCAATGTTTTACCACAAAGGTCTCTAGATTCTGTTCTTATACTTGCACAGTGTCCCTGTAGCCCCTGGAACCACCACCCTGCTGAGGCAGCTTGCATTTGTTGTGTTCCAAGCCACATCCACAAGTCTCTAGTTCAGCCTGTGTGATGAGATATACTGGATGAAAAATAGGAGCAATGAATTTCAGACTCAGCGGAGAAGCTCCCTGTATATTTATGAGTTTAAGTCCAACCTTTAAAAACCCTCTTTTCCCCAGTGCAGTTCCCTTCAACAGGAAGTCATGGATAAAACACAGAGAAGCTGCTAATAATAAAATGGTCAGACAGAAAGAATAGATTTAGATTTTGTTTTCCACATCACTACAAGCACAGTGAAATAGCAAGAAGCACCGATAATTTATTTACCGGTTTTCAGTACTTCACATCCTGCTGTTTTTCTACCCCCAAACAAGACCCTGTGGGTTTAATTAAGTTTTCAGAGGAGGCTTGGGAGATATGATTTCACTCAGTCTATGTCATTTATTCCATGTTTTCTACAGATGCATGGGGGAAAACCTACACAGCACTATAAATCAAACGTGGTGCTGATGAGCAATGCACTAGACAGACACGGCAAAACCCCCTTGTTCTAATGCTCTAATACTGCAAGGGATGACCAGAACTGAGGGAAGTCCAGAAAGCCTCAAGGCTTAGCACATCATGGACATCATCCTTCACCGTGAAATGAGAGGAAGATGTGAACGAGTCCCTTGACATAACTTTCCTCCCTCCCTCGTCACATTCACATGGCACTACCTTATCCCTGGATATTTATAATATAATAAGGCTGGTATTTCCAGTCTCACATTTGAGACTCCCAGAGGCAATAAACTAATGCTATGATCTGAACAAATCACCTTTGGTGCAGGTCCAAAGCAGCATTAAGACCTCTGAAGATGCAAAGGGGCACCTGCAATTGGGAGTTTGGTCCTTGCAAAATCAACCACCAAGCAGACTAGGATCTTGAGACAAGTTAACAGTTTTAAGTATTTGACCCTTGGACTTTCTGCCTCACTGTATCACCTGCATTACAGGAAGAACATGAATATCTGACCTCTGAGGGACCACATGAAAGTCTGGAGCAGTGCTCAGATAGTACAGGGAAATGCATATGTGCATCAGTACCTGTGAGGACAGACCGGCACAAAGATATTAGTCTTCCTAGACCCACTTTCCTGTCCAGAACACAGAACAGGCTGGTGTATTGTGGCACATTTAGATTTCCAGAACTGATATCAGAGAAAGTATGGGGTGGAGGATTTTTTTTCACTCTGATGAAATCCTAGACCTGTTAACAATCCCCTTTCAAATCAAACAGCCAGTGCTCCCACCTCATAATATGCTGTGCTCATGTTGAACACAAAATACTCTGCAGCAAGATTAATCTATATCTGGGAGGTTACTTCTAACAGAATTGGTATTATCATAATCTAAACCTTCTACCACCAGGTCAGTATGTTGACTGTCTTCACTTGCACACACATTGACTCCCCTGTCCCTCCAGAGTCAACTCCTCTACCCTGACTTATGTAACTTGTCTGTTGACTAAGAGGTGTTTGGATCTAGAGTCTGGAGGCTCTGAAATTCTTCTGGAATAGACAACCATGGGAAAAAGTGGTTGTGTTCAAGCTTTCCTAACTGGAAATGAGGCAGCACTCAGCTTGTCCTCTTAAGAATCAATAATCACCAGTAGAGCAATTGAATTTCCAAGCAGCTTCGCTTTGGCATTTTAGATGACCTCATGTGGGCGACAATTTCCTGAAGCTATCTTAAATGAAGGGGTTTAACTCAACCTAACAAATACTTTAGCAGAATACTACAAGAAGTAAGGCATTCAAGAATCATGGTTGGAGACCAAATAAGATCAATCTATATTTGAGGAACATGACAAGAGCTCCAGAACAATAATCGAAAATGGTTCCCAGCCCTAGGCCCTCTGTCTAATTCTATAGGAAAAAAACCCCTACTTAAGCTTGGAAGTTACTGTCAGTGTATTTTTCATGATTTTTTAAAAATGACTGGGTTTATTTTTTCTCTCTGTTGTTTTTAAGCCAGCATCTTAGAAGCCTGAAAGTGAAATATATTTCTTTATCAATTTCTTGTTTTTCTCCTCCTCTGCCACCCATGCACAGTGGTTTGCTTATTGAGGTTCATTCATGTGTAGGGGCTGTTGGCATTGATGGATTTTGTTAGTGAGGTGGAGAGGTTTATTTTCCTTTTTTCTCTCTCTCTCCTTTTTTTTGTTTTTAGAGCAGACTGGCACATTAATTTGGGCTGGCAGAGCGAGCAGATAAAGATGATGCTAATTTTGCAAGCAGAAACAACAGCAGGACAGAAATGCTAGGCTCCCCATATCTAAGACATCACAGCAGGCTACCACACAGACAAGGAAAGGACTTTCAGGCTGTAATCCTAAATCAGCTTTATTCTGACTGTATTGTGACTGAGGACCCACAGGTAAAAGGTTTCACTCAATTTTGAAAGTACACTTTGTGGATTTTTTTAAAAAATTGTTTTTACTCTGACTCAGGGAACAATCAGATCTTGAGATCACAGGCAGAGAGAGGTTCTCCCCTACTTCCCTTTACCAGCATTCCTCTTGTCTTGCTTGTTGCACTTTCAACCTGCTATTGACAAGCCAACCCTACAACATCACACAACTTAATGTCCTTAGAGAAAAAATGAGAGAGCTCTCAGCAAATAGAAGGCAAACGATGCCATGCATGAAAATGTATCACTTAAACAATGGCCCTCAAAACAGTCTCCTCCTCTACGGTCTAGACAATACAGAAGGCTATGAATTCCACCTACTCCCTCAAAACTCCTCACTGGGCCAGAGCATCAGCATCCTGAACTCCCAGAGGGAAACACTAACACTATGAGGTTGCATCACTCAGCTTTTCAACAGCCAAATTTTAATAGGTCAAACACAACTATTTTGCTAAAGCATTCAGCTCAACCTGTGATTCTGCACTGTGCAACATCAAGCCAACAAGTCATGTGCCATACGAGTGTCTTCTGTGCTGCTGTATCTCCCTTGCAAGGCTACCTAAAACTAGCTTTAATCTGGGGGTTCTTGAAGGTTTTTGCAGGTTTTTGCCTACTCCAGAAAGATGTTTAAAATGTAGACAGATGGGGCCCTGCTCCAGCAGCAGTCTGTTGGATCTATCGTCCTCTGCCCATGCAACTGGTGAAGTTCCAAACACAAACTTGAAGAGAAAGGAAAGCTGCTCAGAGGATGAACCTCTCCCATTGGTGATAATCTTAGCATAAGATGTTTCTACCAAACAGCATCTTAGGAAGTTTCTACAGTGTTAAAGATGAGCTCTAACTGGAAAACTAAGACAGGATTGATCTTGGTAAATCTGTCTCATGCGCTTGGCCTTCACTGAGATTTACTTCAGAATAAATCTATCCAATGTAGTTCTTTCCACGCTAGCAACTGCTAGTAACTCGTAGGTAAAACATAGACATTTCCAGCAGTAGTGAGGAGCCCTCTGTTCCTCCAAGAAACCAAAAATACACTAATTCACAGGCTCCCCTTTCAGCCATTTGTCAGTTCATTAACACTACTTAGTGCCTCATTCAAAACTCCCTTCATAAAAAAAAAAAGTGTTGATTTGTTTATAGCTGTTTCTGTACAAGCATCTTTCTTCTCAAGGGAACACCAGCTGTATAGTACATGTTCTTCAAACACTGTCTACAGGCTCATATACCACATGTAATTTAGCTCTTGAATAGAACTAGCTCTGGGGTCCCCTTAGCAGATAACAGCATCTTCTGAGTCTTGTGGCTAAGATCACTCACTGTATCCCTTTAATAAAAGATACATCATCTCCCATCAGGTTACATCTTGCTTTTTACAAGGAAGAAATGTAATGGTCTAACAGGCCTCTTCCATCCCTAGCATTATTGAGTAGGATTTGAATAATTCAGACAAAAGTTAATTGTGGTTAAAATCAGTCCGACTACTTTCATTAGAAGCAAACTCTTTATAGTGAAGAGCAGGCTCTGTCTTCAATCTTAAAAGAGCAGCAGTATTTATCTGAAGGAAATAACACACGCCAGGTATCCTACATCAGAAGCTCATGGCACTCTACTGTTGGGTAAAGTCATCAGAGCAAACCCAAGGAAAAGGTCCACTGCTGAGCACCACACTCAACAGGGCTCTCTTCCCTCGCAAACACCTAATCATGCTCCACGAAGCACTGCAGAAGCCAAGGGCTCCTTCTTCTCTCACCCTGGTAAATGCAGGGCTGCTACCTAGCACCCACAATGGAAAAATCATGCAATATCAGTAACTTGGAGCTAAAATTCATCTTTTAACTCCAGTTAAAAGTGCCATGGCAAAATTTGCTAGCTCCTACACGCCTTGGTGAGAGCTTTTGCTTGTGCAGGAAGACATTTTGCAGCAGCTATTTGCAATAAAAATACAAGGTATATATTTCAGACCTCCCTGAACACATGCTTATACCTAGACAAGTTTGCATGTGTAAAAGCAGTCGTCTGCCTGAGAAACAGGGATAATGTTCAAAATCTTGCACTTAAATGAAGGCTGACTTAAAACAAGAGCTCACTTAGACATGTGCTGGTATTTCCGCTGATGAATAATACTTCTACAATAATAAGGAATACTTCGAATAAAGCTGAGAACATAGAGAGCTTCAGGCATTGCTTAAGGTCTCTTGTAATATCACAGATCATTATCCCTCCATATTTGTTAGACAAGTTTGGGAGAAAGAGGAGGGTTTCCTGAAAATTGGCTTTTAAATCTGGCTTCCCCTGAGAAAGATGGTCATGCTCTGAGGTTTGTGGTATTACTTGATAAGCGGTGATTAAAACAGTAATCCCAAATTGTAATCAAAAAGCAGTCGACGCTCTGAAATTACTTTTCACTAAGCTTTTTCCCCTTTCAAAGACAGCCCTGTATGGTGAAAGATAATAAAACCACTGACGCTGTTCCAATTTCATTTAGAAATATTTGATCCATTAATTTATAGTTTGGGAAGGTTCTTCCTCTTTTATTTGTCTTTAAATCCACATCAGAAGTAGGTCTATAGTTTAGGAGGATGGAAGAAATTCTTTTTGCTGTGGCTGTTTGCTCTGGAAGAATACTTGATATGTTTATATGTCAGCACAGTATGAAGTAGTGAAAAGGTTTCCCCTTACCCAGTGAAGTGTTAGCAAAAATCAACCTTATTCATGCTTTCCCAGGCAATAAAATGTCAGGCTGGTCCACGTGATTGGTAGCAGCCTAAAGTCTCTCCTAATTGAAATGGTTTTGAGATTTCTGAAAAACAAAGCTCATGCTGACTTGATTTCATGAGGACAGTTTACTGCTCTGACTTCAGGACTATCTCTGCAGAATCACTGGATGAAGACGCCATACAGAGTGGTTGTATTCAATAACTTCTACTTCAGCCCATTCAGCCAGAGCAACTGCTACGTCTTCATGTTTCTTACATCAGATGAAACGCACAGCCAATAGCTCATGACAGTTTGATTTTCCACATAGCAAATGATCAACCTACCAATCAGTTTTTTACAATGATGCTTCCAGGGAAAAAAATATTTGCAATAGGATAGTCCAACACTCGTGTTTTAAAATTTCAGTGGTGAGTGCAAAACTCTGAGTTTGAAAATTTTCCATGGGTCTGTGAAATGATTTGTGATTTTTCCCTTTTATGCTGATTTTGCAAGAAAACAGAAATAAAATTCATCAAGCTGTAAAAATCAATAGCGATGCTTTGTCCTGTGTAATAGAAAAACTGCAGAAGTTTATCAAGATGAACTGCAAGATTCACAAAGGACAGCAGGTCACATCTCGCCATCAGAGGAACTCCAACCACTGTTTGTATGCCAGAGCCCAGCCCCACTCCCAACTCTTAAGTGTGTCTTACGGACTCAATAAGGACACTACATGCTGCTGCCTTTTACCAAACATGTCCTTATGGCTCTAGAACAACACTTATCTATTTTGGAGACAACTTAGAGATTTCCACTTGGTAAATGCTACTCATGGGCTACCCTGAAACATCATCACACAGCTCTCACTGTGCCAGTTCTCCCATTTCCTCCAAAGGTAAGTTAAGTACTTTTCTAATTGTGTCTCTCCACATTAGTAGTTTTCAGTGTGACACTACCACACAGTACAGCTCCCTAAGGCTGCTTGCCTTAGGAAAGCAGATCACCTGCCTGAGATGCAATGGAAACATAAACCAGCCTAAACTTGAGAGATTGAGGATAAAGTGAAAAGCCTCCACAAGGCACCTTCCCATCCTGAAAGCCTTTGAGAGCACCAGCCTTCAGAATGACATAGTTGAAGTGCAAGACAGTAAAGCTTTCTCTGTATGTTGATTACCCAGTCAAACTCATGAAAAGGCCCACTAATGAAACTTACATGTCCTTGATTTACAGACCTTGATGGAAGAAAAGCCATAACACAAATTTTTCAAAAACAAATTTTCTCCATGATAAATATTTCCCTTTGTTCCATTTAACAGCTAAGTAGTGAAGATGAAGACAAAGCAGGTGTTTTATCCACAAATTAAATTAAACCCTGTATTACAAATCGTAATTGAACATAATTATTCCAATAGTACAAAAATTTAAGGTTGCCCTCATGAGACAGAATTTGCCCCACAAAGCAGCATTAACATGATCAAAATGGTTATCTTCTACTAAAGCACATTCTGACATTCTGGTTTCAAGCAGCTAGAAAAACATCTTCAATTTCTTGTGGAGGAACAAAAAATCCCAAGATACCTTTATGTTTTATGCTAGTCTATAAAACTAGCAAAGTGTAAACTCTATAAAATGGCTTTTAATCTAGAAAAAGTTTACTTTTTACTGTGTGATACAGCCATCTAGAATAAATGTTGTGGGTTAAATTTGGAAAACAGGAGATGAAATCTAAAAGCCCCTCCCTTTTAACGTCTGGAGAACAAACTCCAGCTGCCCTTCATAATCACAAGACTTGAACTCAACAGAATATACTATTAGCAGTGCTCATTAGGTTAGCATTTCTCTCCATAGAAGGAAAATCCCTACTATTCTTTGTTCATGTCAGTACAGCAAACAAGATTTGACTTACAGAAAAATTGTTATATGCAGGATCTGTGATAAACACTAATGCCTTTCTATCACTTTACCATTCAATCTCATGATCTTACACTTGTGCAATTCTCCTGAAATAAGTGTAATGCAAAAATGAAATAAGAAATACATGAATTGGACTCTGTGTCAGAAATCATAAAAATCAGGACTAGATCAAGGAGGAGGACATTTATTTTTTAGCACCGAGTTCATGTCCTTTAGAGACAAAAAAGGGTACTCTGCACAACAGATAAAAGTTGCTAAGCAGACACCACGTGTGCTACAAGGACATGCAGCTCCCTCATCATGTCTAAAGGCATCATCTCCCAAAATACAGAAAATCACCACTGAGCAGAATCCTCAAAAAGCCAACACCTCCTTATATTACAACGTGGTAGACTAAAATGCTCAGTTGGCTCAGGTTGCATGCAACAGCAGAGAGAGCCCATTTGTAGTGGTGATCATGTACAAAGCACAGCCAGGATGAACAGCACAGCATGTGTCACACTCACAGCATATGCTTGTGCCATTTGGGCTATGCTATAAACACACGTGGGAGAATTACTTAGAGTTTTCAGCCCCAGGAGTAAGTGGCATATTGTAAAGCCAGCCAGTGTCAGTCAGTATATTTGATGAATTATAATATCCAGGAAAGGCACCATCCAACCTACAACAGTGTTATAAATATAACATGGAACATTTAATCGCACTGTTTGGACCAGTGAGAAACAAGGCATTCTGAGAAACAAAAACCACTGGATTTTTAAGTAGTATGATATAGGTCAAAACGTTACTGTGTTGTGTGTGATATAATAAAAGTGAAACAAGTCAAAGGCAAAACTGACTCCATTACATTTCTTTTACCAATAGCAAGAAATATCTGGCTCATCAGAAGATAATTGCATCCTGCCTCTCCAGAAAGACAGATATGAACATATTCAGTAACCCTCAGGATGACTTGGGATGCTATGGGAGCACCTAGAGTGCCAGACAGCAATGGGAACCCATTTTGCCCAGCAGAAAAGGACACAAGTCTTCCTTTGAAACTATGTGAGTGATTACAGATAGAGACAGGGGAGAGCCAAGACCAGGTTTAGCACTGAGGTGAATGCAGTATTTATAGTAACAGAGGCTGCAGTACAACAGCTCCCTTACTGCTAAAGCGGAAGAGAACAGCGATTCAGAAATTGGAGGGAGATGACAGCAGGAGAAGAATGTGATTATTACAGTGGAGGGGCTTGGTTTGGTGAACTGGAGGAGAGGAAGCCCTCCTTAATGTGTAAGGCAGTCAAAGTAACAAAATAAGAAGGTAACTCCATTCAAGAAACAAACATGAATAAGACTGTATCTAGGACAAAAAACCCAAGAACACTAAAGGCAGAAAGAAACATGAGAACAGGGAATGCCTTCAGGAGGATCCTGGTCGTGCAGAGAACAAAACTACACCTCAGATATGCTGGATAGGAAGAAAAAAGAAGGTTGAAAACCACACCAAGGATTGCAGTAAGATCTATAGCTCTCTCAGCTCAGATGGCACTGACAAAGAGCATTCCTGGGTAACCATCTTTGTGTTTCTGGGATTATTTTTGGGTTATCGACTGTATCGCTTTGTTTCGATTGCAATAAATATAACAAAATACTAATAATTTCAATGCATGGTGAGCATTTCTGTCTGCCTTCTGTAAGGCCCAGGCATCTTCAAGATGTGGACAGAGACTGTATATACCCACGTACCATGCACATATATACAACATGTGCAAGCTTTGATAAAGATTAGACTGTGTCTTTAAACAGCATTTAGGCTCCTTTCTCACACATCGTAACCTTACCGTGCTTAAAACTTACAAACACAAACTGAAGCAAGAGTTCCAAACACAAAAGAAGACAAACAAATGGTAGATCACAACTAAGAAAGCAAGACATTATTGCCTGACAAAAAAAGAAGTAATTTAAGCAAATATACACTCTGGCTGTGGTGAATTTTTCTTGGCGTCACAGGACAGTGAAAACTATGATTTGAAAGAAACTAACAGAAAAACTTTATGGACTTTTAACAGAAAGGTTTTCTAATAAACCTCAGAAACCATAGGTCTCACTTCCCTCCAGATATACTTCAGACTTGCTTTAACAGCAGCTCTGTGTACATACATAAATAAGTTAGAACATAGCTGTGTGTCCAGTTCTGCCTCTCCCTGTAAACAAGTGAATTGGGGTCATGATTTGCAAAAAGAAGAAATTTTCGCTCTACATCCAAAAGGTAAATAATGGCTCTGACCTGTTCTGACCCGAGACAGTGCAGGCTGTTCCTGATCCATCACTTACTCCCGTAGCATACAGAGCAGTACAATCTGGGAAGTAAATTAATCATTTTCTTTCTGCAGAGTACAGAATATGGACTTCTCTAGTGAGTGACTTCTTTATAAAATAAGGTTAATCAATAAAGATAATTAGGCACTTCTGGTTAATGCGTCTATGTCACTGAAAAAAAGCACAGAAAGTCCTGCCACCCCCTAGTGAAACACAAACAAACACTGGAACAAATCCAACTGGTATAAAAATGATCTAACCATGTGGAATTTAAGCCCTCAGATTACAGATACTGTATGATTCACTCCAACCTGAACATTTTTGAATCTCAGAGGAAATCACACACTACCTTATCTCCCACAGTTTGAGTCACAAGGTTAAACCTCTGTATTCACCCAAAGCCAACCTGATTTTAGTGGATCTTTGAGTAATTTCTGGCAAGTGTCAATTTGTCAAATCCCTAGAGCTGTCAGCTGGCATCTTGGCAGAACTCATTGAGATAAAATCCAGCTCTGTTCTGGGCACAAGGTTCCCACTACAAAAAAAAAAAAAAGTGTCCTTACAAGACAGGAGCTTTCTTCACTGTTTTTGGGCCATGTCTACACAGCAATTATAAAACTGGGGGCTGATTAACCTCAGCCCAATCCCATAACCTCTGCTGAGGCTTCCTTTGATGCAAAAGGGATATTTAAGCAGGGGCAGTTTGCCCAGAGCACAAACAAATCCCAAGGTTCCCACATTGCTTCCTCAGAGAAGTCCTTCTTTCCAATTGCTTCTGTGGCACCTGCAGCCTTTATTTTTAAGTCCTGTAAACCACACAGTTGGTCTCAGATCAGTTTTCAGCTCTGAACAGAGAAGGGCAAGATTAACCTCTCCAGCTAACAAGGAGAAATCTAGTCATGGACAAGACAGACCATCCAGCTAATCTCCACTCCTCCCACTTTAACTGAAGCTTTTCACAAACAAGTATTGATCCATTGTTCCACAGTCACAAATCCTCAAGTAACTCCCTGTGAAAAAGAAGCAGTTCTTTTCATGACAGAAGAGGAAGATTTCTTTTAACCAGGAGAGAAATGGGGCGGGGTGGGGGAGGTGGAATTCTGGAGCAGCAGCAGCAGCCACACAAACTCTGCTTTTCCCCACAGACCTAGAGTTCTCTCTCACAAAGTCATACAAACATATCTTTTGCTTCCACTTCCTCAGCTGGAGAATATTTCATGCCCAAGTAGGATTGGAATATCAATTTTACTGTTATTAGAGCTGAGCTATTGAGTGCCTTCTGCCTTCCTTGCTCACATAGCACCTTTTCATTGGAACTGCACTGAGCCTTTCCTGACTTTCACTTCTGTACAATATTCCTCTTTCTTGACATCAAAATGAAGGTAACAGACAGTGCTATGACTCCATCTGAGTCGTCATCCTTTTGTTTTTGCAGGTCTCAATCTGTAGCCACAGCAGTCACTATTCAAAGATGCATAGTAAAATATCTAAATTTAGTTTTTCCCCTTCAGTATTTGAACAATAACACTGTTTTTTCCCTACCAGCACATCTCAGCATGTCCACACTGATGTTATTTTCACAAAAGTGGTTGAATTCTGTAAAAAAACCCAGCCCAATAAAAAAAAACCAAAACCAAACAAGTGTACAAGTGTTGGGCTGAGGATTGAGCTGCATAACACTGTGAGCTGATGACCAGAATCCACATTCAGAGAACTGGAAGAACCAAAAGCCTGAAATGATGGACAAGCACAACTGAGCCATCAAGCCCTTATCATGGAAACCACACTAAGATGCTCCATATCACTACAGAATCTCACCAACTTGCACAAGAACGGTGGTGCAATTCAATGGGAAAGGGGCTGAAGAAGCCCAGGCAGGACACAGCATAAACAGGAGAAAAAGGAGGCAGGAGACAAGCCCAACCCTTCAATTTTATTTTATTTTATTTTAGAACACTTCATAAATCAAACTCATTCAGTATCTTGCCCCTACTGAGAGAAACTCAAAAGATGTCCGTTGCATTTTGAAATCTAGCCTGGGTTAGCAAGTAGATTTCTCACTAGAAATAACAGGTCCTCAAATAGGGGTTGTGTGAGAGACTGTTGCCTGCATTTAAAAAAAGTGGAAGCAGATTATCACCATCTGATCCTGCAGACAATGAATTAAGAATTATTTCAGACAAACAGACATTTACAGTCCAGAATAATAAGATGAAAAACGCTCAACTCCTCCCATTTTTAGCATTACTTTTTTTTGTTCTTAATCAATTCCAGATTCTGAGGTCAGAGGCAATTTCACTACAATCAAAACACCAGATCCACCAAAGACTATTCCATACCCTGATATCACCCAGAAAAGTAGTTTAATCATTCTCCTTATGTTTGGAGTTTTATTATTCTAATTATCTGTGTGCTTTTATTATCCTAAATATTGATCTTTCCTTCTAATTAAGCTTATAATTAGGACAGGAAGATGTTGAGTCTGTAACAAATGGCAACCAAGAGAGCATAGAGCAAACTAACCCCTAGGAGCCATAGAGGGAATCAAACACCTGGAAAATTCTTCTCCTCTTTTCACACACAACCAAGGATCAATCCATTGCCAGCTTACTGCAAGGGCTTTGAAGGGAAGAGACTTTTCATCCTCTACCTGAGCAGAACTTTGTACAACGTTCTACTTGCCCAGGACTACTGTGTGTGTCACTGCAATGTAAAGCATCAGCAAAAAAAATGATTCTCCTCAGTATCTTGTCATATCCTTCTGTTTCAATGCTTAAGAAGCTATCATGGCATGTCATATTTGATTTGGAAATCTATTTCACATAGGGTTTTTGCATGTATTTTGTTTGCTTTTCACAGTGTTTCACACATATCAGGCGTTTGTAGTAAGTGAAGAAGATACCTAGTGAAAAATAACGATCAGCAACATGCAGTACAGCTGCCTTTCTGTTGAAATCCAGTCTTGTTCCCACTGAAGCAAGACTTTGATGCTAGACAGCAGTGGGAGTAATGCTGAACTCATGGCATCAATATATTTTGTAAACTCTTCAAAAAAAAATATAAGCATAGACTATTAACAATTCTGTGGCAAATACATGATTAGCTCTTTATGATATATGATAATATTTTTATCTTGCATTTTCTTCACAAAAACACCTTTGTTAAATATTTATGCAGTAAAATAGATGAAGGTTATCATGTTACAAAGCAAACAATTAGGCTTTCTTAACAAGTTCTTGAATTTTTAAATAGTTCTCCTTTAACTATTTGAAGTTATATTCCAGGATTGCATCTGGCTTTTGATACATTGGTTCAAATGGAATTATGTAGACAAGGTTCAGGATAACGATGCTTATCCTAAAGCAGGTATAGGACAGTTCAAAACAACACATGGGCTCCTGTGTCTCATCTTCTAATGAATATCTGTGATTTCAGACAAAGATGCGTAAGCCTTCAGCAGGAATAAAAGTCCTATTCAAGTAGTTTCCATCCCAGGGTGAAGGTAACAAAAGATGGATCTTTTGCAGCTGTCTGAGCAAGCAGTGGTAGAGTGAGACATTGTACCAAATGAAACAAATTCATCCTTACAGACAGCAGAAACTGGTAATTATTTTTACACTCTTCGTGCTTTCTGATAAGCAAGAAGCAGCACTGCCACAACTGTTGCAGCAGGATGGCCTTTGCTGGCTTCCATAGGGGATCTTCAGAACTGCACTACTGTTTCTAGAGCAGGACACACTGAAAGTCCTATTAATAACACAGTATATAAAATTCTGAGAGCCCCAATGCCTTAATTTGTTCCAAATTTGTTCTCATATGCAAAATCTCTTAGTCAGACATGGATAAGGATCCAGTATTAAGCTGAGTTCTACTCAGAAAACATTGTTATAACACCTGAAGAAGTGCAAATGGTCATTTAATGCTTGGAAAATGCTTCATCAGGAATCTCTGCAAGAGCTAAAGGAATTTCTGACTTTAATTCTAGGGTGCGTCTCAGAGAATGGCAGCCTGGCCAGACACTACCACTTTGCATCTTCCAGCTCCCATTCAGATTCAGCTGCCTGCACACAAATTGTACACAGGGAAATTCGAAGGAGCCTTCTGCATTGTAACTGCTTTATCATCTGCTTAAGTAGCCCTGTGCCACCCATCTGACGTCACTATCAAATCAGTTTTAGGCTTGATTTTTAAAAGCAGATGCACAGCTTCAAAACCTCCTGGTCAGTCACATATGGAGATGCCATCTGATTTGTTACTGCTTCAGTATGATTGGGTCACTCAGCTCTTTCCTTCAACGTCTGCTGAATGCCAAGACAAAATGAACTTGGTGACAGAGAAAAGAGGAAGTTCAGATTTGCTTTTAGTTCTGCCATGACTAAGAGGATGAAAACGCAATAGATGCTTATTCTTAAGTACCACATAACATTAAGAAGCATGAGAAGTGCATTTAAAAGACAAGTGTAGTTGAATGGATGAATCACTCACACAGAAACCAGCATGTTCCTTTATTTTTCATTAAAAAGCCTGAAGTGCTTAGTCTCTCCTAAGGCCATCTGTGCACAGCTCTGACAAGAGCATATACTTGCCACCCTGGTTTCTTTCTTCAGTTTTGCTCTGCATCAAAATTGGACAGGTAAATTAAAGCAGTTTGCTGAAATATTCTGCTCATTCAGATAAATAAAGCACTCAAGTTTTAGATCAGCCCTGGATTACACATCCAGAATGTGTATATGTAAAATTTGAGGCACAGGACTTTTGTGAACAATAAATTGGAGAATCAAGATTGAGATATGAAGAAATCACTAAAACTGATAGAGAAAAATCTTATAGATCAGGGTTCCCAAAAGGGAAAAAAAGTCCCATGAGGTGCTTTAAAACATTGTGTTTAGCTACCCCCTAGATTCAGAAAGAAAGTACAATCAGTATCACTGTTTTTATTCTATAACCAAGTCCAGCCACAAAGCAGAATTGTGGAAAGCATATTTCTCACTCTGTTTCTAGAACTGGTGAGCCCATCATCCCTAAAAAGCCAGCACGGATTACTCAAAAGAGCTCTCTTCTTGCAAAGAAAAGGAAGGTCTTGTACAGAAGATCTTAAATAAAAATCCTGGATATCACAACTCAATTAGCAGCTTCAGCATGTGATAATAATGGGAGTTAGCCTTCTCCCTGCATTATGCTTCCTCAGTCATGCATAGGTAATGTTCACTTCACTCTCACTTTTTCTCCTTTACCAGGACAGTGAACATGCTACTAAATGTCCCCGTTGCTCCCACAATCTGAACAGAAGTCTCAGTTTGTTACTGTACAAGAAACAAGAGGAAATATAAAATCATCATGAGAAGACATAAGGCAAAAGAACACCATTCAGATATTTTACGGTCATCACCTTAAATCTACAATAGCTTTCAAGCTTGTATAGATCTTGACATTGTCAAATCTTTACTCTGGATAAAGATATCAAGATTGGAGTAATGTATTTAGACATGGTTATGACCTGTGCCAAGCTCCACATCTTTGACAGTACATGTACAAGGCCTCTGAAAATAAAACAGTCTAGATAAGAGCATTTATCAACAGCCTTAAGCCCTTCATACAAGCAAATGGTCATAACCTGACAAGGATACCCAGATAGTGAAATGAAGTCTCAATAACAAAACTAAAATATAAGTCCTCTGACAAAGCAAAGGATAACACAAAAGTCACACTGCTGCTGTCCAAACAGCACTGCTCTGAGAAATCTCCCATGCCAAAACATGAGTCACATTGGCTTCCCACTTGCAGAAAGCATCCTGGGTGATTCGGAATCTGCTAGGATGACAAATCACCCTTCAGATACGGCGTTTCTGATGCTTCAGGAAAGGTATTCGGAAGAAACTCTGAATTTATAGACATAGAAGGTATTTTCTTCTCTTTTGGAGTTATTAATACATAGAGTTTAGACCAGATAAAAATGGCTACTCTGCATAAGCAAGGGTATTCTGGTTTACTGAACTGTTCCCATGCTGTACCAGGACTTGTATTTGCTCAAAGTTTATATTTCAGAAAGGCACTTGGCTGCAGCTAAAAATTACTGGATATGGGAATACCATCACTTCCTTCTGGACCTGGTGAAACTCTGGGCCTTTGCACTGTGCAGTCACCTTAGTTGCAAAGCTGCCTTGGGAAACATTATGTAATCAAACAGACAAACCTTCACTTTATTTTGTTCGCTGAACACATGAACCCTTTTTGATGCTCACAGATGTGTACATCACCCTAGGGAACCACAATACCCTCCCTGTATTGCTCCAGTTACCTTTGCCACTCCAGGAGCCATTCTGATATGAGAGGTAAGTCCATGAAGATTACATCACACTGGTATAAAGCACATAAGATAGTATCCTTTTACCTTGGTTACCCCCCTAGCATGCTGGAAAGAACCCCTCTGGCAGAGGAGAGCGGATACTAATCATCACGGAGATTGCTAACGACAAGAAAGTGACAGTTTGTTAGCCTGGTCACCTAAAGACACACTGAAAACTCAACAAGGAAATCTAACTGCATCATGATTAATGCCAGTTGTTTACTCTTTCCCAGTCCCCCCCCACATGTTTCCAAGGCTGGCATTTTTCCACTCTGGCATCTATAATATGATTAATGCTGTGTGGCTAAAAGGCACAAGTAGAAATGAAAGAGCATGTGCATAATGCCAGATGGAAACAGAAGAATACAGGGTATAAGTTTCCTGTGAAACAGAGATGATTATAGGCAGCACAGTTAGCAATCTGTGTATGTGCCTTACTATGGTTCCCCAGGTCAGAACACACTCATATTGCTTCAATGTTGAAAAAAGCATTTCTTTGCTATTTCAAGACGATATGAAGCAAAAAACCCTCCAAATAATGCAACCCCCAAAACCTGTATCAATTAATGGCAAAACAAGTGGACCCCAATACAGTGTTGGTGTTACTACAGCGATGACTACAACAAGAGAACTGCTCCATACCTACACTCAGAAGAAACATTTTTCCTTTTAGAGTTAAGGGTCTATGAATGCTACACTTACTCGCAGTGAAAAAATTCTTTTAATTCAAACTGAAGTCAAGGAGGTATAACACTGCACCTTTCTTTCAGATCTTTGCTCAGTTAGGTCCATTTCCATCATTTCACTTGTGCCCAATAGCTGTTCCATCTGCAAACAGCCCTATGGAGATCATCAGGTAGAATTCTCACCTTTACTGTGCAAGAATGTGTGAGGATACCTGAATCTAAAAGGACACAAAAAGAAAGATGGGAGGATTTGATTTTTCAGGGCTGATGCACCAAAATGATTTTCACACCACTCTGAGAGCATTAGCTCGGGCCTGACTTCTTATGAACGCCTTGGTCCAGCAAGTCCATCACCAAAAGCTGAAGTAGTGATGGGATTATTCGTGCCTCTGAAATAAGGCAAGTGCTTTTCCAAATAGCAAAAACACTGAAAAAAAACCCCAACAAAAAAACAATCCCCAAAACCACACAGAGGCAGGAGAAGTAGCAAATTCCTCTATATTATCTTCAGCACTTTCTTTTTTTCAATCTTCAGGTTTAAAATGCACAAAAATCTCAGAGGAATGCTACTCATATTCTTTATCTGTTCTTTCGGAATGTGGCTGTGTGTTCCTTTTTTTAAAACAATTTAATATATTCCTAACATGAAACATTTAATGCCTGTTGCACAAATGTGTAATAAAATTCAGCCCTGTGGCTCTTTTACTGTCAAGCTAAATAGGATCCATTTGAACAAACGTGCAGCTTTAAAATTTCTTCATCTGAATGCTCCTGTCTTTGAAGGGAGCAATTCTCTTCTCCTGTCCCCTACAGATCAACAGGGATTTAGAGGAGCTGTAGGAGGGAATATTTCAGCTATGGTTTTGTTTTGCCACCCCAGGATTTTGGATGGCAGAGCTGTACCCTACTGCACTGAAGAAAATGAATCCTTCCTTAGAGGCATTGATTTTAGCAGGTATTAGAAGTATACACAAACAGAAGAATAAAAGCAGCCCCAGACATTTTCAAATGAAGGAAATAAAAGGAATTGTGATATGGTACAAGGGATAACTAATGCTAAGAGAAGTCTTTTTCTAACCTAGGTGTCACATCACTTAGGGCCAGTTTACTACCATATACAAACATAAAGGAGTTGTTAGTGGTTGAAGAGGATCTGCTACACCAGCACTGAGAACCTAGTTGTCTTTTATACCTCGGAGAAGCAGTCTTTTGGTGGACAAGCCATGTTTCTAAGGTTGTGGAACAGGGGTGCATCTGAACCCCAGAAGGCTTTACTGTCTACACTTCACCACAGATTACTTCAGATTAAGTTCTAGACTGATCCCCATAGACTGAACACCCCTTAGCAGCTGGAGCACATCTTCCAATTCAGTTCTACATCAATGAAAGTACAATATGTGGGAATGACTGGGAGATTTATTCAAAAGTGTGTTCCTGATCCAACCTAAAACAGTACCATAGATGCAGCCGTAAACATCCAAGAATATCAGGCCAAATGTTGTGCTACAATCAATTATTTTCCTGTCAAATACAGAAGGGTTGCAACTCTTACTTAGCTCCAAAGCTGGGCAAGTTTTGTTAATATGAATGCAGTGTTAAAACAAGAGTCAACAAACTGTTTATCATTATACGTAAAGTTTCAAACTGTTTTCCTAAAACATAAGTTAGGCCTTAGTCTTTGAAAAGAGCTGGCAATTTTAAGTTTTGTTCTGCAGTCACCCTTGGAGAAAATCAGTGGTGGCTAGAAAGCAGAGTTTGCTTTCTGGGATTTTACCTGCCCTCTATAAATATGTAAATAATTTTTAGGCTAGGAAACTTTCCCACGAAGGTGTCATTTACTTTGAGGGTGGCATTTCTGGAAGACAGAATTATCAGAGCACTTGCTTTGTGGTGGCTCCTGTTCCAGCACTGGCATAGGTATGTAAATAGAGAGAGAGAGAGACATATTTCTTATACTGATTCTCTGTTGGTTGCTCCACAGGAAAGCTGATCTGCAAATCTCGTGTTTCTTTAACATAGAGCAGTTGCACTACACAATGTCCACAAGAGAGATCTCTACTTTCTGAATAGTCAAGCTTCTTTTTATTTTGAAATAGAAAATATCTCATTATAAAATCACACACTGCAAGTAATATTGTATTTAACGACTTTGTGATTAAGTATGCACACGCAGCTTTGTGGGTGAGAACAGACTAATGTGATTTAACTGGTGCACTTAAAGAAAAGAAAGTTATTATGCCTTCATTTTGTTAAAAGTGTGGGTAGGGAGTTCTAAACACAAAAGGGGAGAGAGAAGGATGTAATTCACAGAAGAAGTTCAGTCTTATAACATGGAGCTTGCAAACAAAGCTTATATCTAACTGATTTTAGAACTGCACTGAGTAAAATTAGACAAAACTACAGCCAGGATAAAAATTTCTTTACATGAATCATAATATGAAATCACCAATTTACATTTCTAATTAATTTTCTAAAAGAAATTATAATCATGTTTCTAATAATTAACACTTCTGGTTTGCAAGAATGCATTAGCTACTTCATTCTTATGCAGCATGAGAATAAATGCTGAGAGTAGAAAATAAGTCAATAAAACCAGTGCTGCAAAATACGGAATGAAAAGGACAGTGGCAACTTGCAGTAATATGTAAAGCCCTATGGGGCTTCTGATTTTTAATTGGGTAGCAAAGATTTCTGCAATACCAGCTATCATCAGTTGCATAACACCTCGTATCCTTCTTATTTTCTGTGGCCATTTTTGTGGAATTCCTGCAAACTGAGGTTATTTCAGAGCTTTTATCAACAGGTTTGTGTCTCTCCTTGTGATGACATAATGTGAACTCCCCTCACACTGGCAAAGTCCTGGTGCATAGATTGTTCTTGAAACAACCATTGCTCAGATGAGAACTAAAAAAGCTAACATCACAAATACATGTTATGAATCGAAGGTATTTCAGGAGCGTGCTGCCGAGTGCTGGCAAATTATGACAAGGTGTAAAGCTCTGGACAAAACCATTCTGTGGAGAAACATGGCTGCTTCAAAGAAAAATTTTTAACAACCCCTCTTTTCTTCGGTTGGATGGACCCAGAATACCACACAGTGCTCTTCGTTTGTGTTTTTGCAGCACCAGGTGCCTCAGTTGAAACACTAAGGAAAATTTAGTTGCAAAAGAAGAGAAGAAGTTAAGCCCTCTGTAAAGCACTGACAAGATAGGACCAACTCTGTACTATCAGTCTGGTATCATAGACCAAAACACTAAATCTGATGGAGTATAGAGTCTCAATAATGTATGACCCCACCTTTCAGCTCTGCAATGACTCCCTGCTAAAGCCACATAGGCCCAGAGTCATCCAGCTGACTGGAGAGGAGTTGTCTTTGAGCACATCAGAATGAAGTTTTCTCACTCCTCTTGGCTTCGGCACCATGACACAATAATTCCTTCAACACCTGCATTTTGAAATGCCTCACTTTCTTCATAGCAAGCCACTAGGTTAGAGTCCATCTGTGACCAACAGAAGTACAAAAAGAGTTCCTTGCAACAAATCAGAAATGCTGCTTTTGTATTAACAAAACTCATATTCATTGAGAGATAGTATAGTCTAAAAGACCCAGCACACCACAGCTATTCCAGAGACCAAATTTGATCCCTTTCTGTCCCTTTTCCCAGTACAAAATGTTCTTGAGCAAGATACTTGTCATTTGAGCATCTGACAGCCATCACAGAGCACAGTCCACAGTGTTTCCTTTGCCTTTTAGGACAGTGATGTGCTTTAAGTGCTCATGCTGTAAAGGGACCACATTGTGCTGAACATGTAAGCATTTTGAAATTGCTCAAGCTCCCAAGTTGTCAGGTGTATCTGTAGGCAACCACAATGTTGCAAACACCATGCCTTGTGTGGAAGTGAATTTTGTTTAGCGATTTACAAAGTCCTAATATCAAATAACATCGAAATTCAATGTCTGTCCCTAAAATTCTCTCTACTTTTTATTCTGCTGTTTTGTCTATCCACACTTTTTTTAAATAGGAAAGCTCTTTCACGTATTGATTAGGTCAGTACTTGTAGAAGAAGGCAGGTGATTGATGAATATACCTGTTCATTTAAAGTAGGTCTGAAGCAGCAATGAAATTAGTTGCTGACTTCAGTAATTTAGTCACAAAATTATGCTCATGTAAGTAGCAGAGTGTTTTTGCTGTGCAGTCAGAAAGCCAACTTTGGATGATCACAACAAAAGAAGAAGAAATTCTACATGTGACTTCTTTACAGCAACTTGAACAGATCAGTGAAAATCTGGTGGATTTGTGCAGGAAACTCATAGAGTTAAGGGTTGAAAACCCACTCCCTTTTAGCCAGTGATAAATCATCCCACATAGAATTTGTGTAGCTGTTATGTACTGACTGAGGAAATTACACTTTTCCGTTTCAAGCACAAATCAAGACCAGAAAGAATTACAGTGCTCTATGTACATAGTGAACCCTGTTCAGAGCACATTGACACAGTGATAAGGCAGAAGCTGCCTTTGAAGGACTGAAAAAAAATATCTCTGGCTTGATTGTGCTGGGTTTCTAATTGAGGTACAGGAGAAATTTGTTCTGCCTTTCGCAACAGATTTAGGGAGGCACTTGCTTAAACTGACTCACGTGTCTTAAAAGGAGAGAAAGATTTACACGCTGCTCCATGGAAAGGAATGCCTGCCCCATATTTACAGAGCCCTCTTCTTTTTTTACAGGGAAACCAGGCCCCTAAGGTGAAATACTTAGTCTCAATTTATGGGACAGACCTGCCATCCTGCTAAAGATGTCAATGCACTCTTTGGTTGTCCACACAGAACTGCTCTGTACCTCTGCCATATTTACACTACTGAAGCACTGACGCACATTTGTCAAGTATCCTCATGCTAAATTGTGTTTGAATACAGACTGACACTCTCCCTGCATCCCAGAGGGACCAGCAGTCTAAGGGGCAGCTTCACCAGGATCCCAGTTACACAGCAGCAGCCCCTTTTCTCCACTCTAATCACTGCTCAACATCAGCCGGATGCAGTCAGGAGCAGGGATCGCCACATTCTCTGCTCCTCCCTCACAGTTCTCTGGATTTTATACAGTGGACTTACACCAGCAAAAGCCTTAATATAGATAGTTACACGAGCAAAAACTTTCATCAGTGCCCTCTGTTTTCCTGGAGGAAAATAGAGCTTCACATCTATTGAAAAGTTTACCAGTGTATTTTAAACTCTCTTATTGGCGAAGCTGTTAGTGTCATCGAGGTACTTGAGCTCATATAGTTGTACCACTTTTTAAGCATAGTCACACCAGCAAAGACTTTCTGGCTTATCAAGACACCAGAAGAAAAGCACACAGGCCATGAGCAAACAAAGAAATCCAAGCCAACACAGTTCTGTCTTGCTTAGTACTCTCAAAAATGGCATTTCCAGTTCCCCTGATTTTCAATTCCCCTGGCAATGAGGACAAAGTAGTCACCTCTTCTGCACACAACAAAACCATTCTCATTGCAAGAGCAGTACTTGAAGCCTCCTGAGCACCCTCAGGTCTGGTGTTAAGGCCTTGGGGAATCCAGGAGCCCTTGGAGAGACAGGGTTTGCCCAGCTCATGAGTGCCCACAACCTGTACATCCCTCTTACGAGCTTGTCAGCAGGAACATGGAACATTTCATTTAAGCAAGATGGTTGGCCAAGTCTTCTTTAAGCAGTTATAAGTAAAAGAACTTAATATCATTATGAAAGAATATTTAGGCAAACTGTTACAGTAGAAACCTGGTGATGGACTGGGTCTCACCTCTCAGCTCCAGGTGTTTCAATTCTAAGTCTTATTAAGTTACTGTCAGGCAGAAGGAAGTGGCAAATACAACAGCATAAAGGCAAAGAAAGGGGATATCCTCACTGCAAACGAAGGTTGAAGTGATCAGTGCATTACCTGGTGTAATCCATAGTACACAGCATCCACTGCAAAGATGCATCCGTATCACCAGGGTGCACCTTCCACATCTTCCAGTCCCATCACACAGTGACTGGGCAGAGCTGGCCAGAAAGTTGTCCCTTCATAAGAAATTCTGAATAATTCTGAAAGAGAAGACAACGCATTGGTTTTGAAATTCAAAATTATTGTTACTTTTTCAGGAAAACAAAGAACAGATCAAGAATAAGTTGATTTTTAAACCTCACCACCAGGCCCATCCCTGCCAAACACATTGAGATCTCATGAAATCAAAGACAAGGGAGGCATTGCAGAGGAATGACTCTCTCAGCCCAAATTCTGGCATCTTGGGGTAAGCATTTAAGCTACTGTTCAGCCTGTAGAATTGGAAAAGTGCTGCCCTGAGAGCCTTACCGCTCAAGGGTTACTTGAAGGTAGCAGCCACCAAACACTGTCAGAGATAAGACAAGAAGGGACCAGGGCTGTGACCCAAAAGAGCAACTATTTCATTCTCAATAAGATAATATATGCTATAGAAACACAATAAACAACGATACTGCATAATAATTCTCAGTTTTGTATTGTTTACTGTTTGGGGTCCCTTTTCCTCCAAGTCAGAGGCAAGTGGCTTGGTACCCATCTAGAATAAATGTTTAAAACACCAATATAAAGACATCCTCCATCTTTTTTCTTTGCCAGTCTCTTGATCTTTCAGCACTGCTAACAGGTCTGCTGTTTACAGAGCAGTGACAAAGCCTGATTAGGGATGCATCTTTAAAAAAAAAAAGATATGAGGAAAGGAAGGAGCAGATATCCTCGAGATCAGATGATTCCTCAAAATGTTTGATCCCTCAGATCAAATGCAATGTTTTTCCTCCCACTGTGTGTGCATGTGTGCATCTGCACCAGTTTACTGGCAGGTACCATGGCCGTTAGAATTCCTGATCACAGTCACAAGAGAATCATAGCAGAAAGGAACAAACATTGTCCATTAAAAGACAGCCTTGAGTTGTTTTTTGCCAGTTTTCTTGCTTTAGGCTGAGACTTTGGTGTTCATTCAAACCACTGAAGTCTCTTATCAGGGACAGCACAGCATAAAAGTTGAAATGGAAAAACACAGGCAATCTGAGTTTCCTTAGAAAATATTAGAAGGCAAAGTTTGAAATGTTCATTTTAAACTTCTTTCTCTTCACAGTTCTCTCTCCCTCAAAGAAAAAAAAACCCAAACCTGAAAGAAACTGAAAAAAGAAGGAGGCAGAAGAAAAGAAAAACCTGGGAAAAAAAGATTACTTCCCCAGGTTTCTATTCTGCTTTTTCATATGCATCATCTTCCTAGCCACAGAAAAGGAAAATGATCTTCTATTAATCACGTTAAGTTTAACCACCCCCTAAAATTTCCAGTCTCACAAACCAGAAAACTCTCAGATAGCTATATCATTTTCCTGATGCATCCACCTTCCTTCATGAAATAAAGTTTATGTCAAAGGAAATACAGGAATAAATGGGGCTCTGTATCATCCTAAAACCAAACTTTAATACCTTGGATTTATTAAGAATGGGAAAGAAATGGTAGAACTAAAATTTCCACCACAGCACATGGGGTTTTGTCCTTTCTCACTGTTCATACTGACTTATCAGCCCATAGCAAGAAGCAGAGCCTATGATGAGATGAGTGCAATATCTCAGCCAGGTACCTCACCCAGGGCTGGGGATCCCTTCCTTGGTCTGCTTCTCAACCTTGAAGTTGTCCTTGCCTGATCTGTGTCTGCAGAGTAGTGAAACCCAGTTCTCTTAGAACATGTTGTGTGATTTCTAGATGCAAAGCTACACAATACAGTGCTATAGAGTAAGTGCTGTCGTACACTTGGTTGTTACCCAAGAGAGCTCACGTCATTCCACAGAGCAGCACTTGACTAATTCGACAGACTACAAGAGATGGGGAAATCCAAGTCCTTTTCACATTATACAGGCCTTGAGGTACAAAATCTTTAGAGCAAACTGCCAAAACAATCTTATCTTTTAAACTCTTATTTTGTACCCATTTGGGTTTTCAGGTAACCAACAAACTCATCTTTATTCGTAGGCAATTTGTTTTATAGCTGCCTGTAATCTCCCAACTTCCAGACTGAAAATCATTTAAAAACAAATGAGCTTCCCTGCAGATAAAATTCAGAATCTCTCTGAGCTTTCAAGATAATAAAACTAAAAGGCAATGTTAAGTTGAAAGGGGAGATGAAAAACAGAAGAGACTTAGAAAGTCCCAGAAAGTTCGGAATTTGACCTTAAGGCTAGAAGAAATGGGCAGAGAGTAAATTCTTCATTTCCATATGCCATCTTATGGAATTGGGATGAGACCAGCAGTGGAGCACAGTGTCTGTACCTTGTTAGCACTGTTCATATTCTCATGTGTTTTTGTATGTCTGTGTTTGCACTTCAGCCGGGCCTAGTGCCATCACATTATATATTCACACCTTCAGACTTTACAGCCAAGATTTGCAAAAAGCTCTAGTAGCTTGAGGTGCTTCCAATGCTGAAACATCCTACAGCGAGCATCTTGGCAGTACTTCTATTAAAGCAGGCCTTTTAGAGGTGTCTCAGTCCAGATGCTCAAATAGGCTGGTACCCCATAATCATCAATTTGTGACAAAACCTAGTAGCAATATGAGGCACATTTCCATATATATAAACTGCTGATGGAGTTGATAGGCTGGTTTGCTTGGACATTTCAATAATATCTGATATCAAATATTAGATAGTTGTAAACCTGCCTCTCTCTTCTCCTATACTTTAGTGTTCTAATGAACTGCACCAAAATGCTTTGCAGGAACACTCTGCTTACTGTGGCCTGGCACCTGTGAAACACATTTTTCCTTGTTGGTTGGTAGCACTAACCCCACGGTGCCCCATGGCAGCAGCTCCTCTGTGATGGACTGCTGAAGCATGGCCTCTTGGTGTCAGTGACACAGCACCATTTCCACTCAGACTTCTACGGGATACAGCCCGTGCCAACTAATACAGAGATACGATACCCAACAAGCGAGGGGATCTTTTCCACTGAACATGGTACCATGGTCTTTGATCTGTCTCTGCAGACTTTACCACTCTCATCTTTATTTCAGTTCATGCAGATTCTTAAAGCCCACTTTTAGAACACAAGGCAACTGCATGTCTCATTTGTCTAATGCTAAACATTAGCATAAATATATTATTACATTTTTCTACTATTTTTACAGATTCTTACAGACTTGCAAAAGTCTTCCACCGTGTGTGATAATTGCAATTATATTCACCATATGATTTAGTCACTTTTGTAAGGTTTTCCTCTAAATTTAAAATAAGCCTTGAAAACAATTAAGTTGCAAACATCATTAATAGTAATCTCTTTCCCTACTTCCATGGAAATTCAGCAGTACATCACCATTCTTGTTTAGGCTCACAACACTCTCTATCCCATTCCTTTCTCTGAAATTGTTCTGCCACATATATGCTGCAAATGTCCCTCTCCACAACAGTTCAGCTGCACATCATACCATGGAAGGAATTGTGCACTGGTGCCTGCAGGGGAACAATTCACTCTCTTTTACTCTACAACTTCCAACAGCCTTAGTACACAAAAGAACAAGACACATTCTGATGAATACACTGGCTAACAAGCTGCCACATCTGTGAAAAAATAGTTATTTTATTGGAGAAATTTTAGATGCCCTTAACATAATAAACTGGGAGAAAAAGGCAGAGGAAGATTGTTAGGACAGAAAATGAAAAGAGCTTGCCCAAGAGGTTACACCTCTCAGCACATTTTGTAAGGCTTCACATATATGCAAATGTCCCCCTGTGATTTTGCACATCAGCACAATGTAAAAGACTAGATGAGTCTGTAGGGAAGGGTAAAAAATAAAATAGGCCAGCAAAGGAACCCCTGTACACACAACTGTTCCAAAAAAAAAAAGAAAAAGAAAAAGGGAGAAAGTGCACAGCACAATCACATGTGTGGATTGATTTCAGATCTCACACCCAGGCATTTCAGACAAGGCAAGCTGGGAAAATCAGCTGCATAACAAAAGAGCAGGATACTGACAGGGTCGTTGTTGAAGGAGTACCAGGAATAGAAGACACTGGCTTCTTGCAATAAAACCAAATTCTTTGAATCCCCATCTTCTCCCCACACACACTGTTATGAGAACAAAAAGAGACCGTACCCTGGCACTAAAATAACTTGCACTGTGCCCCTCTAAATCATTTGTGCAAAGTAAACAGGTACCACACAATAACAATCACAGCCACATTGTATCCTGAAATCAGCCCAGGCTGACACAGCATCCCAGGAGTGGACATGTCCAGACAGTTTGGCATGGAGAGCATCGCATCGGGTGAGTTAGAGCCAGCCATGCAGACCTCCCAGTCAAGCATAACAATTTCAGGCAGACTGGAATGGTACAGATCTTGAAATCACCCCTCAGCCCTGCACGACATAACACCTTTCTCATCACACCTCCACATGTCAGAGTAACATGAAAACACCCAGAGACCCAACTCCTGACAGCAGAAGTCAACCAGCCTATGAAAAGTAACAATCCTAGAGAGTTTGAAACAATCATGAAAATAATTAATTTGAGATTGGCCAAGAAGCAAGTGTGGTTTTGCATACCCAGGTTTCTGTTTCTAAAAGCACACACAGTGACACAAATACATACCAAACAATTTTTGTGTTCTGGTAACCGAGCAGTCCCTTCAATGTCACACATGACAAAGGTGTCACCTCACCAAAGGCTCAAGGCCCTTGTGGCAGCTCAATATTAAAGTGCTGAAATAAGCACTGTGTGTTTTCTTTTTCAGGGAAAAGGAAAAAACCCACTGTTTGACCTTCAACTCAGCAGCCTCTTCTGCACCTACCACAATCCTAAGGCTGAAAAATATACTTCCTTTTCCAAAAGAAGGAGGAAGATCCGTATCTGGCAAACAGGCAGATCAAATGAATCACTATTTGTGGAGAAGCAATTATCAACATGCACTGAGGGGTATATGAGCCTGTTTGCAACATCAGAGCAACAGCAAAGCTTCACCGGAAAGATCCCATTAGTTTTATCTCACAGCAGATCCTCAAAGCTGCCCTAAAGGCACAACATATCCAAAAAGAAACATTTCTTAGCAAGATCCAAGCATCCTTCTCTCTCTAGTTTGTAAGGTTTCACCATTGTCAAGAAAGATTTTCAAAATGAACTTTCATTTTTCCATTTTAAACTGAATGAATAAAAATAAAAAGTAGAATAGAATTATCCTCAGTTCACTGATTCACACCAGCAGATGGCTGGCACTCACCCTCACCCTCTTTCTGTCCAAAAGAATTCATAATACAATGCTCTAGGACGTGTCTCAGCCTACTAAACCTGAATTGTCTGACTGTAAAGTACACGGCTTTGTACTTGTGTTTTGAGCCTCATAAACATTTGTGGCCATATTTAAAAGATCCAAGTAAATGAATGATGTAGGTTTTCAGCTACACTCTCTTCGGTTACTTAATTAAATGAATCCTCATTGGAATATGATAAATGTAATTATTTCCATTGAATCAGCAACCCAGCATGCTAGTACTGGATTATCTAATCTAGAAAAAAAATAAACAAAGAAAGAAAGAAAACAGCAGAATTCCCAGCCAAGGACCAAGTGCCAAGCAGGACTATGAGAGGGGTCAGAGGAAGCAGCATGATAAAGTGTTGCCATGTATCTGAGAGAACAGGGCTGCAGGATTTACCATCTCCAGCCACTTTCAGAAGCAACAGAGACAGCACCCTCACCTTATCAACACGAGCCAGAAAGCAACCAAGGTCCGAGGAAGACCTTTGCATTATTTTTCTGCAATTAATGGAGCAAAAGGTGAACCTTAATCAGTAAGGAATAAAACTGAGATGACTTACAAGGAATGCTAAGAAAGGCCAAATTTCTCTAAACTTTGCACAACACTCTTACACCAGCTATAGCAAGATGGCAAATCACATATTTAGTTGAAGATACTCAACGGTGTGGGCTGTTGGTGTCAATATTCAGATTGTATCTGCAAACATCTCCCCCAAAACAGATTGACACTATGCTTAGTGGAACCTAGCATTATCTAATCTAACTGTAAAATATTCGGTAGTTTAAAATTCAGTCATGTCAGCTGGAGTCTAATTTATCTCTCCCCTGTGGATTCCAAGTGTCTTTTCAAAGCTTTTTTGGCTTTAAAAAGCAGAGCCAAAAAAAAAGCGCATAATTTATAGTATGAATTCTGTATCTCCCTTACAGATTTGTGCCAATAGATGGGGTTTTGATCAAAAGAAAAGGCGAATGTTAAGATAAGGTCATCTCCTCTAACATATACGGCACCTCAAATCAAAGGCTTGTTCAGTTTGTCAGTACGAAAATGGGTATTACGGCCTAATTCATCTTCAAGAGTGAACATTATGTAGAAGATATGGGCAGAAAGAAATTTTTTCATCCTGTGAAATTTTGAGATTTTCATTTGCCTTGTATTCTTTTTGAGGAAAAAACCCTCAACCAACAACCCCTAAAACCACAGCAAATAATTAAACCGTGTAGAACAGCAATCGCTGACCTGGAAGGTCGCAAAGATGCATACAAATCCCATTTCTCAATCAATTCAAATGAAATTTAGGATAGAAATCTTTCAAGAGCAGCCCAAGATGCACACACCTATGCTCCACACACCTATGAATGTGAGTGACAAATCCTTTGAAATACCCTTTCAAAGATTACTGTTCTGCCTTGTCAAGATAACTATGAAATTTTCTTGAAGAAGTTGTCTCTTTTGAAAATCAAACCTATGTGCAGATGAGAGATTTAAAGTGGAGAATAAGAAAGTATGAGCTCTTTCAGCATTACAAGGAATAAACAACAGGCTGCATTTGAAAAAAATAATGGAATCCAGCAAAAAAGAATTTTAATCAATGTGCTTAAAATTCGCAATTTATCTTTTACCCTGACGAAAAAGGGTCTGAAAGAAAAAGCAAGTCCAAGGAATTCTGTAATTCTTGAATCCCAGTCTGGAACAAGGATCATCAGAAGCTATTCAAAGGCCTGTGTACATGCTGCTTAAGTTCTCACACAAATTGTGAATTAAGTTATCCTCATTAAAATTATTCATAAAATTCACTATTTTTTTTGTTGATTACTTATCTGTGAAACATTTATTATCACAAAATGAACTTGCAGATTTAACTCAGGAAAATATTTTGCCCCACGTTTCAGTCAGCATAAATTTCTTTGCCTTTTTCTCAATTTTATCCAATCTTGGGATTTGCGCCTTCACATTCTGTTGCAAGCAGAATATCATTTCATATGTCATATCACATATCATCACCAAACCCAAAGTTCAAATAAAAGGAAGCACGGTCCGATTCTCTGATGCATTTTGATACAATATGACCTATTCTTTGAGAATGGACTATGATATAAAGCCCTGAGGACATTTTCAAGTTTAGAGGGCACATTGGTTGAAAAAGACTCCCTGGTTAAACTGTTGCCCCCATTATGACAGTGAAAAAAACAGGCCATTACTTCAGCTGGGGAAGAAATTCACCTTTAGATTTTAGGGCTACTCCGTCTGGCCTCCTCTACAGTCTAAAATACACAGGACAAGGAGTTTTCCAAGTAATTAATGTTCCAAACTCCATTTTATAAAACTACCAATCTTAAATATTCAGAGTCTATAATGTCCTTTACATTTAGAAAATGTGAAAGGGTTTCATGAAAACCCTAAGGAAAATCATTTATATTTCTTTTAAAATCACCTGCCTTCCACTCTGGCTAATAATATCCATAACAGCACATTGGCTTAGCACAAACAAATTAGTATTAATTAGGAAGTGATGCTTTAGGGTATTTTCCTGTCCCCCAACACTGAAAGCATGTTTCCAATTCAGTACAAATTTATCTTGAAAACAAATTCATGACCCTTTTGTTGTTAGATTTTTTGTTGTACTTGTTGCTGTTGTATTAAGAAATGTAAATCGTATTTAATTTCCATCAAAGTAACAAACTATTTTTTGTTTCTCCAAGCATGAGTTGAATCATAGCACCTTGTTTCCTTTTGCACATCCTGTCTTTGCACTGCACTTTTGATTGCTGTTGATTAGTTCAAAGAGCAGCCAGTGGAAAAAAAGATGTTGAAATAAGATAGCGAAGTCAAGCACTTTCAGTTATGAAATATAACATGTTCTGAAGATTTGGTATAAAATCTAATCCAGACTTATTATGATGATGATTAGAGAAAATCACAATTTAAGGTAAATAAAATAATTTGCCGAAATCTACATCACCCTGTGAGGATGTTGACATTTCAATTTTCATGCAGACCCTTCTTATGAATGAAATTAATTTTACTGGAAAAAATATTAAGAACTCAACCCTAAACAACACTTGTGCTCTAGGAAATTGAGTACAAGCAAATTGAGATCTGTTATTCATGTGTCTCTCACACTGTGAAGAATGTGAATCTCTCATCCAAAACAGCAGACTAAGAAACTGTAAAAAGATATTTGGGAAGAGAGGAAGATGTCATGTTTAAAATAAATGCTTTTGCTCTTAAAAGACAATGGAAGTGAGCTAATTGCTTCATGATGTAGAAAGTATTGAAGTATGAAAACAATCTGCAATTCAGAGAACCGTTCTGTGTCCACAAGTCAAGAGTTCAGTACCAATGCTTTACTCCTTCATTTTAACGTAGCTGCACTAATTCCTACTATCATTTTTCTGCTTGCATTAGATCTCCCTGAAGTTCAGCAGATTCCATTTCCCATCTGGAAATGCTGGAAGCAGATAACTCAAACCGACTATTTCTGTGGATACAAATGTTTGATAAACCAAGGTAATGAAACGCTCTCCTTTCTGCAACTAGGAAAAGCACTGTGGTTTTCATTAAAAAAAAAGAAAGAAATAAACAAAAAAACAGATACCAGGAGCTTCTCAAACACAAAATTAAGAGCAGTCATTTTCTGGTTTTCTTACAGAAAAAATAATTTAATAAAAAAGCCTCACCGTTTCCTGCAGGCAGTTTTGGAGACTAACACAGAGCCAAGGATGTTAGCCATAAACCACATTTTACAATTTTAAATTGTCCAGAAACCACAGGCTTATTACGTTAAGTACCTAAAGCTCAAACCAGAAGAGTACTGTATGTGTTCTCAGGAAAGTAAGCCCTCCCCTAGTTTACGTTTTGACTAAATAAGACCTGTATAAGAAAGCTTTCTTGCACTCATTTCTACAAGTCACCTTGCCCCTTTCAGAAGATGGTCTTGCTCTTCCACCCAAGAAATACCAATTAAATTACAACTTGCAGTCTGGAACTCACCGAATATCCCCACCAAGGTCTTGATTTCCCTTCTCTCACCACAGCTCCTGCTTTGCCCATTTGTGGTGTAACTCATGGACACTTCTGGCACCACTCAGAGTAAAATAAGCCGCTTACTTCACCACTTCGGTGAAGTACTGAGCAACAGCCCTTGTAGGCAGGGCCATTGTAGGCCCTTGTAGTAACAACTCTGTGGTTACTATATTATATATTACAAGATCAGGCACTTTACAAGTTATTCAAATACAGAATGTCCATATCAATAGAAGGTCATCATAGTCTGTCACTTAATTGCTTTTCAGTAAATATCCTCAATTGCTCTGTCCATCAGAAACCTCAGTTCATTCAAAATTCATCACTATAGACAAATGATTTAACACATTCCTCTGCACAGTTCATTAGCTGAAACCTACCTCAGGTGGATTCACCTTGACTCTTTCAGAAGCATGAAAATACTAACACAAAGTTTCCTTTAAATTATAATTTGCAAACCGACATGTTATTTACTTATCAAAGAGAACTGTAATTATTTTTATGTTTCCTCAAAATAAATGTACCATGGAGTGTTGAGTTAGTTTAAATAATGTTGCCTTCAAATTGACCTGTCATTTGCACATCAGTTCCGCTAATAATAAACCTTCAGACCACACCTCATCTCCAATAAAACCTGAATTCTAACATCAGCTAGTATTCTCATTGCAGTGGCTGCTTTGGCCTTCAAAACCCCAATCACTGGAAAACTCTATTACACTAATGGAAAATGTCCAGTCTGCCTCTGAGAAAAGTGAGCTAATTTATATGTAAACCCATGTAACACAGTGTTTCATTTCCTCAGGCCTGACTCACACTGATAAGCTGTTAGTCCAAATGAGGGGAAACAGCCTTTTTAACACAAAATTAGCTGTTGAGCATCCTGCTCATTCTCTCCATGCTTGATCTAAGCGTTCTCATTCAATGATACCGTACACAGCAGGACCAAAAAGAGAACTGGAGGACCTCAGGGCATTTTGCTCTACTTCTGTTAATACAGAAAGGTTTGAAGCCCTGAGGATATTTATCTCTTGTCCAAAACTTGAAGTGGGGAAGTCAGCCACACCATGTAGGAAGGGGAACTTATGCTGTTTTGAAGGTCTGTCCTTTTTAGCAAAATTCATGCATTACACCTGTATTTCTCTGTCGTGGTGAGGGATGTATCTGGAGAGGGTTGCTGGATCGTGACTGCAATGGGTGTGCTGGAGAGCCCAGCCGCATCCCAGAGACCAGCCTCCCTACGGCCTCCACTGGCAATGTTCTGAACCCTAACAATGGTAAATATTTTACTGCTTATTATTCATATTTACCTCTTTCTTTAGAGATCACAGATTGGATCTCTAATGTACCTGAATGAGGTACAAGCAGTTATCCTTGCTGCTAATTAGTCCTCAATTACTGCTAACATAAGATGGATTCTCCGATAATTTGTCGGTTATTTGTGTTTAGGAACAGCCTTGAAACGCATAATTTGAGACCACTTAGAGGCAGTTTGTTTGAAATCTGCTTTTTCTTCCTTTCTCCAGGATTTCAATTTCAGATGAACAGCCCGGCTTTTGTTTTTAATTGCTTCTGCAAGAGTTGTCACACTTAACTTATAACTGTACATCTCAGGTGGAATTAATCTCCCCCAGTTCACATTAGTAATAGCGTTGCGAGAACAACTGATCCTCTGCATCTGTGGGAAATCTGAAAAATATGGTGGAAAACTGTTTCAGATAGATCCCAAGACAAACATGTTTGCTTTTTCTTCCAGGCAAAACTCCCAAACTAATCTTGATTAACTTCAAATTGAATTAGGTCATACATACTGCTTTTGTTTAAAACTATTTTTCTTTGTTTGAAGCTATTGTTTTTAACATTTCAAAAATAGTTTAATTAGAATGTTTGGGGAAAAAAATATTGAAAGATAAACTATATTTTAAATATTATCCTAAAAATACCAGGGGCATAGGAGGAGACAAGTCTAAGCTCTCTCCGGAAAATTTTGCCTAATGTTATTTTAATACCCTTTTCTGTTAGGACTAAAACTGTCCCTCAGAAAAATTAATTAAGCCCAAACAATACAAAACAAAATCCTGTGTCGTGTTCAAGGAACCTGCTGGGACCTATCTGCGCTACTGTAAGATCCTTTAATGAGTACTCATTAAATTAACATCTACCCCCACAGCAAGTTCAGCAGTAAAAGATATAAGCAGAGGAGCTTTAAATGGCTTTTCCTGCTCTGAGAGCTCCCGCTGTCTCATTTGGTTCAGGCAGCTTGAGTTCTGTGCCCCCGCACTCCCGGGAAGCTGAGGCTGGCTGCAGAGCAGGTTCACCAGACTTCATCTTTACTGTAAATTTCCAGCATTAAGAAGAAGACTACTTAACCTCAAGCATAGTTGACCCTGAAATTAAGAATACATCCCCAAAGGAGGTTTGCATCGAGCTACACGCAGCTCCACAGAGTGGCTTAGGTTATCACCGCTCCCTCGTACACAAGAAGTCCCGAGGTGGGATCCCATCAGCAGTTCCCCTTGAGGCTTCCCTTCAGCTGGCGCTTCGAGGAAGGATGCTGCCTATCTCACTCGGCAGGATTTCACTTCTCTTCCTTAATCCTCGACTTTCCCAAATGAAGGAAGTTTGTGAGAAGCTGGCTGTCTAGTAGGGAAACTCCTTGATGACTTGTAAAAGCCCTTGCCTGGAAATGGCTCATACCTTACAAAGCTAGGCTACAGTCAGAGGGATACAACAGGGACAAAGATACAGTTTAATATTGAAGAGTGTTCCATATGCTTGCCCATTAATTAAAAAAAAAGAAGTTTCCCTCTTGTAGGTGATTTAGATGTACTACTAGAGTACTATGGAGACCAATATGAATGTATCAAAGTTTTATAGCAATACTTAGATGAACATAAAGAAATCTCAGTTAGATTTCGTGCTGACTCACATACCCTGCGAAAAACATAGATAGGTTGCTTTAAACTCAGTGCAGTTTTGTTTTTACAGAGTTTGCCATGCTGTTTGCTGGCTGGATAATGCACCTGCTTCAAAAAGCATCTATATACACTTGGCATCTGGAAAAGGCATACGACTTGATACATTTTTAATATTAAGGCATCACGAAGTAAGTTACCAAGTGTTCAGGATCACTCGACTGGCACAAAGTATTGGCTGGTGCATAAGAAAAGTAATGGCATATTAGGATAGTCCACTGCATCAAAGATACTGTCTTTCTCTTATGAAACCAACCTCTAATACCTCCTGCAGGGGGGGTGTACTAGATAACCTGCAAAGGTCCATTCCCAACCCAAAGAGTTCTATGATTCTGTGATCTTGGCTAGGCTAGGGCAGACTTCAGTATCAGTTAAAGCAGCACCGAACATGAAATTCATCGACATGAACACAATGCTTCTCAATGAGATTGAACTGTCTAAAGAAACCGTATGTGTTCAACATATACCCTACATGTGATGAGGAATCCCAAGATGTTCTATGGGGTCTTTGCTTTTGGAGAGTTCAAATCCAGTACACAGCCTCCTAACTAGTCCTGAGCTTACTGCTGCCACTATTGGCAGCTCCTCTAAGGTCAAGGAACACTGGGCTCGGTCCTTTACAGGCAGAGTAACAAACAGCCTCTTAAGGCACTTACAGCCTATATAGAGAGCAAACAACACCTGATGAACCTTGTTTAATCTTTCTTTGTATCCAAAACCAATTCAATGGCTTGTACTGTTGAGCTGAGCAAGAACTTAGTTAGCAACTTCTAGGCCCTCACTTCGACGTCTAGTCAACAGATTTCTGCATTCAAAGTGCAGCAACTCCAAGCCATGGGACAGCATTTTAGATGGTTACTGCTGTCAGCTTCAGATGTGGAATCTACCAGAGGAAATAAGAAGCATTTTGGAGAAACATTTATTGGATGCATACCAGTCCTTTACGACAAACCTCTTTCAGACCCAGGAGCCCTGGCCCTTCCTCTAAATCATTTGGGAAATATCACCCCAGGGCAGTCTCACTAAGAACAAACAGATCCTCTAAGCAGGACTGGGAGACAGCAAGCCGACACAGGGATATCAAGAAACAAAACTCTGCAGTGCAATTGGATAGATACAGCTTGCTAAAGTCTTGACAGCACTTTAACTCTATATAAGTAGTAGTAAAAGCAGTGACTTCCTGAATGGTTCTCTTACAGAACAGAGACAAAGACATTTCTGCCCTATCACAGGCATTATGGAGTAGAGCATTTTTTCCTGGAAATTAAAGAATATTTTATCTCCACTACAGTGTCCAGGGGATAAAAAGCTGTGGCCTGGCATGGCAGGAGTACACAAAAGGGTTGTATACAAGAGGTATAAGTCTTTGGTTTTGTTGGCTTATTTTGTTTTAGTGTTGTGTTGAGCCCAGGGTCATTTTTCATTTGGGGCCTCGTGACAGAGCAGGTGAGATGGTCCATGCAAAACTGTTCTACCTGCTTTAAAAAATGAAGAAGAAAGAGGGAAGAAGGAATTTAGAAATAGATTTATTATGATGGAGATTACTACAGGAATGATTTCTAGTGGTTAAAGAATTTCCTTCTGCCTGGAGCTTTTTGTTTTCTCCTCAGCTTTTTTTCATTTTATTGTGCTTTAAGAAAGAAAGAATTTAACATACACACTCACTTTCTCTGTCTGCTCTTCCCTGAATCTGTAGCCCATCTTTCTCTCTGGCTGCAGTCGAACTGTGATAATGAAACTTCCTTTTGTTCTTGAAGCCGACTGCTGGGAGTAATGGGGGAGCATCAAGGTCAGCAAAGAATCTACTAATGTATAAAGGACCAAGCACACAAGTTCTCTCCAGATAAACTAAGGTGGTGCAGAATAAGAAAGCCTGAACTGAGGTTCTGTGTGCTGCACATCCCTGTGGAGAATTTCACCAAGCTGAAATCAGTGTTAAACTACATCTGAAACTGAGCAAAATTTGGAGGCATTCTACATTTACCCTGGTGGCTTTCATGTTGTTGTCTAACAATACTTCTTAAGAGACTGTTGAAGCAGAGACTCAGAAGCTGGATTGCTTTGCAATAATGCTGTAGCCCTTAGGCCTCTGCTACTATTAAATCTACTTTTATGAGTGGGCCATAAAGCTTGATATGGTGGAGCAGAATTACACCCTACGGCCAGGAGCTGTGCCCACCATTCTGGAAGGGAAGGAACAGAAGCCATGCCCACGAATACAGCTTACGGCAAAAGTAAGTCACACGGTTTAAATAAAGCTCACTGTGATATGGAGACGCTCCTTTGTGACTGACCACCCCTTCTGTTCTGGACAGCTGAGTTGCTGTAGCCATTGGGAAAATTTACTTTATTGATTTCTACATGGGTGATTAGTTTTAAGGAAGACCCAGATATTTCAGTCTCATATGTAACACAGGAAGAAAACACCAGTAGACACCAAATAGCCTAGCACAGCCTAAATGCTCCTTCAAAACTCAACAAGAAATACAGATTACCAGACCAGATGCCCTTACCCCATGTCCACTAAGTTTCCATCTGTTATGGCAACCCAAATCCCCTATATAAACCTACTCCTAGATCAAGTCCTCATTACTGTCTCCTAAACTTTCAGATCACATTGTCTTTGTAGTCCAAAACCCAGGCCAATTTCAGCAACAGTTTCTAGTCCCAGATCAAAATCTGCCCCAACAGACCTGTCAGCTCCTGTCACCCCACAGTCTTAGGCACTGTACCCTTCACTAACAAGTATGTTTGGGATTTTTTCGTACCTTCTGTCCTCTACCCCAATTATAACTCCTATCCAACAACTCCTAGTCCTAATCCCAAGTATTGTCCAACTCCAGAAAAAAAATCTAGCTCAAGTCAATGCCTGTAAGCTCCAAACCTCACCTTTAACCATACCATAACCAAATCGTACCTACCCAATGCCAAAGATAAGCTGGTTGCCTGTCTTAACTGGTAGTCTTCTGTCACAGTCACATTGCTGCTGATTCTTTGTCTCAGTATTCCTCCTCATGCCTCAGGACTTCATAGGCACAGAGGATTTCACTGCCATTACCAGCTGTGAAGGAACATGAATTACTTCCGAAAAAGAGAAAGGCGTAGGTGGAACAGTAGGAAGCATCCTGTTCTCTAATGGTTATTTCCATTCAGATGCTGAATCAGGGAACACTTTCAGATGAGTGCCGTCACTGTTTGGAACGCACATCTTAAATGCTATCGATTTTTAAAATGAGTTCATTGGAGGAATACTTTGCCATTTACAATGTTCTAGATGAAGTCATCATCAGCTTTCCAGTGGCATTTGGAAAGCCACATTCCAGACAAACAAGCTCTCAGGGAACGTATGAATGCTGGGCCACCTTCCATTTTTCTGAGCATTGTTCAGCTACAGCCAAAAAACACTTAGGCATTCATTCATCTTTGTAATGTTTTTTACCGAGCTAGAGTCAACATGGATTCTCACAATCACCATCTGGGAGATGTTTAATGCACGTGCAGTACCCATCAGCTCTCAGATGTCTACACTTGTTAAAGACTACCTAGTGCATTCTCTTATCTTTCAAGTGAGGCAGCTGAAGCACAGACCATGGCTGATGTCAGAGCAATCTGCAAGCACCATTCACTTTACTTTGCCGAGCAAAGGAACCAGGTCACCTTGACACTGAAGATGAAGGTGTTTGTATTTCTGAGCTACAGGCAAATCCTTTGAAGTCAAGCTGCAGAGCATGAAGTTAAACACACTTAAAGTCTTCCTCCACAGCAAACTCATACCTGACAAACACACCAGCGAAAGGCCAGGAAGCAAGAACCATCTCAATTAAGAACGACAGTTTTTGCCAAGCACTGACTCTAAAGTGGGATATAAACCTCAGAACCTGATATGCATTTGAACAGAAATAACTGATTTGAAGGATCAGCTAAAGCCAGATACAATTTCAAGGCTACTGGCAGCCTTAACCACAGCACACCTATAAGTAATTCCTGTAATTCCAGCTGTGACAGCTCTGAGAAGACTGTATTTCCAACTACATAAAAAGTGTGACAGTCACCTCCAGCATCTGCTCCTTGAATGTCAGGAGTAGTCCAGCAAGAGGACTTGGTGTTTACAAGTTTACTTACAATTTAAACTGGCTCAGGGCAAAGAGATATCAGCTTATTTCTTTCAATTAGCCACTCTACACACTGATGTGCCCAAGCCAATGCAGTTGCTGATGGCAGCACACATCAGCAGATCTGGTTATTTTAACTTAGTTAGACACGTGAAAGAGCCTGACAAGAACTGTGCCTTTAGAGGATTTGCCCGAGAGGCAGCTGCTCCACTGGGCTCTGGGTTAGAGGTTAGTTTGAACAGGGGAAAATAATTCAGCAGAAAACATTTCCAAGTGACCTATAATTAAAACATGATCACTTCTCAGACAAAGCATGATCAGAGTATGCAAGATAGTTCATAAAGCAGATACTGCTTTCCTGTTAGGTAGAGCTAAAGCTCCCCGGTAGCTGCCTTTTTATACATACTACCCTAAAGGCTGTTTCTGGCACCATTTGATTGGAAATGTGTTAAGGCACAGATTTTCTTCTGATATGACAAAAACTCCATATACACCATGAGGTTTTTTTCCAGTAGGAAGGGATTACAAGAATCAGAGGCCAGGTTTTATTTATACACACACACACACACAAAAGCATACTCCGTGTGTATGTGTGCTCATGCACACACCACTGTAAAACAGCCTCACAGCCCAAATGGAAAGATTAGTCTAGGCTTTCTTTAATATAACACTGACTCCTGACATTTCCTTTTGTAAGAGTTATCAGGATTTACTGCTAGCAGAAGCTGCCAAAACCCTTATTCCCAAACCCGCTGCATTGCTCCCTTTTGCTATTTCTGCCAATCCCTCTTCTGCGCAGGGCATGAACACCTCACCTTACACAGCAGGACCTCAATAAAAGAGCTGGAAGGAGAGGGTTTTGCAGGCAGGGTAATAGATCAAACAGAGAAGCAGAACAAATTCCACAAAGGATGTTTCTTCACAGATAATTTTATGCCAGCAGCCACCCCTCACGTAATAGGAACCATCTTGCTTATATCAGCTTGGAAAGAGGTGATCAGCCTGATGTCTGGATTGTGCACTATGCAGAACTTTTAGAATGCTTAGCTTTCTAAAAGTATCTGTTTCAGAGCAGACTTGATTTATGGCTTCATTGACATTGCATTACAGCATTACAACAGCGGGTGACAATGACAAGGCAGTACCAGAGCTCCATCACTCCAGGCAGGATGAGTCACACACGAGTGCTAAAGGAAGAAATAGCCCATGTGCACAATGGTGAGGGAGCATACAAGAAGCAGGACAGGGGCTTACATGCTGAAAATAAGTATCAGCATTGCTAGTGGCACCTTGTCCTCTTATTCCAGACCACGCTCCAATGGATCTAATCAATGCAAAACCTGACATTTAATGATATAATGCCCTATACTAAATTTTTGAAATGTAATTGTATTTTTTGGCAATGAACTGGTGACACTGTGCAGACATCTCAGGGACTAGAGGGCAGCTATCAGGGGAAAAACAACATTAAAGCAGATCAAATTGCATAAAAATCAGATATACAGGGGTAGACTCAAACCCTGGAAAATTCTTTTGCTTACAATCAGTGTAACCCCCAACCAATTAGTCCCACTGATGTCCTTATTCTACCTCAAATACTCAAAATCTAGACAACTGCCCAAGTTCTTCACTCAACCGGTAGCAAAATTAATCGGTATGCTATACTCATCTATAAGTGATAATTCCACTTATAAATACCAAACTGCATTCTGCCTCACTAAATTTGATGTGAACCAGTAATAACATGAATCTGAAATTGGTTTGGCTCAGCATTCATCATAATTTAGAATCACAAAAAAATTGTGCAATAAAACTTTTGCTATTTTGTCCTGAAGTCTGTGCTAGCTTATAACTGCCTCCCTGCAACAGACATGTCAACAGTATTTTCCGTAGCAATTTCTTTCCCCTAGAAGGTGTAGTTGGCCAACAAGAACTGTAAATTGATCTCTGCTTATCTTCTACTGGCTATTGCAAAAATCAAGTCCTGAAACAGTGTCATCTGCGGTCTGCTAGATGAAATTAAATCTAAACTTGTAGGCTTAATCATACTACTTTGAATGGAGTATCGATTGCAACTAATTTTATTGTATGTTTGGAGAGGTTTGCTTGCTTGCTGGCTAGCTGTCACTTTGATAAATGGGAGCCAGCAAATATCTGAAAGGGAATTGATATTTATATTTGAGAAAATACCACCAGTAAGTGTACAAAGAGAAATGGTCCATCCTCTTTACTAGCAATCACAGGAGCGACTGGGTTTGAGGAGCCATAGTCAGACCTACCCTAAAAGCAGAGGTCAGTTCAGAATATCTGGCTACTTCAAATTGCATTTTCTAACATCCACTGCAGCTCAGGGGAGTTTGGCCCCTGCATGAATAGCAGTTGTCTCTTTGAATTTCAGAAATACTCTGCTGGCAAAGCTCACGGGACAGTCATGCCATTTAGTCAGGACTACCTGTGGCAGCAGGGGTTGGAACTGGGTGATCTTTAAGGTCCCTTCCAGCCCAAACCATTCTATGATTCTGTGACTGTGACCATTCAAATGCTGAGGTGTGGACAGCAGATAAAAATGGTCCTGAGAATCAAATTATCAGCCTGGATTTCAGCCTTCCATGGACACTAAGGCTACCTGCCTGCCTCTGCCTACCTGACTGGAGCACCAGCAGCAGCTGTAGCCCCATGTATATCAGGATTTTGTTCACAAGTGCACAGTCAGACACGTGTTTCTGTCCTGGTCTTTCTTCTATTACGGCTGCTTTCTGGTGAAGGAAATACTGGTGGGAGAGATCTAAAATCATAGGCTTTGATTGGCAGGCAGCATTAGGGAGGCAGGGTGAGTCATAAGTGATGCAGTCTTTGTTCTTCCTACTTCTATGTCCTATTTCTATGAAATTACCTGAGAACTGATCATTCCTGGGGCATTAATGTTAACAAAACCTGCTTTCATGTTCGTTATTTTAGCTTTTGCTTCACTATAAGGTTATATGAATGTTAGAAGATAAAAGAGACAGGACTGAACAACATTTATCTTACTTTTAGTGAAAATTAATACATTAATATTAAAGACAAAAGTTATATTCCATTTGCTTACTCAGACTCACCCTATTACAGATTCACCGTGTAAACAATTTTCTTTATTCAGTTTGCTTCCTAAGGACAGCCTAAATAGATTTTAAAGGATTGATCAGCAAATATCAGCAAAACCTGCCTAAAACAAAGATATCTTGGAAACTAAATTTAGGGGGAAAAAGCCTGTCAGATATTTTAAAAAAAAAGTCCAGTGTCATTAAGAAAATCTGTCACTCCAGGTTACAAGAATAGTCCATTGTCCACTTGTTTAATATTTTAGAGTTACTTAATCAGTTCAGATTCCTCTTCAGATAGAGATTATAAACCCTTTACCTGTATTTTGGAATATGTAGCAGATTGCAGTAGAACCAGATGCTAAAATCTGTTTACAAGATATATTACTTCAGTTCTTCCATGGATCCTTTTCAGATGTACTGTCCCTGATAATACTGTCTGAATTACAGTGTATTTCTCAATGCCAATTACAGGCCTGTAGTTTCCTTCTGAAGTACGCTTCTCATTCCTCATTAAAGCATGTTCTTATCTTTACAAGTTCAAAGGACTGAACCCTGTTCTTCTTTTCTTTCTCCTCTCGCTCTGTTCTTGCCACTGCTCCAATGTACAGCAGAATTTCTGATGAGATCTTATTTAGTTGTTGGAAACAGAATGGGAGAAGCATGGAAGAAGCATTATCCTTCTGGGCCAAGTGATGTCAGTTCTCAGAGGGCAGTCCATTTCATGAGGTGGTTAAACATTTTACCTGCCTGACATGCATAATTCTACCCAATGACCATTACCAGGGTTGCTTGTATCCTCATGCCTGGACACGACTCCCTCCTGTTTCATTTTTCTTTTTTAAAGAACAGACCACTGCCAAAAGCCTACTATTTTATCTGCATAAAGAGGTTTTATCGTTATAAACAACTAGGATGATTCATCTGAACTCTGAATTCTCTAAGCAGAACTTCAAAATGAGGCAATGAACTATTATTTTACCATATTTTAATCATAAGAACCATTTCAGGCACTATATGCATTTAGGGCCACCAAACCGTAGCACTAGGACTGTGTCTTATATTTAATCCAGATCTTTTATTTGTAATCCACTATATTCAGTTCATTTTTGCTTATCAAGTCTATTTAACAATGTCCAACATCTAAATCTGAAACTGATAAATACATTCTTTCTCTGGTTGACTCAATGGCCAGACCTCACTGCTTCAGGTTTATTACTACACTTTTGTAAAGGGCACCAAGTACCACCTTGGGAAAGGCCTTGCAATAACTCCCTGTCCAGTTCATCAAAACTCATTAAAAGATTTTTATTGTCCTTGACTGGTGTTAGATTACACCATACATTTGTCTACTTAAACTACAAGCTATCAAAGTACATACCTATGTACGACAGACACCCAGGACACACAGGTGGTGTCACCGATGTATCACGAAAATAACCACCTGATGATCAGCAACAACTTCATTTTGAGAAGTTTATTCATACATGTAAACATTTCCATTGGAAATAACATAAGAATTACTACTCTATTCTTGAGTTTCTTTTAGTTTAGTCACAAGAACAGGATTAAGATGCATTTTAGACAAGTCTCATTTTTGACTGCCTCCTCTGATGTTTCTAATGAACCATCTGGATGACCTCTTCTTCTACAACTGCCCTTACAGTAGCTCCTTAACATAAAAAGTGATGCCAGTAATAAACAATAACTGCATAAAGTTACTTCCAAAGTAAAAGGAGAACAGTGTAACCAGTTAAAGGAGCAAAAGTCCTAGCCAGTTATATTCCTACACACTCCCAAATTATGGAGTAACTGGTACATTTCCTGCTGCACAGCTATTTCAGAGTGGTGTGTGCAGGAAAAGTAACTTGGATAATATCCGGCAAGTTGCTGTTTTCATGCAAGAACAGCAGCAGCCTCAGGCAGGGAGCCTTCAGAAAAGCAGGCACTGCCATTTACAACCCACCACAGACCATCCTCTGTGACCACGCTGATTGAAACAGAGACATGACAGCAGAGGACCGAGTTATAGCAGAGAACACGAGGCAGAATAAGGCTTAAGAAAGGAGGAGGGAGAAAGGAGGGGGAAAAAAAAAATCATGAGACTTAAAAAAGAAAGGAGAAGAAGTGGGGGGAAAGAGCACTAAATGCAGAGTGTTGAACTGGGGGGAAGAAGGTGAAAACCGTACAAGGAAACAGAGCGAGGAAACAAATATCAGAATAATAATAATAAAAGCTACCACAAATTAAAAACAGGAGAAGAAATTACTAAAAGAAAGAGTATTAAGGGCTTAGTGTGATATCTTTATTATTCTCTGAAAGCCCCTTTAGTACTAATAACAGGAGAGACTAAAGATATTTCTCTCAGTCTCAAAATTTGAAGATATATTTCACACTACTGTATCTCATTCCAAATGTAATTTCTGCAAATATTATATTAGAAGCAGGGAACACTTTCATGTGGGACTAAAGCGGGGATAAAGTCTGGAATAGGCACCAAATAGCAGCGTGCTGAACAAGGCATCATGGCATGAAATGAGATTTGGGGTTTTTTGTTTATTTGCTTTTTACTATCAAATGGAGTTTGAATTCTGAAAATAAAAACAGTATATTCCACCTCTGCTGCATTTCTTCTCTTTGCAAGTTCTATCAAATGGCTCTCACTGAAGTAAGAAAAAAAGTTATTGGAGGTTTCAGTAGAATCAAAGATAAAGACCCTACCACAGCAAGACTAAATCTGTCTTTAAAAACACCTTGGGCTGCAGCTGGTTTGCTGGTTTCTCACATGCATTTCTCAAGAGATTTACTTGCTCATCAGCTCTAAGTACCAGACATGGAAGGATACATGGATGACTCTCTCAAAGCTCACTCAGTACCCCCGTATCTCTTGCAGATGTTGCATTTATAGTTTCAGCTATCTTTCATTAGATAAACTTAACAGGATAAGGCAAAAATATTGGCTAAAACCTCATTTTCCATGACGTGAGAAATTCTGGCACAGAGGAGTATTTTCCTTAAACTGGAAAAAAAAAAAAACACTTTCAAGACAAATGGGGGAAAGTACTTTTTTTCTTTCTAAATACAGTTATTGTCTAAACATTTGTAAAAGAATGGAGGCAGTGAAAAAATCCCAACACAGTCCTTGGGGTTCTCAGGATTTCCAGCACCTTACAGTGGAGGTGCTGCCAAGACCAGACCACGGCCAGCTGCCCAAAAGCCTTGTAAATTTTGGCTAGAGCCCTAATATGGAACCACAACATAGATCTTCCACTTGTGCCTTTCAAAATGTTTTTCATTATCAGTCTCCTCATTTGTATCTTCACCTTTGTGTTCATTGCCCAGACATGAAGCAGAAAGCCCAGAGTGCTGGGAGCATACTAGTGGAACGTACAATGATGTGATCCTTATCCATTTTCTGAGATGGCTACTCTCCTTATGAGGAATTATTTTAGAAGACAAATTCCTTTGAAACAATACAAAGCATATCCATGACTGAAGAGCAGAGGCCTGTCAATAAAATGAATGGCTTACGTATTAAACCAAATTAAATGCCAGACTCTCATGCTTATCATGTGAACATGCTCAAATTCATTAATAGAAACTAGTCGATTCCCTGAAGTACATGCTGGGATAATAGAACAAATGCATTTGTACTGACAGTCATTGGTAAATGGCTAATCAATCCCTCAGTGCTTCTTAATTAGCGACTGCATGAGACCTTTTTAATTGGCATCTGATACTTGATTTGAACAGACAAATAAACTGCCTCTCAGCCCCTTATTGGCAGTCAACCGTTTTTTCCCCTATTAACTCCACCGTAGCTCCTCAAGAGTGTTTCTGAAGGCCAACTGAATTACCAGCTCCCTACCAAAGACTAGCTTGGCACCCTGAAGTATTTTATCATTATTTCAGTGCTGATGTTGCATTGAAACACTGCATATGCTCTACTGATTGCTCAATATGGTTTGTATTAATACAAGTTGTAGGCTGTCACTGTTCAGAGAGTAGGTAGTTACAAAGCATGCATTGGTTACTTTATAACTGGAATAATTTATTGTTGAACAAGCAAGTTCAACAAAGCACTATAAAATCAATTCATAATTTTTATGCACTTCATCTGTGCTGAAAAATGGTTTTGTTCTCTGCTATTTTCTGACTATACCTCTTCGACAGAAAAACGGGGAATAAAGCTTTTAAAATTGCATTTTGGTCAGCAATGCACTGTGGAAATCAAGATTAAAGATGACAGTTTTCAGATGCATAATTTATGCTTACTTTGGTTTATGGACCTAAGGCCACCATGGCATCAGACATTCCATCGTGAAAGGAAAGTATTCAAAGGTTAAAGAAAGAAATATGGTTTGACAGAGTCAGCCAAAAACTCAGGCGATTTGCATTAGTTGAAAAGCTAGTCCAGCTTTGTTTACTCCTTCAAATCATTGATTCACTAAGGCATGAGGCTGGTGGTTATTAAAAGTTTCAAGAGGAATGGCAGTGTTGGAGGAAGTAAAACAAAGAGTGCTAAACTCTTCAGTGGCTGTGCCTGTAATTGCTATGCAAGTCACAAAACACCCACCTTCCCAGTAGCATGAAATCCAATTAATACAGTTCTGGGAAGACTCAGTGCTCTAGTTCTGATTAAGATTTAAAGGTGCAATGACAGATTGTAACAGTTAGCTTGGCGTAACATCCCTAAAACCCCTGCTAATACCAGCAAGATTTACTTAGCACATGTCCAGCTGGTCAAGTTAAAGCCATAGTTCATCCTCCCTACTGACAGGAGTGTCTGTGCTTTGCATTGTGTCACCGGACCAGTATGAAGGCATGGATTACTGGAATGGGCTATCTTGCCAGATAAATTTAACGTCCTAGTGTTACACAGTGAATAATCTCAGAAAAGTATCCCACCACCATGCATCTATGAGCTATTAGCAGATTAATGGATCACTGTCACCAAACTGCCCTGCCTGAAAACAGATCCAGCTGCTCCATTTTGTGGTGCTCTTTGCACTACATTGCATTTAGAAAATTAAACAGTCACACTTGCCCCGGCATTCAAGCTTTCTGTGGCCACCATGTAACACATTGTTTCACAACACACACACATTTACTAAAAGGTACTCCTGAGTTATCTTTAGCAATGACTAATATTAGTGAAACACCCCTTACTCACAATCCATACTTTTCAAGACTTTGTTAGTTCTTCCTAAGCCAGTTTGTCATACCACAATCACCTTCCATACTTTACAGTCTGAACTGTTGTGCAGGTTGGGAATACAAGTACTCTAACGCTATTTAATTAATTTTTACAGTATTCAACCTCTTGGAATCAACCATCCTATGGCATTGTTGCACCAGCCATCCAACAGACAGCAAGGGTGAGGAATGCGGCGCAAGGCCAGTCACACACGTGCTGGTTGCATCTGAACAGAACCTATTGCTTCTTCCACCACCACTGTGCAAGGTCGAAATCCTGTGTTTGACACATGGCTGCTTAATCCAGAGGGAAAGGGGATGAGAAGACACCATTTGAAAGAACATGTATCTCCAAAAGCTAAAACTCTAACTGAAGTTCGGCAGGTAAAGGAATAAATATATGTGTTGGAGAAACTTTGACCCCAGAAGGTGGTGGCAGATAATATGCTCACACAACAGTTCAAGTTTTGCAGGATCATCTATCACCAGTGACAGTAGCTTCTAGTAAGGAAAGTTCAAACTGTGCAAAGCATCAGCACTACTTTCCTTCTGCACAGGAGGAGGATTCCTCTCTATGACTTTTATCAAAGGATTTTCAACGCCCTGCCTATCAAACTATTTAGCAGAAATACACAGCTGTGAGAAGCTTAAAATAGTAAACCACAAAAAATATAGAAGAAAAAATAAATCTGAATTAGCCAAGCATCTTCCTCCACCTTCCAACTATCCACAGGTTTCCCCTTAATCAAATCTACCATACCATACAAACTTCTCAGTTGAGAAATATTCTAAATTCATTGTGTGTCTGTAGAAACAGTCTAACAATTTTAAGAGAAGTACTGAGGTAATCAGTCCCACTGCATGAATTTCAAGAGTACGCAAGTCATCAATGTGGGAGGAAGGATGGCTTCTTATAGAGGGGAAGGAAGGGGCAATGACCATAATTCAGAAAATTTTGATTGTCTTGTTCACCACCAAAGCAGACCACAATTTTTTTGTCTTAGACCACTTAGCAGAAGAAAGCAGATGCACAATAGCAGCTGTGAACAGGAAGTAAGAGAAATTCAGGGATATTGAAGAGAAAGTAAACAGAGTTTAATTAAATGGTAGATGCGTTAAAAGAAAGGCAGTAATATAAGGTTTCAGAGAAAACCAAGGATAATCATATGTCTCTCTATTTTCAAGTGAAGATTTCTTCTTCCAGTTTCAGCTTGGAAGCTGAAATATTGTACCTGAGGGCAGAAAAGTTATAGCTTGGAAATGCTGCTGCCTTGCCCAGGGAAACTGCGGCTTGGCTGCTCTATGGTTTTACTTCCTTCTGTGGACCAGAACCCCGATGGACAGCATCATCAATAACACCTCACAGTTTCTCCTTATGCACAAACAAGAGGACAAAGGCATTCTTATGAGTCACTCATCTCAGGAGCTCCAGTCGTAATAAAGAAGAGAAAAAGCAGTTCACTAAAGAGAAATGCCGACAAAATACCATCAGACCTATTCTGTAAAGAGCAGTGATTAGTCAAGTCCCTTTAACTCACAAAAAGAGGTATTTCTGCTGAAAGATACTCAGCTAGGCTTCCTGCTGAGCAACACAGGCCTCCCCCCATGCTCTCACCTCTGTGCTGTTTTGCTCACTTCTTCGTCAACTATACCCAGAGCAAAGAGAACCTGCATCCATTTGGCAAGATGCTGTCTCTGGGTCTGACAGATATAAGCCTTGCAGCAGAGATCTTATCATCAAAGACAGATCTGCTAGCTCAAGCCACCTTGCAGGACACTACTGGAGGACAGCATTATTTAATGAATTCCACTCCCTAAATTCAGTTTTGTGTGTCCCCTTTTCAAATCAACTAAAGGGTTGTTTCTACAGCTATGCTGTTTAGATGACACTGTAGCAATCATAAAATCAACATCTGAAGGGAGGTTTTAACAGCCTGAAAATGTAATTACTCTAAAACTGGGCAATGAACTGTACAAATTTCTTCCCCATCAGATCAGAAACAGCACTGCTTTCAGATTCACTACAAAAGTAATTTTCTCAGCCTAGCTTTCCCCCAGCAGCAGACTGATGAAACGTCACGACTCCTAAGGGAATGATGTCAGTGCTATTGGAAGATGAAGCTATAGGATGCATAGGCATGAGGCACGGCTTTAATCTGCTAGCACAGGGTGGGAGCTGTGAAGCTTCAACAGGCCACTTTTTAAAACAGACCACTGGAGTCCATCTGGAGTCACAGACACTTATTGAGCACCTTGGAGACTGGAGCACTGCAACAGCCTTCAAGATCCACGTTGTTCAGAATGGAGCCAACTGCAGGTATGCTGTACATCTTCAATCTCACCTCTAAATACCACATTAAACACTGAAGCATAATGACAGGCTAGCACAGCTCAGACACTAAGACATTTCAGCTCCACGATGCACTTCTCCCTGACAGTTTTAGCCAGAGAAGGCTGCAGATGCGGGAATGATACTGCATACAAAGTGAGATTTGTCTGTCATTAAATTATATAGACCCTAATTCTAAGTCATGCATGCTTACAGTTTCTGGCATTTGTTATTATACTTTAAAAGGGCTTTTTAAATGGCTCTAAAATGCATTTACAGGGTGAAAAATAGCCCAAGACCTGGACTCCCCAAGATATTTCATTATTAATGGATTACAGAATTACCAAGGGAGGGCTAGAAATCATTCCCTAAATAGTCTCAAAGGTAATGAAATAAAAACCCCTGAAAGACAAATAGGAATATGAAAGCATAAATATTACTATTTCTACTTTAATCAGGTTCCTGAGAGACCTAAGTCCACTAATGTTAATTAGCAATAAACAATAATAGCACTTACATGGACCTATTCAACTCTGAGATGTTATAGGTACTCATTTATGAGTGCGCAGTAGACCAGCGAGGTAAGTATTATTCTCAGTATCACCAATATTGGTTAAAATTGGAATTTCAGTTCCAGAAGAGCTCATGGAGTGTGGTTTCTGTTCCAAACTGTAATAATAATATTTCTAAAAATTTGATTTCACAGGTGTTTTTAAACACTCTTTGCTTCATTTTAATTGACAAACCATGAAAATAATTGATGTCAATATCAAGTCTGTTCCACAACTTTGCAACTATAAAAGCTTGTCTTTTTCAAATATTTCAACTCCAACTAGTTTCATCTAGTTGACACATACTGCAAAGTTGAATTCTGATAAAGCTGCTTTTTCTAGAAAAGAAATATACTGGTCCAAGAGAAGCTGCTGCAGCAGAAAGGATGGGGCCACCGAGTCATTCACATAGTACTTCATTTTCCAAATAAAATACTTTCATATATTCAGCTGCTTTAATACCAAAACTGGAAAATTCAGACAGACCGTGGGGATTAGCAAGCATGAAAAAAGCCTTAGCCATGTAGTGAACACATGCTAATTTTCAATAAACATAACTGTCATAGAGCAAATTTAATTTCAGCCGTCCAGCTAAGCTAAAGGGCACTTCCATGTAACCCCTATCATGAGCAATTCCTTTGCTCCAAGTGTTTGCCTCATATATGATTGTTTGGCAGTTATTAGCAGTAGGAACCATTCACTTCTCAGATGCCTATTCAAAAATTATTAAACACACACATACACAAATTAGCCTGTCTTAATTACGTCTTCATCACATGCAATCACAAAGGCTTGAACTTTCAGCTCAGCCACCTTGTGCATCAAAGCAAATGTAATCCTTCAGGCAGAATGTTTACCAAGTTGCATAACCCATAACAGTGGGAAACCAGTGTCACACGAAAAATTAAGAGCCTTGGTGTTTCTAAAAGCATTCCAAACAGTGGGAAAAATGCAATCAAAATGCATTAGCAAAGGAGGGTATTCACACCTCCTCTGTACCCTTTTTTAAGCTATAAAAGCAAACGCCACATGAGCAGAGCAGATAAAGCTTGAATAGACAGAATTAATTAGAAAACAAAGTAGTAATGGGAAAAGCTGCTGTGCTTTTTTTTCCCCCTGCAATTTTCAGTTCTATAAGTGGGCACTTACAAAACCCAAACAAAACACTCAAAAAATCCTAGCACGGGATGACATCTCCTTGTCTTTCTTTGAGTAATGAACCTATTTTCTTGTTCCTTGAAGATAAGGCAACTTTTGACTATGAGAAATATAGGAGAAAGTTTTCTATTAGAGGTATAGGTCAGCCAGAGAACAGAAGCAGAAAATTGCCACACAGCAGTGATACGAAGTTGTAGAAGACAAGTTTTCCAGATGCACTGCCATACTTCTTTTTTCAGTTTGTGGAATTTCAAGGGCAGGTACCAAAAGATAAGACAAGTCTCTGACAGGAGTTCATTTACTTCATAGGAAAAGAAAACGGATCACTGGGAAGGGGATAACAGAAAGAAAGAAGAAGAAAAAAACTGAACAGAAACTTTTGTGTTCCAGTGCAGGGGCAAGCGAGGCTGAGGAGGGAGCAACCTGACCAGGAGGCACCAAGGGCTATTTGTTCAATCTAGTTAGCATTGAACCTGAAACTTCAGATCACCGAGCTTGACGTTCCTCTTGAAAACAATGGATACAGAGCAAATTTCTAAGCTTCCCGCCTGCCCCGAGCCTTGAATTACTCTGATGTCAAAACCAAAGAGGAGCACGGTTTATCTAGAATTAAACCAACATTTCACCACTCTCTTCTCCCAGGAAGAAACAAGGAAACGTAAATCCTTTGAAGTGTTTGAAAGGCAAATGTCTTCATCTCCAACTCCCTGCATCCCCTCTTCCCTTTGGGCTACTTTGCTATGTTGCTGGATATGTCAAGATACAGGATGCCAGGAATATTTAAAACAAAGCACAGTAAGCAAATAAACATATACCAATAGAAAGGGCATATGTTCTTTCCTACACAAGTGTGTGCATAGACATAAACAAACATGGAGAGAGAGAAACTGACTCTAAACTACCAGAATAAACTCTGCACCAGTAAAAGGCTACTCCCTATTTAATATGCTATCAGCTAGAAATGTTTTATATCTCCTACAGGCAATCTCTCTTGCATCCTTACAGTTGTATTGGTGGGGAGGAAAAAATCATCAAAATATGCCGCACTGAACTACTTTTGCATTTTAAATATTAGTGAAAAAAAAAGCCATGAAACAAAAAATATTTTACTGCATTTTCTGTGTTTTGCAGAAACCTCTAGAACCAAGTGATTGAGACTACCATAATTAGGGTGCAAAATAAAACTTCTGAAATATTTGCAACTTCCTTCTCTTCTAGATGGTTCAGGTCACAGGTTTCTGTTTGTTTTCTAACACAGATGTTTGAGATGTTGTTTAGACCCATTCTGCTGTCAATAATCATCCTCAGCCATACACCACTGATGCAAGGACCGGTAAACTTTCTGAAGTTAAACAATTTTAAAGAATGATGATTGCTGTTTTGCTTCTTTCAATTCAGTTGATGCTTGCATTTGACAATGACAGTATCACCAACAAGTGGCTTCTTGTTATCTGAAGAGCCATACTAAGAAAATCCACTCTTTTCAAACTCTATGGTATTTGTAGCTATGATGCAGGCTTATTTATACTCCTCCAGCTCCTTTCTTTGGATGCAGATGATCTATTGTTCACAAAACACCATTCATGAAACAAACAGCAAAGAATTTAGTGATGTCCTTGATCTTCCCAAGTGATCAGACATAAACACAGACAAGCCTCCCATGCATGCAAATTTAATTTTTGGAATTCTTACAAGGATGTGAGGCATCAACATTTTCATAAAACTCATAAGATTAAATCCTCCCTTCCTCCTTAGAAACAAGGGAAAAGTCTTCTATTAGGGTAAGTGCTGTCCTGCATACTTATGTCAAGTACATTATTCCATAGTTGTTCCAGTCAAGTGTCTTGTCAGTGGTCAGGTTAGAATTGAGGAAATGTCACTATCACATACATAAATGTTCCTATCATCTCCAGTATTGTGCCCATGTTCTTAATCCTGCCAGAAGAGTTTCAAAACAATGTGCCAAACCATTAAGCTGCTTAAGCAACAGATGAATCAAGGATAACACAGAAAGCAAGACTGGGTGACACTAAACCAGAATAATAGAAGGGTTATTAGTACTGAGCTGAGGAGCTGTGCTACAGCATCCTTGTAGCTCAAACATCATTCCAATGTGACAAGGTGACATGAGAGATGGGGAATGATCCTTCAACAACAGCAAAGAAAGGAAGAAAATTAAATTCCCTGTCACTCAGCTGTAAATGGCTAACAAAGTGACAAGCAGATTTCCTCAAATAAAAGGAATGCGTGTCTATCTCTGAATAAAGACCATTCAACTGAAACCTGAAAGATGCTTGTGAGCACAAGTGCAGAACAGGAAGAATCACTTTTTCTAGCAAAAAAATGTTGCCTTCCCCAGGTACCAAATACTGTGTCTCAGCAGCAGAACTCTCTTAGCCTGAAGGCAAGCACAGGTTCACAAAGGCTCATCCTGCAGCCAGTGCTGTATGGGCTGGCTCAGCTCTGCTGGAGTGTCTCCAGGGAACGAACAGACTTTCCTCGAGGACAATGCAAACCTATCGCTAAAAACTCACTCTTGCCTTGAATCAAGCTCCTCTTTTCCCAATTGAGAGCTTTCTCCTGGGGGAGAAACTCCAGTAGAACCTCTCCAAACAAATTCCTGAGTTAGGGCAGTTAGCACCTGAGTCCAGGACAGACAGCACTGGATTATTCCAGGGTCCTCCAGTGAGGTGAATTCATCCCTCTACACTTACTTAAACTGCAAGTATAAAGCTTATAGTTTGTTTTGTCACCAGAGTGCCCCAGCAGCCCAGAGTTTTGCTTCAAAATTACCCAGTCAGAAACCACAGGCATTCAAGTTATCTGTCATTAGAAGTATTTATCACTAACCAGATATTTCAGGCAGTAGTTCTCAGAACTCTGCACGATGGGAAAATGAAATCTGAAGTAACCTGTCAGGGGCTGGAGAGAGGCCCTCAAAGCAGGGCTGAATACAGCCTGTAGCAATCAAATACAATCACCATGTTTCTATCCCTGAAAGGACCACCTGGGCCGTGCACTCCCATCCATACACACAACAGTTATGCTGAGGACATTCTCCACAATGCTCTGGTTCATGGCTTTCTCACCCCTTTCTCCTTTGAAAAGTACCATATGCTGAACACCTGACCTTATACAATTACTGGGGTACACTCTCAGTCTCCTTGACATGTTATTTATCGCTCAATTCTTCTCTGATGAAAATCAGGAAGGTCATATACAAAGTTATAATACACATTTTATCATGTAAATCATGTAGCTAATTAGGAAATATTTTAAGTGACATGTTTGCAACATGCTTCTTCCCCTGAGAGTGTACGATGTATAGCAACCATGTTTCTGAGTGCTTTCACTGACTGCTTTCCTATGGAGGCACATCTGAACTCAGAAACTGCCGTGAAAACTTCCTCCAGTTTGTCTTACTTTCATCCCACTCAGGGATCCATCTGAATTTGCTCAGGAAGCCACTCACAATTCTGAGAAGAGGTACCAGGCACAAGAGAGTTTGGGGATCTCATTTTAGCAACAAGTAAGAATGTCTTTTCATTAAGTATCTTCTGGGAACTAGTCACAGCTCATGCTCCGTATAAACAAAAACAAACTGACATCTCTGCTCTGATCACTTCCCAGTATGATTCCAGATAGGCAATGAACACTCCAAATTTATTTATGGTAACAGATACTTTAAATGTTGATAGTTCTCAAAGGTACTTTACATGGCAATTGCCCTTTTGTTTTGGTTTTTTAAAAAAGGCAAAACTAACAAAGCAAGAAGTATCACTTTGGGCCACTTCTAACACAGTGAATTATGCAAGTCTGAATTAAGCTGGAACATATCCCGTAAGGATGCATTAATTCTGCACACTCCAAACCCAGCAATGTTGAACAGATTTATCAAGAACAGACAATTCAGATTGTAACACAGTGATTTAAGATGGTGCACCAAAGGGGCACGTATGCTGAGCTTCTCCTTAACTGGCCAATTTTTTTCCAGCTGAGCTATCATTGACTGTGTCATATTTCATTACTGTGGAAACCCTGCTTGGAAACATCAAAGGAGAATGCCCATTCCTGTGCCTCTTCTAAAGAATCCATTACAAGTTTCCTTACAGCACAAGAGGATTTCAAGTATCAGGATTTTTTTCTTTTGTAATCCACCTACCATGATATAACACAAACACATTTTTTATATTTTGAAGTTAAACAGGAAGGACCAACAAAAACCTTTGCACTATTCCCACAGAGTTAACAATTTTCCTGGTCTTCCTTCGGAGCTCAGGTAGCACTCAAAAGCCTGAAGGCCTCCTGCAAATCCAGAAACATTCAGAAAAACTTCAGTTTTCTTATCTACCTACATAGCTCCCAGGCAACACTGACTAAATGATGTTCAGTCATTTTAACCACAAGCCCTTGCATGCCGGCAGTTTCATCGTGCTCTTCATCAGGGTATTCTTCACGTTTAACCTTGGCATTTACTCTTTCTCAAAACTGAACTAGGTTAGAGAGGACATATTTGGCTTACTGTTTGCAGCATTTTATCGACCTGAAGAGGTTAGTATGATAGACTGCAAGTCTACAAGGTCTCTTGCACTCCAGCCCTGATTTCCATAAAGCTATAGATTTTGTGATTACAGCCCCTCTGTATAGGTGCATTTAGCTAACAGCTGCAACAAGCTACCCAATTCAGCCCAGCTGAAAGCAGAGCCCAGTGAGAAATCTTAGTGTACAGTCTGGTATGAACTATTTTTTATTATTTTGCCTTCGTAGAAACACTGAACATCTGACTAGGCATACAGACATGAGGTAACCTCATGTTGAAGACCTACAGCTTCAGCTACACAGCGTCACTCGTCACCAAAGCTGGTATCTGGACTGTGATATAGCCCAAGTCTCATAAGTACTAAGAACAGACCAATTATTTGCATCTCACAAGAGCATGAATAGGGCCCACAGCAAACCTCGCTTTGCAGCTCTGAAAGCCAACATTCATCATTTCTACACCCCAGAGTAAGGACAAAGCAGTCTCTTTTCTGCTTGCCATTGAGAAGGCCAAGTAAAATAGCTCAGGTACAACAACAGTTCTTATAACCACATTACAACCCAGTACACCCATTATATCATGCTTGGCATTCAAACCACAATCCCAGTACAGCATTTCCTAGGCCTGGTTCCTAGGCAAATCATCCCTCATTTTGACAATCTTCCTTCAGCTTCCTTAAGAGGAGCTCCTCAATGCCATTTGGGCAGAACAACCCTGACACTGTGTTTTGCCTGAACATGTCATGCTCGGCGGCGCTCAAACTGTTTTCATCAGTGCAGTTTCAAAGCACCAAAACACCTTAATCCAGGTGAAGTCGCAGCAAGGAAAATAACGATTAATCTCCTCATGTGTAACATCCATGGTCTTCTTCCTTCTAATGAGGATATCTATCAGTACTACAATAGTTCAAGTTAACATAGAAAAAAGGCCCTGACACAAGACTATCCTGCTAAGAGATTGTAGCAAGGTTGGTGACCAGGACTATCTGTCTTTAGCACTTTTATATGTAAAATATAGTTGTGCCAGGTATTCCGTGTCCACTATCCTATTTACATGATGGCCCGTGACTAGAGAACTGGCTTGTATTTCAGGACCAAGGATGGGCTTGAATGCCTCAAATTACATTTTTATTTCTTAATTATAATGAGATCCATGGGTCCAGCATGAGATATTAGCCCCACCTAACACATTATCAAAATTTTTCTCACGTGTAGTTGCTTAGACAGGTAAATCTCCATCCCCAAAAGGCTAAGGCCCTGACAGAATGTACTACTAGCCTATACCATGCTCGCATTTCATAGTATTTTAACTTCTGTCTTACATGGTATTTTTATCTGCTTGTACAAAACACTATAAAACCAGATTGAATTTTCTTGAAAAAAAAAATCACAGAGACCAAAGCATTGCTGTGGAGGATTTTTCCTGTGCTGAATAGCCTGCACAGGAAGATTTTAAGGTTTCTGGGCACAAGTCTTTTTAAAAACCATCAACTACCCTCAGAGGAAAGACACAAATCTTCACTTTTATTTGCTAAGTTGATTGGTGCTTTATTTTTCTTTCAAGATTCTGCTGAGTCTGCTTGGCTTGTGGCCAAGGGATGCATTTTGCCTCTCTATTTGTATCAAGTTAAGAATGACCATATTCAAGTTGATGGGAAACAGGCTGGTAGAGAAAGACTATTAAATAAGCTCATTTCCTTAGCAACAGTCCCTTCTTCTCCAGCACTTGTAAAAACTCTGTTTTTCAGTACCACTCCGTGCTGACACAAACATTCTGTCTCTTGACCTTAAGCAGATCAGAGCTGTGTCAACACTAAGTGTCAAATTCAGATGGAATAAATTGCTCTGAATCTCACCTTTCTTACAGCATGCCCTTAAGCTGCCAATGCTTTGTATTCAGGAGAGATCACTACCTAGAGGGACCTGTGGCATTTAATGTCGATGAACCTTGCCCCAAAGGGCACCTGGATATTTCCAGTACCATATTGTTATTCGACAAACGACAACCTTAATTAAAACCAAGCGAAATCTTAATCCTGAACGTGTCTGGTTTTCAAAAAGAAAAAAAAGGTCTTTTTTCCAAGCAGACAGTATATTTGGTCAGGATACAAAAGTTTCTGTGCTTAACACAAAACCTTCAGTAGGAATAAAGATAGTATTTCTCTGCTCCTACAGCAAGTATAATAATTAGTGCTCAGAGCTGTGTCCAAACATCTTCCCTTAATGCCACGACCCTCAGCTATTTCTCCACACTGAACCTCCCATAAGCCTAAATGTCAGTAACTTACAAGAGCAAAAGTTAAATCCCTTCTCAGAATAAAAAAAAGAAGGTGGCCAAAGCACAAAGGGTTTTAATTAAAAAACAAGTTTTCATGTATCAGAATTGCTATGAACATGTGAAGTCCCACAGGCAGCTCCTAGTAGACAAGAGTTTCAGGAATAAAAGGACTTACCTTCTACAGCAGGGGTGTCAAGCTCAAGGCCCATGGGCTGAATTCAGACCTCCACCTTGTTTTATCCAGCCCAGCACGTTGTTTCTACCTGGTGTCAGTGCTGAGCTCTGTGCCCCTGCCAACGCTGGTCACGTGTGCAGCATGTGACACGTGTTACGCTGCAGGAGCAGAACAGAGGGAGCCACAAGTTTGACACCACTGCTCTACAGGATTGTGGTTGCTCTGTTCTCATCACTGTTGAACAGGAGCTGCTCTGAGCAACCAATGCCCAGTGATATTGGGGAAGACCAGGGGGAACTTTAAAGAGAAGAATTCACATGCTTATCTTTTGATTTAAAGCATTTGTGGATCAGAATCAGTTAAGGGGCTGAAGTTTGCATACATTTTTCTTGAACACCTGAGGTGCAGTTAATCCCTTTACCTAAGCCTGATTGACTGTAAATTACTTCAGTCCAAACAGCTGGGAATAACATGTTCCAGATCCACAGTCACCACCTTCCCATTTGTTAGGTAATACCTAGCCCAGCACTGTCAGTCTAGCAGAAGACCATTTGATTTTAAATATTCAGAGGAATTGTTCACACAACTGCTCACAAACTCAACTTTGCATGCAAATGGTTGCAGGACACAGCACAGAACTAGAAAAATGAGCGTCATTACCACAATATAGCAAATCTTTCATTTTCATCCAGGAGCCACTCTAAAACAGGTGTTCTGCTGGGCTTCCCCACTGGATATGCAACTCACTAATTACCAGATTTGTCTCAGGACTACTGGCACTAATTAACATTGCAGTCTAATTAATCAGAAATTCAAATTCCACTGAAGAGCTTCTAGGCAGCTATTTCTGCTAGGCACAATGTAGGAATTTTTATTGTTCTTGGGTTTGGCTTTTTTGATAGTTTATTTTGCTTTGAACTCTTAGAAAGATTAATAATCTTGATATGAGTAGAACAGATCACTTTCTATTAAATAGCTTTTTGTCTTTATTTTTTTAAACTAACATTTCTCTTACCAATCTCAAACATGCACCCTTCCCCTGCCTAGTATTTTATTCTCAAAACTCAGTGTTTTTTTAATATGACAGTAATCAATACCTTAACTGTTGCTTGCTATAGATCTTTCCATCTCTAGCCTATAAGCTGCTTGGTCTTAGCTAAGGAGTCATACTGACACAAACTTTAAAGAGCAAGATATCTGCAATTCCCCCAGTGCCAGAACTAAACTCAGCCTGCCCATAAACTCACATTAAACACAAATCACAACTGTATTCTCCAGTTTAGCTCAACAATAATTTCTTCAGGGACAAGCGTGCTTCTTTCACTTTCCAGGACAAACATGATGTTTGATCTGACCTTGCAAAAGGCCAGAGCCAAGCATGGCCCCCAGATTTTTCAGGAGTCTGAAATATTCACAGCAAAGTACAGATTCTCAGCTGCTTGGGCACCAGCTATGTATCATTGACACCAGACCTCTGCTAACACTTTACATCAAACCCTTTCCCATTCAGCTTCCCAGCCACCATTTTCTCCCTCTTAAACATTTGAAACTCTGGTACCCTCTGATGATAAACAGAGATGATCATGAGATATTGTGTGGCCTCCTGCATCTCCCAGAATCTCCATTAAAACAGCTAAACGAAACTGTAAATATCTATCTCCTCTGGAACATTCTCAAATTGCTCTCTGGACACCATTCATTTTAGCCACCTGGGAGGGAAGCATCTGATCTTATTTTTACTAAAGCAATGATTTTTGTTAGATGTGAATGAACATGAGTAATTGGCTGCTCTAACTAAAGAAATAAGATAAACTGTGGAACGCATAGCAGCCCATAAACACCAACTGCTGTTAAATAATTCTCCCTCTGTACTGTTACTCCCCTATGTCTCTATGCAGATTTGTTAATCCTTAGCCCTACAATCTATTATTAAGGTGCTTTGTTTGCTATTTGTACTTTCCACTGCTTAAACAACTCAAATGCAAGCAATTAGAACATTACACTAACCTACACTATGGAGGCTTCCAGCAGATGTGGCTTTAAGGAAATTCAGCACAGTTTGGTCACACAATATTTCACCAATCCAAGACAACCCTTCTGTCCCATCCAGCAGGACTTCAAACAACTAGGATTGTAATATCCTACAAGATTTAAAGAAACAGGAGAAGATCATGCCATCAGCAGATGGTTTTGAAAAAGTACATTACATTCAGATCAGCTAAAAGCCAGGCAAGCTCCAAGGTAAAAAGCAGTGCAATAAACCCTCCCACTCTGGCTTTCTGGAAGATTTGGTGCACTGAACGATTTAGCAGCTGAAAGTAACGGGAGCTACCGGTGCTCAGCACATCTGAAATATCACACCTAAGGTGGCAAGTGTGGTGGAGAGAGCAGAGCTGCAAACTAGCAAAAATAAGGCTTAATCTTGATACTTCTAATGACTCAGTTGGCCCCAAGATAATCAAAAGTTAACCATTATCTTGCTAGCTCCTACATGGCATAACATGATAAGTCCTCACTGGCTGTACATTTAAGGAAACTTTCCCTGACTTAAGATATTAAAATCTAAATGCATCTAAACAGGCAAAAAAGTGTAGAAAGAAAGCTCCTTGTGCTTCCTGAGAACTAAGAGGCACAAACAGGAAACCTTCTGCTCCCTCCTCCAAACCCATACTGAGAAATGCTAACTCCAGATAAGCTGCAGCAGCTGAACATCAGCAGTTTGCTCAATGGACACACATTAACCCAGTTGCTTTTAAACTTGTAAAAGAATAATTTAATGCAGGTCTTGTACCCCACGGAAAAAAGTGGCATGTTTCCAATCTCCCATTAGACATCCATGCATTACTACATTTGTTTTCCAGAGTTTTTGCATGGAAGGAAGAGGGACTTTGCAATCATCCTGCTGATTATACCTACAGCTGGTGAAAATCAGGGAAAGCCAGATGGTATTTCACCAATTGTCTGTAGCTGGCTACAAGGAAGGCAGCTGGGGGAGACAAACACTCCCACCACAGTCATCACAGAGAACAGCACAAAAAAAAGAAATCCACCTTCTCCTAGCAAAACTCCAACTCATTATTCAAAAATCGCAGAAATTGATTTCACGCAATTACTGGGAAGAAAAAGGAGAAACACAAAACACCAACTGAGAAGTTCAGTTGTATTATCAAATCAGTGTAGCAAAACCTAAACTAATGTGGTTGATTCCCAAGACATGGGAGGGAGGGATGTCCTTCGGCTGCAGATGTGGCAGCCAGGTATGTTCCTTCCGATGCTTCACATTTACATCTGAAAGCTTGATTTCCTACCATCCTCTGTGATGCTAAGATTTTCTCCTCCCTAAGAAACACACCATTGAGTACAAATGAGCTCTAAGGCTCAGAGGCTGAACTATATATTGTTGAGCAGACACATGCTGGCTGGCAAAGAGAACCATTCATTAGCATAGAAAGTGAGATGATATCATAGGCTACAATGGAACACTGCTCTACTGAAGTGCCTACCTGAAACCCAGGCCTTTGATTTCATTTTATGTGGTGCATGCCAACTGTCTTTGAATGTTACAGACACCGCAAGCTGCAGTCAGCCATCCTCCTACCTGAACTAATCACAAAAGGGATCTACATCTAAACCTTTCCATAATTCTCAAACACCAGCTGACTAAGAGGTGGGAACTGTCATTTTGATGATTTCACAGATGATTTGGAAAGGCAATTCCTTACAGGGTCACTGACTTGTCTCTCTACAGCTTTAGCTTCATCGCATCCAAGGGCTCTTCAGTTGCTGAATCCATTCCCAGAGCACTTTCCATTACATCTCTCTAGCCAGTCATGTCTTTTAACCTTGCAGCCCTAAGATGATGGTCCCTTAGCCTTAGATAAATAGTGCTTCCAGTCTCTGAATCTGTTTTTTCCAGAGCACTCTAAAATGTCTACAACAGTTGTGCACATCTTATTATTTCCCCTCTTCACTTCAGCAGGTCATCTTAAACTGCTTGCGGACACTCACGAGCATTTACACACCTGCTGGATTTTCACTATGCTCATCGGGTCAAAAAATTGGTTGGGATCATCACTAAAAGCAGGGGAAAAAAACTACAGAACACTATTTCAGTCTGCAGCAGGCTAAAAGCCACCAACATTCTTCTAGCATGACAATACAACACCGAATGGCATCTCTTGTCTCTTTCAGAAATTGCAAAGGATTGCAAATGAAGCTGAAAGCTCATTTTCTTCAGAAGGAAAAACAGAGCAATCTCCAGAGATATGTTGACAAACTATTACAGTTGTTCCATCACTCCACATGATCAGGCTTTTGTTCTCGTCCAACAGTCCATGCTTTCAAAGTACTGACAGGTTTTTTGCAGCCAAGTATCACGCAGCACTGGTACAGAGCCTTAAAACAGCTTCTGCGCTTCATCCCAGAGGCTTCAACATTTAAACGACAGGGAAAGTGATTCTTATGCATGCAGATTATCCAGCTCTAGCCTGTACAGCCAGAGTATAGGACCAGAGTTCAAGATGCTTCACATATTGGCTCTTCAAGCAGGGAGAATCTCACTGCTTGTGCATCTGACCCCAGAAAGAAGGGATATACACAACTGTTCTGGAAAAAGTCAATGTGTTCATTGACAGTGTAGCTACATAAGAGGCTTCTTAGCCCATAGCTTGAAGAATATTACCTCCCAGCTCAGCCTAGCTTGGCATTAAAACTAGAGGTCCTGGAAAGTAAGTACGTAATATGAGTGGTACTTTGCCATGGAATAGTATGCAATGAGGGAGATTTTCTACCAACAGTAGAAAAATTATTAGCTGCAACCATGCTTACCCCCTATTAGGTACACCTGCTTTGAAGACAGCAAGATTTCTTGGATGTGTTAGGACAACACAGGACCATAAAGTAAGCTCCATTTAATAAGCTCAAACCTATAATGCGCTAAGTGTTTTCACTGAGTATAAAGCGTATAACTGTGTGGGTTTAGCTAGATGAGAAGGAAAAGAAATAGATCACATTTTAAGAATATGATAATTTTACTTTTTTTAATTAACATTGCTGAATTATACCCCTCTGTAAGTTTAACTTACAAGAGCAAAAATATTACCCCATAAACTATTCCCTTTAACCTTACCATACTGGAATGTAGCTACAAATAAAGGTGAAAAAATAAGAATAGAGATATATAGATATAATTTTCATGCAAGAATCCTAAAACAGTGTAAACTGATGTCCTTCTACAGGTGATAACTCACTCATTAAATCTAGAATCATTTTCAGACACTAAAGTGGAATAACATATCTGTATGGGAGGACTGGAGGACTAAAGTGACAGATAATTTGAAATGATAAGATGTTATATTAAGAACATATATTTATGACAGAGCTGAAAAGAGTTCCAAAATTTTCAAAAAACTTAATGACTGTTTTGGTTGTATTTCATTGATTTTCCTATAAATGCAATGTTTGATAAGCTGAAGAGGGAATAAACCTATTTCCCACTCAGCTCCCTTAGGACTGAAGCACGGTGTCCATACTCCTCCCCAAGGGGATCCCCCCAAGACAGGCAATATGTCTGTGAAAAGCTGATAGCTTAAAAGCACACTGGTAGCTCTCACAGGCTTTAGCAGCCCTCATTACACACTGGAAAGGTAGGTACACACGTATATTGTGGAGACCCAGAAAGATATATATTTTTTAATAGATATAGATATTTATCTATCTGGAGTTATATAATACGTAGATGAACAAATAAAGTGCCAGAAAAGAAACCCAGACTAAACTGGGACTGCATCACTGCTACTCTGGGTTCTGCTTTCAGCACACAGCTACCACATCCCCAGGGAGCTCTCAGCCCATGCTATGTGGTACCATGTCAACCAACTCCACATGGACCAGCTCCTCATCTGGTGCAAGCTGGCACTGCTCCAGCGACTTGATCAGTATTTCGCTAATTAGCGCCAGCACACAACTGATGGCTTTCTGCCTGAGGAGATGTGAACATTTTTCCTGCCTGTTGGCCTGTGAAAAGCTTTTGCTAGCATGGGATGATCTTTTTTGATGTGGTAGATAAACAGTTGTGTTTTGTGTTTCCATTTCTGGAAAGAACTTCAGCGACTGCTTGCTGCACCGACGAGATGGGCTTTAACAGACTGCAGTCCTGTAAGACCTAGTGATGTCAAAGAGGACACTGTGACCACACAGGTCAAGTGGAAAAGTGTGTTTCTGACACGCTGCCAGAGGAAATGAGCTCTTCTCATCAAAGGCACATAGCTGTGCTGAGCCAAGCAGGCCCCCCATTACAGTGAAATCCCAGCATATGTGCGAAGTAATTAACAGCTACCATTTAACTCCGGAAACTAAATGAACAGGGAGAGAGCTCCAGAACATTAGAGCCAAGAAACAATGGACACTTCTAATGAGGGACGAAGCACAGCACTTCCCCACTCACTCTGCACTCACATCTGCATACACACAGGGCCACAGAGGAGAAAACAACTCCTACCATTCCAGCAGTGCTCACTATTGATATTTGTGACAAAGACCACCTATATAGTACAACAGAGATGGAATCCAATTGCACTCCACACAGACTCTGCCTCCAATAGCATAACACAAAATAGACTGCAATGGCCAATGAAACATTTGTTAGTGAGTTGTAGTCAGATTAAGTGACGTGACCAAGGTTATCCAGACAGCCAAAGAATGCCAAAAATCTGTGTTACAGTCCCCTTTGTCTCCTACATTGCTGAACTCTGAATGCATTCCCAGTTGGAGATAGGCAATAAACACAGAGACAATGCTGCCAGGGAATTTAGGCTTAACCAGGGTCACTCTGATTTGCACTGATATTAATGACAGCTTGTAGAAAAGCTCATCAATTTTATTGAGTGAAAGCTTCATTAAGTCTAGAGAAACTGGACAATAATGGGCATGAAATGAATAGAATAAAAGCAGTATAGGGTCATACAAAATTAGAAACTGATTTCTTGCCAATAAAAGATGACATTCAGAGAATGTTAAAGGCACTTCCACTAATTAATTAAAAGTGTTTGATCATATCTTCCCTTTCATACAGACTCAATTTTGTAGTTGCAACTATACTGGTGTTTACAACCAAGTAGAAAACACAGCTGACCTGAAAATACAGTGCTCCCATTCTCATCTTCAGTTGCTATTTCTTTCAATGTTGCCAAATGTCAAACAAACCCTAGAAGCAAAGAGCTCAGCGGTTAATGTGATAGAATTTATAGTAGGAGCTTCACCTATGTAAAATACAGCTCTGTCACAAACCTCAGTTGCATGGATTTCTTACAGAAGATGCAGAGGCTATGCTGACTTCCAAAGTTATAACTCAGCAGAAGAGGTGGAGCAACAAGCATATTTTATTATGAGAAGCTACAGGCTTATTTATTTATCCAGATTGTGCAGATGCTAGAAAGAAGATGCAACCTTTCCCCCAGGCTTGCACACATGGGCAATTACGTGTCTGAACACCTACCTCCCAGAGAGAGCCTGGAGTCTCGCTCGAACAGCAATTCAACACTGCAGGAAGCACAAGCCAAGGAAGGATGCTGCGGGAACACAGCATAGCACCACGATTCTCCACCTTTTCCAAACTTCACTCATTCAACTGAGAACCAGCAGCAATCCAACGTTACATTTAATAGCTTGGTAAGACTGGCAGCAAGAAGCCCTGAGCTAACAGGATATTAATCTCTCCATCTTTGGATCACGCACAATGTGCAAGAAAATATATGACCCAAATGGGCATATATTGGGCCCAAATGGGCTTTTGCATTTGCTTTTTGGGGCAATCTCCTCAGAGCTTTTGATTGAGATGGAAACCAGCAGGGGCAACAGGGTATAGAAAGGTATCTTCCAGCTACAGCTGCACACGTACCTCACCTGAAGTGTTCAGGCACAGGGTTGGATGCTGCAGGAACCATTTCAACTTACACTGATTGCCATTATCCTCAAGGGGCTACTCAAATCCAGCAGCAACTAGTCCTCGAGGGAATCAGTGTAGGCAAGTATTAGGAGCAGCAGGTAGCTGGAAGGCAACTTCGGATTTCCTTATAGTGAACTCTGATGATCATGCAAAATGGTTTTATGGCAGCTCTGCAGAACAAACCGCACTTAAGGAAGACAGTTCAGATGCTTCCTTTCTGGAGCAATTGGTGGAGTTGCAGCAGAACCCTACAGAGACTGCAAAGGGGACAGGCAAAAAAGATTGCCTTTTAAAGATCAGGCCATGCTGTGGCCACGTCCCCAACATTAACTGCAGAACAGCCTGCAGTGAGCTCCTCCTTTTTGCGTGGCCATTTTCAAAATCATTAGTATGCATCATGCCAACGTGACTTCGGCAAGGAGAAGTGCTGCCTATTGTGTCTTTACAGTAGTTCTTTCACCTCACCAGGACATTTTGCTTGTAGAGTTAGCTGTCCATTTGTAGCTTCCAAATAAAAGTTGTCAGCTATGTAAATACTGTTGGCCCTATGGGAGTTGTGTATCCAACACTTATTCCAAATAGCACGGAGGCTGAGAAATCCCACAGACAAACCGAATTCTTTGTTGGCTCCCTCTGAAGTGTTTAATGCATATGATAGTCCAGAGCATCCTTCCAGGCTTTACATTTTCCTTCCTTCCTGCATCTGTAGGCAGCACATGCTCAGCAGCTGGGTCCCTACCTTCCTTCTAGTGCCAGCTCCTGGCATCAGGAAATGCCAGCCTCTGAAAATACACATCTTTGAACTCTATTACAGTTGGGACAAAATTCAACATGATTTGCAAAAATTTGAGTGCTTGGGTTCTGGTCTGGTTGCAATATAAATCTCATGAGCTGCAAGATCACTTGGGGGTTCTAAAACAACTTGTGCACAGGTGAGAAAAAGGTTCATTTAGTTTCTGGCAGTTTCTCATTGAGAGTTGTGTAGCATCTGTGAAAAGCAAGTATTCAGTTTTGATTAATGAGAAAGGTTTGCTGAGCCCAGATGGAATAAAACCAAAACCAGTGAGCACAGCTATTCTATTTTCCCATATCAAACACTCAAACACACAGGATACAAGGACAGGGAACTGGCCTCACTGGCCTCAGTCATGAGCACACCTGAGTATTCTCATGAGACACAGTCCAATGGGACTTGCAGTTTGGAACCCAGCTGCCATAGACCTTTTAAAATCATAAAGACAAGCCCAGTATCTAGAAGGATGAAGTCACCATTATTAAGGGGGTTCTTTGTCTGTCATAGGCCAGTTCTGATCAGAGTGGTGTGTCATGTTATGCTGACTATCATTAGTCCAAGCACACTACAATGGCACAGTTCATTTGCAGATATTCTCAACCAAATTGCCATCATTGGTGGCTCTGGAGCTACCTTGTCTTTGCTGTGCCCTACAGGTACATGGTAACACCGGTTCCTCACCTTCCAGGTGTGCTGACAGAGCAGACCATAATGAGCTCAGTGCTACTGTGGCCAGCTGGGCAAGACAGTCTCTGCTTACAGTTTGGTTTAGTAAGGCCCAGCACTTCCCCCACTGTTGGAGAGACAGTCATGCACAGGCTTTAACTTCCATACTGAGCACTGGCTTCCACGTAATATATAACAACAACAGCTAGACATATATAGAAATCAGGCTGGTCTTGAGGCTCTAAAGGGGCATCCTACCAATGTTTTCCCCTTGGTCTTCCCACCTTCTTGGGTTTTCCACTTCATTCTTATTTTACCTAAAAATTATTGCTTGTACTTCCTTTTAAAAATCCAACTGATGCATCAGGTTTTCTATCTTCTTCCATCTCTGTTTCTTAGTATCATTTTATACACTCTTGCCTCTAACTTGCTCCCACACAGCTTCAGCTTCATCCACCTTCCCCATCCAGAATTTTACATTTCAGTCATATCCACTCTTAATCTCCTGTTTTCTAATGAATTCAAGTCTAATTTTCTTAACCTCTCCACATGGTTCTAAACCATCAAGACCTTTTATCCTACTAGTTACTCTCTCCTGCACCTTTTCTAATTCTTCAATATGCTTTCTGTAATAAGAACAAGCCGCTAGAGGTAAAAGCCTCTTTTCTGGCAAGTGCAAAGAGATTTATTAGAAAGAAGAATAGCAATAGCAGCTGCGTTTCCTGTCTGTCTGTGACAGACACAAACAGACACCCATTTACAGCCTGGGTAGACCCTGAAGAACCAATCCTACACCAGTCACAAAATGGGAGCAGCTGCTCTGTAGAGCATTTGGTCTCCTTTCTCATCTCACGTTGCACAGACTGCAGTTGCTGCTTATCCAGGTAACAGGAAAAATCTGATGTCTGTTTCAATGAGTTTAAAGAAATTTCAGCACTTTTGCACAGTGGAGGTACCTTAAGGGCTGGGGCAGAATAAGTTCCTTTCAACACTTTTACCAGCCTGCTTCAATCTTGACCTAGAGAGACAGGGTCAAGTATTTCATTCTAAGAGCTGTCTATCAGCCTTCCTCATCTATTACCTGGCTGAACAATACCACTGCAGATTCACAAGAGACCTTGTTCTAAAGACAGAAGGGATCGGTATTTCTACACCCTGAATGCCACCTGTACAGTGGTCTAAATGTTTACTTGTCCCTGAAATAACTGCATTGAGCAAAACCCCAGGGTAGTTACTGCAGTGTCACCATTAATAGGTGAAAAGCAAAGCAGTTCACAGAAAGCTCCAAGACTTGTTCAGACATCTTCACCTCACAAAGTTGAGGGAATATAAAGGAGACCTAGAGCATTTTCCTCCTCATTGTCTTTAACCAAGGCAAAGCATGCTGCAGTAACATGTTGCCTGTGGTCACTATATTCAGCCTGTTAATACCCAAAGTAGGAGAAGCAGCAGAGCCTCTAGAGCAGAAACACCTCTAGCCTCTAGAAAGAAAGAATATCTGAATAGCTTTCACCTTCTGAATTACCAAAAAAAATTCATTTCAGCTCCCAATTCCCCATCTAATTCAGAACTTGTAAAAGGCTAAAGTGAATTAGCCATGCCAAACTGTAACCAAACTTAGAATTCAAATTGGGATCTGAGCTTTGGCATTTTTGGTAAAAAAGTTTGGAGCAGTTTGAAGCTCCATGAAAAACACTGGAACCGACAGGAACCCACGCTACAAATCTCTTTTTTATTATTATTAATATATAGTGATGCTATAAACAGAGAAAATACAGTCATTACTTTAAGTCATTAGAAGATTTATTTTTCCATCCTTGCTTCCACCTGTTCCATGTTTGATCACAAAACAAGTCAGGCCTGCCAAAGATCATTTTTGCCTAGCACTTGTGAATTTGCCAGTTCAGCCACACCAGTAAAATGTCATTCAGTGTAAGGTAAGGAAAAATCAGCCCAAAAGACTCAGATTCATATTCCCATTTAGACGGAGGAGTATACAGCCCACTACTAAAACTGGTCAGGCTCTAGGAATTAGAATGTTTGTTTTGTGGCTATCCAAAAGGTAGAGATGGTTTATATGGAATAAAGACAGTGCCCAAGTTGTGGGAACTGCTTTCAAAATCTTTCTTCTTCTGCTCATTAGCTCAGCAGGCAAGAGTGAGCAGACTGCTGAGGCCAAAGGGAGAATTAACCCTGAAAATACAGCCCTGCAGGAATGTTGTTTTTTTTTTCTTTTTATTTCACCCACATTTTTAAAAAGCTTAGTGTTTCTTCCACAAAGTAATGAGCAGTCTCAACTGCATTTTTAGCAGCTTCCTTTGCTATGTATATTCCCTGGTAAGAACACAAGGATATGAAATGAAATATTACGTATTCCCAGAGTAATTGAACCCATTATATTTCATGAGATTTCTACATTTCATTTAGCCTGAAATAAAACAAAGATTGTGTGTCTTTCCTGAGTCTATAGAGTGAAAAACCAAATGTACCTTTAACAGAGCTGCAAAAATTAGTCTCTTCTTATTAAATCATACTTAACAAATTATAGCAATGACACAAGTTAATTGCAGAGTTATCTGGAGGATGGTAGAGTTATCATGAGTCACCCTGTAATTAGGAACAGAGCATGATTTCTAACAGTTACCAAAGCTACAACACTGGAAGAAATTCTTACTGTGAAATGATGAGCAGTTGCCTGTTATGCTCCAATGCATTGCAGCCAGACCCCAATTACACTTCTGCCATTAATTTCTGCTCCAACAGCACTAAGTAGAAGCCCTGGTTGCAGAGGCATTCACTGTGCCAGGAAGATGGGCCTTGTTCAAAAACTTTGTGGTATGAGGAAGCATAGCCTGGGAAGGTGACAGGAAGATACAGACACTGACACAGCAAAGAGAGGAGTGAGCAGCACTTGGTAGCACAAACTCTGTTTACATTCAGGGTGAATAAACCAGAGACTACAGCAGAAAGCAACAGGATCCCATTGCCAACTACCTCCCTCTCACAGGGACAGGAAAAACAGCACATCACGTCTCTGCTGTTGAGAGGCCCACGGTCAACCACATAAGAAAGATGAGAAAAGCAGTACAGATTTAAAGTCTGAGAAAGAATATCAGCAGCATATTACTAGCTACAGGTCAGAGACCTGGACAGCTGTAGAAAAGGGGAGAACTGTGGCATGGAAGATGATAAATGCAAACCAGAAAAACACCAATGATATGAAAGCAAGAGGCAAAAAACTGGAGAAGCAGGAAGCAGATGCTGTGACACCTTTAGAAACGGGATAATCAAGGAGAACAGAATAAAAGCTCAGATTTTCTTTTCACTAAAGGATTTGACCTCTGTGGTGGTTTCTCTGAACTTTCCTGCAGAGGAGGTTCAGAAATGCACTGAAGCACCTATGCATTGAGAAGAGTTTGGGTGAGCATGATTACTTCACACTGAAGAGCAGCAGTATCTACTGCCCAAGAATGCCAAGAAACTCACAGTGCTCCTTGACCAACCTCAAGTGTCAGGCTGCAATCATTAATAGATAAATGTGGAGACAAGTAGAAGCATTTAATCAGGTTTAACTGAGTGAAAAACTTCTCTTGAGAAAAGTACCAGGAGTAGGTACTGTCTGCTCAGTACTGTCCTACAATTTCTTCAGAACCTCCTAGTGCTTTCTACCTGTAGTTGCTCTTGGGAAAGCGAGTAATGGCTGATAAGAGGCCTGCATCAGTGTGGGGGTGCTTGCAGTCCCTGGAAGATTTAATGTTGCATTTCAGTAACAGCCCACAAAACATTTGGTGAAACTTCCTCATTAAGCTGCTTTACAATAAATCACTGCTAAACTGTAATTGCAATTTGCTTTTCAAGAACAACCATTTCTCAGAAGTCTACAATAAAGTTCAGGATGAACATCAGCTAAGCCAAATCTTGCACCCCAGCCCCTTTGTTTTTCAGATTTGAACTATCCCCAATTACCTTCCTTATATCCCTCTGACATTTATGAGATCTATAGCCAATGTGTTCTGTGCCTGCTGGCAGGAGAACAGCATTATTCACACTACCAGATACCACTTTCTGTAATAACTCAGAGTGAGGGGGAAGGTGCAAGCAAGGCAGCCCAACATATCTGCAAAGAAAAATAATGTATTTTCCTCTTCTACACTACCAAAAAAAAAAAGTTTGAGGTTTTTATTCCCACATGCATCTAAAAAAGGAGCTTTGGGAGACACTGGTCTCATTTTAAACTCTGCACCCTCCCAGGGTACAGAGTACAATCACAAATGCACGAAGGGGAGTGAAATAGAGTCATGATAGTCAGCTATTTCTATTCACTTCTGCCATTTGCTAACACAGCTACACATACCTTCCCCATGTTTCTGAGATCACATCTCATTAACCTGGAGTTTGTGCATGCCTAAGGTAATCTAAGTTTTTCAGAGGGTTCATGGAGTGCACAGCCCAGATTACCGTTTTAAGAAAGGAGCCATTTGAAAACCTATTTCTGAAACAGTCTTTCCCGTGGCTCACAACACAATGAGGTCCTTGCCTCTCCTTTTCACCTAGCAGCTGACCCCCAGGAACAGTCGGTACTGAAAGCAGACCTGGCCAGACACATCACTGATTCAGCCACTTCTAACAGGGTTTTGCAGATTCCCTGGTAGAAACAAGGGATCATCTGCCTTTGGAACTGCTCTTGTTAACAGCCAAACCTTGATATAGTTGTGCCAGTGCAAATCTCTGGGACAGACATTGGAGCCATTTACCCAGCATGAAAACAGGAGTGCTAGTGCTACCTTGGTGAAAACCTGCAGCTTACAAAAGATAAGTGCAGCTACAAGGGTAGCTAAAAAATGAGAGCTCGATGGTAGATTACCATTTTAGAAAAGACTCTCTAGGGAACATTTTAGTGAAAAAAAACATATGCTCTTCTTTCGCACCAGATTCTTACCATTCTTGAATGTCAGAAAGGGCAGCTGCACAGTTTAGTAGAATTTCTAACTCTTGCACCAAGAATATAGTATTTTAGAAATGTAAATATAGCCACAATGCATATAAGGATAATGGGATCAAGAAGCAACAGAGAAAAAAGATGGTTAATTGGATCCGAATGGCATTTGCAGAGAGCAGCTAATCAACGTGCCAGATAATCAACACAAGGTAAATTTCATTACTGTCATTACTACATTCATTATCAGTGGCAATTTTCTTACTTTGGACAACGGAACTTACTTTTGCCAGTGTCACCTTCCAGCTCTACTGTACTTAGAGATAACTGCTGTGAATTTCATGTTTTCCAAATATAAACCATAGGTCTCATCCTCTTCTGTTCATTTTTTCCCTTCTCCATTTCTACCTTAACAAACTCTGTAGAGGCCACTGATGCTTTAAGCTTATTCTCAGCTCACAACAAGCTCAGACCTCTCTATAGATATTTGTCATTTAAATATGTATTCTTAATTTTCAACGTTTAATTGTAAGAAATTTGCAGCAATAATAATTTTCAGGATACGTGCATGCAAAGAAAATGGACTGCTGCTATACTGCAAATACATTATACCCAACCCAGTTAGTTGTTTTTAGAAAGACTGGGTTTCTATCTTTATTAGCTCCACTATCTGCTTGTAGAAGGGACAAACTGATGAATTCTACCTAGGGGGAAAAAAAAAAAAGAGGAGAGGAGAAAAAAAAAAGGTTTTCTTATTTGGCACTGACTTTCTGTTCACTAGAGAAATACATGTTGCAGAAATGACCACATCATGCCGAGTATTTTAATGTGATGGTCATCCTCTAATTTGCACTGCAGACAATTTCATCTGTAGGACTTTAAAGGCTAAATTACACAGGAAGATAGCAGAAGCCAGGAGGTCACAGAAGAGTTTAAGATCTGTTTAGGATTTCTCTACCAAAATGGAGCAACATTTTTCACTCCTGCTCAATATTTGTCATCCATTAGAACTGCTTAGGAGGTTAGTCCAGCAGTTCACACACACTCCATCTGGTTTCACAGAATGTCACATCCCTTGGTGACTTTTAAAGCTAAGGAAATTGAACAGCCAATAGACTGTGTTGCCTCAGACCGCGCAAGAACACAAGTAATGATGAGTTACATCCATTTAAGTTTACCCTCTGCAGTGCAATGTAAAACGGGAATGAGGGGTTTATGATGCAAGAATTGAAATGATGTATTTGTAGTTCCCCTGCAACAGCTCAAATACACTTTTACTGAGGAATTATAATTCCCTCGCATTATCAATCTCGGGGCAGCTCATTGAGAATTCTCTCTTAGCATTTGGCCCTATATTCAGCAAGACTGCATAAGCCAAGCAGTGGGGAACATGCTGCCAAAGGGGTAACGAATAGCCCATACTGTATTTAAATTATGGAAAAGAGAACAAGGTATTCTGACAGATGATGGCAGGCTGCACTGATGGTTTCTTTGATGGAAGCCTGTCTTGGTGAATGAAATGTCTTTCAGTACAGCGAAAATAATGAGCTCCCTAGTGTAGGCTCAGCTATTTTTAAGAAACCATTTTCTTTCTGCTCCACAGTTATCAGCCAAACTACACCAATCCTTTCAAACACAGCTCAGGGTAAAAAAGAATAGCTGGAAAGGCACAGCAGTCCAGCCTGTCATTATGGATAACGAAACAAACTGTGCCGAGCGGCACTTAACTCTTTGATTTAGAAATGCCACAATTTGATCAACAAGGCCCTTTCCTGACTGCGCAGCTGTGCAGTCACAGGCAGCACAGATTTCAAATGCAGATAGGCATCATCTTCGTTAACAGCCAAATTCACTCACTGCTTTCCCCTGAATGCTGCCACACCGAGCCCCTGCCATGGCACCTGGCTCATCAGGGCACCTTCAGCTGTATCGTTACGCTTTAGATTTTTCTGCTGGATTCTCGAATCCTGTCGCTACAGCTCAGCTCTCAGCCCCACTTATAGCTCTCCCACAGCTTACTCAGGACTACCCTTCTCTCCAGGGACCATCAGACCCTTCTGGCTGTGATCCCTTTAGAAGTACTTTACAAGAAGGCTCTCAACAGATCCTGCTTCCTCCAGATCTATCTTAAATTACGCAACAGGACATCAAGGATTTTATGTGACACACGGTATCAAGTATCCACAGCTACATTTCCCACAGATGCCAGTGTTAAGGAGAGATAATTTCTGATTATTTTTAGCTAGGAAAATGAAGCATTTGTTGTCTTAAAATCATATTTCTCCATTGATAGGCCAAGTATAAGGCAGAGCAAAGGTGACCAAGTAGTACACTGGAGGAAAACTAAACCCAGTGCCAGGGGAAGTGTTTCTAAACAAGTGGCAAATTTATAAGCAGACAGGAGGAGAAATGATTAAGCATTGAAATGAAAACTGACCATAATAAAACGGGCTAATAAAATGAACATCACATTCTAATTATGAGAAGGAAACAATTTCTAGTAATAGCATAGTCTTAATTAACGACTTAAAAAAATGCAGCAAAAATTGGAAATCAGAAGCTAAGTAATATTTTCCTGGAGAAAATAGGAGAGTTTGCCCCTCATTCCACACCCTTAAATAAAATTTACTATGAAATTATTCTGAGTCTAATTCTCCTCTGCAATGAATTTGCATTGTTACAGTAACTTCAAAAGCAAGAGAAGCACAAATCAAAGACCTGATGCTGAAATTTAAGGCGGAAAAAAAATGTCTTCTCTACTATCATTAATCTTTCAGGAGCCATCTCCGATTTCTGCCAATCTATTCATTATTTGAAAATATTTCCCAAATAGTCTGTATGAATCATTTCCAGATTTTGGGCAGTTCACTTAAATGTCCATTTCAGTAGCACACAATTCAAGTTATGCAGTTTTGTAGCACATTTCTCCTTCTGCTTCACCACCGGAAATGTTTCAGCAGGGATATAATGACACGGAGACAGGCAGTGCACGTCCAGCCCAAGTAGCTATATTTCAGGAAATGGAGAACATTCTTCAGTGAAATCAGACACAAAGATGAATTTCTCATACCCTGCGAGCATCCTCAAATATCATAAGCAAATTATTCATGAGCATAATTGAGAGGGATGTGGTGAAGTCAGTTGCATCTTTCAGTCAAGCTGGAGCCCATTTTCAAAGACCTAGCCTTAGTTCATGAATGACTGAGTAAAGCTCATTAGCCTGAATTATAATAAAAGGCAAGAGTACATTATAAAACTAATTCCTAATTAACTACAAACCTGTCTCAGCATTCTCTACTTCTCATATACACAAAGTTTAAAAAGAGGTGGCCAAATAGCCAAGTAATTGCCCAAGTGTGACGGTCATGCTTGGACAACTAGCATCTACCTGCAGGAGAGCAGCTCTGCATTCCCCTGGGAGAGTAACTCCAATTAAAGCTTGGACACAGAGCAGCCCTTCTGCCCTGAACAGATGCTTGGTCCAGAAACCATGAGGCCATAGGAGTTACCAGAATGAACCACATTTCATGTGAGTCAAAACTTACTCATATATTTAAAAAAATGGAATGAGGAGACAGTGTATAAGCCTGCCTTAAACTCACCAACCAACTCACTCACTAAATATGTATTCATTTGTTTATTTCAAAGAATAATTCTGACAGCACTTGCCCTCTACAGATTATTCTATAGACCATAGCTTACAAATTACTACTTGGCATGAAACTTTCTAACCAAGTGAGCCTGAAGCATCATTTGCTGCAAATAATTAAAATTTGGAGAATGTATGAAATACCTCTAACTGAGGTATCATATCAGGTAGCCTCAGTTCCAGGTACTGTGATTCACAACTACTGCAACTTCAAGAGGAACATTGTTCCTTTAACCACAGTCAGTGCACCTCAGGACTCGCCACATTTTTGGCATAAGAGCCTTCACAAACAGTGAAGAAATCCCCAAGATCTCTTTGCTCGTCAACATTTGGTCCAACCTCAGTTTGGATGTGACAAGCATGGCATTTTACTGAGTAAGCCTGTGAGGACACCCTACATTACACATCCCCTGTATTGCTTGTAAAAACCTTTTCTCACTTGTTTTGTGCAGGGGAAGAATTTTGTCGTACACAAGAGAGACTGGAGTCCATGTGCAAACCCATTATTTACCTAAATTCTTTCATTCAATTAAGACCATTCACCTTCCTGATGATCCAAGCCACTCAAGCTTGATGGATTGCAGTCCCCACCGTGGGCAGAATGGGATTTACCTCAAGTACAACCACAACTCAAGCATGTCAAGGAACTGCCATAGGACTCTGAGCGGTATTGACAGCTGAAGTCTCTGTGCCTGTCATTTCCAACACTGTGCAGACATCGGCCGGAGTCTGCAGCATCTGACAGCAAAAGAAGAACAACCAACCATGCACATCCCAGCGCTGCAGGGGAGAGACTTTGACAAATCAGCTTGGGCTGTCTTGAATTAGAGTAGACTGATGTTTTCTCTACAAATCTGAGGACAACATAAGAAATCTGGGCTGTACATCCTGAAATAGAATTGGAAGTAAATATGAAATGGGTTCCCAGGGGCCTGAATAGTTTATATACTTGGACTTAGCACTTTTTTCCCAGCTGTCACTCCCTAGCAGTGTTCGGCGCTGAGTGCAGATAAAAGTTGTTTCTTCAGTATCCAAAAATCCCTCAATTGCTATTAAAGAGCCTGATCCAAAGCCTCCTCCCTGGAAGCCTGAGACTGCAGGCTTGGAGCACTTCATGGCACTTCCAGAGCACCTGGGTGCAAGATGCTCCAGGGTAATTTTGGACTCACCACGGTCATTTTGGGGTCTGTCACAGGAAGGACTTAAGAGAAAGAGCTTCTCTTGGCACCAGTTAACTCCACAGGAACTCATGAGGCAGACCCCATCTCCCTGCCACAGCAGTGGGTTGCAGTGCAGCAACCCTGCCGATGGCCTTCCTTGTCTCCAATTCAGCACCTGCATAGCTCACATCCCTTCCCCTCATTAGCACCAGGGGCACAGCAAGCCCTTGCTTCCCTTTAGAGATCTGGCATGACTAGTGTGTCCAGAGGACAAAACTACAACACTAATTAATGACATGAATGTAGAATAAGTTTATAGACTTGCGCTGGTGCCCGAGCAGAGGAGCTGGAAGCTGGGTGGGCTGCAGGGGGCCTCTGTGAGGAAAGAAGACAGCCAGTTTAAGCCGCCTCACCACAGGGCATGGCTGAGCCCCTCAGCAAGGCTGGCAGGGTCTTTGGGAAAGTACATTTAAGGAAAGGCAAAAAGCTGCACAGACTGAGGAAAAAAGTATGAGAAATAGCCCTGTGAGCAGCCAGGTCAGAGTAAGGGAGGAGGTGCTGCAGGTGCCAGAGCAGTGAGTCCCCCGCAGCCACCACGGAGAGACCACAGGAGAGTAAGGAAAGGGTATTAGGAGGAAGGAGCTCTCTGACCACAACTACTTTTCCCTGTCCCCCTGTGCTGCTGGGGTGGGAACAGAGGAGCTGCGAGGGGAAGCAGAGAAGCTGTGAGCAACGGTGAACTTGGGAACAGGGAGGGGTGAGGGAAAAGTGCTGTTTTAATTTATTTGTTTTCCACTATCCAAACCTATAGTAATTGACAATAAATTCATTTTCTCCAAGTCGAGTTTATTTTGTCCATGATGATGATTGCTTTTTGTCTTGACCCATAAGCTGTCTTATCTCATTTTCTCCTGCCACCATCCTGCTGAGGGGGATTGAGAACACAGCTGAGCGGGCAGCAGGCGGCCGGCCAAGGCCAGCCCATCACAAGAATATATAAAAATCTATTGCCTGTTCTCATTCACTGCAGATAAGGGATTTTAGATGATGAAGGCTTCCTAAACTTAGGGAAAATAGGGAGACAGCGGTAAAATGTGCCAGAGAAATTTCCATCTTGAGACCTCAAGATGTTTTACAGAGATCAAAGACTACATTATACCTAGCTTTGTGGGGGGTCCTCAGAGAAAAAAAAAAAAGAGAACAAAAGAACGTTCTTGACCCCATCTGGGCATGTTTGCAACATATGCGGCTCTATTGCTGCTAATGGCCATGGGGGCTGTGAACAATAAAATTAACACATCTGATATCTTCTTGACAGATTTGCAGTGGGGAAATACAGTCCTAATACCTAGTTTTGGATCAGGCCTCCCTGGCATCCAGCTGTCAGGAAGCATTGTCAAAACACACTTGTGTGGAACGAACTTGTCCCCAGTTCATTCTTCAAATGCATTTCCAAACTTCTGCTTTGCCAAAGTAAACCAGTTCTGTATGTGTTTGCAAAGCTTCAGCTCTATGGAATGGAAAGTAGAGAAAAGAAAAATAAAAACCATTCTATAAACCATATTAGAGAGAAAATTGTGCTTTGTTACAGAAAAGGGTTTTATTTTCTATGTTAGAACATGGTTATAGGTGAAGAGCTACATAAATCTTACATAGGATGGATGACTAACAGAGAAGCCAATGCCCCTGCTGGGAACAGCAGAGGGACAATGGTGTTGTTAGGTAAGTGTTATCACCCAATATATGTACAGGTTTCATCCTGATAAATGAAGCTTAATGTTCCAACAAATGGAGAAAGAGCTATGCTAAGTTCCAGCAACAGAGAGCATTGAAGAAGCACAGACATTACTGGGCCAGAGAAAACTGAAGTTTGAAGTAACGAAGTGTGGCTAGTGCAAATAATGTTCTGTAAAATCATTGGCACAACTAACACACAATGCATTATCATTTGTAATGTGACCATGACAATCTAGATGGAGAATCTGCTGAAATCAGACTGGGTCCTGAGCAGTAAAGAGCTCCACGCAGTGAAAAAAGGCGCGGGTAATGAGACACCGCTGCCTAGTAAGCCTCTGCCATGTCATGCCAAGAGATAGGGACATTGATACTATCTATAGAAAAACTTCACTTTAAGATATATACTGCCTAGCTCTGCCTGGGGATGTTCTGGTTTTGTTGTGCAGGATCCCACCCCTATTTTGATTTCTTCAGCCCTTGGCTGCACTGAGACACAACAGTGTGTGAACTGCAGTCTATGGGGGAGACAGAAGCACGAGGCCTTCAAAGTGCAGCTTCCACTTGGCTCTGCAGGAATGAGGTATTTCTATTCAGGGTGATCAGGACTTTAGAAATATTTTCTTTCATTTTCTAAAAGGAAAATTTTGCTTTATAAATAAATGCGTTCAGTCTTCTCTATGGAGAAGGAATAGCTGTGCTCAGACCTTTGCCTTTCTCTAGCCAAGGATTCCCATGACCTAGAGCTGTACCATCAAGGAAGCCATGGAAAGCTTTTGAAAGGTTATGCTGTGGTTTTTAAGCCTTGCAACACGCTGAGAAGGAGGCAGGTCACCTTTGCTATATCTATCACCAGTGAGAGCTATGTTCCCTGGAAGGGAGGCAATTCTACCGGCAACTGCCGACTCCTGTGCTGCATATCTATTTCTAAAATAGCTACAATGCAGATGCCAGAACAACATTTGTTTTAATTAGTCCCCATATTATAAAATCTGCTTTGCTGATGGGAAAGCAAGCCACACCTTAGTTGGATGCAATTTAACTGGAAAACCCTCCTGTCACTGCTGGCCCCTGCGTGTTGTTCTTTATCATCACATAACAGCGACTGCTGACAGTATTTGTTCCTACTGCTGCCTAAGTTTCAAAGTAAAAGAGAAGTGAGCCCATTAACTTGATTTTTTTTTCTTTTACTTATACCAATCTGATCCTGGCTCCCACCACACCTGTGGCACCACTCTGTTCAGGCTCAAATCTGCAGGTGTAATTCCTATGGAGCTTTATCAATAGCTATTAACTTACTTCTTCGAGTTTCTAAGCCTCCAATTGACTTCTAGGCAACAGGATTCATTGCTATTTCTTGCCCTAATACAAAAAAAATATTGCTGGTGTCACTTTGCAAATGCTTCAACTGGGCCTAGCTCCACTCCTTCACTCTTCCTGCGCTGAATCCTTTAAAAGTTGCTGATTGTGACTACAGATCTCCTGGGGCATGAACAAATTTCTTTTTTAAAGTGTTAAAGTCCATCCAGCTGCCAACCCCCCTTTCCACATACACATAAATAAATGAGCTACTGAGAGCATTTTCAGCCTCTTATCGCTACATTGGGTGTTCCACACAGAGAAAACTGAAGCAGCTACAACTCACACTCCTTTCTTTAATATGTATCAATGCCAACCAGTATTCAACGGACATAATGATTGAATACTGACATGCATATTTTTCCAGCCCAGTTCTCCTTTGGCAATAATGCCTGACCAAGATTGATGACTCTAATAACAAAGCAGGCAGTTTGTTTGTTTCTTCTATAGGCTTCATTTTTCAAATAGCCTCAGATTTGCCTGCCCTCCCCCCCAAAAAAAGGGTATAGAAAATGGTGATGACTACTGAGGTACCTTTATGAGCTCATTTGCTGTTTCCTCAGGCGACCAAACCACACAGGTCAGATTCACTAACACACTAACTTGGTTTATTCTAGCATAATTCACATGGTTTTATATCAGTACAAAACTGGTCTGTCACAGTGACTCATGCAGCTACTGGTGTGGAACAAATCTTGAACAGGTCTGATCTGATCACAACAGGCACATTTCACACATACTTATCAAGTGCTCACACAAGATTCAAGGCAGTTCTGAAGAATAAAAAAAGAGAGTCAGCAGCACAAACAAAAAAAAAAACCTAAACCAGACTACACATGCAAGGCATCTTTTTTCTTTTTATACTATCTTTAGGAGTCCCCAGCAGATCCCAAGGACATCTGAGAACATCAAGGAAACAGAGATATGCAAAACTGAGCTAGGAGCCACTTTACAGCAGGGAGCAAGACCACAATGTATTTGACATACCGATGAGACAGTTAAAGTTTGTCTTGCCTAAGGAGAATCCACTGGGAGGCAAAGTACACTGCTGCATGCTACAGATGGCAATTACCTAGAAAAAGAACAGAGAAAATGGGAGAATGCTCTAAAATAGGAACTGGATGGTATATCTTGCTCTGTAAGGAGAAACCTGGCAATGTTGTATTTTAGATCAAATCTCCTGTGTTTTTATCAAGAGCAGTTTGGACCTGGCCTACTGCTTAGTTTTCTTGTTGTATCGCTTAAATTTTTATATACCTTTCACATAGGAGTCACCTGTGTCTTGGGGTACATTTAAGAAATGAAGAGACAGGTCTTGCTCCTTACTGGCATAGCATACCTATACAAGAGAGACACTCAAGGGCTGAACACAGGAATTCATCTGCTTTTCCGATGGCAGAAACTGCTTTCATGTCCCACTGGTGTACAACAGGGTCACTGTGACCAACATAATCTGACCAAAAAGAAAAGAAGGGGGGAGGTGGGCAGCTTCTTAAAGCATTCAAAAGGTGCACAGTGAATGTGCACAAGCTCAAAAACCAGCTGCCTTTTTCTCAGCTCCAGTCAAGATGCAACACATACAGAGGCAGAATTTCTTGTGAGCCATAAGCAGAAATAGCCTCTCTAACATTTCGTGAATCTCATTTATATGAGCTCTTAGAAAGCAGTAGCACTTGTACATCAGAGCCAAAGACAAAAAGCAATTGTAGAGATGAGTCCCCAGAGGGATCTTTGCTCATCCTTAGCCTAGAGAACTTCCTGCTAGTCTATTATACTGTTCCTAATTTGAAACAATATGTGATATATAGAAAAGGTTAAATAGGACTGATCAGCAGTGGAAAGTACATTTTACACTGAATTAGATAAGGGTAAACAGGAGCCAGCAGCTGTGCTGTGTGGTAGATCTATACCATAGTGATCCCATACTCTTCTTGCAAATTCTCTCCTGAACATCACCAGACACACTTCACTGAAAAAGCTCACAAAATATCACCGCGACACACATCTTCATATAAAGATCCATTTTAGCTTTGAGAAACAAGCAAGAGGTGTCATTTGTTCTTGATACCTTAAGCCATGATTCTCAGCCACACATCCCTGATAAGGTTTCTGACACACTTCATTCAACCCACTAATTCCACCCCATTTCTTTGCTTCAGTTTCCCCTCCATTTCCAATAATATTTTTGGGAAACACCTTGAAAAGCTCACAGCTGTAATTAAAGATTACAGGTTAGTCAAGGGCAAATTATTAGGTCTGGGCTGAGTGCAGGGACATTTGGTGAGTGTCATTTAGGAAACACAAGAGCTATGAAAAAAAAATCCCAGACATTTATTTCTCTGAAGCACCTTTTGCCTTCAGTAATACCTAGATCTAACTCACCTACTTTGTATTTACTTCTCACTTTCTTGGGAGGTTTTTCTCAGAGCAGGGGTGCCTTTGAGCAAAGGTAGATAACCAAGAACAAAGTCTTCCACACACAGATGCTGAGAGAGGTTAAATGGTTGGGAAAGGGGGCAGCAAAGAAGTGAGACGCACCATTAAAATATAAATACACAGTGTACCTTTTACAGACTCTGGAAATAAAAATACACTATGTTATTCAGGGTTATCAGGGTACTCTAGTGAAAGGCAATAGAAGCAATATGATGGACATTACGCATACTACTTCCATAATCACATTTATACACAGACAAAAGCTGAATTTTAAGAACAGAAACCAAATTAACGAATGTATTAATAACAAGATTAAAGTGTCTCTGGATAAAAAAACCCTCATGTTCCAGAACCTACAGCACTTGCACCTAATGCTGAAGCAAACACCACTTGTAACTGGACTCCAACTGAATTTGTCTCCACCGCCTTCTGGGCCCGGCCATCCAGTCAGTTTTTTACCCATCAGAGGGTGTGCCTGTCCAGGCCAAGGGCAGCCAGTTTCTCAAGCAGAATACTGTGAGAAATGGTGTCAAAGGCTTTACCAAAGTCTAAGCACATCACATCCACAGCCTTTCCCTCGTCCATTAAATAGGTAACCTTGTCATAGAAGGAGATCAGGACCTGCCTTTCGTAAAGTCATGTTGAGCGGGCCTGGTCACCCGGTTGTCCTGCATGTGCTGGACAATCTGCTCCATGACCTTTCCCAGTACCAAGGTCAGACTGACAGGCCTGTAGTTCCCTGGATCCTCCCTCCAACCGTTCTTGTAAATGGGTGTAACATTTGCCAGCCTTCAGTCAAGTGGAACTTCCCCAGTCAGCTAGGACTGCTGATAGATGACAGCAAGGGGTTTGGTGAGGACCTCTGCCAGCTCCCTTGATACCCTTGGGAGGATTCCATCCGGCCCCATAGATGTCTAATTGGCCAAACAGGTCTCCAACCAATTCTTCTTGGATCATTGGAGTTTCATTCTGCTCTCCCTCCCCTTCTTCTGGCTCAGGAGGCTTAATATCCACACAACATCTTACCTTACTATTAAACAATAGGACTTTGGAATAAGGCTTGGAATAAGACTTTTTCCCTCAAAGACAGCTGTTTCATATTTAAAATCATTTGCAAGATGTGTGGGATACAGAAAAAATTCCAGGCTTCTAGATCTCCAGGTGCTGAGAGATGTCTCACTGTTAACTTGGTAAAATAACCTCTGATATTTTCTAATCCATCTCTAATCTGGTTCAATAGACTTACTTGCTGTACAATATGGCAGGTAGTGATATGTTACTAGGAACTGTAAGTCAGAAAATAACTGGTTTCTTTGAGGTCCTTTGAAATAACACTTCTATTCTTGGGATATTTTATAAAAGCTCTTGCTAAATGATCCATATCCTCTACTTCAGCTAAACAATAATTGATTTTTCTGTTCTTTCTAAGCACTGTCCCATTGCCAACAGATTTTTTTCATTTAAGCTCCTGGAGCGTTTTGTTGCCTCTCCAGCTTAATCTTGCCTTTCCATAAACTTACTTTATGAGCCTCCCCATCTGTTTCTGAGAGATGTGTGTGCATGTTCTGTATCTGTATCTCCATATATAGCTATTACCTAGACAGGTGTATGTTTACCGACTGCACAACACGTACACGTAGCTTGTCAGGAGCTGCTGTGACATTGCTATAAAATGAGATTCTGAATCTGCTTTGTTGCTGATCCTACTTTCCATTAAATATCTGTGACCACAATGCATTACTTTGGACGTTTTGGCTTATCCTTACTGAATCATACCCTGCAACATAACAATCTGTGTAACAACGGGGAGAGATGCTTTGGAATTACGAGCTCTTTGTGTACGAGCCCATTACTATTCTGGATTTTATGCTGATAGTAAAGCAGATTGTTAGCATCACATTCCTCTTTATCTGCTTGCCAATAACTTGTAGCACCAAAATATTGCTGAGTGAGGAAACTTATTGCACTGCCCAACCCTCCTGCTTAATATTGGTACTTTGGGGAGATGCACCCTACACAATTAAATAAAGGTCAATCATAACTGGCTTTGGTCCTGAATAAAATGGATCCTCCTACCCCTTAAAAAAAAAATGTCCATAACACTAACAAAAAGCCTTATATCAACGTGTCCCTGAGCTGACTGTGCCCATGGTCATCAGGCTGAACCCAGCCCTACCCCATCCTGCTGGCCAGGTGTGAGCAGCAGCTGAGCAGTTGTGTAAAGCCTCGGGAACAAGATCTAGCTCCAAGGGCTGCTTCATTATTGCAATAAGCACAGGATGCAAAACTGCAGGTTATTTTAAAGTTCTTGGGATGGTTTTGTGCACTTAGATCAGTTGAAGAGAGTAGCAGCCAGATATCTTCTGCTCAAACCACTGGTCCTACCAGGAAGTGTTGTCTGTCGGTAGCCTGTCACATTAGGTCTTCACAGAATTCTACCTGTCACTCTTCTGGCTACAGTTCAAAGAGGATACCCAGAAGGCTTCTCTTCCACAGAAACATTGTGCATGATGACCCCAACACCACGAACCAGGGTGCACACACAGCAGTCCCAGCTGCTTCATTTTCCGTGCACTCTAAGGGTTAAAATATATCGCCAGATTTTGTCTTTTTCTGCACTTTGGTGCTTTTCCATAACTGAGGATGTGTTCTCTTCTTAGTTCCTCAGCTGGGAGTTTTACCTTACTAAGCTCCTGTTACTGCAGGGACCTGTGACCTTCAGCATGCCTTTGGGCCCTCCTGTTCTTTTCCTACAACCAGCATAGCTCAAGCTTGTGATTTTACTGCAGGTCTTAAATTTATGCAGGGAAGTATTTTGTGCTTTATTACTATGTGAAGCCTGTAGCACGGATTCTTTCAGACACTGCATTTACCCACACCCCAATCTCTTTCCAAACTTGTCTTTGCAGAACTCAGAAGACTCTTAGTTGGAATAACCAGATGAAAAGCAAAAGTACTCCTTCTGGGAATTTGCAAACCAAGAAGCGAGCATGCCTCTCGCTGCAGATGAAATATGGCTCAGGATCCACAGCAAACACGACTTAAACATCAGGGAAACGTGTATAGCAGCTCAAAAGAGTCCATGCCTGGGGACAGGTCAGGTTCCTACTTCACCAGATCTAAGCACAGCAAGGTGAAAGAGTTAGTGAACACACTACATCTTGACGCTGCCCAACAAGTACTTGTAGAAAGTTCTCCTCCAGTACTGAGACCAGATCATTAAATACAGCATGGTGTTCAAGTGCTTGAGACCCTATTTGAGCTCAAGTGTTCCATGCTTGAAAACATGGAAGTTATCTGCCCTGGTACTCCAGGTAAGAGTTCTTAGGCAAGTATTTCTAGATCCACCTACACTCATGAAAAAGTAGCAGAGAAAGACCTTGCAGCCAAAATGCTGCTACAAATTTTGCTACAAGAGGTGTTTTTCAGACACCTGCTGCTGCCACCAGCCCCCTCGGGTGCCACCAGCCCATGTGGTGGGCTGCCAGCTAGGCAATGTGTCCCCAAGAGGTGGGGGACAGCAGAAAGAAATGAGGGAACATCTCATTTATTTACCTTGCCTAGACTGTAAAATCCAGGCATAGATGGGATAAGGAGGGAAGACCATCAAACTAAAACATTTGCTTAGTTGTTGTTTTTTTTTCTTAAATTAAATAAAAAGTCTAAAGACTACAGCTTGCATAATTTAACATATCTGTAAACATGGAACATGCATAATTGATGTTAAACAACATGCTAATCACCTCATAATGTGAATAGAGGGACAACCTACCCTCAGTTTATGTATAAGTAACAAGGTGGAAACCTGCTGAGCTTTGTATAATAGTTTTTCCCCCCTCTTACATTTGTGTCTCAGCATGATGGTAAGCCACAGCTTAGGCAGGAAACCTAATGCATTATTTATGCTAAGCTTTGAACTGAAATGCTTTTCTCTATTTTATATAAATATATATATTATCTCTTCAACATAGTGATTTATTCTGTCAGGTCACTGGAAGAATAAGTTCCCTGCTATAGTTAAAAAGGAGACAACTATGCAGCGAACGTCAGTAGTGGGGCGAGATGCTTGTTTCTCAGCACAGTGCAACAGACAGCAAGCAACAGACACGGTGCCAATCCTCTTCCCATTCCTATAGCTGCTTTGGAAACCTCACAGAGGTCCAGACAGTTATACAAGTACCTATACCAGGCAGCACTGCGAGAGATGCCTGCATAGATGACCTCTGCCAAATTTAAGGCATCAATGAATCCCCTTTACTCCAGGGCAGTAAAGAACTCCCACAAGTATCCACAGCTGCTACTACTTCTAAGACCAAAGTCCTGCTTCTCTGGTAGCTAACACTGATCTTTGCATGAAGTATGCCAAAACAAACTGTTTGGAATCAAACTCTAAAATTATGGTCTGGTGGGGACACATGTCAATATACAGAGATCCTGATCCACAAACAATGCTGTTGCAAATACAGATGCCATTAGCAGTGAGATAGAGGTGCCTTTCCTACAAATATTCCCACTCAGAATGAAGGAAGTAGTCCTATCTGCTCTCACTGAAACTGAGGATTTCTATGCAGAGGATACTAGAGGCATTATTAGGGAAATAAGGGAAAATAGCAAGAAAATAAAAACAGCAGTAAAAATATATGAAGCAGAAATTGCAGACTGGGAGCAACAGGCCTGTCCCCCTCCAGTCAGCAAACAGCAGGCATTACAGGTAAGCCAGAAAGCCATGAACATCGGGATGCTGAAAGCAGCTGCAGAGCTCCTGTTGACTTCAGAAGAAATATGACTGAGCTTAGGAGCAAATTTAACGTTAATTTTATCGCATTTTTTCCTTCAAAGATGATGCAGATGGTGGCTGAGTTGGACTGAAAGGTATTGCACAAAAACATAGCAATGAATCTGCAAGTAACTTCCACCTAGGTAACACAATATATACAACTTTTGCCTTGTCAGATGTCTGGCTTTAATTAAAATTGATCTTAAATAATTTACATGGCATTTCATTAAAAGCATGCTGAGTTAGACCAGGGCATTACCAGTGCAATTTGATGTATCCAGCATATGAGCTGAGAAGCTAAGGTCGTAACAGTGCATTTCTGTTTCTTTCTCCATTTCTGGAATCTGCTGTTTAAAGATAAAACACCAAATAATTTTAACCTTGCTCCAGGCAGACCAGCTCTCTCCCATAGAATATGTTAGCCAGATAATTAAAATCCGCAGATAGCCACAAACAGACGCAAGTCATTCTGTTTTAATGCCAGAGCTGTTTCACCGGTGGCACTGCAGAAGTCTGACGTGAGTTCCAGCATGCCCAGACTGTGCCTTAGTTGTACAGGGGGTAAATATTTAATGCTTGGGGGGTGGAGAAACAAACAAACAAAAAGAAACAAACAAACAAAACAAACAAACAAAAAAGGCACGACAGAGCAGAAAGAGAAACAAAATATTGTAGGAGATAAGAGGATTGAGTAAAAGCCCAAAAGGAGGCAGACAACATAGCTAGGACAAGCTGTACTCAAGAAAAAGTGGCTTTTCTGTCCCCAAAGGTATAGGCACCCTTTTAGAGCAATGACTGTACTGGCTGGAAAAGTTAATTGTGCAGACTGTATCTGTAGGCTCAATCCCACTGCCCATTCCACTCATCTGTTGGGGTAAATCCTCAGTCATCTTTAACTTGATTCACTTGGACTTCAGCATCTTAAGACATTAAATATTGTACATTTACTAATTTGGCTGATTTTAGGGAGCTGGGTTCCAAAGCTCTTGCACAAGTCCTTGCACTAGGAGCTTGCAAGGTTGCAAGCACAAAAGAAGGCAAAGGACAGCAGAGGTGAGGGGAAAAGCGCACTGAAACACAGTCTGTTTGCTGCAAGGGAAGAAAGAGCACACGAGACATCTTCACTGGGGCTCTGAGAGGCTCTGCCCTGGAGCTGTGAAGTACTACAAGACCAGCTTGGCTTGTTTAGGTACCTTTGTGTACAAAATGCCTCCCCAGCAGACATGGGAGAGATGCAGTAGCTCCAAATCCGCTAAAGGCAAAGATGTACCACTGTCCCTCGGTTTTCATTGTCATACATCAGCACCTTCAAGGAGCAGGCATACGAGACACAAAGACACCTTTGCGTTCCCTTCCTATCTTCTACCTACGGCAGCCTTGAGAGTATCTCCAGCACATTCAGATCAAAAACATGTTCTGCTCAGTTCAAGTTAATCCTCGTATGGCAAAACTTTAAATGATGGAGTGAAAAAAAGAAAAACAAACATCAAAACCCCCACACAGTCTTAAATAAGATTTGCAAAGTCATTCTGCTATTAGAGAAATCTGCAAAACAAGAGGTTTTAAACTTCAAGAAATACATCTCCACTCCTCCCTCATCCCTCTGGGAAGTAGGAAATGCTCCATTCTAGCACAAATCCTGCCTTTACCCACAGCCAGCAGGGAGGCAGGGAAATGGTGATCAAAGAAGAGCGGGGAAGGCACAGTGCTTTCTAGCTGCACAGCAAAACTTTTCTATTTACTAGTCAACTAGAGAAACAGAGTGTGTTCACATATGAGAGAAAGATGGATTGCACAGAGGGAGATTGGTGCGAGAATTACATTGCTGGGAATGGGAATGAAATTCATCTCTAAGCCAGATGGAGTCGAGTTTGTTTACGAGCCTGAACTGTGATATCCACTCAGTCCATCTGGCCAGCGCTGAAAGGAAGTCCTCTCAGTGGATACCCTGGAAGTACCAGTCTGCTCAAGTTTGAATTTCATCATTCCACGTTAATCAGTGTATTATCTAGACTAGTGGTGAGGATATCATGTAACGAAAACACCCAGCATGCATTTAATGAAATTCAGTACTCTTTTCCTGATCAATACTAGTAATTAAGAAAAAAAGAATTCTCTTGAGGAAACCGGGCCAAATTTCTGCAGCAGTATCTCCACCTTACTGTAAATTGCACTAACACACCAAAAGACTTGTACTATTGCCAGGGGATTTAGAGATCTCAAGATAAACAGGAATGTTTTTCTGGATTATTATTTATCATGCGACAGTTGAGGAGACCTGACTGAAACCACACAGGTGTTCAAGAGGGAAGATAAAACATTGGATATTCTGTCACAAAGTACTGAGCCTTAAGGAGGCTGCTCATGTGGATAGAGTCAACTGGTAGCCTGGTAGGAAAAACAAAACAAAACACAACAAACACAACCTCTTCCTCCTCCTTGTTGCAGTGAGTTGCTGACATGCAATAATAAACTGAAGCATTGCTGGTACAATGACTTAGAGTTGCCCATCTGAATCAGACAAAGGGCTCACAACAACCATGAAGGAAGAGCTATGTGCTACAAACGATCTATCTTTATAGTAAAAACTTGCTGTGATACAAAGAGCTGAGCAAAGATAACTGAGAAAACTTCCTTGCAATTTACATTCAACTCAGTTTGGCCACACAAACTTTTCAGTAGATTTTATATGTGGAAGAAAAGACTTTATTCTGGTTAAACTCCTCAGGCAGCTTACAGAGTTTTGCCAGTGGAATAGTTTCACATTCAGTGCAAGCACACAAATAGCAAAGCTTGCTACAAATGCTTCTGGGACAGCTTAACCTTTGCTGATGAATGGGGAAACAAGATCTTCCAGAACTGAAAGCCACACACCAATGACAGCTTTGTTGTCCAGGCTCCACCTGGGCTATCCCACCACATCCCTCTATGGATTAGCTGGTGAGGGGCTTCTTTTTGTCACAAACAATAAATCAGCTATGCAGCAAACAGGTTATATTGCTACTTCTTTTCGACTAAGAAACAGAGCATATCCCCAATTCTGCATTACCAAATAGAATTCTTGTTAGAGGGCCTAAAAAAAGAAATCACAGTAGACTTCCACTGAGATGCTTTAGAAATCTGAAAGATTTTGATGCCATTCACCAGGGAACGATAAGGAAACTCAAAGGAGACGGGGTTATGATTTTAGGTCCAACAGCTCAGGTTTCTGGGAAGATCTGTTTGCTAGGGAGTTTTCAGAATAGCACTGTTCTTTTAATGCAAATCTTCCCCTCACAACAAATAACTGAGCTCTGTTGCTATACTGGAGAATTAGTAAGGATTTTTTGTTGTTGTTTGGTTGTTGTTGTGATTGGTTTCTTGTTTTGGGTTTTTTGGGGGTTTGGTTTGGTTTTTTTAAATCTATAGGGAACCTAGAGGATTACTAAAAGCAGAGTTCAAGCACCCAGACTGTGAAGGCAAGGAGGTCTTCCATAATGCCCTTCCTGAAAATAACAGAATCTAGAACGTGCCTCATACAAACCACAGTCTCTCCACTGACCTCAAAGAAGCACCACAGAGAGAAGAGATGACCTTTTCAAAAAAGCAGCATCTTGTCAGCATGGTCCACTTCTGCAGTGGACCAGGTATACTTTTTAACTTTGTTCAGCAGGGAGCATTGCATATTATTCCAAAAAATATTTTCAGGTTCAAACACCTGGTATAATTAATAATAATAAAACTCAGTGAAGGCACCCAAAATACATCCTCAGTATTGGTGCCACATCTTCTTTTGCCTCATTTCTCTTCAAAAGCAATACAGGCTTAACATTGCAAATTAAACAGAATGAATACACTGAAAACAAGCACTCTTCTGTTTAATATTTGATGTGAAAATTGTCTCTCATTTCAAAGTAGAAAATAAACAAACCAAGAAACTGAAGTAGGGTAAAAGTGATGATTATTGCTTTTAATTTAATAGAGACTGTTCTTCTCCACTGTGGATGCAACCGAATTAGTCCAGAGAACACCCAGTTTCTAATAAAACAGGGTGAGATTATGAGACAGCACTGTCATCTAGTGGGCATCTGCAGCTATAATGTATTCCTCTGTTCAAGCGCGTTATTTTAGTTTGGGACCGTGCAAAATGCTCCTCTGATTTAGTACCGCACCCCTGGGAACCAAGCTGAGAGTTCCTCCGGTGGACCCACACAAGATTGAGCACCCTCATCACCTACACCACCACCACCCAGTACAGAGCACAGTTCCCTCTGGACTTCCAAATATAAGAGGCCACATTGTCAGGGATGGAGCTGCCCCTACCACACCCTCCCTTACTAAGACTCAGACTTATCTTTAGCAGTTAGTAGAAAGACTTCTTTGCAGTAACAAGTGAAGAGTTCAGGCTAGGAAATAATGGACATTCATACCTAGAGGCATTTGTTGAAGTAAAGCTTCTGTAATACACCAGTCTTGGAGATCCCCAGTTAGCACTACTGCTCTCTTCAAAATAAAGCTTCCTAATAAAGCCATAGCAAGAAACTTTGCTTAATGTTGACATTCAGCTACTCCTGAATCTCAGAGTTTAGGTCTGCATCCAAATTTGTTCTCCATATTCATCATCAATCCATCATCTATTCTCCAACTCAACTCTCCTGCCTTCCTCCATTCCCCTCCCTGTTCCTAAAATAATATTTTCAGCAGCTAAGCATTGGACATTTCTTCTAGAGCATGTTTAGCAGTGGGGCTGCCTCCCTTGTCTTTAGCTGAAGGAAGCAAGGGCAAAGCAATTAATTTTTACTATAGTTTTACATTTTGTCCTTCTGCAATCTCTCTGGGCAACATTTGAAGCCTGGAAAAGGATGGAGGTAGGAGTGGGATTATCATATGGAAGTTGAAAGAAGCTGCATCAAGATTCTGATTAAAAGTTGAGTCTTTGCTGTCAAGACATCTACCCAGTTTTGAGTTGTGGGGTTTTTTTTCCCATGTTCCCATTCATCTTCTTTTCTAGTAGTCCCTCTTTCCTTTCAGTTTTATATCCCGATCAAAGTTTCCCTTTATAGTGCAGTTCGCCTCTCCTCCAAAGATACAACTTCATTGGCTGCCTGATGGGTTAAAAAGATAAAAGAGTTCCACTTGTATCAATTTAAACTCTTTCTCAATAAAGGAAACCATAGCAATTATGCCAGCAATATTTGCCTCATTTTGGGGAATTATAGCCACATATGTGCTTCATGTTTAAAGAAAGTGGCTAAAATCTGTTCACTATGTCTTTTTTAAGAGAGGGAGTGCAATCAGCTGCTAATAAAACTGCAAATGTTTTGTTCCCAGCAAAGGAGGACAAGACTGTATTTACAAGCTCAATGGCATAAAAAAAAGAGTCTTAATCCCAAAGCAGACATGCATAACACAAATTAAACAGTCAAGATTAACTGTGTCGCATTGGGATTGTCAAGTTTGCTGTGATGAATATATTATACAAGCCTCAGCAGTTCCTATTGGCTTTTAAGATGTAGGAAGGTCAGACACCCTGTCATAATCCTTGCATTCCACTCTCTATTGTACATAGGGAAGACCAGAACACACTCAAACATCATCCTGAGTGCTTCTACAATTCCTTTCTTTTGAGGGTTACAGGTACTTGTAAAATACCTCCAGCTCTGAATCAGCCAGATTCACCAACTGGTTGCCTCACTTTCAGATGACACTGTACATCAAATAAGGAAAAATGCACCCATTCTTTTGAAGTAAGAAGATGCCATCACGAGTACCAATCTTACTTTATCCATCCTCCAAGTTGTACCTCTTGCCAAAGAGCTGACACTCCATACCCAAAATAATATACTGATAACTTTAAAAAATGCTTTACCTAAAGCTTCACCTTTCTAAGTTTCAGATCCAAACACAGTCAGAATAAACTCATTGTGAACCTGTAGAACAGGCGTTTTTCCACTCTTCCCACTGTATAAGAGCTCTTTCACTTCTTACGGTTTCTGTTTTCATGTGATAAAACAGTGCCAGAAAGGCCACAGACATAGCATTTAATTTCATTTTGATTTAAAGAAGAAAACATTAATTAAGCTTTGTGGTGTAAGTGATATTCATTTAGCCATAGGGCAAAAAGTGTTTCTAAGATTACATAAGCTTTACAGAAACTAAAACAAAGTTGTGATCACTGAAACCAACAACAGCACAGCAAACCTGAAGAAAAAGCATTCTGCTTGCAGTGTGTTTTCCCATGGATAGGTGGGATGGATTCAAAAGTAGGAGATGGATCTCAAGCATAGAAACAGCAAAGGAAACCCCTGATATTTTGCTTTAAAAAATTGCTCTCATTATCCGACAAGTCTCCCTTGAAGCCAGCAGGTGTCACTCTTGGACTTTCTGTTGAAGCAATTGTTTGGGTTTGCTTTTTTTTCCTTTTAGCTGTTATGCCAGTTGCCACAGAGAATGAAAACCTTACTGTCATTTTACATCTTAATTTAATATGATGGTTCCACAAGAGAAGAGACATGGCAAATTCCCCCTATATGAGATGGGAACTGGTCTGCTCATAACTCAGGTCAGTGCATGGTCTTCTTAAAAAGGACATCACCTTTAAGAACTTCTTGTTTAAATATTGATCTTATCCTCAGCATTGGTTAATCCATCAAAAACACTAGAAGAAAGTGGTACCTTTTTTGTCATCTTCTATTTGCCAAAGCCAGAGGTGTAAAATGAGACAATGTTTCTGGAGGTCTCATTATTTAAGGAAACTCTCTGATGGAGGCAGAATGCATCACTGACCCTCACTGCAAAACCCTCACAATTTCCCCTTGTGAAGAGGGAAGAGTAGGAGGATTGGAACGGAGAGGCATAAAGCAGCAGGGTGAAAGAGGAGCAGGAACACAGCACAGCAAACAGATTGAGGGCAGGACACCATGATCAAAGGGCATTAGAGAATAAGCTTTTCAGATTGCCAGTACCATGATATAAGTCCTTAGGAAAGACCCCTACACACAGTCATGGTGACCAACATGATAGAACCAGGCTGTATTCAAAAAACAAAAAGCACCCTGATGACAGATCCAGATCACAAGGGTATAAAAACTTGAAACTCCAGACAGCATTATTGCAAGTCCAGAGCTATAGACAGCCCTTACACACACACAGGCTCATATGTTTTGCCATGAAGGTTACTTAGATGCTTGAGTAAATCCATCTGACCCTTTTTCAAGGTTGATTAATCAACACACTGGATAAACATTCCCTTGCCAGCAGCAAGTGCACTTAGCCACAGAGCGATGTGCCCTCTGAGCTGATCCCAGCCAGGAAAGGTCACTGCTTCACGAGGCATGGCCTCTCCTTGGTGCAGGCAGCAGCTTTGACATGACCAAATCTCAGCAAAGCACAAGTTTCAATCCTGGCAGGATTAACCCAACTCCTCACCTTCCAATTTACCCACATTATGTTCTCTTTTTTGGGGGGAGTAAGGGGGAACATACACAATCGCCCATAAAACTAGAAGAGATATCTGCAAGCTCCTTCAGTTGGGGTCAGTTCCTTTGGGCCCCTTTTATTCTTTCTGCAGTGAAGCAGGAATTTAATGATCACAGTCCTCCATATTTCTCCCTGCATAATGTAAAAGATTGAGCAATAATCAACATGTGTAATACACACTGCCTTCTTCTCACCAAAGTGTGGAGGGAGGAGGATTCCCATGGCCAGGACTTGAGGGCTTCTCTTCTCAGCAAAACAGCAGATGTGCTCCAGTCACCTGAAACTCATCACATTTGTGCTGGCTGTCATAACAGCCCTTTCCTGTTTCACTTTCCACAAGATCTGTAATGTTTAAGCATGTGGAAGCAATGATCTAAAGACTAATATGAACAGCCAGGGGAAAAAAAAGAAATATATTGAAAATCTAAAAATTCAAATCTAGTCAAGAAAAAAAATAGCATCTCACCTAACCAAAGGAACCTGGTTGCAACAAACTTGCAAGAGAAAGCTGCACACTATCTTTACACAAGGAGAGGAGTAAACAGATCTAAAAGATGAAATATGTTTGTGAAGAGAGTGGGGTTTTTAATGAATGTGTAACATTGAAATGGAAATAATTTATCCAGCATCAGTGAAACGACCTGTTCTAGAAGCATCTTTTCTCCTGAGGCATATTCAGAAGTGAAACTCTCATGCATGGATTGTTTCATTTATTCCAAGCTACAGCCATCAGCCACAGACAACCCAGTGACGATCAACAAGTAGCACCACGCAAGAGTTCAAGATGCAGCTGAACAAAGCTATTTCTCCTGGACATGAAGGCACTGAACTTACAAGCAGTACATTCTGTAGCTAAGAAGCTTCAGTAGTCCTTAAGACGGACACACAGCTGTAATTACAGCTAAGCAGCTTCTTGCTCTCAGTTTTGTCTCAGTCTTTTTACCATATGAAGATACTTCCTAATATAAGCAATCAACCTGACAAACAACCCAGATGTCTTCTCCCTCTCCTGCACTGTAGTAGCTACATAAACTATGAAGTTCTTGAGCTTTGGCACTCCTTCTCCTGCCCAAGAAACAGGACATCTGCAGTTGGAATTTCTGATACAGTATTACACACCTCTCACAGAGGCTGTCAGCATGTCCCAGTTCTGCTCTGGTGCTGTGAAACCAAGGGGCAGAGCAGCCTCGCCATCTAATTAAAGAAGCCTTGATTTATGCAGACAGTAGACTGTAGCTACACTAAATAAATTTGTAACACCACAACACGACCACGTTACACGGAGTAGCTGGGGATGAGTTCAGGGCAGGTGTTCTGCAGGATTTATAATCTACATCTGTACCATGAAGCAGCAGGCAGCTTATTTAAAGAGACAACAAGGCTGTGGATGGAACCTGAACAGTCTTTTTTATTTTAGGGGAGAGGAAAAAAAAAATCCATCCAGCATTTGCATTGAGCCATTGGTCCCACTGTACTTCTGACATGCTTAACATCAGGGAAAACATCTTAAGGGAGTCTGAAGTGGTAATGGGCCATGAAGCATATGGCAGTGTTGTGGCATCTCGAGAGCCATATGTACAGGCCTACAAACTGTCGGGATGTGATACACTACAGATAATATCCATGATAAATTATTCACTTAACCAAAAATTGTACATCAACCCTCAACAGCTGGTAAAAGCTGGATCCTTGCCCAGTACATTAAGGAAGTTTGCTTCCTCAAAGCTCTACTGTTCTTTGGGGGATTTGAATTATGCATGTTACCATGAAAGCTAATGCTGTACATATGCAGTCAAAGTTATTATTAACCTCATCAGGCAGAGAAGGAGTAAAGAAGGCAGCTGGTTTTCTAGCTCATGTGCTTAGGATGTGGTGATGTTTTAAAGAACTTGCTGAGAGCATGGATATAGGAGAGGTTATTTTTCCCCTCAGATTAGCTTGACAGTAGCCAGTTGAACCTGAAAGATCTCCTTTGGGGTAGTCACTGACAATGCTCAGCCTGCCCTTCACTATTTTTAAACTAGGAGAACTAAAAAGTAACTTGTGGGTGTGTGACCTATGTTATGGTTGTACTGTGCCTGCCAGTTAAAGGTCTTAGAAGGGCAACTCTCCAAAAGCAGAGCTGCTACGTTTAGCAACACCAAACTCCACTGCAACCCCTCCAGATGCTTGCTTGAAAGGTACACCACTGCAGAATCTGCTCTCATAGAGATGGCAACCACTTTGGCAAGTGAGGAACTGGACCTCAAACGCTCAGTAATCAAAACTTGAGATGAAGCATTACAAAATTCTGGTGCATCTTTGAAAGCTGGATTTTGCACACGACTACAGAGCTCAAGAGGTGTGAGAAAAGCCCCAGAAGCACATCTACACTAGTGCTAAATCAGCTCAAGCAAAAAATCCAACTGTTGGACTCTCAATCATCTATGATACAGTGAAAGCGATAGACACAACAGTTCCTATGTCACCAGGTAAGCACTACATTAATGGCAGGAGCCAGGAAAAAAAGAGAAGTTACAGCTGCTTAACCACTTATTCCACCCCCAAAATTGTCCCTGTTTTTCCCTCTTCTCCCCTCCTCTGAGACAGGATAAAAGTTAAAATAAAGCAGTTTTCTATTCAACTCGTACAACAGAAAAATACAAGACAGCTTGTACAAAGCAGCTCATTGCAATACCCAACATTTTTCCCAGCCACCAGTTCAACAGTCCCCTCTTTCTCAGCCTCTCCCAGCCTCTGGGATTGCTTCCCTGCTATTTGCTTTAGGGAACTCTCTCCTCCCCACAATACCACATATTTTCCCTCAAGTGTTTAAATCCACCAGGCTCCTACCTTCAACACTTACGTTTCATTATATCAATCCTGAGTTAAATGTATTATTATAGATGCAAAAGCAATTTAAGTAGCTTTAAAAATCTCTCCTCATCCACAGTGGAGAGGCCTAACTTCCTCTTCAGAAGACTTTGATTTTCTCTACGCAACTTTAAGCTGTATCTTCAAAAACTGCCAGCAGGACTGACATTTCTATCTTGATCCCAAATCACAGGAGCATAGCTATGGCATGAACTGCAGATGGAATACCTGGGACAGTAAAGGTAGCACCATTATCTCCTGCTTGGCATACACATGCTCTTGGCATTCATTTTCTGTAGCTCCCCCAGTTGCTCATTTTTCTCCCTTTCAAATATTTTGCTCTGCCAAGAGATTCAAAGCTAGGCTATCTGGATGAACGACCAGCTGGTGGTGTAGCATGGAGTATCACTGGCTAGAAAAGGGTCTGGGGGCAGTTTACATCCCTTGGCCAAAGCAGACAGGGAAGTCAGACCAGACATGCTGCTGGGACCTGAAATAAGATTTTGCAGCATTAACTGATCCATTTTAGCAGCTGCTAGATAGAGCAATAATCTTTGAACACGGCTTGTTGGGCTCTTCTTCCAGAAAGACAAGCTAATTAAAAAGGGGTTACAGAAAGATTAAGTAGAGTAAGGGAAGATTTCTGAAAGGCATAAAGAGCAGCTCAGCAGCCAGATCTCCCCAAAAGTCAACGTGAATTAGGCAAGTAACTCCCACTTGTCCTTTGAAAAGCTCTACTCATTTTTTAAAGCCTGTCCTCTGGTTAAATAAGTAAATCCTAATTTCTTCTGGTATAGCTATGCAACACCTAATACAAATTTCTGACTCTTTGGAGGATCAGTGTGCAATCCCTGTACAACAATTTTGGGTGGTGCCATTCCCTCATCCCACCCCTCAAGTGATCAATCCTTTAAACATAATCCTGCTACCCTCACTCCACCTTTACCAAAAGACATTTAGTAAATAAGGCCAGCACATCCTCAGTCCTTTGCTGCACACACAAGCAGTGCTCATTGTCACTGGTTGTAGAAATAAAACAACTAAGTCAATGTGTCCCCAAGTTTCCTAGAGACACAGAAGGAAGTAAAAAGCCCTGAAAGAGAACAAGACTCTACTTGCTCACTCTCCTCCCCAAACAGCAAATGGCTTAGGAGGCCAAAGCAGCACCTATTGCAAAAGCAGCAGATCCTTGCTGTAGGCTCTTCTCCTGAGAGATCCTAGGAGGAATTAGTAAGCTGCTGCAAAACCCAACATCTCATCTTGAAAGTCAGTGTCATTTACACAGTAAATGTCACTTTAAGCTAACACCAAGAGGAGCTTGTTGGTATAATTCAGTAAGAAGCGGCAACAGCACCTCAGCATCTCTCTTCCCATATACATCTGTATATATAAAAATATATTTACCTAAAACTGCATTAAGACTCTGAAAAGGTTTTCTAGGGATGACATCAAAGCATCAAGCTTGAGTTTACAGCAGTAAACTCTCCTACATGGTGCAATCGTGTGCCACAACCCAGACATGTTTTAGACACTCTTCCTAATGGTGCAGGCAATTTCTAGTCAGTGTTGGCTGAATCTTTGGCAGTGCTGCTCAAGTAAGGGAGCCAGCCCTGTCAATGGTTCTAGACCAGACACACTTGTCCATCATAACTGGACTGAGAATTGTTTGCACATTTTATGCTAATCACTGAACAACAGTTCAGCTCAAACGACAGGCTAATGCTAGTCTGGATTTTGGCTGCGAGGTGGAAACAAGAGAACATTTTCTCTTTAGCAGACTTCATGCTTGACGTATGCAAACAAAATATGCACCTGGTGAATGGCATTACCTACGGTGAGGTTCAAGATATTGTTAAAATGTAAAACACATATTGGAGTCTTAATTTTCTCCTTCCTTGACATAATGCAGCTGCACAGAATTGAGACATAACCAGAGAGCCTCATGAATCCAGAGCTAAGCTGCGGGAGACCAGAAGCAAATAAATATTTCACAAAGTGTTAGCACAAGACACGACAGCATAAATAAAACAGAAGTGTGAGGATAATGGCTCCAAATGCAATTTAGCTTAAGTCATCTGTTCCTTCAGAAATAGAAAGATGATTTATTTCAAACCTGAATGATCTAAGAGGGAGGCAGTGGGGTTCTCTTGGGTTATTTATTTATTTATTTTCTATCATTATCTTTGACCTTTATGCAGGCAGCAAAGGGAGGACAAGCAGCGGGTCACTGACACAGTATGTAGGTTAGCACTGGAAATATTCCTCAGGGCTCTGACAGATACCTGATGAAGTTAGCTGAGATGATCAGTGCAGTCCCCAAAGTCCTTTTTTATGGAACTTGTTAACTGTGTGCCTGTGCCGTAAGCCCACGCTGTTGCTAGAGCTGATGAAAGCTTTTACATTTAATAGCCCTCAATGGACATTTCTGCCTTCAATTCATTCAATTGCTTTTTGAACCACATAAAAATTCAACATCTACAACACCTTGACCCAAGGCAGGGCACAGCTTGGCAGTACACTGTGGGAGGAAGGATATCCTGTTTGATTTAGATCTGCCATCTGATAATTTCACTTGATGCCACTTAAGTCTCATCCTGGAAGAGAGAATTCATGGTTGTTCCCTGTTCAGTTTTCCTGTTTCACTCAGTATTTTGCAGCCCTCGGTCATATCCTTTTCAGTTGTATCTTTCCCAGGAGGAGAGTCCTGGCCCTTTTCTATATCTAGTGAACAGTATTTGAATCAGAGCAGGGCCCAAACCACTTGTCCCGCAGCAGACATCCCATGGATTCAAAAGTGACAGAACAAGGCTGGGCGTGTTGTAGCCTAAAGTGAACCAAACTGCTGGAGTGAGGAAAACAACACCTCAAGCAAAGGCTTGCTAAAACAGTGCCCTAGATCTGACTTGCTCAAACATCCAACCCCAGGTTGGAGGGTTTGGCTATTACAGGACAGAAAAAGCACTTTTAAAGTATTCCTCATCTCAGGGCTTAATCTGTTTTCTCATATTGCCTCAGTTCGTACAGAGTTAGGCAATATAAAAAACAGGGTAAATCATCGGTATTTATAAAGCCTTCATCAACTATTAGTCCCTAACCTGAAACACTGGAAAACAGTAATGAAACAAACATGAAACTCTGGTATTTGCAAAATTTAAATTAACACAAAATTAGCCCTGCAAAACACTAGAGTCAAAGTGTAAAGCAGAACAGCTGAGGATTTATTCACAGATAAGTTTGCTGGGATTCCCAGTTACACACACGAATTCCCACGCATCAGAGGAACGAGTGTGTGTTACATATAGCCAGCATGCTAAGTTTTCCACTAACAATCCAGAGCCTGACGGCGGTTTCAGGCCCTCCCCAGCTGCAGAGGAACCACTCCCCTTTTCCACTGAAGTAGCTGGAATTTACCCACTCTGATTTCACACTGCAAGAGGCGTGACGGGGGCTGGCAAGTTGCCACCCTTTTTCAGCCACAAATCTCGCAGGCGCTGAGCCAAAGGCAAAGCTGCGTTGGCACCTTCAGCTCTCCAAGCAGCAGAAGATGAGAGCATGGTAAGGAAAAAAGTTAAAGCCACGTAGTGCTTTAGGTAGGAGGAAAGACATGAGTTACAGGCAGGCTGGCAAGAGAGCCATTTCCATTTAGCCAGCTGGAAGAACTGCGGCAAGTCAGTCAACACAAGCACCTTATCTCCAGCTTTAATTCCTACCACGGGAAGAAGACCCCACTGGGGAATGCTGTTCTTGGCACTGTAGCTGCTCTGGCAGCTACATTTAGATGCTCTCTAATGTTAGAGTAGGAGGCAGATTTGAGGAAGAAGTGTGCAGATAATTATTTCCTTCTCTGAAATCCCCGCTTGACTTGGCAATCCTGCAGCAAATGCCTTAGAGAGAGCCAACTAAAAGGCCATCCCTTCTTCCGCCTTCCTGCCTTGAGTGACTGGCAATAACATATACAAACCCTAAATATACTCTAGCAAAACAAAAAAAAAAAGAACCAGTAACTGCACTCCTAGAAGCACAATATCTGGTTTGAGAATGACTCTTTCAGCCAAAGGCAGCCTTGCGGTTTTGCACAAACACAAAGCAACAGTGACCATCTGCAGTAGGGCTGAAACGATACTTAAAAGCCCCCAAAGCGCCAAACGGCTGCCACATGCACACAGATCCATCCATGTATGCCCAGCAGCTCCAATGGCACATGGCAAGGCCATGCTGACACCCGCCAGGACATCAGGAAACCAGCCAGGAGGCAATGCTTTAATCCTTTAGCACTGCATTCCTTCTCAAAAGCCAACCTAGAGGAAGACAAACCAGAACCTGCCATTTCTGGGTAGGGAAAGAAATGCACTGTTGTAGTATGATTTTGCAACCTTCTTTTGTTAATCCAACAACATGCAGTCTCAAGGCCTGATCCTCAGGCAGCAACCAGCCCAGCCCTGCTGATTTCAGTGGGCTGAAGATGATCTGCTTAAGCAGAGGACTAGATCCTCAGCATTGCAACAGCAGCCTAATTGAATCCAACTCGTTTGACCCCGAGGATGCATGCAGTAACACAGCAAACATCCCTTACTGCCAAGGCCGCAGAGTTAGGCCGAGGCTGGATGCTTCCAAAAATCTCGCCCTGCAGCTATCACAAGGGCTGGCTTCAGCTCAGGAATTTAAGAGCATGGCAAGGGTTAGAAATGCGGCTCAGTAAAACCGATGGTCGCATTCTCAGCTGGCATAATCTGGCATAACTCCACTGACTTCAAGTGGAACAACAGCTATATAGACCAGCTGACAATCAAATCAAATTACCCCAATTTGGACTAAGAGAAGGTACACAGGTCTCAACTCAGAACACAGCCACATTGATGAAGGACATGTACACACATAGAAAAAAAGAGAAAATCTGGCCAAAAGACATTGTAAAATCTTTAGTGAGCTTACTATCTAGTTCACATTGTCTTATTTAATTAAATGAAAAAGATGCTACAGAAGACTCATACTTGCCAAGGGCTGTACTTAAAACACTTCATCCTCCATTGCTGCATGTGTCTCCTTCCCCAAAATACTTCTTCCTCTCTCCTCTAAACATATCCTACTTCCATAATCTTACATGGTACAAAGTAATACCAATGTCTTGGCAGCTTCTTTAGGCTCAAGGAGATAGGAGAAAACTCCTCAGGAAAGGTTTGCTGCTCGGTTCGATTTCTGTAAAGTGCCCGTGGGTGGGATCATCACACCATGGAAGAATATCGAGTTTCCACTGAAAGGTGGCCATGCTCCAAGCAGGAGTTGGACCTGGTAAACTCCAAAGATCCTTTCCAACTTCAATTATTGTACAATTTCTTTACACCAATCCAACCCACTCTAGTTAAGAGTATATAACTGGAGTAAGACTAAAAGTCTTTTTAGATGGCAAAACGTACCAATAAATAAAACTCACTACATCAAATAACTCTCAATATCCAAAATCAGCTGCATTATAAATATTGTTTTATTCATTGTCACAATCTATCAGTCTCCTCCCCCTTGAGAGCTTCTGTTGACCTCAGAATCACTTTAATGAAACTTGATTTTTGAATGAAAAGAGCAGCCAATAATATTTACTTCCTATTGAATTCATCCTCAATAGCACAAGCAAAAGACTCAACTATTTTCACTGTTTCAGTTCTAATCACAGTAATAAGATCCAAAGCACCGTCTCTGTGGGTTGGAGAGAGAAGCAACACCCAGCAACCACCCCACCACAAGGTGATGGGTAACTCGCACATCCAGCAAGTTTATTCATGCAGGAAGGTAATCTGGAATCTTATAGTCAGTTCTGTGTGATTAGAACTTTAGCTTAAAGATCAGCCTGCCTCCTACTGCTAGTCATCTTGGGTAAATGTACCATTGGGCCATCTGTAAACAGAATTGTAAACCCTGATTTGGACTTGATGGGTCCCAAGGAACAGGTCAGAATATCTTGCAAACTTGCTCCTTGCATTTATCAGCAATTTCCTTATCTATGAGTTGCACTTTGATTCTCAAGTTCATCAGACTTCTCCTTCAAACTCACCTTGCTCTTTCCATAACAAATGCAATCACTGCATTGACTATGAGTCTTGCATTTAACACCCTCCTATATTGCCATAAACAGATGCTATGCATCCTGCCATTATATTTCAAGCAAGAGCTTGGTAAGGTGAGTCCAGGTGCATCCTCTACCCACCTCCCAAGCCACAGCCCTGTTCTCAGCCTCCCGAGTTCTGTTGCCATTTCATAAACCAGAACTCGCAGACCACAGCAAATCTTTGCTCAGCTTGCCTCTAAATCACCTGGCTTGGATTTCCTCTTCTGTCTCATCTGCCTCTACATAATTTTTTGTCAAGACACATTATTAGACCTTCTTTACAAACACATACGCCAAACTAAAGCTTATTTCCCTCATTCTTGTGCCATGGGCTGCAGGTAAAGCAAATGCCACCACCCAGTGGGCAAGTCTCATGAGTCCAGCAAGGCATAGTTGTAACACCAGAAATCAACCACTTGCATCCAGCAAACACTAGCTAAAATAGTCCAATTGCCTACATTTCTTTCCCCCGGTACACTCAGGCTCAGGGAAGCAGTTCCAGGTTACCTCTCATTAGGCAGATGTTCTTTAAATGATTTATGTTTCTATCAAGCTTGATATCCCCACAGAAGATTGTTAGTGAAAAGCTCTGTGTAATCATTTATAGTGGGATTTATGATGTTTAACTTAGTAACTCTCTGCAGGCCCTCTAACAGGATGAAGGTGGGCTGTGGGCAGTAAAAGGTCAGTCCCAAAGGAAGCCAAATACGATGCTAAGAGGAAACCAGAATAGGGCTCTGAAGGGCTTTGTTCACATTAGAGGGGAAGCAGCAGAGGCTTTAATCATCCCTGCCAAAGACATGCACATGCAAGGAACAGAGGAACCAAGCAAATTTTGTCTCAAATTGTCAAGGTTGGTGGGAAATGCGGTTTTAGACTGGTTTTTTTTTTGGCTTAATCCTACCCTCATTTCTTCTCTGTTTATGTTATTTAAGTTGCCTCAGTTAGAGTCCTCGATTAAGGAAGCAGTCAGTTGTGCAAATGTTTTTGTTGGTGGGTTTTTTTTATTTTTAAATTGTTATTAATTTAATTTCAGGCCAAAAAAAAGGCATCCAAGTTAGAAAACCACTGAAATGTGGGGTAAATAGCAAGCAACCAATTACACCAGACTTTGGCCCCCTCTTGCAGCACCAGCATACCCGGGGAAAGAGCTGTTAAAGTCATTTCATGCACACCTGCAAACCACTAGGGCACTCTGGAATTAAAATTCAAGTCTTAGTCACCTTTGTACCTCCCTGTTTCTTCTAGAACTGGGAGATAAAGTACTAGAATATACCCCAAAGGCCAGAAACACCACAAGAAAAGCTCAATAACTCCAGAAGCAGCAATTACCGACAGGCTCCTGGGAACATCCTGAGTTTTCCTGCTCTGCAATGCAACCTTCACAACACTCAGATAATTCAGAAATCAGGATTTTACTTATCCAGACTAACCTGAACCACCTGGAATTGCCTGCTCCTGCAGTCCAGGAATCTCACATTTATTACTCTGAGGTATTTTGATTGTCCTTCCTCCAGATTTCTGACCGAATGACAATCCACTTCTATCCCAGTGCATGATGAGCCCAGCAGCTTACCACCACGGACAGGATCACTGGACAAGCTGGGAACACGTACTAAAGAAAACTGAATTATGGCTTCTTGAAGGAAACAGCATTATCCTGAAGGACCCTGGGGAAAGGAACAAGCAGCCCTGAAATCTCCTCGCCAATGTACCCATCAAAGTTTCTGCAGTACCCCACAGAGCTCAGTTATCCGTTTTCTGTCTCAGTTTCTTCACCTGCAAGATCAGGCTTTGTTTAAAAACCTGTTTCCAGAGCATGCTGTGAATTCTCCTGGGGTATGAGATCTCACAAAACTAAACTGTTTCAAATCTCTTACTGTTTTTATGCAAAGTAGCTCAGAGACATGGGTTTTTAAGGTACATCACACAACAATGAATGCTTGCTGCCCTGAAGAGGTCACAGGTAAAATAGCCTGAATAGTCCCACAGTGGTGGGAGAGAACAGCAGATAAGAAAGCAGCAGCCCCAGACAGAACACGTCCTGCTCAGCGCCTTCCCTCAGCACACACAGCACAGGCTCTGCAGCAAGGGCAGATCATTAACAGTGCTACAGCTGGAAACTTGGCTTTTCCACAAAGCCTACAAATACTCTGAGAAAAGCCTCACTGTTTCCTTCCCACCCACTTCTCCCCGAGGCCAGCTCCACTGGAAAATCCCATCCTCCCTCCTACATAGCACAGAGCAGCGTTTTGACAGTTTCTGGAAGAAAATGTTTTAACCACACACTTGCACCTGCAGCTCCTGGCCCTGTGTGTCACCAAATTCAGAATTAAGTAGCACAGCTATTGTAAAAATGAGTTACAGCAAAAGCTCCTTCATCTCAGTCATCACAAGGGCTATATCCCACTTCTGTTTTGGTACCAGATGGCTCAAGGTCTATTTTTCAACAAGTGCTGTCTGCTGTACTTGCTGACACAAAGCCCTTTGAGTTACAAGCCAAATCTCTTCCCTTAATATCTTTTTCATCCTCTTTTTTTCCTCCCTTTTTGAGCTCACAAGTATGTCTTTTCTTAAGAAAAAGAAAAAATCTATTATACTTCAAAGGCCCAGTTGTGTCCTTCATTTACTAAAGTAGTCAAAGAATATTATGGGTCATTTTGTCACCATGGAAACCACAAATAGACCTTCAGGGTTTTGGAGAGGTGATATTATTTTGGAGAGGCCGTGTAGGGTTCTCTGACAGAAAATAATAGGGATGGCAAATCAAGGAGACCTTTTATACAGACTGTGTGAAATGCAAAGGGTATCAAACATCATTTCTCTGCCACCGAAGACTACTCCAGGCAGCAGTTTAATATGGTATCCTCTGACAGCTGAGCCCAAATGGAAAATTAATGAGGCAGCATGATATATGAGTCTTTTTAAATCTCATAACCAGCCTCCTTTATAGAATAAAAATGGCCAAATCAGTTTAATATTAGTGGAGAGGTTCTCTGTGTGTCTTTCTTCAGAGGCTTGTCAGTGCAGTGCTGAAGAGACAGTTTTGTTCTATTGACTGTGTAAGCCTAGCTATTTTCAAGTTTTGGATTATCTAAATCAAAATAATTCTGAGCTTTATTGGTTTATCAGGATACAGCAAAGATATGAAAGTCTAAGAAACACCTGGTCTCTCATAGGTGCCGTGTCCTACTTTTTGGGACTAGCAGTGTGGAAAGCAGCCCAAGGGCAGCTCTGGCTGCCCTGTGTGGGTGGCCTGAGACAGCAGCCCCTCCTCTGCCCCTGCCAGTACGGCTTTCCCAGTCCCACCCACCAGAATACCAACACTTGTCTCTTCTGTCAGTGCTTGTCTAAGGTGTGCATGAAAAAAGGACTTCTCCACAGTGGCAATACGCTAGCTACTACATGAAAACAGCAATGTAACCCCCACTAGGATCGGTCCCTGCCCTCTCCGAGGCATTAGTGTGGAAAAATCCAACAGCCATTCAAAGCACAAATTTTCCATTTGGATAGACGATGCCTAACCCTGCTGCTCCATCTTGGATGGCATTCTTCATGCTACAGAAAGCAGATAACTTCCTCCTCCTTCAGCACTTCTGATTCTCGCAGGTCCTACCTGTGCTGGAAGTCTGAGACTCCTTTCACCTTTTTTGTAAAGAACCAAAACAAGCTATTTGGTATCTGATGCATTTTAAAGGCCCAGCCTAGCACTAGCTTATCAAATTTCTTTCAGTGTTGCATTTTACAAGACATATTCTTTTGCAAGCAAAACTATTAATTGCAAAACCAACTAAAATCATGCAATTCCCACATCAGACCTCTTCCCACAGGCACACCAGCAAATATAGTCACAACTGAGGGTCAAGCTAAAGACCCACAGAGGTGAAAGAAGCAGCTATTACAAATGGAGCTTACAAAAGAGACTACATGGAGTTGGAAAAATTCTAACCCTATAGCTTCCTGATGTTTTAAAGGTTGCTGTTACTCTGAATTAGAACAAAATCCCAAGTCCTTCTGCAGAACAGAAATTTCAAATGCTTCTGTCTGAAAATATTCCACCACTTTACTGAAGCATTGAAAAAACAGCTCAAACAAAACAAATCAAACCAAGCAGGCTTTTCCAAACTTTTCTTCCAAAACATCTTTGAAATAGACACCTTTCTGCAAACCATTTCAACTTCAGCAGAAAAAGAGCTACCTTTGGAAAACTGCTTTATAAAAGGTACTAACTTTGCTAGCTTTCTTTGTGGAACAGTTATAAGTAGATCAATAACATACAATCACCTGCTGTGGTTCAAAAGTTGTGGCTTCTCTCTCATCCCCTGGCTAGAACAGTATAAATATCTGGGCACCTTCAGCATCCAAGCCTCCAATAAAACATAGAGCTCTAAAGACTGAATCTCAACATTCAAGCAGAGGGATCAGCAGAAGTAAGACAAACAGTACTTTGCTAAAATTAAACCCTCAAGAAAAAAAATGAACATATAGCAACAGAAGAAAATTGCTGCAAGTTTCATTTAAGCTTCCCACCTTGTTAAGATGCCTCCCACTTCTTTGAAATATTATATTAGCTAAGGTTCAAAACACACCAATGGTACTTTGCCTCTTACATGACAACTTGCCCAGCTCTGGTAGTGCTGTGCATATCTTACAAAGAACCACAGACTTGTAAACCGACTTGGAGGAGCACAAGTAACTTGGGCTCTTGCTATCTCACCTGCAGCTCTTCACCTCATACAATGATCAAGCAGTGAAAATTAATTTTCTTGCCTAAGAAAGGCTTTTGTAAGTAGGAGTTATTTCCCCAAACTCTAACAGGAAGCTCCAGTTATGAATATCAGTGACTCCCATCAGACATCCACCTTATTTACTCTAGTTGCTTCCCAAGAAGAGGATCCCCAAACAGGGCAACCTTTAGGCTGAGAAGCAATTTCTCAGAGACATTACTTATCCACCACAGAGCGTTTCCCAGTGCAAGCTGAGACTGCTGTTGCAATGCTGCAGGCAGAAGCATGGAAACACAGAGAGCCACAAAGGCCCCTAACTCGCACAGTGTGTCAATGACAGACCCCAAAGGGGCCATATCCCTATATAATATAAGCCACTGAGAAGCAAGGTTAAGACCTGATGACATCAGTAGGACTGTACAGATGTACAACTGGGATGAGAGCAGTCAGATCCCACTGCAGCCTGCGTTTCACAGGTGAATTCACAGACTTTTTTAAAACATTGTAATTTCAATAACTCAGCCACACTAAGCTCGGAACCTCTGTACAACACAGACTAGTCTTGCCCTCACTTAAGGTGTTGTGAGTTTTCCTTTTGCCTTCAGCAGGATTGACAGCAGACCCTGAAACTACATTTGCTAGGAACGTGCTTGGTGCACCTTGCCCAGGTGCTGTATTTTATGTAGCCTGATGCAAATACTGTTATCTCCCTTACTCTGGCAGACTACTAATAACAAGTTTATACAGTTAATCTTAAACAAATATTGGGAAAGTCAGTCCCTACAAGGTCTGCTAAATTGCAAAGACATCTGTGCAACTGCAATTGATGACACAGTGTTGAATTATACAAAGGAAGAGGTCAATGCCAGTAAGGCTATTTCTCAGAGCAGATTGCATGGAGGTCTCATTTAACACTGCCAAATCTGAACATGTGCACTGTATAAAGCAGAGCTTTTATTGTTCTATCACAGGTCCTAATTTGGCTCTGGGAGCCGTGTGCTGATTAATAGAGGCTCTGGATTGTTAGATTTTTTTCTTTTTTATTCTTATAAACACCTAAAGTGTAGGCATTTAATAGGGAAAAATATTGCAGTGAGATAATCCTCTGTGCAGTAAAAATGCAGAGAAATAAATGCATTCAGCTTTGTTTAATTTTGTCTCCTAAGCAACCAACATATTGAATATTGTTGGTATCAAACCTTAGGTGTGTGAAAGTCATTAAAGCAGCTCTTCTAAGACTACTGCAACTGTATTATTAGGAAATTTTAGATAAATTACACTGTCAAGACTGTTAAGTATCACCTTGTGCTTTTATCAGCCACTAATTAAGACTGAAACAGAATGTTAATGCTTCTCTTACTTCAGCTAAACAAACACTGATAATGTACACAACACTACCAATACATAGATAATAGGAACAACACCTCCTATGCATGTTCTTCCCGAGTTTTCCCGTGTATGGCTACATGATCAATAAAGCCCCACTCTTGCCAGAATAAGGAACCTTGAAAGGATATTCCAGCTACTGAGCACCGTAGGCAGCGCTGGTGACATTTTCATTTGTCTTCCAAGGCAACAATCTTGAGACTGTGCTTCCAGACGAGCACAATGGGAGAAGTCAGGCTCAGCCATTCCCCAGGCCCCCGTGCTGGATCTCACTGTGCAGATGACTCACTGGTGTCATTTTTAAAAAACCTGAGCTGGCACAAAAGGACACGAAACCCAATTTGAACAGGAGCAGCGGCCAAACCATGAGTTCCACAGGATGACTCCAACAGCTCAAACATCAGAGGTGAACCTTGAAAGGTGCTCTGCAAACCTCTGCTCCCTCCCTCCCTCGGGCACAGACACACACACTGTGTGTCCTGCAGCCCCAGCAGCTCTGCTCTGCATTATTCAATGCAAGTGTTTCGGGTAAGATGAATGCCTGCAGCACACGCTGCGTAGCAACTGTTCTTTGTGAGCCCAGGCAACAACTCATGAAAAAAAAGGCCTGCTCCTGCCACTCTTTCTGTGCTGTCCAGCTGTGCCCGAGAAAGGAGACGGCCAAGGAGCCCTGACCAAAAGGCCTGAAGAAAAAGGCTTTCCTGTTTCCTGTAAGCTTTCCCCTATTAGCACAATATAATCACATGAGACTCTCACACCCCAGCTCCCCAAAATAACATTGGTTGCCCCCTTCAGATGGGCTGTCTTTGTTGGCGGTGCTTTCCTTCTTTCACAGTAGCCATCTGCTTTTGCTTAAAACGTTGGGTTGTGTTTATGTGCTGTCAGCCTGAACCATGTGTCCAGCCCTTCACAGCTGGATTTGCATTATTAATGCTTCCATGTACAATCAGCACAGGTCTTCCTCGCTTACACATTGGCTTGCCAGGAAAGGGGAGTAAAACTGTAGAAGAGAGGCAGGAGTCAAGCCTCCTTAGCTGCCTCTGCCATGCAGAAATAATGACTTCAGCCACCACTACTTCTCCTCCTTGCCTGCATTTCATCTTTGTTGAAATGGCTGAGGCCCAAGCTGGTCCCTAACAAGGCTGAGACCAAGTCACTCATTCAATACGTGTCTGTGTTGTAGATGGACATTCCTTTTCCAGCAGCAGTACAGAATGAAGACTTCAGCTAATGCAAAATTAACACAGTGCCACTGAAATCAGCCCACCATCTCTGGGGCTCCAATTCAATCACATTTCCTCATTTATATAGAGGCTTGAACAAACATTTTATGCAAAGGTCTCAGATTTCTCATTTCAAGGGCTGTGAATCTCACAGGCAATTTAGAGAGTACAGAAACAGGTTAGAGGTAATTACTTTTAACTGGGTTGCATCTCAATTCCCTTCTGAATGAGCTGGCAGATGAGCACTTCCCCAAGACATTTTGCACAAAATCAAAGGCAGTTTCAGTAGTTCACGTGTGTTGGAGAAAGATAGTATGAATGACCACTGGATGTGACAGTTCACCTCACCACCAGTATCTCTCCAAGATTTACTCCAGTAAACAGGTGTTACCCTTTATTCATGCAGTTGTTTGCAAGTCAAACTTGTTTATCTGGGTTATTTTCTTGATTCAAGCCAACAGGGAGGAAGACAAATAAGCAAACAAAACAAAATAAGAAAAAGTAGAGACCTAAAGCTAACATGTTTTTGTTACAGCAGTAAAGATGGGAGAGAAAACAATTTACCAACCAATTTACTGAAAAGCTACGGTACATCTCCTGCTACTTGCATAATGGAAAGTGCTCTGAAAATGGGTTTCCAGATTTCTCATTTGTGGTGTTTTATAAGGACATGTGGATTTAATATCATGGGTAAAATTGTTAATTAGACAAGAAAGAGTGTGCTTTGAGTTCATAATATCTTGTGATACAGTATGACTCATTCTCGTTCTCACTCCACAGTTCAAACAGAGAGACATAAAGCATCTCTGAGGCCCAGGCAAGAAAAGAATCCATCTTACCCAGCACCTGAACTCATCCTAGTTCAAGGAAAAGGGGTTAAAATAATGATTAATTACACCCTGAATGAAAGCAAACCTTTTCAGGTTCACTCAAATTTAAATGCTTCTAACTCGAAAACCTGAATTTCTCAACAGGACAGGTGTCTCACAATATGGCTTGAAACTCTTGGATGTGACTGGGAAGACAGAACTTTCCTGACAGCTCTGTCCTGATCTGGGCCTAGTGACAAATGGACAGTGGAATATCAGCAGGTGACTGAAGGACAAAAAAAGCCCAAAGCAACTGCGCTCATCTCTACTCTAGAATGGAAAGTGCACTCTTACGATGTCGATGAGGCCAAAGCACAACTTTGCTCAGGGTGTTGCAGTTGTAGCCTCAGTATATTGGCCCACAGGACATTTTCTATGGAGATTGAAGAATGGTGAACTGGAGAATATTAAACTCTATCTCAGCCAAAATCAGCACACTCATATAACACAACACCTCAGCAGCTGCCCCACAAATAGCTGAACTACCCCAATAGTGAGGGAGACAAACTCTGGGAGACAGATAAAGCAGAGCAGACATCATCAACCAACCATCCCAATTGTAAGCATCCTTATTAGAGCCCTCTCTGCTCTTCAAGGATGTCCAGTTTTCAGGGGAGGATGGTTCTCCATATGCTGGATACAGAAGACCAGCAGCAGCCAGCTATCGTGAGCTCAGAGAACACAGCCTCTCTGCCAGCGTTCTCTAGGGCAGCCACAACTTTAATAATGGTTAATTATCCTATAACTCATCATTCAGTAGAGTTGGCTGACCAGCAGCAGATCACTGATTCAGAGAATATGACTGAAATCTTGAGGTCAAAGAGTCATTGCTCCTTCTTTGTGCAAGGGGAGAAGTCACCCCTTTAGCTCTCAGACAGACACAACTTCAAGACAGGGTGCAGAAAATCCTAGAGTGCTTTTCTTTGTGGTGGTATGGATTGCAAAGAACATGATCTGGGCCAAAAAGAAATAAAGTGAGCAAGGGGGCAAGATACTAACACTTTACAGAGGTGTAATTCCTGCAATTAGCAGACCATAAGACGAAAGGCAGAGGATAGATGGAAAATCAGTGGAGAATCAAGCCTTAGCCTGAGAGCTAGGTCTGTAGGTACACAGGAATAGAGCAGAGAAAGCCTGATGCAAAACCTGGCACTGCATTCTGGCACTCTGATTGACCTCTTAGAGGAGATAACTTAAGAGTCTCTCTGTTTTTATTCTTTTAAATACATGTACAGTCTGCTCCAGCTGCTTGGCTCCAGCGCTAGCTCATGGTGCCAAGCCAGACATATTTGGCTTTGATACAAAGTTGGCTCAGCCTTCAAATAAACCACTGCTGTATTGTCCTTACAAAACAGGAGCTCTTGGGTGATTTTGCTGGAGAGGCCTCAGAGCAGCAATACCAGTCAGTGCTGGGCTGAGCCATGCTCTTAGGCTGAACACAGCTCAGGAGCAGCAGCAGACTGGCTGGAGGCAACAGACTACTGAAGAAAAATCTTCCAACATCTGTCATTTATTCCTCAGTCCTGCATGATTTGTGACACATTAAAAGTAAGCAGTGTTTGGACAATCTGCCTATAAAGCGGGACAACCCATTAGAGTTTGGGTTTGTTCTAATTTATTTCAGGATTTTTAGGATAATACTGCCCAAACCTAAGGCTGGTAACACTAAATCTGAGATCCTTGACGAGATATACACAGGAGCTCTACTAATTCATTCACTCAGTTAAACTTGTGTCATCCTGCAAGGAAAAGAGAGCAGCGTGACAGGAAGTTCTATCCTGTTGCCACAGGTAGGAAAGCCTAAGCACAGGGCTTGGGTAAGCATTGTCTTCATGGTCCTCTCCCACCCTGGGTAGGATCATCCCTTATGCATTCGTTGAATATCCTCTCCCTTCTGCTTAGTGTACACTACATATGGAACACTGTGAGCACCAAGCCAGCTGCAAGAAATCAGGCTTGGGCTCATGAGAAAGCAAAGTCCCTCCTGGCATCCCAGTGTGGCAGTTCTCTACTCTCCACTGCACAACTTACCCCAGGGATGCCCATAGTGGGAGATGGGAACCTTGTGAGGTCTGACTGCAGAGCACCTTTGGGGCAGGATTTACCAGGAAAGCAGAACAGGATCAGGTTAGAAAAACTTTTCAGAAGCCAACAGACTGATCTTGCTTTCATCTGCTGAGAGAGGCTCTGACAACTGTATATAATCTGCCTGACTTTTCTCTAGTCTTCAAATTAGAAGTAGTTTAGCTTTTAAGGGAGCTGGCCCTAGAGAACAGAAAACTTGCTAGACCAAACAGTGACCACAGAGCAAGACTCCTCACTCATTCTTCCCATCTCTTCAGCATAACAGATCCAGGGAAACAAACACATCCATCAGACTGTTCCCTGAAAATGAAAAATGCCAGAAGGGAGGGAGACAGAGAAAGAGTGAGAGATGTTGTTCTATTTTTAAACACTTGAGAATGGCTCCAGAACTACTAAGAATGGCATGGAAAGCACTTAGATAGGAAAAATCCCCCAAGTACACATCCAGTCTCTGACTGACTCCACCACGGGCTTAGCACTCGGCCAGACTAAGCTGGGGTGTTTTCTTTCCTTCTGGCTGGGCTGGCTCACATTCTCTGCCAGCACACAACTGAGGAAGGGAACGACCAACTACAGCACTGCCCAACTGGCCTCTGCTCCTTCTCTCTGTGCCCCCCACAGTCACCTCCGTTTGCCCCAGCTGCTTTCCCTTTCTCCTTCATTTTGCCCACGAGCCCTATGAAGGTTGCCATTCCTGCTACAGAATCCCAGCAAACTGCAGGACAGAGCATAAGAGGAGAGAGCTAAAGGGAAACGTGTGTGAACAGCAGAAGCCTAGAAAGGATGGAGTCATGGTGTTCTTCAGAACAGCAGAGGACTTGCTTGAAATCAAGGGTAAAATCCTGACTAATGTCAAACCATTTTTACTCACTTCTCAAATCTCCCAGCAATACCACAACAGTCTGGCAAAATTCAGAAGAAACTTATTTAAGATCTGAAAGTAGACTTTTTGAATTATATCCTGGCATTTATGCAGGATAGGGAGCTAAAAATTACAACTGTTACATATTTCATCAAAGAATTTTCTATTAAAATGAAAAAATGAAATAACTATCCAGATGCTAATACAAAACAGGTGTTAGGCTTCAAACGTGATAGCATTTACAGATTTAGCCACGTTAATATTATGGTTAAGACATACTGTACTGATTACAGCTTTAATTTAATAAACATCAGTGGTGCAGAGCATCATATCCTTTATTTACACATGGCATCCTTCCTCTGCAGAGGAAAGAAACCAGAAAAACAAAGAGACTTTTACCAAGTGAAGTTCAGCTCAGATTCAGGTTTTAACAGGGTGATACACAGCTGAACTAATGGCAACACTGTACTATTTTTTATAATTTCAGGAAATACCAGCTATCTGATTTGGTAACCCTGCCTGAACAGTGCTGCCTTGCCCCTTCCCCTCAGCAGTGTTTGTTTATTTTCCCCTTTTTGTCCCAGAATTGTTGTACAGTTTAGTTTGGAATGAACTTGCAATCTTCCAGTCCTGCTCAAAGCAATGCTGACTCTGGAGTTAGCTTGAGTTGCTTGGGACAAGGCTACTTTTCCAGGGATAAACAGCTCAGCTCGGGGGCTGCCAGCTGAATGGGAATGCTGTGGGGCAGAAAGGCTGTAGGGACTGCCAACCTTTACACTCTCCACTCATTTTTTTCCTTTTCTTTTGGGAAGAACAGGGCAAGAATCACGTTCAAAGAAAAACCTAGTGTTTGTGGAACACAGCACACCAACCTCTTAGGTCAAGGGGAAAAGGCAAAGACAAAAAAAACACCTAAACAAAACAGAATAGTCTTTTGGAAAATTAGGGAAAAATGTGTCCTTTGACATCGTGAAATCCTGATGCAGTGAATTAAAAAAAAAAGCCTCAAGAATCCTCAGTAGCTCTGGCAAACCTTAAAACAACAAAAAAAATATGAGATAAAGGGGGAAAAAAAGAAAATATAGGAAGCCAAGAACTGCCAAGGCATAAATTCAATCCACAGTTACTTTCTCTGTATGTAACGACCCCCAAAAGAAAGCTGGCAACTGCTAACAGGCATTGGGTCTCCAAAAGAGCCCACAATAATGTAATCAAGCTCACGTTTACTCCAGAGCTGCTCCACAGGGTCAGCCAGCCAACTACATTAGGAAGAGAGGAAAGGTTGATAACCGTTCCTAATAGCATTTTGAAAGTAATGTTTGCACAAACCATAAGAACAACAGCAATAACATTCTATTGTCTCTAGGTTTCAGAGCCACTAAGACTAATGAGTTCATTTATAGCCCTGATGGAAGTAATTAAATCTGAAACCCAAAGCACAACATTCTTGTTTAGTGCTCTTTGAAACCAATATTCTAATGGAATGCTATCAACAGTTAATTGAAGCACTAATCTTGCCCAGGGTTGGGCCCATTGCCCAGATGGCTAATATATCATTTTCTAGTCTGGCAAGCAACATCTTGCACTGGCTGGATAAAGCTGTGATTAGATACAGCTATATGATGCAACAGAAGCACAAGAACTTTTCTCAATCAGCCTTTTGATAAAACTGGCATTTAATATCAATCATTCGATAAACTTCTTGCTGAAGTACAAGGACACGTCCTTGGATTTATAAATATAAAATCTGTTGCCTTATGCAAATAAAAGTTCCTACCAACCACAAAGGATTGGCAATACAGAAATGCAAGCAATATAAATGCCCAGTGACAGCTGTGAGGATAACTGAGAAGCTGAACAGCTTAATTTTCCTCCCGTAGTTGAATCATTTCATGAATAAAGGTCAATATTTTCTGCCAAAACATGTCCTTTCTGCAAGGTTTTGCATATTGTATAACCTGACAGAGGGAGGGGTACAGGAGGGTGCAGTCATGTGTAAGATATATCTGACAAAGATGTCTAATCAGTTGTGCAGACAGGAGGATTCTTATCACTTAATATTCATTATAGGGTGCTTTCACTCTCTGTGCTTGGGATGCAATATTCTGTTACTCTCAGAACTGAAGATTAAAAGTATCAGGGACCGTGTTACAACATTTTATATGCAAGCAACATGGCTAATGTGATTTCAAATCAGCATATCAAATTGTAAACATTTTTTTCATGGCAGGTTATTAATTCCTTTTTTTAACTTAATAATAGGACACTTGTTGGCAACTGTTTTAGATGTTCAGCAGCTTTGGCCTCTATTATCCCTTTTCTCATTGTCTGCACATTCAGGTATTGTCATTCAATTGTATACTGTTTATTCAGCCAGACTCTCAACTGGTGTAAATCAGCACAATTCTGTGAACATCAGTGGAGCAGGGCCAGCTTACACCAGCTTCAAATGAGCTTCTGAGAGTTCGGTGCAGTTGGAAGCAAGGAGTCAATGAAACAAGACAATGGGAAAAACATCCTTAAGGTGTCCAGTGATCTGTGGCTGCACTCTCTGAAAATGCGGTTTGAACTTCAGCCTTGAACAATGAATTAAGAACTACTCACAGCACGTGTTTTTTCTTGTCAGGCACTGCATGAATCTTGGAGCTTGTAGGGAAGCACGGCTGCTGTTACGCTTCTGTACTTGTGCATGCTGCTCACACCAGCTTTTGAAACTGTATATCTCTCTGTGCAAGCACCCAGTCCTCTGCACAAAGCATAAATAATCTCAAGACTATCCTGGTTTATTTATAAATAAATACTCTGGTCAGACAGAGTATTTAAAAATTACAAACATTTTTAAATACTAGATGGGATATGGCTTAATGCCAGCAGAAGTCTAAACACAGCATTACCAGCAATTGCTGCCTACCATGATGCAACACCATCTCACTTGAGAAGACAAGGAACTTCCTTGAGAAGTGGTAAATTGTGAGAACTGAACAGCTATGTTCACCCAAACCTTTTTTTTATGTGTACATCAAATAGTTGTTATTTCTAGCTCTCTACCCTTAATGCATATTTTGTAGCTTTACATTCTGTAATAGAAGTATTAAGCTGTCAAGTACTATTAAGTACTTTCCTGAAGTGTCTAAGAAGTGTAACCATCCAAGACTCCCTCAAGGACAGGGAAAGAGCGAGGCAGCTTCCAAGGACTGTTCAACCCATCTAAGGTTTAAATTCCCCCTCTATCTGCCTCTCATTGAGTCTAAGAGTAGTCTAGGACAAGAGTTTCCCAACTTCCAAATCACTGAGCAATTGTCCAAATTCCAGGGGAACTGAAAAACAAAAGTTAAATGTGATTCTTGGCCCTTAAAAGCTCAAGAGTGAGCAGGTGAAAGAGTAAAGGCACACTCAATGCATCAAGTGGAAGCTTTTCTTTTCTCAGTATATATCTCAGAGTCAAGTAAACATTTAGAAACAGCAACAAATTCCAACTTTGGCAGGCCAGATGCTTCGTGAATCTGGCATAACAGACCCAAAACAATGTTGTCAAATGGCCCAAAGGACTACTCACTCTGCTGGTTCACTTTGTATCTGGGTACTTTCACCACATGAGGGATCATCCAAACTGAAACTGCAGGCACAGAAAAGGAAAGTTGGCATTAAATTCCCATTGTGTGCTCAACTTCTTAAAAAGGAACCAAGATCACATGCTTGCACTTGACTGGGGCAAGTTGATCTGGCAGGGCACAGATCTTTTATTAATGACTCTGGAACCACATTTTTTGGCATAAAGGAAACTTGAAAACCAAGTTAAAGGTTTAGCAGTCAGGGATCTGATCCTGCTTCTTCAAGAGCCCTACTAAAAAGAGATAGTAACATCTCTGGTGGATTCAAGTTGTTGGGAAGCCTTCTTCAACAGGCATTAAAACGAATCCATAAAGAGTCATTCAAAGTGCTTGGTTTATAATTCATTCTTTTTTACAAACTAAGAGTGGACACAAACACAACAGGAACCCAACACTGGCATTGTTCCCAAGAAGCCCTCTGAAGGTGTCAGAGATTGTTTTTTAATGGCAAAGCATGTAATTGTTTCCACCATATTCTGAAATGCTATGTTACCAGGATACATTTCCTATTACTTTCTTGTTACCATCTCCGTTTAAGCTCTTAATTGGGCAGAACCATTTCACTCAAGCATGGAGAAGAAAACCCACACACATCATTTTAGAAAATAATAATTAAAAGGCATGGCAAGCAATCCTTCAGCCAAGCTCAATACAAAAACATACTAAAGCCTGTCTTGAAATGCAGCCAACGGGTCAAACTGCCAGATGAGGTGTGAGCAGGTCCCGTGTTGGGAGCCACCACAAACACATGAGGGTGCAGAAGAAGGTAAGGGGTAGGGAAGGTGGTGCAGAGCTGTACTGGTGAGGTGGGGATGTTAAGCAGTGCAGTGATAGCTGTTCCGAATAATGAACTTGACCTTGTCAAAAGCCGTAGTTATTGATAATAACAAAGTTCAACAGCATTATTATAGGATTTCACAACTGTTAACCTTTATTGCTGGAGGGCTAATTGTGACCTTCCTCGTGTCTCCTTCACACCTAATTAGGTTTCTGTTGTAAAGAGATAAAAGAGTGTATCAGAGGGGCATCTTTTTCTGCAGCTGAATGAATTCATGAAAGAGGGAGATTGTTAAGAGAGAGAGACAGAGAGAAGGGGGGGAAATACAGAAAAAGGCAGGAGGTATTAATAGACTTTAGAATAAAATCCTGACAGATTCAAATTGATTCTGCTGCCTGAGAAAATTGAGTGCGGAGGGAATTAGATTTATGCACTGTTAAATGTAACTGCCTGGCAGTATCCATACAGAAAGCTGTTAAAATGGTAATCTTTAGAGATGTATGAAAATTGTGTGTGAATAGACCAATGAACCATCACTCCGAGCACGCCTTTTCTAGCCGAATAACACAAGACAGTATTATTATTATTAATAATGTATTACAAACACTATGCATTATGTATGTAATTTAATCACAGTATCTGAATGTACAAACAACAGCACAGGCACTCTAACTTTGTGTGCTTGCAGTCATATACATATTAACTTTTTCTCTTTTAGGACCCCATGAGGAAATGGAAAGTGCTGTTGGCAACCGGGTACAGTCGGTTACCAGATGAGCCAGGATCTCTCTCACCCCATGTAGGAAAGCCTGGCTGGGTACAATGGGGTTGTGATGGGTGTCAATGGGTGTGTGGTACTGTAGCATATAATCAGGGCAGAAAAACAGGAGACGGCCTGAGAAGGGGCTACTTTCATACAGGCAAACTGGGTATATGCGGGCAGACAGCCAAAGTATCTCTGATGGGATTTTTAGTTGTTGTTTTAAGCTTATCAGCTAAAAATACCTGCTTGATAAACGTTCTAAAGGCTAATTTCTAGCAATAGGCATGGACAGCACACCAAGTCAATGGGAGTTTTGAGTTACCACCAAGGGAGCTGGAAAAAAGTTTATAATAACCATATACATAGCTCAGATTGAAGGGAAAAATCAAGCTGGAAATAACTTCTTGATTCTCCCATTTGAATTGGGATCTGTGGTTCTTATGTCAGGCTTATCTCTGGCATCAAAGCAACTCAAAGTGAAGCAATGTTACCACTGATGATAGGGACAATCACTGATTGGTCTTTCAAGATCTGATTCAGATTAGAGGCTGTCGTAGGCTCTTTTTATAACTTCAATGGCTGTAACTTTGCTATAACCATATTTAGAAGTGCACACTCTGTAGTAATTGAGCTATTTCAGAACACAGCAAGTTACTCTTTGGTTCTTGCTTCATCCCATCCGGTACAGGGGGCTGTGAAAAGCTGTAAATCCAGAAACACTTCCAGGTAAGCAAGATAGTTACTTCCTTTAGACCTCTCTGCTGCCAGGCTTGAGCTCCTCACATACTTTCTTCTATTAAGAAAGTGTCATTTCTACACAGAACAATTAATTCATTAAAGCTTTGCAAAAAAGCATAGCCATCTCCCAGGCTCAAACCAGCAGACTCTCAGCTAGTACCCAGTGCAAGGATCTGAACAAAGCCTCTCACACTCTCAATTAACTCTCTTCTTTGCAAGCTGTGTGGTTATCTTGAAAGGCACAATTCGTGTTGTTTCATGAACGCTATTCCAGTTTTGTTCCAGTGCAAACACCAACAGTTAGTCATGTGGAACTTCTGTTTTTCAGCCACCCTGATGATGGCACTGATGCACCACCCAAGAAGTAAGACAGCATTCAATGCTCCAGCCAGAATGCTGTGTGCTTATTCCTGCCTTGCACGTAGTACTATGTTTCACTTAACATTCATAGGAGTTATACTGCCAAATGACTTCTCCAGATGATCTTTTTGGAGTAAGTAGGAATCCTCCTTATAGATAAATATCTATAGTTCACACTGCCACAGCAAGGCACAGTAAATTGGCATTTGGCTGAGGCACGGAGAGGAATCTCAGCATCTAACCACAGGGCCACCACATGTGCACCACACTGGTTCTTCTGTGATTTTCATTCTGTTTGGTGTTGGAGTATTCAAGGTTCACCTCCATCCTAACACTGTGCACAGGTACCAAGAAGTACACATAAACAGAGCATTTGATAAAACAACAAGGACAAGCCAAGGGTGGTCCACTTGCCAGGACTTCACGGACTGCCTACAACCAACTGGATGGGGAAGCCACACAGATGTACCCATCACTGAAAAACAGCAATGTGGGCAAAGTTTTGGCTAACATGAGATCGTTTTCCCTCCCCAGTTGATCTAATTTTCTCTAGTTCTTATCTTCCTTCTTTGAGGCAGCACTGAAAATAACTTGCTTCACTGGTAACTGAGTCACTTAGAGAAGTGCGTTTGAAAAATAGGTGTAGCCATGTACATTTAGCTAGGAACATAATTCATGGATATCTTTCCAGCTGAGTTAAAATGTGATTAATCTGTGTTGAGTTCACTCAAACTAGTAGAGGATATAATCTCCAGCAGACGTATTTTTCATTCTACTGTGTTTTAGTAAAGGACGAGCCTCTCTGGTTGCAGAGTGGTTGCAATATTGGGAATTCCTCTTATGAGAGCTTTTAGAAGTTCTGAATGTAAAAATATCATAAAAGCCACACATTTGTCTGATACAAACTAAGGCCTATTAATTTCAAAAGGAGATTCCCTATTTTAAACTATCTAATGTGCTGGAACTAGTTAAAGCACTCACTGATTATCCAGGAGAGCACCAAAGCTGTGCAACAGCCTTCATTTCTTGGAGAGTCTTACTCCCTGAGGATGGCTCAGCTACTCATAAGGGAGTTTAAAATGCAGGAAGAGCCCTTGATCCTCTCGTATTTGAATCCCATACATAATATAGGACTTCAAGAAAATTTGGTCAAGACAAGCACATGCACCTCTGCTTTTGAATTCCCTGAATTTAGGCATAAAACCCAGGAAAGCTGGTGGGGATTATTACGTATGATGATTGTAAGCAACTTCATATTTAGTCTTAGACACAACAGGGACCAAAGAGTATCAGTTCTAGAGTATCAGCATTGCCAAAATTGACAATGCAGGAGGGGCCTGTGTAATTTCATCTCTCTTCTCTGGAAAACACTGGTGTAAGAAACACATAGAATCAACAAAAATAAAAATACTAGGCAAGATACAGAGAAAAACTGCTCCTGTCCAGCTCCCACCCTGCAGCTAGAGTATACCCTGAATGGAGGCTGTTTATATCCTCCTCTGGGAAATGTGCTATCTGCCACATCTGGTTCCATTCCAGCAGCTCCAGAGTCAACATACTCCACTGCACTTCCTGAAGCTGCTAAGCCAGAGAAATAGGGTAGACTTTCCACACTTCAGTCAGATAAAGAAAGAGCTTAATAAGCAAACAGAGAAAGACTTTTGTTTTCAAACATCTTGGAGAGAGCTACTAAATGTATACTATAAACACAGAAAATTATCAGAAATTATCCTCTCCCGTTACAGAAAGCTGGACAAGCTGATAAAAGTCTGTCTTTTATGGGCCACAGGCTTGACTAAAGGTATATTTCCATGCATATTTGTGGAAAAACTTTCAGGGCAGTACAGAGAATTTGGGTCACAAGTACTCACAATTACTGGGATTTTCTGCATAGGGATTTTTTTTGCTCTCACTGTCGACAGCTGTAAGGTGCTCCCCACAGCTGCCCTGGTTACACCTTGGGTGAGCACTAACCAGGCACAGTGTAGGTCTGATGATGGATCTGGATATGCAATTTAATTGTCCCGTTTCATTTGCAAGTAAAAGAGAGAAAATGCCAAAACTAATTGCATTAACAGCTTTCCAAACTATCAATAGCAGCAACATTTTAAATGTATCTGAGGACCCGTGATTTTGATGCCAGCTCTGCATGACCCATGCATCCAAAATGAACCCCAAAAACATGCTCTGGCCCTAATAGGTTTCCCACACAGCTACTCCACAGCACAGCTCACCCAGCAGAGTCACAGTCAGGGCTGCTCTCCTCCATCACCTTTTACAACCCAGCTGCATGACCCACAGGCTCTGCTGCTGCCTGTCCTGTAGGAGCACTAACTTTAGCACCTGGTCCTCATGCAGCATCCAGAGTTGTGTATAACAGGACAAGGTTGGTGCAGAAAGAAGATTCGGTGCTAGGGGATGGAACATAAGCATCCTCTGTCCCTGCACAGCCACAGAGGCAGTCAAGCCTCTCCCATGGGCCGCTAGGAATAACACAGGGAATAAACTTCCCTTCTTCCCTGAACGTTCCTCCTGGACTTTGGGGACAGGAATTACCCAGCACTGCCTGCTCATGACTTCCAAGAATCCCACCTCCAATCAATAGGAAAAGCAAGTACTCTGGGAAGGTTCTCAAACTGGTTTACAGCTTAAATAGGCATATGCAATAATGTGTTGACAAAACTGTATGGGGAAATTTTTCTCCGTATATTGCTCTGTGGAGATAAGTACGGTAGCAAAAGCAAACATTATGTTTTATTTACCAGGTCAGCTCATTTTCAGACTAGCTTTCTATAATAAAATGGCTTAATAATATTGTTGAAGGCAAGAAAGACACCTATAAATAGGACCAAGACTTGTCTCTGGAACTCTTCCATGAAACTTTAATGGCAAGAGCAGTAGCCTTAATGTATTGCACTCGGCAAATTCTTTATTGCATTTCTACCTACACTAACTTAGTATGAAAGTAGGTAACAGAATCAAGAAAACATTTCTTTACTTGATCATGAGTCAGTTTTCTTAAGGTTTCTTTATCACAAAGCCTGGGTAATACCCCTCTTGCTCTACCCTTGGATCTGGGGAGCAGAACAGTAACAGCACTGCTTGCCAGCACTGGTAGTGACTCAGCTCCCATCCTCATCCAAGCACTTCTGCCTTCTCCTCGATCAGGGACAGCTGGACCCTCCAGTCAAGCAAAAGTCAGTACTTTCTCCAAAGGGGAAAAAAAATCCAGCCCCACAGTTTTCTCTAGAAACCTTTACTCCCACCACAGTGCTTCACTGTAGGGCTCACCAAATGTCTGCTTCTAGATGAGGTTGAAGAAGGATGGAGCTGTCCTATAGATGGTCCAAGCCACCCACTGTTTCTATATTTAGTCAAAACTTGGCCACACACAGGGACTCTTGAAATGAAAGACCCAGTCATTTCCTTTCATCAGTTCAGGTGGCCTTTGCTGTATCTATTAACTACAGAATCTCCAGTCTATCAAAAATACAATCCATCTTCCAAGACTTTAAAGATTCTATGTATGTGCTCTCTACGCGTATACTGCTACGTGAAATGAAAGAGAGCTCATTCTGGGCAGGTCAAATGTTAAATGTAGCCCACTAGGGATTTCAGGTGAAAAAACTATTTTTAAATAAGAAATGGTAATTTCTACTACTGATTCCATTTTAATGATTTTATTTATGTATATTACATCTCTATTATGAAATACTGATAACAAGTATTATTGTTTTAATTACTTATGACTAGTAATTATTTTAAGTGTGATACTGTAGATTGCAAAGCTCTTTGTCTCTCCTTCCTCTTCAATCCCTCCCTCTTTAAATCTTTGCAGTGCACACAATAAAAAATTAGTGTGCCTAGTCTGAGACTGCTCAGAAAGAATCCAGAACTGCATTTCTATTACTGGTTTCGTGCATGTTTATATGGATGTCTGAGAAAGACTGTAAATATCTCTACCTTTTAGTTGTTTGGCTTCCTAGAACTATACAGAAATATTTCTGGTTAGTGCCACTGCTCATCTGTCAACCACCTCGGTGTCTTTGTACGTCTCCAGACCCACAACTCTTGCCTTCCCAGAGCTGTTCTTTTTCTTTAGACACATCCCTAGAGAAGGCAGTAGAAAATGTCATTTATACCAAATTGCTTGTACAGCTTCCACAGTCCTACAAAAGACTGGAATCTGCAAAGGGAGCCTAAGGGAATTAAGCATCCAAATCCTATTGATTTCACATGGGTTTGGGACACCAGAATTCACAGCCTAAGGGAAGACTGCCGTGTTGCTGAATTCCCAAATATTTCAGAGCAGAGTCAATAATATTACCACATCAATTAATAACTAGCATAGGAAAGGGCTGGGCAAGGCTTGTTTTCAGCTGGAATTTAAAATACACTGGAATGCTCTTTGCAGAAGGGTGGGGAAGGCTGCTGCAGGCAGGTGTGGCAGAGCAAGAGGTGTCACACTGCCAGGGATCTGCACATAAACCAGGACCTCAGGAAAAGGCCAGGAAGAGAGTATATCCACATGACCTATGGAGAAGAGACTTGCAACAGCTAATGTATATCTTGATGATGACAGCTTAGATGAGAATTTCTCTTACCTCTCCCTCATTCATGATCTTAGTTCCTGATTAGAAGTACAGACTGTCACTACACCCACAGTGTTTAAAAAACAGCTCATGCTTCAAGGAAAATCACTTCTACAGCAAGTACACAAACAGACGCTTCACATCTCATACTGCCTGAGAAGAGGCAGCGGATGGCGATGGCTTTCTTAGTTCAAGAAGTGTTTGAATCTTTTGGCCAGAGAAACAAACAAACCATTGGGGGCCTCTGCTGCATCTGCCACGCAGTTTTTCCTCTCAAAGATCAGGCTTTCCTCTCATTTCACGAGTGCAAAATTTGATGTCCTCAGTGTCTGAGGACTAAGCCACCAATAGCTGTTTCTTTCTGCAAGGAAAAAATCCATCACTCCTGCCCATCTTAGCACCAGAGCTCATGCTAGCACACACCCTGTTTTGCTTCCCCAGCTGTGTTCAGCTAGAGCAAAACCTCATTTGCAGCTCTGCTACTCAAATTCTCTCTCAGGTCTTGAACCTCCACCTCCATCACTTCTCACTGTCACGGTTGGTGGGTGTCACCTAAACACTACAGCCATAGCATTTTGTATACTTGTAGCTGTAACAGCCCTAAGCCTAAAAGCATTTGCAGCCAGCATGGGTAATCCAGCTGGCTGCTACCCCGACACCCTCCTTCTTTCACAGCTTGACAGAAATGTCTGGCTAGAAATCATCAGCCGCTGCCACGCACCAGGGCTGGGCGGTGTTTACCTAATCTGCAGACCAGGCACATCCACTCAGGGAGGAAAAAAGAGAAAATCACAGGCAATTTGTCAGAGCATTAGCTGATAATTCAGACAGAAATGTTAGATCTTGAGGCACAGCTCTGGGCTGCAGGGGAGATGTTATTGACACTGACAAATCCCTGATGACATATCCACTCCCTCTCCCGGGGGCAGGGCTACATTTAGATACACTTAAATTTTCATTCAAATTCCAGATTAACACAGCAAGTGGACAACAGGGAAAGAAAGAGAGAGAAAGTCAGTGGAGCTTGCATGGTTGGCATTTGGCTTTTCTCCCCACCTCTGTAATTGTGGCCTAATTATTTCCTTTAAAACTCATTGACTTCACCATGATAATTATTACTCAAGCTTAGAAATAAATATTCCTTCTGCTCAGAGACAGCTATTCCTGCCTCCTTAATGCTACTTATTTGCTCAGAGTCCAGATTTAGACAACACCAAATTCTTTTGAGACTTGGTCAAATGTTTCACAGCTATCTTCCCATCACTGCTGGCTTCCCAGCCAGCTGCATTTATTTGTTGACTCTCAGGCACAGATTTTAAGCACCTTCAGCTTATTTTTTTTCTTACTATATGTATTCATAGAATCCAGCACAAAGCTGTCCTGAGCCTTCAAGGACAGCTGTTAAGTGGCAAATAAGAGTAATAATCAGAGCATACCTAATTGGGCTGCCGTTTTCAAATTTGGGTGCCTAAGGATGTACTTTATCTTTGAGCATGGCTTTGTTCTGAATTCACTCAAGTTACCTTGACAATGCCACACTTACTGTCATATTTAAGCACCTAAAGACTCATCTACATTTCCAGAGAGGCTGAGTATTGATTTTTGAAGGGCTGTGGTCTGACACCTCAGCATCAGAATAACATCGACCTATGTTTAAATGTATGTGCTCAATTAGATGGATTTCTTGAATACCTGCATACAAAAATATTGACTCTTTCTATCTAGAAATGATGTTCATTTGTTTCATTTCCATTTATCACTTTTTCCACTAAACATCAGTTCTCTGAGTGCATTTAGCATTTTTCAGTTTTTGCTTAGTGCTTTACTTCAGCCAACTGCCCTGCTGTAAGAGGCAACATGTGATCCCAGATTCAGCTGCTCATAAATTCAGAAATACTCCTCTGCTGGGCAAGCAGAACACAGCCCACTTGGGAATGGCATTGGCACGTGCAGCTGGTTACTCTTTGCCAACCACTGGCAGCAGATGTAATGTCCCAGAGATCAACGTGAGTGCTGAGTTTAAGAGCACACACCCCCAGGGTAGGCTTTTCTCCTGCTTACCCTCAAGATGGGGAGGTGACTGCATAATCTCTAAATGTCTTCTTGGCTCCTTCAGATTGCACTGAAACTGTCAGTTACTGGTTTCATGGGGAATACTGTTGTACTGGTAATCCTTACAGTGGATCTCAGGTTGCTTCCGCCTCAAAAATTATGGACACCAGCAACTTAGGAGAACTCTTGTCTGATTGTGGGGTTTTTAACTGAATTTTCCTTTCTTGATTTACGATAAGTTCTTGGTTTACAAAACACCAATATCTTTGAGGAATAAAAGCATATTTCACTTGATTTTTCATTAGAACTGGGCAAAATTTTGTATATAGTTTGTTTTTCAAACACACACTTTGCTCCCAGGTTTGTCAAGATTGAGCCTGGTTATGATCAAAAATTTCCAAACTTAACTAGAACCGCTGCACAGTGGTTCTAAATATCACTTAAGGCACCTACCCTGCTCCATCAAACATTTCATCCCTTCAATTAGATTACACTGCCTTTCAGGCTGCATTCACTCCTGCCCAGGTATTTCCACTGACTTTGGGAATGCTGTGTAGAGCTGCTTGACTTTTGGCAGGTGACCAGCCCCAGCTGCTCCAGTGGCTATCAGTGTGTCTAAAATGGCAGCAAGTCTTTGCTGAAGCAAGCGCAAGTGTTCCCAAAACATCATGTACCTGATGAATCCGGGCCACGATAAGCATGAGGGAAGCAGGATCCCATTTAATCCCAGACAAGTGCAATAATTTAAAGAAGACCCTCTTACATCCCAGCTAGCACACAGAATGCGGCCGTTAACTTTCAACATGTTAAAGGCCAAAGACGGTGAAAAATTCAGACACCGTGGAGGTTAAATCAGTGCATCATTTGACAGGGAACTGTGAGCCATTAACCTTTCCACTGGCACTCACAACGAATAGCTGGAAGATAAACACATTGGGTAGGAAACAAATTGGTTCATTCGAATGCTATTAATGTGCATGCCCTTGGAGGCCACATTTATGCTTTTGGAAAATTACACATTCATGCATAATGAAGTGAGATATAGCTCATCGATTGCCAACAGGGTGCAAAGCCCACGATAAAGGATTTATAGCAGGTGCCTAATTTTCTAAACATTTGCAAATTAAGTATTTACAAGCTTAATGCTGTCTATTTTATTGCCAGTTTAAGTTACCATCATTTGAGCTTTTTATTTTACACTGAAACCGAGCTGAGCATTTAATACCCATGACATGTAATTTATTCAAGAATAATTTGGTGATGTTATAGTGGGAATTTGGGCAATACTCAGAGACCCTAATTATGATACAACTATACATAAACATAAGAAGAAATCCTGAGTCCTAAAGAACTTGTTCTTAGCTGACAAAAACAGATAAATATTGTAACACACAGTGCAGAGGGGAGAGATGTTGTAAAGAGGAACTGAATGCTTTGCCCAATGCTACGTAAAATGCCTGTTCTAGTTGAAAAAAAATGCAGGCCTTCTGCCCTACACACCTAGGGCATAAAAGCAGATGCTTTTACCTCCTCATGGATGACAAGTGACTCTCTCAGCCTGAAGACCCCATGTTACTGAATACAACCACAAAGTACAACCCTACTACTGAAATAACTTATTTCCTTGGGAAGCTGCCATCGCTTACAAGTGAGCTAACATAACGATTTCAAGGAACACCAAACACAGAGAGCATGCATAAAAGGCAAAAGTATGGCTAAAAGAGGACGTGTCAACTATTATAAATATTCTTATTGGATCTATTTCCTATGGAACATTCCAGGAAAATATGGGGATTTACTCTGGAGTGAGTTCATAAAAGAGATTTTGCACAGCAGCAAAGGAATCAGATTTGATAACAAAGAGCTCCCTTTCAGGCTAATGTTACAGTGAAAACACTTTTTACAGTCCGTGTAAATGAACATAAGCATTTCTGTAAGTCACACACCCAATTCACACAACTTCTTTTTCCATAGAAAGATGGCTTTTCACACTGCACAATTTTGCTAAGCTATTTCAGTGAGGAAAAGCTCCTGTGACTTCTGCTGAAAGACCAGCCCTAGGTCTGAGATGAAGAATCAGCCACAGACAACTCATAGGCCCTCCCTGCCTGTAAAACCAGGAGATAGTGAGGAACAGTCCAAAGCTAGAGAGATGTCATGGCCACCCGTGGTGTCCTGGTCTAGACGATATTTGTACACAGGACCCTCATTCATTCCCTACTAGTCAGTGAGGTTTGTATTGTTTAACCATTTCCCCACACACTGCACCATCCTGAAATTGGTAGGTGTACCTGGAGGAGCATCAGCTCATCCCCAAAGAGGAACTGCCAGTGCTCAATCAAAACCCAACTTATCTTCAGTATTCCCCCTCTTCCGCCACAGCTGCTGCAGTCTGGCTGAACCACAGCAACGGACTGTTTGCTTTGGAAGGTGCTCAATTCCCCCACAGCTCTGTCTACAGCTGAAGGAGAGCATGGAAGGGCTTTAAAACTCTACATAAATGACTCCCAGGAGGAGGAAGAGATGAAATTATTCACATTGGTATTATCCTTGCAGGTGGAGGAAGCACATCTGTTTCTCTCAAAGGGAAGGGGCAGGATCTCCCTTTCTGCCCAAGCAGTCAGTGACATATTCAACTTGTCAATCTTCTACTCTGGATCTGCTGGTCAGCTGTCCAGCTGAAAGGTAAGTAATTTCCCTGCCTCTCCCCTTTGTGTTTTGAGGAGCAAATAATGGTTTAGAAAGAAAAAGAGGAAAGATTACTCACTCATTAAAAATGTGACTTCCAACCAGGCCTAAAATATTATTCCAAGAGTCTCATAATGAAACATGCAAAGGCTGCTGCTTTTTCACTCTGCTGAGCATCCCCAGTTGTAAGGAGCTATTGCTTTTCAGGAGATGTCTGCATGTTCGACAGACACCACTGCACATCCAGAGAAATATTCTCCACTGTGCAATCTAATTCACTCCCTCTGATATAGATCTTCTCAGGATCTACACACCATTAGGTATATGGAGAAGTAAATTCTACAGCATGTCTTGGATACTTAATTCCCCAGTTAGGTTTCTCTCCTTAAAGAGGTTTTCACATGTTCATAGGAGTTTTACTGAAAATTAACACAGGTGTTGGGCTGAAGTGGGCAACATTTGGATGACCTTACCTGATGTAAGCAATCCTCCTGTCAACTCCAGTGCCAGTACCCACTCCATGAGATGCCAGTAATATCCTAAGCAAATTAACTTAAGACTCGTGACTCAAAGAATCAGATCTTGAGATATGAAATCTCTCCTGTCCATACCACCTCTTAGGGCAAACCAAAATAATAATTGCCTTTTGACATTGCCCAGACACATCTGAGAGGAGCAAACTAGTCTTTGCTGCACATAAATACAGGTCCTGTGAATCAGGATAGAAAAATCTGATGCTTTGCATACCATAGGGTTTTTAAAGATGAGGATTAACTAATCCAGCTGAATTCATGCCATACACTGAGAGCCACTAAACATATGAAGTATTTCTGGTCTGCTGGAAAGTGGATAAAACGATACTATTATGGGAAAACTGTTAATGCACAATGGTTCAAGAAAAAGGAGAGGAGAGGAAGAAACCAGATAGGACTGGAACAACTACCAAGTACTTAAGCTGTTTTCCACTTGTTGAGAACCTATTTTCAAGTGTAGCAAGGGATGCTGATAATTGATGAGTAAGCCCTGATGCTAAGTGCTGCATATAGGTTTAGAACAATTGACATTTGTAGAGGTTAAAATGGAGATTCTTAATCCATAAGATGTTACTTCTTCTTCTGGAGAGGCTGAACGAAACACCGATAGCTACAATGACAGATTTAGAAGAGCTGTTAACACCAGAGCAGCATTTGAAAGCACTTATTTTCCTTCGAGAAGCTAAGTGGGCAAGTACACATAGGTCTCTAATTGTTTTCCTTAAACCAATAGTGCTGCCTTTCCATTCACTCTCATGAATTATCCTCTCCTGGGAAAGGCAGAAATAGAAAAGCAGGCAGAATTTTCAAGTTGAATTTGGTGACAAAGCAAACAGGTCAAGGCTGTGTGACTTTGAAAATCCCATCCTTTATCTGGAGCTGAAGCAATGATGGGAAAACAAGGGAAGAGATGGAAGACACAAAGTACTGTTCCACTATTCTGAGATTAAAACATGTCTCTGTCCAGTAGCAGAAAGTTCGTGGACTCATGCACCTCCCCATATGGATTCACTATGAAGCATTTCATTCCCTCTGTTTAAATCATTCTCATTTTGAAATTGTTCTTACATTAGTTCTTCAGATTGTCTGTTTTCCTTCTGAAGGCATTATCTTCATCTTCCTATCATTTTACACACATGTAAGCCTAGAATGGTAAAGAGCTTGATTTTTAATGAGTGTGCTATAAAGACACAGGCAATTCTCTTATGACCTTGTTTTTTTCCATTATTAATCCAGATTTTCATGAAACATCTCACTAAACAACAAAACATTGACCTGAGGGACAAACTTGAAGTTAGAAGTGTTAAGTGAAGTATGGGCTCTGCATCAATAAAAGAGTTCTTGAAGATCAGCCAGGTCAGGTCCAACAAAAAGGAAGGATCCATAGCAAAAGTGCTGGTGACCCTGTTACCTTCACTTTCAACATCTCTCTTTCATCCCTGTAGTGTTACCCTTATTTGTCACAGACAGGGTGCTCAATGCTTGTGACATCCAGCCCTGATGAGGTGATGAAGATGGGCCACTGAAAGCACTATTCACTAAAGGAAGATCTTGCAGCCAACACCATGCTAGCAAGGGGAAGAGGAAACTTCCTTCACTTTTACAGCAAATATTTAAGACTGTGCAGCATATTGATAGCTACAATCAGACATTTTTGTTAAAGCTTCCCTCCCTTCAACTACATGAGTGTGCAGTCATGCCTTATCACCTGTACAAATATTATTTCTGAATGTAGTTAAGCCTATGTGGGGACTCTCTTGAGAAATAAGCCTAGAGGAGCCAGTGATTTGTCATGCATGTCCTGGATGTATTTATAGCGAGTCTGTATGTGAAGAAAAAGTCACGAATAAGCACAAGATTTTGAACAGAGATATAAGAAGTTGTGGCCAGATGCTCATAAAAACTACACAAGACTGGAGCAGAAAAACTCTATAAAACTTCTGAGGTGATAAGGATGTGAACTTGGAAAGACTGACAAAAAAACTGTCACAGAAAGAATCTTTTCTCCTAAAATATGACTTAGTTGGGAGTTTTGATCGTTCTAACCTTCCAGACTAAAAAGATGAGAGCTTTGAGGCAGCAAACTTGATCTACCCTGTATTTATTTTTATTCTCCACAATATCAACCTTAGACCACTAAGAAAGACACCTTTCTCAGAACCAGGAGAGATACACTTATTCCCAGACATGCTGTACTTGGACTATCCTTGTGAATTTGTTCAGGAAACCTTTATTTCAAATTACAAAAGCAACCTGAGTAGAGGAGGGACAATGATAAATCAGAGTGGGCACACACTGAGGTAATCAGGAAGTACCCTAGGCTGGAAATAAAACTAATGACATCTGGTGATCCATCCCCATGCAGTTCTGGACCACGATTCATCTGTGGGCAATCACACGAGAGAGGTTATTGTTCCTGCCCAAGGAGAGAGACAAATGCCTGTGAGTCTCAAAAGCTGGAAACACACTTCCCAGAGGAGTAGAGGGAGAACATATGAGTATTTACCCAAACACACAGCTGGAGGATGCCAGCTCCTGGTATAGCCTCATGGGATTTCTCCGTTAGGAAGCAGTGCCCCAAATGAAACCTGCTGATGGGAACTCAGTGCCACGCTAAACACAGAGCTGCCTGGGGCCAGGACAGCATGTGAGATTGTGGAGCCTAAGTGCCTCCTGGCTAGCATGATATGAGATGAAGATCCCATCACAACCCTCTCCAGTGGACTTGTTGGCCTCATAATCATCACAGAAAAGCGTTTACTGAAATCAGGATCGACTCAACCACCGTTTACAATCTCTTGGTACCTTCCCTTCGGCTGCATCGTGTTTGCCCACCAACCAGCACACATCAGCTCAGGACAAGGGTGTTGGCTTTAACTGCCATTTGTATTCTTCAGTTTAGAAGGAGCTGAAGAAGGATGTAAAGTGCTGGTGTGTGCTTCCTCCTGTGGGCACAGGTCCCCAGCCCTGCCCCAGCACACTCACAGTCGCTCATCTAAAATGCCTCAACCTGACTGGTAACACCAACACGCAGAATTCAAACACAGACCTATCAGAATACAAGACAGTACTTAGGAGTGGTGAAGGCACTGCTGACAAGTGGGGACCCCTCCTCTCCACCGTGTACACTCTTTCCCCTCCAGCTGATAAACAATGGAGGAAACCTGTAAGAGCCTGAATGCAAAACAACCCCACGTCTTTGAAACAAAGCCAGACATGTTCGTGTGAAAAGGAGACAGTTGTCAGCCCAAGCAAGGCTCACGACAGCAGAATTACATCTCTTAATTATTACCAGCCTGGCTCCCCGAATGTTCACATTTTTTCACAGTTACTAAATAAGTTAATCACTTCATGAACAAGGAAATCTGCAGATGCCTTTGAGGCTTTGTTAACATAGTGCCTAAGCCAGCTTTACACTCTCCTCTAATCCTCTTTAAGACAGTATGAGGCAGTGAAGTAGCCTATAATCAGTTTTTAAGGTTATAGACAATATCCCCACTCAAGTTGGTTGCCTAGAGCAACAGTGCAGGAACTGAATACTAGCAATGAGATTGGATTACTTGCCTTGTTTATTCATCCATATATATTTATCCTCTGCTCTGCCTACAGCAGAAGCAGGGATTTTTGTAGCCTGTGCCTTACGCATCCAGATGCAGAGCAGGATTTATGTAAAAAAAGAGAAAAAATAAATGCAGACAGGCTTCAAGAATTAATCTCTTTCCATTTCTGATTCTTTCCACTCCCTCTCCACCTCAATACCTGAAAGTTCAAAACACTCCCAGAATTGAGACTGCTTGAGATGTTCTTACCAGCCATAACAGTCTTCCCACTGTTTCACATCCACATGGAAGCCAGAAGGCCTCCTCCATGAGTGCTGGCACCACCAGCAATACCTCCTGAGCCGCGGCATGCCCACCAGCAGGAGCTCCTATTTAACCCTCACTGAGCATCTATCCCAGCCTGACCTCTGGGAACACTCAGCTACCACTTGCATAAAGAAAATTGCCCTGTATTTGAAATCCATTGATGAGAATTTGGCCTGAGTCTCTGTTTCTCTCAGTTACGAGCATTCTAACTTGGGGGTTTTTGCCTTTAAAAAATGGATTTTCCTTCTGGCCAAAAAGCACTTCCCTTTTGTACTTTAAGCTTAGGTATACTTTTAACTGGAGTCAGAACAACTTGTCCACCCATTATTACATCCAGTAGCTCCTCAGATTAGCCTGGTGTAACTGGTGTTAAATCCAGACTCCTCCTTAGAGAACAAGGTGATTCAAAAGCCCTATTACAGATGGAAGGCTCAAAACAATGATGCTAAGACTGCAGTCAGCAACTGCCCAGTTGTTACTGACAAACTTCAGAGCTAGCAGGTAGCAAACGAAAAATTCAAACAGCATCCTGAACAGAAACAGCCTGTGTGCTTCCCCACACCTACAAAAGGTACAATATGGAGGTTCAGAGTAACCTACAAGGTCAAATCAAGCTGCTGTGGGCTGGCTTCCAGGAAGACCTACTCCCACTGCAAGAATAAATTTCAGTGGGGTTTTGGTATCTCATCAGCTTCTTTGAAAATGCCAAAATGCACAGAGAAAATATATCCTAAGGTAACCACACTTCTTATCTGAGTCTTCTTGGAGTTCATACCTTCTGTATAAAACTCAGCCAGTCTCTCTTATGCACAGGTAAAAATATCTTCTTGGAGCTTTCTCTAACCTCAGCCAGTATAAAACACTCAAAATCAGTCATTAACAGTTAATCCTAAGGGATCTTTTTTACATCTCACATTCCAGAACTTCCCTGGAGCTTGGCAGTGTTCAGTGGCCAAACCAATACAGAGCTGACCTCTGCTGTGCAGTGGACATAATTTATCAGAGTAACCTCCCAAAGAAAAAATAACTCACCCAATTTCCTCCCACAGTTGGAGCATCACATCAATATGCAGCCCTGTTACATGACAGCTATGTTTTATTACACATCAGCTCGCCGAGGCACTGGTGTTTCCAGCTCTTAAGAAAAGAGGGGCTGCAGGGAGGTAGGATGGAGGACCAGGTCTCAGGGGAAGCACCACACATTTTTTAAGGTAATCTAGGGCATGTCACTTTGTAACTCAGTTCTTTACCAGTAAAATGGTGTATTCATTCAAGAAAAGAGATTAGAGGTTTGACAGATAATAAATCCGCAGAGAAACTGAGTTTTAAAGAGATCTAACTAAATAGCAGATGAACTTGGCAAACAGTTCTCACTGAGGCAAAGAGAGGGGCAGGCAGGAGTGAAGCTTAAAAAAAATTCAAGTTATCACATTTCAGGAAAAATGTTGAAATGAAAAACCTCATTTTGGGAAGGATGAAATGTATCCCTTCAAAAAGAAACTTTCTAGCTTTTCAATTTGAAGTGTTTGGTGTTCTCGCCACATTAAGTTACCCAAACTAAGAAGAAAGAGGAAAAGCCAGAGTTAGATATCCCCAAATCAAAACAGAATATTTCATTTTGGATCTAACTGGACATTTCAGGTTGACACGAAATGAAAGTTCTGTCATTTTCATTTCATTGAAACAAATTAAAACAAAAATATCTGTCTCAAACTGACACGAACGGTTTTACCCCACACCTCCTGCCTTGAAATTTGTCTTTAGTTTCTTGTCTAACAGAACAGGTCAGTGATTCTCACACATTATTGCCTCATTTCCTGCACCATTCATCCAGCTGGTGACACACAGCCCGAGTTTTGGGGACCATCTACCATTTGTCTGTAAAGTGTCCCCCATGGGGGGGGATCCTATACCACGTGCCATCTCTCTGCTTTTCCCAAAACCCCAGAAAATTAGTATCTACAGATGGGACACCCCTCCTTCTCCCATGTCCCCCACGAGGGTCCCCTGCAGATGGCCCTGCGAGAGCATCCTAGCTCCCCACAGCAGAGAGGAGGTTCCCCATCATCTGCTCCCTGCATTAGCCCCTGCACTCAAATAATTTCCTTGGCCTACTTTCTACTTGTTTTTCTCTTTTTTTTTTCCTTCCAGAGAAATTATTTATTGTAGGGATTGCCAGGGCTTAATAAACATCCCTCCAAGAATAAATTTGTTTATCTAAGGTATTTTATTATGCTGCCTTAGATAAAAGAGACAGGGGGGAAAAAATCCTCCTCAGAATATTTGTGACTGTGCAAAGAGTGGAAGAGCAGTGTCCTTGAGCACAGTTTTCAAAGGGGAGGTTTGTCAGAAGCCATTTCAGCTGTTAAGGAATGAGTTATCTCCCAAATGAACAAAAAGAGGTGGCAGTGTAGGCCCTGGCAATTGATCCAGTGTGACAGAGACAGATTTAGGAACCTCAAAGCATTTTGTTCCAGGGGCTGTGCTGGTTGTCCTCCTGTTTCACCTTCTGTTGTCATCCAGCCTGGGTGGTGGGGGGAGGAAGATGGAAGCATTTTAAATTCAGGTTGCACAGGTTTGGAGTAGCAACACAAGACAGCAGGTCACGGAAAATCAGGAGTTCTGTCACTCAGCCTGATGGTGGTTTCTGCCTCTGCCTCATCCCCCTCCTTTTGCTGGTGTAGGAGCCTGTGTCTCTGTGCTGATGAGCAATGCACAAGCTAGCAGATCCGCTGCACCACTCAGGCTCCCCATGCCACAAAGTCATCGAGTAACACCAGCTGGGTCCCTGGCAAGAGCAGCCCTGGGCTGTGCGGGGAGATAATGCAGTGAAAGGAATGCTTATTAGAAGCAGGAAGCCTGGCAGTAGAATTTCTCATCCCAAATACAAGGTTTGCAGCAGTATAAATAATGCATACCAATTGCCAGCATCCTGAAAATTAGTTAAAGTAGGTTAGGAAAAAAAAGAAAAGGAAAGAAAGAAAAAAAAATCACACTCCAATGCCTTCCATTCCAAAGGAGTTCGCTGCTCATAACAGACCAGTAGAGGAAGAGGGGACAGAAATTAAAAATTCTTTTTTGTTTTGATTGAAGCTGTGCTAGCAAGAGACAGAATATTTTCTATGTTGTTGGACCCAGCCATCCAGCTTCTTGGCCAAACTGCATGGCATTGCCTTGCCTATCACACCTGTGCCTTGGGTCAGAGCAGGTCACCCAAATGTGTATTTGGCTCTTCCTCCAAGAAGACACCTGGAAAACTGCTGCCCACAGCTTTCAAGGCTCCTTTGCCTGCTCAGGGACAGGGCAGCACTGGCCCATTTCCCTGAGGCAAAGGCCTGCCTCGTGTGCTCACACACATCACAGTCACAGAGCTCCACAGGGTGGTCTTCCAAAGCTCTAGAAAGATTTCACTGAATTGGTCCTTTCAGCCTCCAGAGTTCTGAAAACTTGCCAGGCAAAATTCCCCTTGGCAACTAACAGAGGGGAGAGTCCCCAGCTGCACCTCTCACCCATGGCAGCCCCATCTGGGGACTCCCAGCCCAATCAGCACTGCACAGCAAAGCCCTACCAAGCCAAACCCCAAGGTGCCAGCAGACATGCAGGAAAATTTCCACGGAAACACCAAAGGGAACTGCCCTTACTGAGCGTGGAGGGCCCAGCTGAAGCAGGACCTGGTAGGAGCAGTCCTGTGGGCACAGAGGAGCACACCTGGTAGCAGCACAGCCACCATGGAAATGCAAAGGATATGCATGAAACACACCATACACTCACTATCTTTAGTGTTTGTAATCAATTCCTTTTTTGTTTTGGGTGACAGGATTTGCCAGTGCCGTATTCAATGACAGCGCTGCTGCTAGACCTACTTTACCTTCATGTTGTTGCTCAAGTAGAACTATCCTACAGCCTAAGCAAAACCAATTAAAATGGAGCCTTTTAAATCCCCCATCTTCATCCAACAGCAACCTGAGCACTGCAGATATAATCAGCATACTCTGACTGGTCAAGTTTCACTACCCACACCAATTCAAGCAATGAGTCACCTCCTTCAGGTCTGTCTGAATTCCAGCTCCCATTGAACACCCCCTTCCCTTGGCTGCAGTATTCTCCCTAATCTAATAATAATTCCACCAGCAATAAAACACAGCCACACTGGTAGAATAGTTCCTCGCTAAAATTCCTCTGTGCACATCAACAGTGATCTCTGTGAAACTGTTAATTAAAAAGAGTGTCCTTAAAAAAAAAAATCTGAAAAATCTGCATCTTTTTCCATTTTATTTTGATTGCCATGGCTGACTTACACCTCCTCTAAGTGTATGGACCTTTAGAAAACATCAGATATCATGAAAGAATGGTCCCCAAGGAAAGCTAAGCACTAAGCCAGTGACAGTCTGTAATAATCACCATATGCATGAAAACATACATCTTTCTGCATATGGCAACAAACCTTTCACTCCTGCTGGACCACACATATGTCTTCACAGAAGTTTTCCAGGAACTAAAGCTCATCCAAACATGCAACATACCACTGTCTGCTCCACCAAGCAAGAACATGTCTTCAACACAGCGGCTGGTAGATCTGTCATCATTACAGGAATTAAAAGCTTTGACTCTATCACAGCTGGGGCCTCCAGAGACTAAAACTCCTTATAGCATGGGAAGCAATTTGACTCGGAAAATACAGAAACATCCCCATCTGGCTTCCTGTCTATCCTGACCCAAACTTTGGATGCCATTCAAAAACACATCAGGGATCCAGAAAACTGCTGGAGCTGTCTCTTTCACATTGAAACAAATTATCCATTCAAAACATGGGACTTCCAGTGCAGTCCTGGGAAATAAAACATTTTCTGTGTTACTTCTGGAGTATAAAGTTCCATGAAAAACAAATGGGACCCAGGGAGCTTTTAATTTAAACGAGAAACCTATGGTTTTCCTCTTCAAAAAACAAATGATTAAGCATATGGAGGGAGAGATACATCACACCTTGTAGGCAAGGCAGAGTATCTTTCTCCCAAGTTACGATCACTTTGGTTTTTTCCATGGGGAGGTCTGTAGGTGTCTGTTTGATCCCAAACTCCTTTGCAGACAGATTAAAACTATTGTGGTTGGGGGGCTCTATTCACTGCCTCACACTCTCTGTGAAGTTAATCCATTCAGGCTGTGCTTCGTTTAAAGACCAAAGCGCTCTTAAAAACAACTGCATAAAAACAGGGCAAAGCCCCTCCAGGGTTTTCTGTACATTTCCAACCAGAAAGGAGTGAATAACTCATGGAGTCAGAGAATGCACTCAATGTCACACTCAGGCAAGGGTTACAAAACAACTTTTACATATTTTTAAGATATGTAGATGCTGGTGTTAACATAAGATAAACGTTAAAGCATATGATCAGCAGAGCTACCCAGTCCAAGCACAGCAGTGAAAGTCGTCACAGGGGTCAGTACAAACCAGAAGCAAAAATACTAAATAGAATACCAAGAGAAGTACCTGGTTTAGCTCTTCAACTGAATCAAGCCCCATAAAACTTGAAAGGTAAAAGCATGTTTTAGGATGTGTTTACTAACTTCCTTAGATATTTAGACTAGTCCTGAACAGGCTGAACTTCATATCCTTCAAGTGAGGCTGCACTTCACTTCATATGGCTCACATCATGGAGCAGAGCTTCTGAACTATCCATAAATTAAATTAAATCCACACAGAGTGCTTTGCAGTTTTCTGTCCTGGGGCGTTCTGTTGGGATGGGGACCTCGCCTGTGTCTCATTTTTTGGATGGCAGTCAGCATAGTGGAGTCTTTGTCCAAACTAGAGTTTTCCTTGGGAGCAAAGCACCTGGAATGCATCTCAGGAGGCTGCATTCAGTTCGTGGTTATGTCAAGCTTCCCAAGCAACTGTGAGTAGTTCTATATCTATGTTACTCCTCTGTAAAACAGCAATAATAATTTTTGCTGTGTCCTTTGGCCAGTTCTGTTAAGACTGAGCTGTGCTTGCAATGTGTAGATACAGTATCTGGAATAATTCACCTCCCTCACTTCTCTGTTGAGATGTTTTTAAGATAAAACTAAATCACAACAGCATAACTGAGTTAATTTTCCACTTAAAAGAGAAGTCTCTCATCACAATATGGTAAAGTTTTGTAAAGAATGTGCTTCCTATGCTATTTTATAAAAACAGTGTTCAGGAAAATGCATATCATAATAAATACATGTGTTAAAATGTTATTCATACCTTACTTTGTGACAAGTTCCAAAGCACAGATTCTAGCAATGGGATCAGACACATTTCATAGCACGACTATATTGAAAGGAGTTGTAATCAGAGATAATTCTGTGGGATTTGGAAGAGAATATTGCTTACCTTCTACAGGTAAAGGAGAAACAAAACTGGCTTAAGTTTGCCTGTGCTCACCATTGCCAAACACTGTGAGTTCAGCAGGCTCTTTTAAGTGTTTTCCCTTATTTGCTTAGGGAGTCTGGTTTGAATTTTTGATTTACAGTGGTCAAGTGCAGATTTTTTTGCTTAAGGAGAACAAATAAAACAGTAATATGAAAATTGCTCAGTTAGTAGAGTCAGCCAAGGTGTAGGATTGCTCCTCATCCACCGCAGACCGGTTGCCTTACATGCCCCTACAGTGCTCTGTATTGAGTACAGTAATTACACCACTTCCTTCCCATCTGGGATTCAGGCCAAAGACATTTTACCAAGTAACAATGCTTTCTCTATTTGCCCTCTTCAGAATAGAATAGTATTGTTCAGTTTAAATGGGCTTCCAGCCAGAAGAAGGTCAATCATAACAAAGATAAAGGCAAAAACTATGCTTTATGAAAAGTACCCAACTCTTGACAGTTGGCACTTGAGTGACAAGTTTGCACTAGGGGCGTTTCATGTACTTGGCTTTTGTAATTTGGGTAGTGTTCAGTTTCACATTTGTGTTTATTTTTTGCAAACCACAGAATCACCCTCCAGGTTTTCTCGATTTTCTCTTAAGGAAAATACAATGTTCCATTGCAATTAAGTAAACAAAGTTGGTTTTAACATACACTTTAAAAAAAACATTGGTTTTTAATCCTGCCAGTGGATCCAGTTTGTTTACAGTTCGTGGTCTCAGACATTTTCCCTGTGGTTCTCTATATTGTAATTTTGCTGTAAAAAATAGCTGGCATTGTCTAGACTACTTTTTTGGATGATGTTTGAAAGGAACGATATCTCTAATAAAGCCATAAGGCGGAGAATATCTTTCCAGCTATCACACACCTACAGATTAACAGTGCTTCTTTTATTTCTATTTCTCTTCTCTAAAATAGCACCCCTCAACATTTGATCTAAACTACCCCTCAAGTTTCCCTTCTGTGCTTCAATACACCCCAATTCCATATCAGTTCTCCAACAAGCCTCTGATATCTAGCTGATATTCTTTAGAGCACCCGCTTGAAGATCTGCTGTGTCTCATCTGTCACACTCTCCATAACGAAGCATTTTTTGCTCTTCCAGTGTAGGATTAGATAATCCTTCTTGGTTAATTTTTCTTCCACTCTCATACAATGGGTTTCAGATTGAGATCTCAAGAGAGGGAGGACGGTTTCGTGATTCACAGTGTCTACTTTCTCATTTAACCTTATCTATGTCACTCAACAACATCATGCTTCCATTCCCATCTATGAAAGAGGACAATCTATTCATTTAGTGCACTTTTTTTTTTTGCTTGGCTATTTAGAAAGTAGTGATTTATACAAAGCCCAATAGAGTGAAGCCCCAGGGTGATCTGGGATTTCCAGCTGCCAGTGTAATAAAACAAAAACAGTCCACTTGCCTCTTGCATCCTTCCACTGCAGATGTAGCAATCATACTTTCTGATAAATATTCTTGTATACAGAAGGAGCCTGTGTCAAGTTAAAATGTCCACAAAGAACATCTTCACTGGTTATTACATTGTCACTGCCCTCCTATTGCCAAAGGGGCTTATATTAAGAATAAGTACATTTTTTTGAAAAATAAGATTTTGTGATATGGAGCATATTGACCAAATATTTAACATGCCTCGGTCAAAAATTGCTCCATTGCCTTTCATATAATCCACATTTAAGTACTTCCTATGCACCACATCACCTAATTTTTCCCTCCACAGCCAGTAAAGGAAGAATTAACACCTCAATATTAAAGTAAAAAACATACTGAGACCCAGATTGATAAAATGTTCAGGCATGAAGTCCTACTGATGTCAACTGTCTTGCCCAAGAGCAGCATCTAAGCAAGAAAATGATAAAGCTCCCAGGAGCCTCCTGGACTGTCACTGCATGGACCCCTCTCCTGCCCCTTGGTAGTACTCTCTTGAAATATTCCAGGGTCTACAACTCAAACCAAATGTGTTAAGGAGAGAGAGGTACTGCTTCTTGTCATGACAAGACAGGAGGAAACAAACCAACTTCCAGGCATCAAGTCTGTTCTGACCTGTCAGATAAAGATATTTTTCTGAGCTTGTCAGATTTAGGAAACTGCCATCAGCTGATTTAATGCAGGATGTTGTGTTTCCCCACAAACTTTGCAACTCTTACATCTTTCAACCACTGTACTAGTAATTCACTTGTAATAATTTATTCCTCCCCCTTACTGGAAATCTAGAAACATATTAAAATATTCATTTAAAGTATGTATGTTGATGGAGGAGAGAAGAGATGAGAGGAGGAAGAACATGTGTGCACTAGGGACATCAGATAATGCTGGGAACTGCAGTTTTGGGAGAACTGCACTTTTCTGTCTTGCATCCATCTCTCATCAGCCATATCTTTATCATCAATAGCCATCGCACAGCCTGCTGTGCTGCTGTCATTCACTAGGTCTCTGCTCACTTTCAAGCAGACACAAACCCTCATCTCAAAAGTCACCCTCATACTAACCAAAAGCCCTATTGACAGCATGTGCTGTACTCAATCTGGAGAAATTGAATCACCCTTCATCTCTTCATACGGATCATCCAGAGGCTGGGCAGGAGACCATTAATGAGGTTGTACGTGATGCCTTGGATAACTGCAGCTTGTGGCATGCTGTGTGTTGTCTGCTGGTTTTAATTTCTAAGCTAGTTAAACTGGTTTCATTTGTCAGAACTAAAATTAATTCACACATACTCTTAATGCTATCTTAATTTGCTAAATTCTACAGTTCTGCCTAGATTATCCAAACTTCAATTATCCAAAACTCCCTGGTATTCAAAACAGGGTCAAGTCTCTTGACATCCATTAAGTACATTGAAAATTCCCTCAGTTATCAGAGACCTCATTTATATGAACATATTCCATATCCCAAATGGGTTTTATATAATTGAGACTGAATGTCAGTAAGGTTTTGATTTCAGGATATTTGACTGATAATTGAAATGTCCAGAGAAAGCAATTATTTCACTGCATTATTTTTTGCCTCTTTTTTTTTCCTGTCCTGAGAAGTCTATTTTATTAAATGTTCAAATTCTGACTAAAACCCCCTTTTGTCACCCACCATGCACCTCCAGACCTTCAACACCATTTGAATGTGACACACTGTACTGCAGGAGCCACTCGAGACCCTGAGCAAGCTGGGAGTGAAGCACAGAGGAAGACAGTGCCTCAAGGGGCTCCTCAAGTGCTCCTCCACAGGGCAAAAAAATGGGAGTTGAAGGTGGACTCAGATTGATCACAAAATTTACAGTCATACTCAAGCCCAGTTTAACTAGCTGATTGCACCTTGAAGCACGCATAGCAACTTTAGCTAAGCATGAGAGACATGGCTAAGGTCTAAAATATAGGTTTGAAAATTGAACTGCAACCCCTGGAATATTAGGCCAGTTCCTTACCTTCTCTATTTTTAAGCAATATAATACCCAGCACAAGCAAAGAGTGACATCCAACTCCTGTCACATTATCTGCAAGAAAAAATTCCACACATGCCAAAACAAATTTTCTGCAGCTAAACAAGAATGAAGTCCACCTCTATGTTTTCGACCAGTGAGACAAACTTCAGTGCACATATATCAATATGTCCAAAGCAAAAGTTCACAGCAAAAAAAATCAATTAATACGAGTTTAAACTTATTGTGAAATGAGGCTTCCATAAATACTGCAAGTCAACTACTTTGTATTACAACTTATTAAAATTTACATTCTGTACTTATTTAATCAAAATAAGATGCATTGCAATCAGTATAGGTAATGAAATGTGTACATTTTGCACAAAATTCAAATGTTTTCAGCTGGTGTAGCATTTCACTATTGTAAACACTTTGCATAATGTATGAACTGGAGCTATTGATGTGGTGAGCATGTCCCTGGCAGGACTTATCTATGAATGTAAATTGGAGCCACTAACAATGAGCAGAGCACAACTAGTTCACTGAATTACCCCTGGAACAGATCTGCAGAGCTGTGAATGGCTATGATGATAATGCTAGAGGAGGCTTCCACATATGTTTGAGGGACAACAGATCTTCACTATTTCCTTACCTACATCCCTAGGAAGGAATGGGTGCTATAGGGATCTATCAGTTAGAACGAGTGCTCCTTCTCCAACTGGCACATGATTATGCAGGCAGATGTCTTTCTTCATAATGTATCATAGAGTGCTTTTAGTTTTCCAAAGCATTAAACACACCAGCTGTCTATCTCTGAGTGAACAGAAAGGTAGTTTGACTTGTATCACAGAGACTATTTGCTAAGACCTCGCACATGGTACCACACTGCCCTGTAACCATTCCAGGCATGAGGCTGTACCTCCATTCATCACACGTGGAATATGAGCAGGGCCACAAGGTATACATTGCACGTGAAGAGGCGAGGAGGATGATGACATTGCACAGACACTAGAAAGAAACACTTGGATACACTTTATAAACTATTTATGCATAAAAACTTATTCTAAAGTGCTTATAGAAAACTAATGGCTGCACTGCTAAACTCTCAAAGTTCCTAGACATGTCACAAGTCACAAGACTGAGAGGTTGCTCATCAATATTCCTTTCTCTCTAGCTGTAACACCTGCTCCTGATGCTTATAGCACACACATTGCCTTATCTGTAGCTGTCAGTAACATTTCTTAATTGGTTATTATTCCTCACTGGAAACTTTAGGAGTGAGCTTAAGCATTCGGTGAGTGAAAGACTGCTGTAATTATTGAGATGGAACTGTTCTCTGGAAACAGCTTTTTTGATTGCATCCTGTGTGCATGAAAAATATGTTCCATAGCAAAGCAAACTACTAATTCATATGCTTAAACATACACACGTGTACTATTTAACTAACTGCTAGCTTTAGCAGAAGCAACACAGTATTAAGAAACAAGAACTGGTAACAGAAAATTCTAGCATCTCAGTGTGAAATGATTTTATGTGCAAAGCACAGACTGGAGGTGATTGCACAACGTGACATGTCACCACCCCTCTCATCCTGATGCTCGTTATTTGTTTGTCCTGTCTCTATCCAGGTTGAAAAGGGAGGCAAAGAGCAGAGAAGCAATGCTGGGGAATCCTTGAACAATCCGGGCCTTCTTTCAGGTCACAGCAATTTCAGTCGATATGAAGTTAGTATGGACAGACAACCACAAAAATGTCCTTGTTAGCATTGTCCCGGAAGATGGATATTCTTTTTGCTTACCAAATCTTATAAAAAATGTCAGCCTAGTTTAAACAAAGAGCCTTGGCCCAGTAAATTTACTTGCACTGTGGGAAGACAGCTCATCCTTCAGCCCAAAAGTGGAGAACAAAGCATAGCGATGAGAAAGTAAGTAATAAAAGTAAAATATTAACAGCAGCAATTAAAAAAGCAGACCAGGAAGGTTGAAAAAGGTCTCATGAGGGAACCAAGCCTAGGAATTTTGGGGAATGAAGAAAAAAAGACTGACTATGATCTTGTAACAACCAGATCTCTCTTGAACATTGAATCAAGCACCATCAGAAGAGACAAGTAATAAAGTGTTCTGCTTCTTGGGCTTAAGACAGAAAGCTGCCTTTGGGAGTCTTCTGTAGATTTGTCTAATTAATGTGTTGCTTATGCTTTGAATAAAATCAAGATATACTCAGAAATTCTGGGAATTTCCATGAAAAGGATCCCAGAGCTACACTTGCAAATTTACTTCTTCAGAAGTATTTCAGGAGAAGGTGTGTGTTTTTGTGTTATCTTGACAAGTCAAACCGGGATCTCTGGAGGAGGAAACACCAGAAACCAAGTTCTTGTGAAGTTCTAGCTGCTGAGAAACCAGACATCTGCCTCCATCCTGTACCTCAAATCACAAATTTCCAGAAAGCAAGTGATAGAAAGAAGATAACTTTCCTAAATTTGCATATTTCAGACAACTGACGACAATCATTACTCACAAAACAAAAAAGCTTGCTGGATTATTTTCAAGACATGGTATCAGCAGGGGAATCCCAATCTGTCCCTTCAAACTGGAAAACAACCTTGCACTCAATAGCACTTGACTAGAGAAAGAATTACAGAAACAGATCCTGGCAAACAGCAAATCTGGTTTCGATACAAATTACATAGCAGGGACGCCAGGGAGCAAGGGATACTTTCCTCTCCCTTCGGTCAGTCTTCAGCACGTTACCTTGATAAAGCTAAAATATATCTTGAATTGTCTGCTTCCATAGGCTTTATCAAGCAAAGTTATTTTCTGCTGATGCACAGCTGCAGCAGCAGGAAGGGAGCAGCTCTCCTCGCTGGCCCCATGTGCATGCCTACAGTAACCACATTAACCACAAAGCATGTTTTTATCTTGTTAAGCCGCTAAGCTCTGAAGTGTTCCGTTTAGTATGGTAATAACAAGGCTGAGTGATAAAGCTTTTAGTGGGTAGAGAAATAGCAGCCAAGATCTGTGAAGGGGACATGCAGTTTGTTTTCTTTACACAGATTCTTCTGGACATGCCAACACAGAAATAAATCAAATTCCATACGCTAGATAACACCCCAGCTATGAGACAGACCAACAAAAGCCAGAAATTCAGCATTAAAGAGATGTTAAGTGATTTAGGCCAAGAAGTTTGACCTGTCAATCCTGATAAGATTATCATCTAGATATTAACTAACCAATAAAATAAACTACACTATTTAGGTGCTTGAATGTTTTTAAATAAAGCCAATATATTGCTGTCAGTATCTACAGAAGTTTTTTTTTCCTTGTTTGGTTCTGCATGAGTAATCCTCTAATGAAAATAGGAACAGTAAATGCAATGTCCTGCCCCACCCTGCTCTCTCCCACAAACCCACTCACCAGTCATTCTTACCACTCAAAATACTATCATCTTTCAAATTAGCAGACTTGTCAAGACCCTATCACAAATTATTTGGAGCTGGAATAAAAGTCATGTGAAAAGGTCAGGACTTGAATAACCTAAGTGGTATCACTGCCTTTGGACAACCCACATCAGTTCTCTAACCAGCTCCTGTCTCCCAAAGAGCCACCTCCACTTCTGTTGTCAAAGAATATCTGAAGTTGGAAGGAATCCATAAGGATCAACATAAGGACATTTTGCCTCAAAAAATTCTGAAGCAGCTTGTTCTTCAGGATTCAGATCTTTCTACTGCTCTCATCAATGTAAACTGCTTTTCATTTTTTGAACTTAGGTCTCTCTGATGGGAAAATCCTATTATGAATTAGAGGTGATGTTCATTTGCAACACAATGTAAACTAATGGAAAGTTATTCAAGCATCTATAGGTGAAAGAAACCAGGCTTCAATCACTTACCTTGCTATTGCATCCCTCCTCTTCAACTAGCCTGCCTCATCCCAAGGCAACTACTCTCAGATGATTAGAGACCAGTGGTTTATTTTGCACCACCACACATTTGTGCTCTCTCTCTAAAGGATAGTTTCAAGTCTAACAGTCTGTTTATGACCATGTCCTGCACTCAGTCAGCAGTTTTAAACAGAGTAAAAAATGGACAAACCCATGGTGACCAAGTTCCAGACCGTAATCTCTTCCCTGATTCCCAGTGCCTGATATTTCTGGTGGTTTTAACATCAAGCTCTCTTTGCATATGTTTTTTTAATTTCATTTTCCACAAATATTTTTATTTCCATTCCATTATTATTCGCCATCCAGTTATATCCACATCACATATTTACTTTTTCTGACCTTGCCACCTTGCACCCTTTCTTCTCAACTTCCTTCTAAGCATACATTGCTCTTCCTGATGCTGTATTTTAAAGAGCCATGAGTTTACTCACATGCTGAAGTTGCAGGAGTTTACTAGCATCATCTAGTAAGTAGCTAACAGCAGATGACAGACTGCAGAAGACATTCTGCAGGTCTCCTGCATGGTTCCAGTCAACCCCTGTCCAGACCAATACCTACCCACTTAGGCTGAGAGAGCTAACAGAGCAGGGGAACACACTCATCAGCTTGCACAAACAGCAGCAGACACTCCTGTATCCCATTCCCCTTTGTAAATGGTAACTTGAAGCTTTCTGTCCACTATATGGATGAGCGAAAGGGCTGAGGCAATGGCCAGCAACAACCCCTCTGTTACCTAAGGTGGGTTCAGATAAGGACTGCTCTGAAATAACAACCAAAAAGTGAGTTAAGCCCCTGGGCATATTATAAATTCTTAGACAAACAGTAACTTTACAAACAGACTATAAAAGAACATTTTGGCGCCTGCAACTTATGAGGCAGATATTCTAGTATTCTCTTATCCATAATATTTTAACTCCCATTTAAGCTCACTGGAATACCTATCCCACCAACGCAAAGCACAGAAACAAATTTAATAAACGGTTAAGTCAGTCAAGTCCTAACTCCCATACAGTCACCAGTTCCCTATTGTAACCTCAATTACCTCCCTCTCACCACCCACAGCCCACATCTCCCCACTCTCACCACAAGAAGCTGGCACGCACACTTCATTCCCGTTGCAAACACTGCTTATTACAGCTGCTTAGATGCAGAGGGGATGAAGTGGCTTTCTTCAGTTAGGCTGTAGAAAGTAAGGGTGGCCTCATACAAGGGTCACAGAGCCAGGGTTACTGCTCATGCAATCCCCATCACTGCAAACATGGAGTTGAACGGGGATTGCTCCAAGAGCTTCAGAAAACCTCCAGGTGCAGTATATGAATTCCACCAGAAACTTCAGTCTGAAAGTAATGTTAAATATGTGATTTTAGTTTGGTCCTTTCTCAACGACTGGGTTGCTGCAATCCAATGGCAGTCTGTAGCAGTTCAGCTGCTAATTCTTTTAAAAATATCAGTATCTGGTGGGCATTGCTTTCATGTCTGAAATCTTGCACAAATCGAGCACTCAGCTAAACCTCAGGGGTCTTGCACTCTGCAAGGCACTGCAGATTCAAGAAAGAAGACAACAACAGAGAAGGGAGAGAAGGGAAGAGAGGAGAAAAAAATAAGACCTTAAACATTAAGATTTGACTAACTGGATGAGACAGGATTATTAGAAAAGGGGGAATGGGAAGGCAGACAATTTTCCCTAACCTGCCCCATCCTGCCATTAACATTTAAATTGAAATGATGAATTACTGAAATAGCCATGGTCAGGGCCTCTGTATCCTCCCCCACAGCAAGTACCATGATGCGCTGTCATGTACAAACAGCTCCTTCATGAGACACCAAAAGGCTCTTAATAATGGATATTACACTTCTGCAATGATCACAGTGGAAAGCACCCAAAATTACCAGCTTTCTTTGCAGAGTAATTTGTTATTTTAATGCTGTCAACCTGCAGAAATAGATTTATTGTTATTAATAATAGTGATTTGCCACATTTTGCTAGTTAAATTACAGTGCTGTATAGTTAGTTCCACAATAAAGGACTGGAAGTGTGCCAGGAAATTGCTCATAGCTCAGTGTAACAGCAGTTGGCACAGTTCCCATTAAGGCATTAAAATTTGAGTCAGAAACATAACAGATGCAAAACAAAACACGAGGTCGCTCGCGGGGATTATATAAAAACAATTAAAACAAATTAATTACTAGTTATGTTAGTGTTGCTCAGCGTACATGTAGAATGATTACAAATCCATGCAGAGGTCTTTTAAAGACCATAAAAGTCAATAAGAATCCCTGAGGGACTACGAGTGAACTTTTGGTTTCCAGGATAGCAGTGGGTTTAAGGAGATGAAATATGGAGAAGCATAGGCTGTGGGACAGGTTCAGTTTCCCAGGAGCAGAAGCAGCTTCTGGAGGCTCCCGATGAAAACCAGTTAAAAGCATTAGAGTGGAGAACAAGTCATAGTATCTTGGTGCTACATATGGAAGAGAAGCCCAGGGGAACAAGGCTATGAGCTCTTTGGGGCAGCACAGGTTTTACCTATGGGATATTTTCTTTCCCTCTTCTTGAGATCATGGGCATTATCTGCTTTTAATACATCCAAACCTAAGCTTTTCCTTTAGATATTTACTAGTATTTTGTGACGATGTAAAACACAGCATCACATCAGAAACTCCAGGCACACACAAACCAGAAGAAGCAGTTAGAGAGGTACAGGTTCCCTTAAGAAAACCAGCACTATCTGAGGGGAAAAAAAAATACAGTAACTGCTTTCAATTACAGCAAAGTTTCCAGAAGTGAAAGAGAACTCCTCAGGTAGCATACAAGGTGCTACCTTTCAGTTTGAGTGTTGTTTCTAGTTTTATATTACCTAGTAAAAGAAAAAGGGCATTGGTATTTTAGCATCTGACTAATGGTGTGAAAACATAATCTTACTATTGCTCTCCAAGGGGTGATTTGGTTCATACTTTATCCTTTGCAAAGAAACAGGTACGAAATAACAGCACCAATGTTGCTTATTGTGCATGTATGATATCTAAAATCTAAAAAAGGAATTAGGCCTCACTACAGGCCTCTCCCTCTGTCCCCCATGTTTGCACATCCAAACCATCATTTTTCTTATTAGAAAAATTAGTTCTTTGTTCAGTGTCATTTATATGTCTGATATAGTACAGAAGGGTACCCAGTCCATGCCTTTTGGAGCACAGCTATCTCTTTTTTCAAGACACATTAACGGAAGGCATCAAGTGTTCATGTAAGCACTGTTCCTGGGAGATGGTCTAGATGCACTGCCAGGATTTTAGGTCCCATTTATAGTCCCTTCAAGTGGAGAATAACCTGATTTCTTTCAAACATTCCATATATCTGAACTAATCCATAGAAACTTCTTTTTACGAATTGTTTTAATTTGCACAAATACTGGTGAGGAGAAGGAAAAATGGTCACATACACCTTTACTGCACATAGGCCTTCAGGTGACAATGGACAGGTCAAGAAATGTCCTCCACCACCGTTCAGTGGAAATGTACCCTTTTCCCCCAGATCCTGTCTCCGGGGGGCAGATTAAGCAGCAAGGCAGGAAGAAGCTGTATTTAGGAAACAGGAAAGTTATGTTATCACCTCCTGCAGGGCATTCAGAAAGGGAAAAGAAGGGAGATTAGAAGTGGTGCTTCTTCCTCTTTTCTCCTTCACTGTAAGGAAACTGTGGTCAGGAAACAACCTGTCTGTGCCCTGATGACAGAAGGACCTACAGGGAATAAACCGTGGCTTTAGCCATACATCTCCCACTAACATTTCACTATTTGACTTTGGAGCGTTGACACGTATGGACAAAATATTCTCATCAACAGAGAGCAATTCCCATCTTATTTAAACAGTTTTCCCCTAATAATTAGAAAGGCTGAACCAATTTGGATAAAAGTAAGGCTTAACCAAGACTTGAGGTCTGCAATGAAAAGCACATACTTTCAGCAGGGTTTGCAGACCCTGCCCATCAGGATGCATTAATGAGAGCTGTGAGAGGCTCAAGAGGAGTCACAGAGATTTATGTCCCTTTCTTCTCACCTGAATAACACAAGGCAGGTTGTCACCCAGCCCCACTCCACACACAGCCACACAGCACCTTTTCCCACTGATGACATCCCTCTACATCCAGCCTTTGCCCACAAAACATCAGCACACTGTTTCATTGATGTATCCAAACCAAAAAGAGTGAGCTGGCTGCTAGGAGTAGCCCTGGCAAGCGTTGAGCCAAACCTAAGTGATTTGCTCTAACTTTCTTCTTAAGCAATAAGGAATTTACAGGCTCTAACTTCACCCTGTTGAAAAGCAGATGGAAACAGTAAATCTTGATGGGTATCACCAGATGTCACTGTTGTACAAAGTCATCCAAGCTGCGTTTCTGGGAGAGCACATAGTAAACTTGAAAAGACACCTTGGGCTTTCCCCTCGTCTGCCCCCTTGGCCTCTCCTCACCCTCAGCAGTTCAAAAAAAGGTTCTACAAGATAAGCAGCAGCAAAGTTTGCTCTCTGGCAGGGATGATTTCAAAGCCAGTTTCTTAAAGCAGAGGCATTTGGGGAAGGAACCACAGTGCACCATGACAGCTTTTGTTTCAGGTCTGATATGTTTATAGCAAGGTTTATTTTCCAGTTTTGTTCCAATACCTTTCTTTCTGCTGGAAAGCTAAATTGTAGGGCTGCAACCACTGCTATCAGCTAGCAAAGAGATAACAATAATTAATGCTTGGTAATATTGAGCCTAGAATGTCTTTTGCATGATGCTGCCTTATTAGTTTCAGCAGGGATTCTCTGAGATAATCAAACCCAGGATTTTAGAGTTCATGTGCTTGACGTCTGTTTCATACAGATTTTCATGTAGTTTTAAGATGGCTTGGATCTGAGCATTTGCATTCCAATAATAGAATATTGTTCCCTATCTACAAGATATCTACCAGAAGAACAGAGCAGCAGCTAGATGAGCTTAGGTTTGAACAAGATATGCACTGAGCAGTGTCCTTTCAAAAGCAAATCTGTTGAGGAAATAATTTCAGCTAAGAAAACAAACATAACTGGCACTGCATCAGAAGAGCAGCACAGTAATGTCGATCTGCTAAAGGAACACATGATGTTTTAAAACAAAACAGATTTGTGCAAGGAAGTGCTTGCTTAAAATGTGTGTATTTTTATTCTTCAAGACACGTTTAAAAACAAAGAGAAGACAAAATATGCACACACACATAAAGCCCTTCAGCCCAAGCATGCGGCTGCTGGTTTGTTATGTATTGTTTAGCTATTCCCAAGGTGACAAGTGTTATCTGAGTGTGGTTTGTGCAGTAATCCAGAACCAATTATGTATAATAGTTCTTCAGCAAAGTACATTGAAAAAAAATAAAGAAAACATGCTGACTGACAAATACACTTCTTCACACTCAGGTCTCATGGTGGCACTTGCTTGTTGGGTCCCTGCTCGCCCTCAGCTCATGAGCAAAACCACAGTCTCAGGAGCTCGCAGCCTCTCCTGGTGACATGGGCAAGGAGAAGGAGCACTGAGTTGACCCAGCATGGGGACAGCAATGCGTCTCTCCCACCCAGCCTGGTGGCAACCTCCTCCAGCCCACTGAGGAACACATATGCTGATGGCTTGTTGACAAGAGAGCGATGTTAGGAGAGATGGAGATAACTGGTCGCCAACAGTGCCATAGAGGCACTGGCCAGAGAGACTAGTCGAGGTATTCTCAGGGCAAACATTAATGGCAATTAGCCAGGCTTCTGCTTTTCACTATAAAGGAATTTAAAAGATAGCTCTTTCTGCCATAAGTCCTACTAGGAAATAATCTGCAAAGTTTGGTTTTGGCAGCATGTAGATGGTACAGTAAGTATGTTACTGGTTAAAGGCAACTGCTAAGGAACCTTCAGTTACTGCCAGTCCTCATTCCAGTACATCAGCCATACACGCCCCACACTTTTCTCAGCAACAACAATTTTTGCTACTGCAAGATTCCTGCTTCCTGCAGCTGGGCAATCGGGAATGAGGACATCTTGCTAGGGCCACAGTGCAGGACCCAGACAGCGGCCAGGTCCCACACCTTGTTTAGGCACAGGTCTGGCTCCTGCTGTCACACCACTGCTGTCTGCTGATGGGTCTGCGTGACCACATCCATATGCAGCCAGTGATCAAGAGGCAGGATTCCCTTAATGTGAAGATCATGGCATCTGAGCTGTGCTGGAATGATACCTTCAGTACTTATGAACATTAACATGAGCCATCCTCTTTCCTCATGGCTGTGTTTTCACATTAGGCTATTTTACTCCACTCCTCGTTTCACAGGTGTAGAACAATTTATTTTATTTCTCATCAACTTCAAATTAGGTTCAGCTACACACACTTCCATCACTGTTTAATGCTGCCTTAAGCATAATGAACAAAGGAAAAAAAAGGACCAGAAACATATCAGCTTGGAGGGAGATACTCATAGGTTACTACAGGGATTTGTCTGTTCCTTGAATTACTATTTTTAATGTGCTGAATGCAGAGCACAGCGAAAGTGGCACATGAATTAAGTTCAGATCATTCCAGGGTGAAAAGTATTGCAAAGAGAAATAAAAGAAAAATAACAGGCCTGGGGAAGTTCACAAAATATGATCATAAAGAACCAAATTGATATTCCATCCAGAAAAAATGCAAAGCTAAGGTGTACTGTGGAGGCTGGAGAAATAAATCTCATATGCAACAGTTGGAGGAGAAGAGGATGCTCATGAGGCACGACAAGGGGAAAGATCTGGGCTGATAGTAATCTTATCTTCTCCTAGGGGCCAACAAAATCCTACTGCAAAACTCTCTCCCCCTTCCCACTATCCCCTTATTTTCCAAGGGTTACAAGGAGGGACAAGTAGGCAGATCAGACTTTTAACAAGAAAGCATAAGGCAAAGAGCTCTGGGAGAAAGAGTACTTGTTTCAGGATATAAACGAAGAGCAAAGTACCCGAGGTTACGCAGTAAGCAGCCGTCGCACCGTAATTGCCTGCTGCAGGATTTCTGACATTTTCTTCTTATACAGCTGCTAGCACAGTGGGACACAAAATACTGTACTTTGATCCAGCCCATGAGTAGACTTAATCTCTCGTACTCTCTCCCCCTGCCATCCTTCGATACTATTTTCTAATAAAAATGGAAACACTTGTGCTCCAAATGGAAAAAAAAAGAAAAAAGGCTTATTTTTGAAAGTCTCAAGCCAAAGCTCGGTCAGTAATGCCAGCAGCCAGGATCAGCTGCAGGAACTACTCCAAAGTCACCCAGGCAAGCAAGGAACTGAGTCATCAAATCAACACACATGGCCTAAATCCCAGCCCCACTTGCCAGAACTTTTAAAGCTCTGTCTCATTCTGGCTTTTTAATATCTGTCAAAGCCTCACTGCACGAAAATTTTTGCCAGATCATGGGTATCTGCCCCCTTCCCTCCCTGGAGACCAGAACCCATATGAACCCAGCCAGCACATACACCCTGCATCACTAGATCAACATCAAGCCTTTCCAGCTGCTGTCCTTGGAAATGATTGTCATCACCATCCTTAAACACAGGGATGACCTCAGAGCCCTCTTGCAGAGGCACTGGCAGATTCACAACTTCAGGAGGAGCCTGCCAAGCATGCCAGCCCAGCTCCTTCCCACTCCCATTGACTCACTGCCATCTCAGTTGCCAGCTCTGGTCAGGAATGACACCCATGAGACAGGGAAGAAAAAAAAAACCACCACAAAAGATGAATGGAGGAGAGCCAAAACCTGAAGAGGAACAGCCCTTCATGTTCGGTCTTGTGCACGTTGCACTGCATCGGCTTGCAAAGGACTGGGCTCACAAAAGCCTCCATACAAAGGGGAAAAGAGAGTGTGATGTCATGTATTCATTATAAAGCCCTTTTGGCTACTTCTCTGCACCTTAGAACTACAAGGTACTAAAACGCAGCAAACACAAAGCAGTGAAGAATGCTGCATTTTTATTCTTTACACAAGTGAAGCCTCTTTTGAAAGTTAACTGCAGGGTCCTAGAGAACTGGGTTTGCTCCCTCCTATACAGATGTTCAGCTCCAGAACTGTTAGTGAAAAGTAAGCTCTAAAAAGCTGAGCATAAATATGGGACATCACGCACAAAAGCTCAGCTATAACATGAAAATCAGTCCTAGGAATCAACAGAAAATTCAATTCTCTTTGAGCGGATGAGAACACATGCTAAGCTGCAAAATATCCCCCTCCCAGCCATTACCACTTCACAAGCAGATATAGGACTAACAGAATGAAAGCACTACATCTTAAAATTGTGAGACACTTTGAAGGGACTTTAAATCACTTCAGCTCTCAATAGGTCATAATAGGAGCCTGAAAATCCCCGAGGCTTTCCTCCACCTCATGAAGACACCTTGTTTAGGGCAACCTAAGTCACACACAGGTGTCCACAACTCCTGGTGAAGGCTCTCCCCAACATCTTCTCTGCAGCACCAAACACCAATACACTAGCACTTACAGCAGGTTTGGCTCTGCAAGACTATGGGCCATTCCTGGCCAGTGGGGTTGGGGCAAATGGATATGAAGCTGCTACCTTGGGAAATACAGAAGAAAAATGAGAATCTGGGACAGGGATAGGAAGGGGAAAGAAAGCGAAAGAAATTGCCCTTCTTAAATGCTTGCACACAGGAGAACAACACTCACCCGAAGCCAACCCCAATAGAACAGATTTTCTTTTACTCTCATAAAAGGCCACTCAGTGCCAGTACAGACAAGCAGCACACGTTCAAGACACCAAGAGGCACAGCAGCAATGTTGCAGACTCCAGCTGCACCGGAGGGTTCCTAATGACAAAGGGGTATTACAGAGCTGGAGCAGCTGCTTGTCTTTTCTCCCATGGCCCTGCAGTAGGTTGGGAAAGCAATTACAGCCTTTCAGAGCTGGTGGTTGGGCCCTCTGCTGACTGCATGCTCCTGGCTCCTCACCCACAATTCGCCCCCGACAGTGCACCCAAAACAGCCTCTTCAAAGGAAACCCCAGCCTCGCTACTCTTATGAGACACAGGGGACAGCTTGGCCTCTGAGAGAATAGCCAAGTACTGTTGAACAGCTGGAACTCTGACACTGGATAAACACTGTCACCAAGCCAAGAGCAGAGTCATCGGGGGCTAAAGAAAAGAGCAAATGTTTGTAATCAGAGCTGCTGCAAACTCACTGGTTCCTTGCTAAGCCCTAAGAAAAACAAGGAGATGAAAAGTTGGCTTCTGCTCTTTTTAGTAGGCACTGGAAATGCCTTGGCTCGGTACAACCGATGGTGTTTACACAGCCTCCCCATTGCCTCCTGCCTGCACTCACTCTGTAAGCAGCTTCTGTTTACAAGCAGCAGGGAATGGGATCTCTGTCCATGAAAATGGATGATGTCAGGGTTAATTAATCCGACCTGAAGTGACACTGCCAGGAGCAGTCACCACGTCTCCTGATAGGGAGAAACTATATATAGTGCCATGATACGATGAGACATATCAATCATGGAGCAAAGAAAATAAAAAGGCACTTTGATTTAACAGCAAATTCTGCTTTGCAATCCCAAGAAGGCTGGCCAGCTGAAACAGTGCATGAAAGTTGACTGCAGTGCAAAATGTACTTGCAGATGTTGCATTTGCTGGTAGCAATTTGCACCTTGAAAGAACGGACTGTTGGATTTTTAACACGGAAAATTCCTTATTAGTCTGGAAGTCACAGCTGTGCAAAACACCCAGCAGCTTTCCTTCCTGTGGGTAGGTGAACACCGTGCTCAGTTCAACCTGCAGATCTTGTGTCCCCCTAATTTCTCTTGCAAATATGTCCAAGCACAGAATGCAAATCAAAATTCAGATAAATATCCAGGCAAAGCCACACAAAGCCATGAATTTCAGATGGTTCTTGATGGGAAGCTATAAATCCATCTAGGGTTTCTCCCAAATGTTTTCCAAACCTTCAAAGGACTTTTCAGCTATTTGTGGGATTTCAAACAGGTCACATCTGAGCAAAGATCTCTCAGGATGCCAGGTTTGTTCCTGAGCTACTTTCAGACCTGATGGGGGAAAAACAAAAATCCTCCTCCCCCTCTCTTCCTCCTTATCAATTACCTGTCCATAAATCCAGCTCACTGGTCAGGGGCCTTCAGAAGTCATTTCAGGAATCAGTTGATGTTCTTGGACAGCAGAACAATTACAATAGCCTGAAATTTCCCTTTGTGTTTGTGTTAAAACACAAAATGATTTCACTGTGTGTGTTGTAGAAATACCTAACAGCCCCAGTACGCACTACCAAACATGCCAAGAAGATAAGACCACCACCCCAAAAGACTATCAACCAACAACAAAGCACCATATAAAAAAACCCCAGAAACAAACCAAAAAAACCCACAAACCAAGACACAGAGGAAGGTCTGGCTGCATTGGCAAAGTCAAGTCGCACTGGCAGGCATTTGACTGAGATCTTACTGCACCATACAAGAGAACTGCGAACTGGGACCAGTCTTCAGAGAGCCCCAAAGCAAGTGGAGAGCTAATACAGCATGCAGGAACAGACCAAGGAAAGACTGGATACTCAAAATCAAGGCAGCAGCTCTGGTTTGGCAGCAAGCTGATGCTGCTCTCTGGGTACAAAGTTAGCTGCTCAGAGCAAGATTTCAACAGGCAGCCCATTGTGTGGATGTGGGATGCTCCTGCAAGGAGGTAGCTTGCCTGTGTAGCTTGCCTAGATGACACCTTGAATTCAGGTAAATCCACCAAGAAAAACACCTGCCTTTGTTTTTGAATCCTGGTCCAACAGAGAAACCAATCCCCATATCATGAATTGCAGTCAGCATCAACAGCACTCAAGATTGTGTTTGCCCTATCCACAGGCACCGGCTGACGGGCCAGACCACAGCCGGGCTGATGATGTTCTGCAGCCTATGGAGGGCAGAGTGGATAATGAAAAATGCTCCCTCTTGGCCTTCAAACAGATTAATCTATAAATATTGATAGCCCCAAAGATTTAAGTGCTCTGTTTATCCATGAAATCTTAGCAACAGCCAAGTATCTTCCTGGAAATGGCTTGGTTTTATACCCTAGCCCAGCCCAGGGAAAAGTGGGCAGCATGGTGCATTACCAGTCTACCTAGAGATTGCCAGGTAGAGCTACCACCACTGCTGGCTCCTACAGCAAAATCAAAATGAACAAACAATTTGTGTTACAACAAAAATATAGCTGTGGGATGGGGCTTTTCCTGCCTCAGCTGACAGATAAGAAGGAAAATTATTATAAAAAATAATTCCAACAAGCCTCTGTCTCTGAAGTAAGGCTCAAGTGACTGAACACAGTAATGACATAGTGCAGGTGCGGCAGGGATTTGTCAATGACAAACATGTGTAAGGAGAGTGTATGTTTATCCTGTACGTACACTGTGAAAAATATAGCCCCCCATCGCTACCACGCCTGAGCGCTGCCCTGCTCAGCACAGCCCACGGATCAGGACAGGCTGACAGCTGGGTATTATTTATGGCAGCTTTTCCAACTAGGTAGACATTTACAAATCAAAATAACTGTCATCTATGTTGTCTGAATGCAATTTTTGCTGTGTTTTATCCTCTGCTTTCCTTCACCTACTGTATTATTAACAGCCCTCGGCCTCTCCCTGCCAATCTCTCCATCTCCCTGTGGATGCTTTCCCTCCAGCCCCCAGAGCAAAGCCCCTTGCCCGGCAGATGGCACTCAGCAGCTCCCAGGAACACCACACACTTCCAGAAATCCCTGCACACCAAGTAAATGATGGGGTAATTGAGATTTTGTTCTGGCTGACACTATCTTGGGGATGCTAAGCCCAAGAGCCTCCCAGAACTATCCAGAGAAACCTGGGGTGCAGCCCCTCACCCACCAGGAGGGTTGCTGGACGTGGATGGGTGCTGTGCAGTCACCCCAACCTCTCAAAAAAGCCCATCCTAGACTCAGGGAGAGACACAGCATCTGCTTTTCCAAAGCACATCAGCCCAATAGTGTATGGCTGCACGGAAGGGAGGGGTAGGAGTGAATTTTGTACTGTCCTTCAAACACTGCTAAGGTAGCCAAGAGGAGAAGTCTTAGGGCAACTCAGTTACTAAAAAGGTTGCAGGGACCATCCAGTGCACCCCTTCCTGAGAATGCTTCTTCCCTTTGGGATGTTTTCCCTTCAAAACCAAGTATGGGGCAAGTCCTGCTGGAAAACACCCCCAGAGAACATGCCCCAGGAGCAGAATTTGGCCAGGAACATCTCAAAAGGGAAGACAACTTCCACCAGTGTGTGGCAGTCGGTGCTCCCTGTGGGTTTTCTGTGCAGCCACACAGGAGCAGGATCCAGTGATAAAGAAACAAAGTCTGTCTGCAGTTCTGCTTTCCCCCGTGGCAGTTTCATTATGGGAGTAAAAATAAATAAATTGATAAATAAATAAAAACATCTCTATACTTCCAGAATAATAATCACCAAAAGGCTGCACAGAAAATTTATTTTTATCCCTTCACTGCAATGGGAACATGCATTTATTTCTTAAAAATTGCATCTCTTGCATCATGACCCATAACCTGCCTGAAAGTGGTATCTGCCTGAGTGGAGTGTGGTACAAGAGGTACATATGGCTGACAAGCTGTCGGGGGGCTGGATTAACGAGGGCTTAAGGAGGCTGCAGCCCTCCCCATTAGTTCTCTATTACGTGCAATAAGAGCAGACGTCCTACTGAGCAGCCCTTCCTATTCCCATGGAAACCATTGGTGCATCCAGCCAGAAGTATAAACAAACCTCTCATATGAACTCCATCCTCTGTGTTATTTTACAACCATGATGTCCAACACCCCTATTCGGGGGCACCGACACCTCTCTGTTTGCAGTGCACCAGCACCTCCTTTGGTACCTAAGTACAAGCCAAAGAAGGACAGGCAGACACGGGCATGGGAGCCCAGGGAAGTGAGAGATTGTACCAGGGAATATAACAAGACATGGTCAACCATCACATCTAAAAACCACGTAGAAAAAACAGTCCTTCCAGCAATTTTAATTGTCCTGTGTGAAATTTTAAAGTGACAACAGAGAATAGTGAAGAGATACCTACAATGTGTATAACCAAGGAGCCATGCAAAAAATAATCCAACATTTTCCATTCCTACCGTGCTGCCCGTATTTTTGGTAGGAGAGCACAGGCTCACCTTGAACATTACGACTTCTATTAGATACTCAAGATGATTGGGAATATCTGCTGTGAACCCACCCACAATGCAGGACAGGGGTCTTTGGGCAGCAAGTCCAACACTCATCCATAAAACTCTAGAGCTCAGTGAGCAGATTTTGTTTCATTTTAAAGGAAAACGTGCAAACTTGGAGATAATTTAAAAAGCTCGTGTCCTGTGGGACACACACACAATCTTAACTCTACTTTTAGTGGTCTGTCTTTTATCTACACACATTACTCACTCACACACACACACCTTTTCCTGTCCTTCCACAACCATTTTCCAGGGAAGGGGGTCTGTCCAAACAATTTCCACATTTTCTCTACAGAGAGGATTAGACACTGCACACTGTAAGATCACCTGCTGCTGCACATCAGGATCAAAACTATAGCTGCCATGCAGTACTTCTCATCCCACCCTCCAACCCTTACACACAGGCAGAACTGAACATTAGAAGGAACAGCAGCAAAGAAAACGTCAAATCTTTCCAGGGTTTATTTGCCAGGTCCCCAAAGCCTGCTGCCATCTCCACTTTATCAATTATTATTATTATCACTAATAATTATCAGATTAAACTCCATGCAGAGGAACTTCTCCCAGTTAATTACAGCCAGAAATAGTAACAACAAAAGCATTGCCAGGCCTAGATCAAACTCCTCGATGACTCTGTGAACCTGTGTTACAGTGGTGAGCCTCTGACAGCAAGGGAAAAAACCCTTCTTGACTTTGTTGGAGTAATTTTATTAACTCTGGCTGGTTCTGTTAGTTGACAAAGTGACAGGATCCTGGGGAAAATTTCTCTGTGTGCTTAGTACATCTTTGGCAGGTGTCAAGGTATATTCTCTGGCTTGTCACTCACTGGGCTGCCCTTTAGATAGTTATTATTTCATGTAATTATGATTATTACATGCTGAGATGCCACCCTTATGAATAGCCTCTGGTTGCTGTCACTCACAGCAATGTGATGCACGAGGATGCGTTGTCAGGAAGAAACTGCAAGGTATGAAATTTACCACATTTCTCTATTTTAAAACAAACAACCCCATGCTTTTCCTGGTCATCCCATTCCATTCACAGAATGACATGCTCGAGACAGAAACACTTGGGCAGCATGGACAGAAAATCAGAGCGTGCCAGAGTCACCAAGTAACAGCAGCTGTAGCCCATGCACAAAACAACTGCAAACTGAAGTCAACAGGAGAAGGAGAAAGGATGCCAACCCTTGAGTTGCACACCAGTGTTGTATTATGAATTCTCTGCAGCATTTCTCTTCCAGGAATGATTTTCTCCTTGGCTGCTCAATTCAAAATAACCTCTGCTTTGCCCTGTGCCTGACCTCCAAGTGGGATGCAGTAGGGTATCCCAACTTCATCCATCCCAGCTTCACATGCTTACCTGACAGCTGAGCTACCTTTTGAAGGTGACCCACACTACATTTACTACAGAGATGGCAAATTGCACAGGATTTACACCACCTCAAAACTCAAAAAGGTCAGATAAAATTCTCAGTTTTGCAAAGGTAAGGTTTCCATAACAGGTATACACAATGCTTACATTAATTGCCAGTAATTCCTGCTCTGTGACTGTTTCACATAAACCAAAGCACTTGACTTAGACTAAGTCAACTCAGATTCCCTCCCAAAATCTGCTACAGAGCTTGGACAAGTAGTTTGGTACTTCTGTGGCCCTGTTGTAAAATGCAAGTCACAGTATTTTCTGACAACTCTTTGGACCAAGTGTTCTTTCATTGAGTAATGTATGAAAAGTGCAATGCAAGAAGGCCATAATCTTGACTAAAGCTTTTTGGAGCAGCTGCAATATTAAAAAAAACATATATACATTTTTCAGTTGATTTCAGATACCTAACACTTTGTGTAGTGCAGAGCTTTCACAGGGATATTTTCAAATTACAAACAAGTTTATAAATCATCTCCTTAGAACAGCTGAACAAATCATTTTTAATGATTCATCTCTTTGATGAATTTCGCCTCTTTTTCTGTTTGCAAATTACACATGAACAGAATGGGATTTTTGAAATTGTTTTTTTTTTCAAGTCTCTTCCTATCCCAGGGAATTTTTGAGAACATCTTTAAGTCTTAGAAGACCTCCAGACCCGGCCTCCTTGCCTGCCCAGAGCTCATGGTCAGAACATAGCCATCCTCAGCATCCACCACCTTGTTAACCACAATTTTCCTCCGCCCCAACAGCACACCTGAGCCACTCAGGTGCCTGTTTCTTGCCAGGATGAGCATAGCAGTCAACATCAAGTTTCTAGTGCAAATATCTAGAATATCTACGTTTGCAGTCCTCTTTGAGATTAATTTGAACAAATATTTCCCTTCCCCATGAACACTCCTGCCAATAAATGTGCTCACTAAAATATTCACAGAAAGCTAACACAAAAAGGACAAAACAAAGGTAATATTGAAGCCAGGCCTGTTGAAGCATTTGTTCAACTTAATACCTGGTCCAGCTTAGACACAACTCTCCCTGCTCAGCAGTTTGCCCATATCTGGAGCCATGGACAATACACAAAGCCCCAGCTCATGGACATTCCCCCTGATGCTCTCAGCATCACTCCCTCCTCCCCAGTGTGTAGAGCCATTGCCAGCCACAGCAGGCTCATAGGGGACAAAGAGGCACCTCTCAATGCTGCAGTGAAACGTTTGCATCGGATTTATCGCTTGAGCAAGGCCTGCAACCTAAGACCCGAGGAGCAATCAAGTAAAAATCACAACAGAAAGCCAATATTAGGTACAATTCCAGACCAAAGCAGCACGGATACAGCCACAGCACAGCTATAATCACGGGCACGGGGCAGGTTGCTGTTTGCACAGACACTCGGTGGGCCTTGCCTGCCCAGCCAGGACTGCAGCACAGGGCACATCTCCAACGTTGGCTCCAGCCAGGCACCGCAGGGAAGAACCCCCACAAAAGGGGCAATGAGAGTGCAGACACATGGAGTCTGTGCGAGTTGATGCCACGTTGCTAATGAATCGAAGAGTGGCGGCGTAGAACTGCAGGCTATAAGCCCAGACAATGAGAATTCCATCTTTCTCCTAGTGCCAGGAACCATTTCCCTCCCCCTGCTTAGTAAGCCCACCTCCCTTCCTCCTCAGGTTTATTTTAAACTCTCCTTGTCCCAGCCACACTGCTGGGGTTACCCAGCTCCTTCCAGCTCAGGGTCCACTCTCTGACTGGCTCTGCACCTCTGCACTCGCCTCCTGCAGCCATCAGGGATCCAGTTTCCACTTCACCAGCGCTGAGATCTGCTCCGCTCCACGGGGGCAAGGCAGATTGATAATTAAATCCGCTATTGAGATATTCACATTCTGTTCCCTTGCCATTTAAGCAGACATAAAACATTTTATTATTCTGCTGATTTAGGAACCTGATTTTAAATATTGGAGTATTAAAGCGATACTTAATTAGTTGACTGAATGTTCTCCCTTTTATCAGTGTTGACAGATCTTAATTATAGCATGGGCTGTGAAAGCTGATAGAACAGCTGATGGCAGCAGCACCACCAGGAATACTAAAGTGTGACAGAATTACTTGTCTGTTTTCCCTCTTCCCTCTTGCTCTGTTCTTGAGGCACGCTCTGAAGTCCTTGGCAAATAAAGCCAATGCTGCAGCCAAGCCTGAGCAGTTTGGCATTTACTCTCAAGGACATGAGAAACTACTCACTCTTGAGGGAGCCAGGATAATCCACAGGCCCAGACTTTCAAAAAAAAACAAATGATGGGAAATTATCTCCCGGTTAATCATTTTCCTATCCACTAATCAAGCTGGCATGGGGATTACCATGGAACAAGAGTGCTGAGGTTACTTGTTCGCTTAAGACCTGCTTCAAAGTGCAATTTAGACATGTGGGAATGTTTGTCTCAGTGAAACCTGATCTTGAGGTTTTCCGTTGCTGTCATCCATGGTAAGTCCCTGCTCTGGTGACATCAGGGGTGGCTCTGAGGCCAATCATGCCAGGTAGATCAAGGTGTACCCCTGGCTTCTATCACCTCAGCCAAAGCCAGCCCCCACCACCAGCCAGCACAGAGCCACCACGTTGGCACCGCACTGTTTCGATGCCACCCAGAAGAGGCTGATGGTACAGTCTACTTATTCACATCCAAGGGCTGTGCTCCTCCCTTTGCCACACTGCAGGCATGGATGGTTCTGGCAAGAGGCCTCTGCCAGGGTGAATTACATCTTACAGCAGCACATGCTTCACCTTCCTGGGTTAATAACAAACGTCCCACCTTTGGGAAAGATGGCTGGCAGCAAGAGTGGCTTGAAGAACATATATTTTACCTGCCCCCTGCAGAGGCCATTCCCTCTGAAGCAGTAGTATTTAATGTTGCTTTGCAGCAGTAGCAGTGACAAAACACAGCACAAGCATGAGGCATGAAGTGGTAACTTGGTTTTGGGCTTTGAGCTCATGAGGCTGGGCTAGCCCACTTGTCCTGGACTCCAAACTCACTAGCCCACTTGCCTGAAACCTACTTTCAAGCCTGGCCTAGGGCAATGCTGTAATTGATTTTGGTTTTATTTTTCTATATATTTCTTTTAACATTAATTAGGAAATCTGCAGCTTTATTTAGATCCTGGTGTCTCACAAGGCACTAGCAGGAATATTGCACATCACCCAAGAGAGACATTCAGCCCTTTTCAGTCCCCAAAGTCCCCAAGTACAGCAAATAGTGTCCATTGAGTGCTCAGGCAGAGATGCAGAAGGACCACCATACTCCAGCCTCATCTCTACAAGTCTACTACTTAGTAACTAGCGTAGTAGAGCCTGCTTATATTATGTTGTTTGCATAAAAAATTGCTATGAAAAATGTGAAGTAAATGAGGTAGAAGCAATGTGTTCAAGCCAATTGTCTAATCAACTAAAGTTCTAAAACTAAAACAGTCCCCAGACACCAGAAATACAACATAGTTCTCCAAAGAGCTGAACACTGACTACATTTCAGATCTGCATCCCTGCCCAGAATACTTAAGGATTATTAAATTACCCAGATCCAGTTTTATTCTGGGAAAAAATGTGGTAAAAATAGTGAATAAAATTAGTAATTTTCATCAGTTTGTGTATCCTGCCTTTAGCTCCTTCCTTTTAAGGCTGCAGAGGAAAAGAAGTTTAAATCCCTATGGTACATTGATGCTTTATAAATTATTCCAGTATGAATGATCTCAACCTCAGGAATGATATGTGCAAATGCTGCCAGAGTGGAGAAGACAGACATGGAAGAAGAAACCCTTTGTTTTCTTGATTCAGACATGTGGTGGGTCTCAACACCTTTTCTACAAGTACCATCCATTGCTTACAGATAGTCAACACAGAGATGTGCTGCTTCCTTGCCAAAGAAGCACTTCATTTCCACAGCCAGTCACAGCTGGAAACAGGCCCTTTTTCTTCCCAATGTTGAATGAGGTAAGAAATTACTTTGCACTTAATATGTGCATCACACTGGGCAAGAAAAAGGACCTCTGGAATGCCTAAAGGCACCACCCTGCTACTTTACGTCTTGGCCACCACTCCTGTAAGTGGAGCCATGTCCCCATGAGGACAGCAGGACACTTGTCCTCTCTTCAGTGATGGCTGATGCTCTCCAAGAGCTCAGCAGGGAATGCTGCATGCACTCTGGGCTCCAGAGGATACACCGCCAAAGGTTCCTATCAACACCCATATCCTTTACCAAAGTAACAAGGAATCATTTTACTCAGGCTGGCAAAAAGCCAAGACAATTATTTTAAACAGCTACAACAATCCAGCCATCCCTAAGCCAGCGCCAGGAAAGCAGAGACTGGGAAATATAGAAATTATGATTAGAAGGGGAAAAAATGGGAGTAGAGTTCTTTCAATAAAACAGTTTTCCACTCAGCATTCAGCCATGATAGGAACACTAATTCTTCCAATACTTGTGCCACAAGCTCAGCAAAGCAACGAACACTGATTGCTCTTTAGTAACAGCTTTATAGCAGCCTAGCCAAGCAATCAAGTTTTTTCCACAAATAGGTGTTCCTCAGACATGGTTTCTTACTGCCTGCTGCCTTCCATGGTGCTGGAAACCCAACTTTCTACCTTGCAGTAATTTAGGCTTTCTGCTGCTGGCTGCTACCCAAATAAACCAAAATATAATGGCTTAGAGGCGAAGGGGGATGTTTACTCAGCTTCTACTAATAGTCCCCAAAAGTTCAAGTGGTGGCTTTGACTTGAAGCCAAATGATTTTTCCAGATCCAGCCTTCCTCCATCAAGGAAGAAAAGCTGGCATTTGCTGTTTTTCTCCTCTGTGCCCACAGGTAATTCCAGCCTCAGCTGAGACTGGGCTGGGCGAACACCATGATATAGTAAAACACCACATGGAGTGACTGAAAAGGGCTCATGGTTTTGTTTCAAATGCTCCTTCCCACCCTCCCCAAAACCATGCCACCATATAATTTGGAAAACCTAGGAGCAGAATGGCAGCAAAAAGGTTTTGTTCTTGCCAAGGTTAGTTTCTTCTCTAGCATCACCACATCCAGTTGCTCTGGCCTTTGTCTGGGCCAGAGGAGCACTGAAACCAAAGCAAGTTCATGAACTTCAGAAAGCAGGTGCTCCCTTCAGAACATTTCCACCCTGATAAGCTGTGCCAAGAACCCAATGTGGAGAACATTGTTGTGTGGCAGCAGCAGCAGATGTCAACCGCAGCACGAGAACAGCCAGCCAACTGACCACCGTGCCTGCCTCCAGCTCCTGGAGCGAGTGTTGTGCAGAGCAGCCTTGCCCAGCTCCTCAGGACCCTGTGTGCCATCCACCACCTAAAGAACCCAGATGTGGGCGCTGAGGCTCACAGGCTCTGGTGTGCTCTGGCCTCTGTACAGCGGTGCAAAGCAATAAGTCTCTTGCAAGTAATTTTAGTTTAAAAAAATCCCTAAACTAGCTGGGAGCCCACACTGCATCCCCTGCCTCTGGCTCGGCTACAGCAGCACGACGGGATCACTGGGGCCTTTCTGGCTCCTGGCCTTGCCTTTATAAACACACTTAATGATTAGCAATGAAGTCCTGGCAGCTTCACCCGCTTACACTAATGTCCACGTGCTAGAAGGGCATTTTGCCTGGTTGCAAACAAACCAATCCTGATTAACAGGGCAGAGATTTAAGAGAGGCTGCAATGCGCAGCCGAGTGTCAGGCAATACTCCCCACACACCAGCCCAGCTCCTCGCTGCCACAAAGCTTCTTCAATTAATGAACCTGACTCCCCCAAGGAAGAAAAAGGCATCAAGCAGAGGGAGCATTTCTGGAAGTCCACTGATGCTGGTTCACAGCAGCCCTTTTTGACAGGCAAGGAGACACTTATCTGCCTCCCCTGCTCCACCACACAGCAATTAGGACACCAACCAACAGGGACAAGCGATGAGTTAATTTATCTAGTTGAGGTCTGCAGGGCTAAATGCCATGGTAGTGTTCTGCCCAGATGATGAATCCACCCACACTTGGATTCAATGCACAGCACAGACTATCCAAGACCAGAGGCAACAGGCAGGCAGTGAGGGAAGGGGTCTGCCTGCCCTCCAGGCCCCTCTCTCCACCAAGGGTACCCCAACACTTAGGTGCTGTTGTCCATCAGTGACTCCCAGCCCTAGATTGCTAAAAAGGCATCAGGATGCAGTTACACCTGGGCTGAGTTTGTCAGGACTGAGCCATCATCAGTTTGTGTTGCTGGCATGAGATTTTACATCAGCTATCCCCCATGTGGCCCCCTGGTTTTGCTCGCATGACAGCAGCCTCTAACCACCTGCCTGGAAGATGCTCAGCCAGCACAGCTGCTGCTCAAGGACTTCCCTTGAGCAATCCAGCCTTGTGTGCTTCAAAGGATAATGTCATTTTTCTTCAAGGTAGCCCATTACATAGTCATCCAAAGCAAATCTGACATCTGAGAGAAGAGCACATTTCAGAGGTCCACACACGTGGGTAACTGTCCATAGAGAGAGGGGAAGAAAGGAATTGCCTCAAAATTGGACTGTGTTTGACAAGCCATCTCTCATCACTGACCTCAGCAAGATTTCCTCCTACCATCAACGCTCTTCTGCTGCTATGATTGCACTGAATGAGTTGTAGTTTCTTCCTGGTGTATATTGCCTTTCTTTGGCCACCATCCAGTGCTTGCCCCACCAGTTCACTTTCTGTCTCCAAAAAGCTGTCACAAGTGGAGCCACAATAAATATAATACACAGACCACAACTTTCCAAAGAGCTGGCAGGCAGAGCCAGCAATGATAAAAGATCAACGAGAATTTCAAGTGTTGTTTTAAATGCCGGTTAGGCTGTGAGCTCCCTGCCTTTGATCTCCAGCCACACACAGTGGGGTGTTTTTCTTATTTAATTTATATACACAGTGTGACCAAGAGGTTTAGGGTACAGCAGTCACAAGAGCACTAGAAACAAAAAGTGTTGCACGTAGAGACCTTCAATGATTATAAAATCATTAAGGGAAAAGAACCTCAAGATCATTGGGTCCAACCACAATGTACAGGCTGAAATGGAAATACAGAGCAGGCAGATCACAGAGAGGCTGTGATCAGGAAAGGGGATCCAGAGGTGACCATACAGTATTAGTAGGCAGACACTAAACTGGCCCTTCCACAAATCCTTAAAAAAAAAAGTGCATATGCTAAATAAAACCTTCCACACTACCACATAAACTGCTTCTTCCTCCAGATTTCTCTGTATCTAGGTCAATGCTTTTCATCAATGACCATCAACAAGAAGAATTTGCACCCAATATTCTCAGCACACAGCCTGCAAGTGTGTTGTGTTAGTGCAAAGGACTTCTCACCACACAGAAAATGGGCCAGATCCTTCCATTGCTGTGCACCAAGCCTGAATGAATACTGACTGCTGTGGCACAACCCTGGCTTACACCTGCTGAGGCTGTGACCCTTCCTTCTCAATTGCAGCTGGCATTTCTCAGCCTCCCACTGGCAATGTAAACCAGTTTGCAGCCGGCTGTAATATCATTTCAGCAAGCAGCACAATAAATCAATGGCTGCAAATTAAGCATTTTGTTTACACTCCATGCAGCAAGGCTCTTCCCTGAATGCAAAGCCAGCACCAAAGGGCACTGCCCTTGGATTTCAGCCTCAACCATGCCCAGAGGAGCTGCCTGGCACACTGAGCTGGTGAGCAAGCTGTGCCATGCTGTAAGGTATCATGACATGGAGACACCCATCCAAGGGACTGCTCCAGCCCTGCTCTGCTTCTGCTCCAGGCAGTCAGCAGTTTGCTGATAGCTCATGCAAGCTGCCATTTCCAGCTCTGCCTGTGCCTGTCTGTAAGGCTCCCAGAGACAGCGAGAGGCTTGTCCCTTCCCTGTCTCTCTCCAGTGGCCCTTGGGAGGTGATACAAAGCATGCAGCAGCAGTACAGGTAGAAAGGAGGAAGAGGAGGAGATTCTGCATCAAGTCCCAGGCTCCATTGTTGTCACTGCTGAAGCTCAGACAGACAAGATACACTTACCACCACTGTGGGATTAGTGCAGTCCTTTCCCCATAGAAACACTTCCAGCTGCAGTTCAACACACAGCATAATGATGCTTCCCTCACTCCCACCCTCCCGATGTGTGAGTGACAAGGCCCTTTATTGGCACTCTTTACGATTTCCTGGTAGTGTGTATGTATCTCCCTCTTGGCACATTACTACAGAGGTGAGATTGCAACTCCTGTAAACCAACAACACCAAGAAGTTGAACAAGCCCTGCTCTCCACATAAGCAGCACAGAATAAGCACAACAGTAATTCACCTGTGTTTCTGAGGTTCTTTTCCCTTCTCTCCTTTTTCTTTCATTTAAGCTATCGCTTTCACCCTCCCTCCCAGTTCCAGGCTTCCCCTTGTCCCACGTGTGCTATCCTTGACATTCACTGGCAGGCACTGGATTAAGGAAAAAGCACGTTAGGAGCTTTGTTGCAATTGTCTGTCTAGCAGTCCCTCTCTACACAGTCTAACCATTATAATCCCTGCTTCTACGTCAGATGTGGCTCTGGTCACGCAGGAGACAGGTTTGAAAGATCTTAAACAACTGCTTTGAGCTAGACCCTGCATAGCACTTGGGTATCAGGGACCTCAGAGTACCACTGTACAAGATGCTGCATTGACACCAACAGTGGCAACCCCAAAGATGCACTGCACAGACACACAGGGACAGGCTGGGAGAGGAAACTGAGGCAAAACACAAGGAGGGGAAACAATTTACACAGCAAGTCAAGGAAATGACCTCCCAGAAAGAGCGTGGCCAAAAATTGATGGGTTCCTCAGGCTTGATAGAGAAGGGCACATCCTGCCCTTCTTGTTGGGTGTATAAACAAAACCATGCCAAATGAAAGCAGCAGCAATCCCGGCGGCCAGTGCTACAGGCAGTAGATGAAACACTGATGCCCGGGCATGGCTGCACCTTATTGCTAAAACAGGTTGTTTCTTGGAACAACAAATGATGCTGGAAGGACAGAGGCAGATGCTTTCTGCCTTGCCAGAGGCAAGAGCAGCTGTGTAACCTCCTAACAGTGTGCTAACAGTGGACAATGGGAATTAGCATGGTGGGAAGCTAAGGATGGACACTGGGATGACCCCACACCTATTTCTCCCTCTGCAGAGGATCTTTTGGACATGGGCCTTGCAGGTAAAAGCATTTCAACTCCTTTGTTAACAGTCATGAAAATTAGGCTGCTACAATTTTCATACTGAACTATGGGCTTATATTTAAACAAGCCACCCTGACAATACCAACACATGCGACGTGTCTTTCTCCTGCCCGTTAGTCCAGGAAGCATTAGTTGTATCCTTCCCTAGACACGGCTTGAAGGTGACTTGAGCAGAAATAACTGTTATTTCCCAAATCCCAAGATGGGGAATTACAAGATTACAGCTGAAGCACAAGCACACGGGGCTGAGCCAACCATTTAGATCTACCTGGTCAGTGCTGCTCTGGTCCTCAGGCCTGCCTTCTGCCCAGGAGAGCGAATGGTAATCGATGGCCATTTAAAAAAGGGATGGAGAGAATGAAGTTGATGTCTGCACACACTCTTGTTCTGAATACCTACCTTCATAACTTCTTGCAGCGTGCGTTATAATGGAAAGTCTATAAAAGGAGTTGCTCCTCCCATCTCTGACCAAAGGCTGGGCATCTCACCCAAGAAACAGGCAAAACACTGCTTGCAGGTAACTCAGCCATGCAGCTCTTTCTCTATACTCAGGGGATGGCTGCCTTTTAACAGCAAAGCAATCCCTGCACTTATTTGCAGTTAGCACAGTGGTTGCAGATCCTCTGGGATTGGGGACATTACGTATATGAATGACAGCAATATTTCAGAGGATGACAGTGATAGCCAATATAGACTGTTGAGCTCCCTGTGCGGAAGTATTATGAAGCCCTTAAAAGCTGCAAAGGACTTCGGAATTGCCATCAATTTAATGGAGAAGATGCTGCAGCGATGGGCAACAGGTAAGGACTTGAAAGAGATTACCCAGCTGAGACACGAGGGAAATGGAGCATCTCAACTAAAGACCACAAGAAGAAGGAAACAAGCTGCAGATTGAACACTGATTCATGTATATCGACTCATGGCCATAGGCAATAACATAGTAAGATTTTGAATGTAACACAGGGAAATAATTTACTGTGAGGGTTTGTGGGGGTTCTGTGGTGTGGGGGCTGTTTGTTTGGTTTTTTTCTTCTGTTTGTTTTTTTTTCCTGGGGACTGTTGAAAATTGATGCTGTGAATTATTTGTGAACACATCTTTTCCACATTTGCAGCCAGCTCGTGCTCTGAGGAGGTGAGGAAGCTACATTTATTCTAGTTGAAGTGCTTTGACTCAGAGCAGAGCAGGTGTGAAACAAATCCTCAAGCGTTCCAAAGGGAGTGCATGGGCCACTCTGTATTTCTCAACCCCTCTGCAATATTACCCCTCACTTCCTCCTCACATTCCAGCCATGGCAAGACAGCTACACTCCTTCATGCAAGCTCAGAAAATAGCTGGGAACCTCTAAGCCTTTGCTCATATCTCAGATAACGGTTTCATTTCAGAGTGAGGTGAGTACAGGTACCCTGGGATGAATTCAACTGTAAATATTCAGAGTGATTCATTGTTTGGCTTTTCTCTCCAATCTAAATAGTTGGAGCTGTCAAAATTGATCTGAGATTTTATGGTACAATACTTTAGAGAGAGAACAAACCATGGATTAAATTTGCTGTTGTGGCCTAGAATAGTTTTCAAATATCAACACAGGCAAGATACACATAAAAGAGACTATTTTCTTGTGAAGGAAGGCAAGTCCTCACATCTCCATTTAACTGTCTTTCTCCCTGGAGGTGAACAACAGAAAACTGAACATTTGAACTGCCTCCCTCTCTGTTTTGCCATCGCCAGATTAACTGGGAGCTATGGAAAAATCTCTTTTACTGATGAAAACTCCCTGCCTGGGCCCAGTAAGGTGTCAAGGGTGGGAGCAGAGCTGAAAATAATGAGCAGCCCTTTCTTTTTTACATCATTAATGCAGTGCTTATCAGAACAAATTATTATTTTTGTTCAATACGTATAAATGTTGATTTCTATTTCTGTAAGCTCCACCCTCCCTGCAGCCCAGTAAAGAATAAAAAGGAGTACAGAACATCCAGCTCTCAGGTCCAGGGATGTTCAAGGGTTTGTGCACCCCTTTGCAAGTACACAGGTATTCTTACTGTGCCAACAATCCTCCTTCCCCCTTCCACTAAAAGGGCCTGACTCTGCTTCCCCCTCCATTGCAAGGAAGTTACAGACACAAGAAACTGGTGGCAGATGGGAGATGAGTATCCATAACAATTAAAAATTAGCTGCTTACAAAAACAAAAAACAGATAAAATCTGATCTGCTAATTCCCAGATCCCCAGGATCTGAAGTGATGAGTAGCCTCTAATGGTGTTCTTCCAAGGTTGCCACAACTCCTCTGGTAAGTATGTAAGGACATGTCTCCAATGACATAAATATATTGGCCTGTCATACTCTGATGGGACACATCAGTCATCCAGGAGTTTAATCCCAAGGCACTGGCACATGACAAAATGCTGCCCTGTGAGTCTGTCGAGATGACACTGATAACTTGGTTTCCACCACCTTTCTTTGGGGTAAACCTTCTCCACAAATAAGAAAAAACAAGCTTTTCTAGCTGGAATAAAAATCCCTGGGTTCTTGTCACTAAAGCTTTCTAAATGCAATCTACTGCTTAGTTCAGAGGCAGTCAAAAATTTGGGTGCGTACTAGTTGTAATTCGAGGCAGCCCACATCCCACTATGAGCACAGAAACATTCCAATTACACGAAGTGCTAGAGGAAAAGATAACATTTTCTTTTGTTGGTTTCACTTTAAAAAAAAAAAAGAACAAGGCAGTTTCTTGAAAGAAGGCCAGCTTTTGCAGGAGGCACCTTCCAGCATTTCATGCAAAAACTATCAAGAAAGCCACTGTGAGGCGGTATTATATTGAAAAAGTAAAGAAAGAAAGGAAAAAGAAACACTGGCAAGTGAAATTGTGGAAAGGAAATTAAGAATTCCTCACACAGATAAAGCACCATCATTAGCTCAGGGGTTGTGAGAAAGCAAAAAAAAAAAAGGACACAAGAAAAGAAAAAGGCAACGAGCGCTCTCAGTGTTTACAACTATTGTTCTGTTTGAACATCTAGTAAGGCTTTTTCTTTCTTTGAGGACACAATGTAAAAGTCACCACACGTGCATTTTGACCTTTTAATTCAAAGATTAAGTTCATTGTTGTAGTCACAGACTCTACTGCGTGACTTCCATATTGTGCTTGGTCAAAACAACAGTCTTTTAAATCAGGTGAGCACGCGGTGCTCTCACAAAGGTTAGAGGTAGCGGCCAAGGCACACTCCTTGGTTGGAAGATGTGCAATGACTGTTTAAAGAAAAACAGATAAGGCCATTGATGCTTGTTACAGACTGGAGATTTTAAATAAATTGTTTGTCACCAAAGACACAACCATATTGTGGGTCAGACCAAGAATTACCTGTAATCTACTAAATACTGGGCATGGGAGCAAGAGATGGAGCATAAAACCAAGGTGACAACAGGAAAAGCACTGCCCAAAGAAAGAGCTCTCTAGGCTGACCGTTGCCTCAAAGAGACCTGGAGCCATAAGCAGGGAAACACTTCTGAGTCTGAATCTGTGGTGAAAGAAATGGGACTTAGTGCACCTCTGCTAAAAACAAGCTGTGACAGTGATCCACCTCCACCTTCAGACTTCAGCCCAATGACTAGGATAAGCTCTAACTGAAAGAAATGCCGTGAGAAGATGCTTGTTGCACTTCCATGGCCTCTGTATCCACGTGACAGGAACCCTGTGCCTCAGTTTCCCCTGCACAGGATAATGCTACAGCCTTTGCTGTGCCCGATTCCTCTCAGAGGTAAAGAGTGCCTTTTACTGTTGGTTTCTGAACATTATGCACAGAGCAGGAGAGTTGCCACAGTGACACAATAAATCAAGAATACTGAGCAAATTCCCTTCCTTGAGTCTTGTGACCACAGGCACATGGACACCATACTATGAAGAGGCTTTTCCAAGGGGGAGAGACACATTTATAAAAAGGAACCTGGAGGCAGGAGGAAGGGGCTGCTTCCCAAACCACCAGGCTACTCTCCAGAAGCCACATTGTGTCCCACTAGGCTCCCAGCAGCAGACAATTAATAACGCAGCGGCTGTCTGCTCCTGCGAGGGGCCCAGGGGAGGCAAGCCAGCAGCTGCCTACTGCTCCATTATTGAACAGATCTGAGACCAAACCTAATCTGTTTTTCCATTTACTTTCCAGGGATTCCCGCATGCTGTCTTTGTCTAGAAACTGTCTCCACTTTGCAAGCCTTCTTCCATTTATTTGTGAACATTCCTGGTCAGGGACTCCTGACTTCATAGCACGTCTCTAGATCTCAGACCTTCTAGCCAAGTCATGCTGCAAAATTAAACCATGAATGTCCAAGGAATGGGAGAGGAAGACTCAGTTTCACAGGTTTCCGCTGAAGAGCAGGTGAAAGGAGAGACCCTGTAGGTGAGACTATCTGGGGAAGGTTTGGAGGGACACCCTTACGTTCTTCAATTGAAAAATCAAACAACCCAAAAGATACAAACTTGGATTTTCGTTGGATCACAGCCACCTCTGCTCACTCTCAGCATCAACTGACAGGAGATGCTCCCACTGCACAGGATGCAGGCATGGCTCCAGTCAAACAGGGGTAGATCTGTCACTTTATTCACTCCTACTTTGTTTGCCTTACAGTAGCAATACCTGAGCCACCAAAGAAAGAAGGACGTTTATCTTTTTTATTTACCATGGACTACCTTCTCTAGCAGGGTAACAACTCTGAGATCACAACTGCAAAGTGAACCTGAACTCTACACGTATCTAACAGGGGTGGGCAGAAGAAAACAATCTCTAATAGGATCTATCTGAAGCGGTTTGGACCAAGCACCAAGCAAAAACACACCTTCCCAGCACATCATCTTCATCTGTATCCTTATGACTGTCCCACTAGCACATGTACAGAGCAATGCCACTCCTGCAATTTATAAACAAGGTTGGTCAGAGCGAGGCTCAGGTTTGTTATTGCACTAAGGACAGATGGATGATAAGGGTGACTAATCCCTGATCGCCATCCAAGAGGCTTTTCTGCAAGATCTGGAGCAGAAACATGAAAATACCATTCCCCAGGCTATTTCTACACAGTTCCCATTTTCATCTGTCAGCAGGTGGCATGGGAAAGAGAATCTCATCTTTGCTGCCAGAGGCAAGGAGACCATGGATGACTCTTATGGATACAAAATTTTCTGAAAGCACTCTAACTTTTAGGTTCACTGTTTTTGCTTTAATCCTCCCAGCACTTAGTGTACCTTTTCTACATGAAGAAACAGCTTCAGGTGTTGTCATGAGCTAATAGACAAGTCAATGGGTCTGCACATCACTGCCCAACCAACAGGAAAATGTTCCTCTGCATTCAAGCAGGGCTATTAGAGGAAAAGATACCCTTTGGACTATCAGCTGGCACTTCCAGCATCAGACAATGCTTTCCCTGCAAAGAGATGTAAACTTAAGAGGACAAGAGGAAGAAAAACAAGATGAGAAGAAAGAGGGAAAAAAGAGATGCAGTAGGTCAGTGTTGCACGATGTGCCAGAGAGAGGACAATTCTCTCTGCTGGAGAAAGGACATTATCATAAGCTCAAGCCTGAAGAACTTGGCTGCTGTATCTGGTAAGCACATGCTCACTTTCACATGGTTATGTGGCTTTTCTGTATTCACTGCTGGCAGTATCTCACTACAGAGTTCAGTCTCTATCTAAGGACATAGTGCTCCATAACAAGACCTCAGTGTTATGGTTAAGGTGCTGTTACTCTCAGGTCTAACCTCAGAGCTGAAGGAGTCAGAAAACCTTGTTTGCCAATGACACACCAGAGAGCATTTGGGAGTTACTCAAAGAGGTTTTGTAAAGGCCAGGACTGAGAACAAAAGCCCTTTTGGTACAAATCTGTGACAACACTGAGGGATATTAACCTGTGGCACACAAACCCTTTGAACAGCATGAAGAAACCATTAAGCAAAACCCATCAAAACCATACAAAACCCATGCTTGCAGAACAGGAAAAGGATGGGGGGAGTAGAGTGTAGAGCGTACAGCGCCTTTTGAATGTCTGGCTGTGGAGGAAATGTTTGTAAAAAGAAAGCTAAGACCCTGAGGAATCCATTAAATTTAGCATCACCACATTGCTAGTGTGGAAGGCCTAATTACACTCTAATCATAGCCTCTAACCCAAATTTAGAGTAGACGTGCTTTGCTGAGATTCACACCCAGAAAGGCTATACAGAACCACTTTTGGGAGATATTTGCCTGCTACAACCTCTTGCTCTACCACAAGAGGATATTTGATGTCCACGTGCAGTGCATTGAACCAGAATGCACTCCCATCTCAGCATCTTGAAATAATTGAGTCTTTGGAGCCAAACACAGAAGTGGCTTAGCAGCTGTAAGGCAATAGCACTTTGCTCCTATGCTGTGTGTTCATCTGAAGGCCTTAAAGCTCTTTAAAAACATCACAATGCCAGAAGGACCTTGCTGAAGCCATTATTAAACTCATTTAGCTGGTGGGCAGACAGAGGGCCCAACAGGATAAACAATCTTCAATCATGGGATAAACAATCTTCAATCAACATTGATCAGCTCTGAACAAGCAATCCAAAACAATCAACTCTTGTTTTCCTTACTTATTCCAAACCCTTTTCCGTTCCACTGGTAATGCAAAGGGACATTATCACAAACTTTTTCCTCTCCATCACCCTGTCTGCTTTGAGACAGCAGTAGCAAGAGAGTTACCATGGCTGCTTTTACTTCTCTGCTACTCAAACAAATGCAGTCACAACTGGCAAACTATACTCTCAATCTGTAATTGTCGTGAGCAGAAGACCAGCCTGTAGCATAACAACAGGTTTTGTTCAGCAAGAGTGCTTGCTGCACACCAAAATGCTTGGCTAGCAGGGCTGAATACATAGAAATAATAAATTTGAGCCATCCTTCTGACACATTAAGGACATTGATCAATAAAAACGCTATATTGAACAGTGTAATAGAGCTGTTAAAGATCATTGCTGTTTCTTTAGCTAACAAGTCAGATTCTGAAAAGATGTTTTAGATGGAACTTAAGAAGATATATAAATATTTGCTGAGATGACCAGTGGGTACAGACTGATGTAGTTTCACAGATGGCAGTGGAATTGCCTTGATTTAAAATCATGCAGTATTATGCAGTGGTAAATAATGCCCATTAAAATTATGTGGAGGGTGAGTGGTCAGACCAGTCTGAAGCAATTTGCTGTCACGGAAGCCTCCATGACACTTCACTTTCAACACTGTCAAGATACTCAGGGTCATCTCTAGGGTCCTAGCCGGTACCTTTGATCAGTGAGACTGTAAATCATGAATCAGGCTGTTTCTCAGACTGAAAACCAAGGATGACAATAATGCAATTGATCGGTTCAGAAAGGATCCCCCACCCATCACTGACACCACATATTCATTTTATCCCTTTACACCATGCAATTGCAGGAGAGATGAGCAAAGATGATGTGCTTGGGAATATTTTATGACCTGCATTCATAAGCAAACAGAACACATGGTCGTAATTTCCAGGTTTTTAACTTAAAACATTATTTTGGTTTTGAAATAAATTGAGAACTGCCACCCAACTACAGATATCCTATTCCACTACAATGTGCATGGAGAGGCCCTGAGCACTTGCTTACGCTCAGTTTCTCATTATGGATACCAAGAGTAGCCTGTTTCCAGTCTCACTGCTTTCCCAGTCTGGCCCAGCCACCTTGCTTTAGAAGAACATCAGTGCATGGGTTGCAAAGTAAGGCTTTCTGGAAGCTACTCTGTCAGAAGACAGCATGGAAATAAAAGCATCTCATCTGATCTCTGGATCTAGACAGGGTCAGGTCCAGTCGGGTATTTGGATAGGAGACTGGTTGGGAACCCCAGGCAGTGTAGGCTTGGGACCTGCTAGGATGCATCCATGAGTGCTGAGGAACCTTGGCTGATGTCACTATGAGGCCACTCCATAACCTCTGAAAGGTCACGGCAATCAGGTGCAAATCCCGAGGACCGGAAGAGACCAAACACCACTTATATCTTCAAGAATGGAAAGAAAAAGTATCCAAGATGCACCTTGATCCCTGGTGAGGTGATGGAGCAAGTAATCCTGGAAAAGCTTTCCAAACACTTGCAATAGTTTCTCTTCCTGCATTAAGCTGCTAGAAACAGTGTGGGGGCAAAAAGGAGGAAAATGAAGTCTTCCTGCTCATGTTACAGCTACTGATATAACCCCAACTGATTTGAATCAGAAGTCCTGCTACAAAAAGGGCTTTATTTAAACAACCATGGCCTCTGTTCAGAGAGAGAATTAAGGCCTGCTTTCATGACTCTTCATGATTCCAGAATTCTCCAGCCTGATTCCAAGAATACCCCTTGAAGGAGGAAAAACCTCCACCAAGATAGCAGACCCCTCAAGGATCATGTACATGGGTGCTGGTTCAAAAAGCAGGGGCAGTTTGTGAAGGAAGTGTCTGCTATGCACACAGCATGAGTGATCTGCAGAAACCCTAATCTGATCAGATCAGATTAAACCCAGTGAGATCATTAAGATTAGCAGGATTCCAAGGCATAATATCAAGCTAACTTCCCATAGGAATTAGACAACTCTGTCTTTGATATCTTCCCCTTTGGCTCAGGCACTCTATTTCAGCCACTGCAAGCAAATAAAACTGGACAGAATATAATCAACAAAAAAATAACCAAGAAAATGGAACAATTTCCTGCAGAAGACCGCCATACGCTTTGTCTGGAAGTGGATTCTAGGAACATGAGTAATATCAATCCCAAAAGAATGGAAGAAAAGGCAATGTGACTGCAGCACAGAGAAGTAAAGCATCTCCCATGCAGCTCTGCCTAAGTGTAGCCAAGTACCACCCATCCAAGGCAAGTAATTTGGTACCAGCCCAGAGGTAACAGTTTGAGCTCTGTTTCCTGCCCCTAGACTTGGCCAACTAAGCTGTAAATGCATCACTGGTCAGCAGGCTCAGGAGCTAAAACTGTCCTCATTGCCCCTTTGGGCACCATTGGCTCTCAGATATTGTCCTGTTTTAACCCCATGAACCCCAGAGCTCAAAATAGACTTTTTCATCTTTCAAAGGAGGAAACCTCTTCACCACAGATTGGAAAGAGGTTTATCAGAGCCTGATCCTTTATATCAAACTACAGGTAAATAGGCAGAAAGAGGTGTCTCCTCCCACCTTTCCTATCTATTTACCTCTCTAACCACAGCAGATGTCTTTAGACTCCTCTGTGGCTGGTGTCACCAAGCACAGCAGAGCAGACAAGCTTTGCTGGCATTGTTTGCTGTATTGCCTTCCAGATGCTCGGCAATCAGCAACTTCCCCAGCTCATAAATCATACAGGGCTCAAAATGAAGTCTCCTGTCACCACTCCTGGTTTATTAACCCCATGAGGCATTAGGGGACATTTTAGAAACAGAATGACAGATAAAGGGAAAGGTAATGAAGCATAAGTGGCTCCCAGACAAACAAGCTTTACTCCCCACAATGGTGCTTTCGGTCATATCTTTGAAACATTAATTCTTGCTATAGCTTTGCCACCTGCCTGCTTCATCTCCATCAACTTTGCAATAGAAATGCACTCGGTTACCCGCAGCTGATGATCTTCTAAAGACCCTGGCATAACCGTGAGGGAATAAGCAGCAAAGCACCACGTTGTCTTCAGCAAGACATTTCAGAAGCATTTGTGCCTTGCCCACAAAACTCATGTCTCTGTGATCCAGCACCTTTGAACACCTCTCCAGTTGCTGGGCGGTCAAAGAATCCCCCTCTTCCTGACTTTTAGGAGGAAAATCTCAAACAACTTCAAAGGCAGCAACATTTTCACCTTATGCAAGCAACAGCTACACAGGTGCAAAACAAAGATGTTCATATTGGCTCATATTGTTTGGCATAAAGGACAGCAAATGGGAGGATCTCATGTCACTTCTGTCTCATTCCAGCTACAGTCTCCAGGCAGAGAAAAGCACTGTGACACCCAGACCAGGGCTTATCCACCTCCTTAGCATCAGAGCCCTGTCAGCACAGCAATGACAAGGGATGTTACAGTGACCTGTATCGCTAATAAGCTGCAAGGTCTCAGCATTTCTTCCCCTTGCTGCCCGTGTCTAGTGAGTGGCACCACACTAATGTGCTTATTTCACCTCACCTCTGCCTCAAGCTTCCTGCCAACAACAACAAAACCCGTTCAGTGTATTAGGCACGCCTCTGATCACAATCACCCTGCTCTGCGTTACGTCCCGCTCCCTGGAGTAGAGAGCCTGCCGTGTTTTCCAATTCCATGCCCCAATCTCTTTAGACAGATTTCACAGTAATTGTAAAGCTGAGCTGCCTGGATTGCACTCAGTGCCTTCGCTTCAATGTTTATCCAAGGTGCTGCAAATTTCCAGCTGTGATCTGTCAGCGATTATTTCCATACCCTTCACTTCACCCTTGTATGCAAGCATGTACTGAGGAGCAAGCAGTAATTAAAAGAATTGGGGTCTATTTAATTACCTTCTGACACAATCACGCAACGGCTGCCTTCAAAGCAGCGCGGCTCCCAGCAAATCGCATCTGCAGTCGAGCAGCAGCGTGGGACCTGCATCACATTAGCTCAGGCTGCCTCGGTTTGCAGGGAGGAAGTAGCAAGCTTCTCATTTCCAGTTAGGAAGGGAACGCGCTGCTTTCAGACCAAAACCTACTGCAGAAGCCAATGAAATTTTAAAAGGGAAGATTTGAGTGTGGCCTTAAGGCTGCGGTAGGTTCAGCTGGGAGCAGACAGAGATTATTGCAGAAAGGAGGTGGGGATTGCCCAAATCCACCCACATGAGCCAGAAATTTTGGTTGCACACAGATTTACAGTAATTCATTCCTCAAGTAAAGGCCTCTTCCCACACACCTTTCCCCTCACTCCTTAGCAGTGGTGCCTGTTTTTAAGAAGTTAATAACAGCCTGGGAAGGCGTCGCAGAAAGAGGGCAAAACTTGTGCCTCCTGCAGCCCGGAGACCCTCAAAAGTGCTCTGGAGAAGGATCCAGACTGTTCACCCACAGCTTCTTCCATAGGAGAGGTGAACTGTAAATGTCTACCATCACGCAAGCTCAGGCAAGGCACCTGAAAGCCCTACGGCTTTTCCTAAAGGAAACTCCAGTGTCCTGCAAGTCCCAGTGTGAACTCATACACTGGCATACTGGGACTGAGCAATTCCAACTCCACCTGCTCCCAACTTGCTGTTATGTCAGGACATAATTGCTTTTCCTCATCACCCTTTCACCCTGGATCCCATGGGCTAAATCCATGCAAGTTTGTACTCATGAAGGTCACGATCCTGCAAAAGGCATCTTATTTTTATCTCCAGTTCAGGCAGAGGGCACGGGGCTGGGAGGAAGGATGCCCTGCTTCCCTGCCTCCCAGCCGGTGACCTTAACCCTCCTACTGAAGGACAGGACTTTTAGCAGCTCTTCTTCCTTAACAAGTCTCACCTCTGAGCTGTACCCTTTCAACAACTTCAACCCTTTCACACACCTTCTGCCCTAGGGGAAGACAATTATCTTCAGAGATCTTTTGAAATTAAGGAAGCCTGAGTGATGGCTCAAACACCCCTGTGCCAGGACCACCATAGCAACTTCAGACTTTCAGTCGTGCCTTTGGGAATGGTGGCTCCGGACGCCAATCCATTATAAACCTGTGGTAAAAAGACAGGATGTAAAACCCACAAACTGTTCCTCTGCAGAAAGGAAATGAAAACCAAATAGAAAAATCTAACCACACACTCTTCAGTTCATCAAGAGACAACCAGAAAGAAAGCAAGGAAGGGAGATTCTTCCAGATGACAGCAGTCTGTGACACCTGCCTGATTCACACCAATCCAGAAGGAGCTGCAGATGCAGAGCCCCTCTGGAGACAACGCACTTTTAGTTTTGTAAGTCACCTAGGAACTCACAAATACAGGCCAGATATTCCTTGAGAAAGATAAGCTACCATTTCCTGCTTAAATAGAAAGCCCCATTATACACTATCAGGATATTAAGCAAGACTTTTCATGCAAACATTGAGTTAGGTGAAAATCTCTTCCCCATAAACAATTCAGTGAATTCTGTCACCACTTTTTTGTTTTTCACTGGTGCAAAACAAAAGAAGAAAATGCCCATCTGCTCCAAAGCTGTTCGCTGGATATATTCAAAATACTGGATGTTATGGTTGATTTTGAAAGTAGGATTCAATGTCACCTCTCTGTTCTGCAAGGGGCAGTTTCTCTCAGAACCCAGTGAGAATATTCACATTAATGACTTGAAACTCATTCTCTAGAAAAGTCCCCCATGCTTTGTTTAAAATTCATTGTTTCTTGTCAACTCATTCACTAGAATATTAATAGAAGGAAAACATATAAAAGGAAGAAACACAGCTGACAGGAATTTGGTTAAAAATTCAAACCAATATTCACAGGACTTTTCAATTTCCCAACTCTAGGTTGCATAATTTTCGATACACAGGCCGTGAAACAGGCCTGAATTCTTAATGCTATTTTGAAAAGAAAAGACATGATGATTGTTTTGGCAGATTCTTGATTTTCTTTTTAGCTCACTGTAAAGTTATGATTGAAAATGCAAAGAGGCATCACAAAAACAAGAAAGGAGACAAAGAACAGAACTTTATGCAGGAGAAATGAGCCTGCATAGCCAAAAGAACAAAAAAATTGTGTTTTTCTTAATACAAGTTTGGATCCAAAGCAAGCACAGTCAAGACTGAATGGTGCACAATCCCATTTACCTTCAGTGATGCTCTATAGGGGTGAGAAGACTGCTGATAAGGCAAGTGGCTTAGAAACCCCCTGTGGGCTCCTCTCACACATCTATGATTTTCATTGGACTCCACACTCCAGGGGTGAATGATGACTGCCCTGGTGACCAACCCAATAAAGCATCCAGAGCCTATAACTAACTTGATACCATTGTATATATTTCCATTAGACAAAATAAACACTTATGATCTAGAGTAATATCATTCTTAGTGATAGAATAAAAGAATAGGTAGGAAAGGTGGGAGGGAGAAATTACTGAAGTAGTTAATAACAAGGAACTAAACTGCAATTACACAGATTACTAATACCCCATTAAAAGGTGACAAAGCCACACTGAATTAGCACCCAAACACTTCCAATAGGCATGAATTTCACCACCAGAGCTCTCCTTACCACAGGCTCTGTAAGCAGCAGAAGACTTGTCCTCACAGATAGCATCTGCTCTCTATGCAGCCCCTGTTTCTCTCTAACCATAATTGAGAAAATCACCAGCAATCAGAGGAAGTCAGCTGTTCCCAGCCCATAATGAAACAGGGCTGGAGCAGCTGTGCTGCATCTTTTTACAATTACCCATCCTCCACCTCTCTAACTAATAACAATTTCATGAAGAATAAACCTTGCTACACCTGAAGTACTGTAAAATAAAGGGAAGCCCTGGCTCTACTTCACAAGTAGCAATGAAGGTACAGCACCAAAACAAGCACCTTACTGGATCCCTTCAGTCACTGTTAGGGCTGTTAAAATACCACCTGTAAGAGAAGCTGAGATGTGATCTGGCAGCACTGGTACAGAGAAAAATAACACATACCTCGGGAGGAAAAAAAAGTGCTTTTGAATATGCAAAGGCAGCAAAGTAGGAGTAAAATGAGAGATCTCAGCAATGAGCCCTACTTTATAGGAGACAACAGGACTTCCCTGAATTATTGCTTGAATTAAAGCAGGGGGATGACATCTAAAGATATTAATGAGGACTGAAGTAAAACAAGCAGTGTACTAAAGCTATCTCAAGGCAATTTCATATATAAGGAAGACAAACTGAGGAAAACCGGTTGCCAAAGGGAATAAAATGACAGTCGATAAAGTACTGGAAGTACTAACTCTGACCAAAAAACTCATTGTGAATTGCAAACAGGGGCTTTAAGATAGTTGTTTCTCCCTTTTGTGCTTTGTAACGTGAACACAGAGGCTTGATGTGACTCTGTTACTCCAAATAAAGGAAAGGCAGTGACGGGAGAGCAACTTGTGTTCTCATACACATACCAAGACCATATAAGACAACCTGAAAAAAAAACCCAAACACTGTAAACAGCAGTAACCAAGAAAATAAAAAGCAGAGGATATTTCACTCAGTCTTTATCCAAGGACAAGCAGTTAACCAAGATCACTGCAACTGTTTGGGGGCTGGAACATGACTCACAGTAATTAAGCTCACCAGTATAGGCCAGAGCTAATATCCCTCATGGAAACTGCAGCTGCAATTTCAAATAAGCAGAGCACAACCATCTGCACTGGAGTCTGGCTGTGACAGCTGTGTTTCAAGACTTCTTCAGACTTCCAACATCCTTTTAGCCATCTTTCATCTGCCATGCAATTCCTCTCCCAGAACACAGCCCCTTGTGAGAATGCCAGGAAAAATGAACTGCTGAGTGTCAACTTAATGCAGGGAAAGGTTAGGGCCAAATTCAGCACCATCCTCCATGCAGGGCATGATCAGAGAGGAGCAGGATATATAGTGAGCTAGTTCAGCAGTGCTTCCTTCACTATATAAGAGAGGACCACTGAAGCCCTCTTCCTTCCTAGCTATGGTCCCTCCTTACACACAGCATCTCATATCAGCCATGTCCTGGCACTACTCTCCCTTTTGGGAACATAAGATCAGCATGAAGAAGCAGCAAGGAGGAGTTCATCCATAGAACACTGGGCCACTGATGGACAGATGAAGATGGGGCAGCAGTGCCCAAGCAGTCCTGATCCTCAGTGTTTGCAAACAGTGGCTCAAAGTGAGACCTATCATCAGCACATTAGCACTGTATGGGCCATAGCTCCAAAAGGAGGTCACAGCAGTGTTAAAATACCCCCCAGAGCACTGTCTGGTGGTGTTATTAAATCAGCCTTTCAGCAGCATTGCCACAGTAGGTGCCTGTGACACCCAGAAGCCCTCCCTGTTGGGCTGACAGCAGTTTTGCTGTGTGGTTGCCAGTGAAATCCATTAGAAATGGTGTCTGAATCCGACCCAGCTCACCCATTGCACCCCACCCCACATGCACATACTTCTGCAGAAGGCAAAATGCTCTTCAAGGAAAAAAAACCCAAATTTTTAGTTGTGTGCTTGGAGGGACCACTTCACTGGTGAGAAGCATTTGTAGAGATTCTCCCCAGAATAAAAATTTACCAGCACAAAGTGCAGGCTCCCCAGCTGCTAAAATCCCCATTGCCAAGCGTGGTGCCCTCCGAGCTCAGCACAGACAGGACAGGTCCCTGGGTACACATCTGCAGCAGCAGAGTGAAGTCTGTATAAACCACTGACCCATTATCAGGGGTAAAATTAGCTCCTGTTACTGACAGCATCTATCACTCATTCCTAGTCTAATCTCTACCAAGGGAAGGATTTACAAGCAACAATGATGAAAGAGAAAAGGGAAGGAAAAAAAAAAATCAAAGTGATACAGAGGGGAGAAAAATATCAAAGCAAAGATAACAAAAGCATTTGTGAGGCTGTAAGAAACAAAATACATTATATTACAGGGACCAAGGGATCCTTATCATGCCCAGATAAGATTTTCATTCAACGTGTTGGGAATTCTTTTTTAACTGCTTAGGAAGATTCAAATACATTGCCAGGTACCTCCAGCTCTACCAGGACTTTCTTTTAGCCATGCATCATTGCAGCAGCTTGTCTCAATAAAAATCCTAGGGAAACAAATACAATGGGAAGCACATCAAAAGGACACTGATGTTGTAAGAACCTTTCTGAAGAGGTACAAAAACTAAAGGTGGGGAAAAGTTAACACTCAGATTTTATGTCAATGTTATCCTTTAAGAGGTTTGTTAAGTCTTTAAAAAGGGTTTATTAAAAACCTATCAATCCCAGAATAATCAGTTGTGATGAACCTAACCCACAGATCACTGGGTAGAAGACTATTAGCACGTGTTAGTAAATGACTACATAATGCAGAAATTAATGAGCCATTATGAAAATGTTTCTTAAAATATGACCAGGAGAAGAAAGCAAACCACTGACAGTGCTGTTTTCTAGCTCCCAAGTAATCTTTGCTCTGTTTGCCCTTAATAAACCTCTTCATTTCTTGTCAGAATTAATCACTTTCGAAATAAAACTTCTGGATGTTCTATTCACTGAGCAGCCTACAGGACAGCCCTCATCCTTCCCTGAAAGCATGCAGCTCCTGCTAACTCCACTGGAGTGACAGGTACCTCAGTCACCCACACTAACATCACCCAGTGATGAACAGTGTGATGAAAACGTGTCTTTTATGCCCAGGTCTCAGAATACCTGATCAAAAATTATCAATGGAGCTGTACAGCAATCCATTCACACAGCTCCTGCTGAAATTCCACTGCTCCTTTTGCCATCAGTGCACCAGAAGAAGAGTCAGCCCTGAACTTCCAACCTGACTTCATTTCATGTAGCCAACTTGAGATGTCAGGGGCCTGTCTGAATGAAATTATAGAGGTGAAGAAAGCAAATAGAGCAAAGAGCCTGTTCTGTCCCTGAAGCTTCTCTGTAGGCAAGTCTCCCAAGAGGTTTCTCTAAGCTTTACAGGAGTCTTCTGCTCCTGAGCACCCATTTGGAAGTGAATTCCTGTAGGATGTAGGCTGATGGGAGCTGGGAGGCAGAGAGCCCAGTACTCACAAAACATACCTGCGGGAGCAGCTGCAATGCCAGGTCTCACCACGAAGAGCAAAGAGCAAATGTGTCGCTGCCTTGCCACCCAATAACGCTCCCCTCATTCCTCTCCCTCCTCTCCTGGCAACGAGAAGGCATCGACATCTCTCTTGAAACAACATTGAAATGAATGTGAGGAAATTACCCATTTGCTAAGAGAGGCTATATGTATGCATATGTGTTTGGGGAAGTCTAATTTGCATTTCTGGGCCTCAGAGTGTCCCTAATAGAATTTGCAGTGGGTTGTGACAATTGCCATCCCAGCTAATCAACTATAATAAATAGCTCTGACTGAGCAGATGACTCTCCTACGGCACTGTGGTTATCAGAGGGATCGGTCTTGATTTGAGACTCCATTCATCAGCCCTGCTAACAGGATTGTGCAGAGAGTGATATTTGACAGTAGCATTTTCGAAATTCCTAAATGGAGAGTGCACATTGAGAGAGACAAGATGGGTGTTTCCATTACGTTGACTGTACAGGATGTCTCGCCAGTCCCTGCTTCCCACCCAGCAACAGACTGATGGACACATGCCATTAGAGAATGTGGTGGCCACCAATTCCTTCTTGATTTGTTTATCTATAAGAATGGTGAATTCATTTTAGGGATGAAGGGTGGCATAAACTCAGCAGTAGCTTGTGCTCCTGGGTGTATATCACACTGACAAGCAGCTCTGAAGCTCTGCCTGGAGAAGGCAGTGATGGCAGGAGAGCCCTGGGGGACAGCTAAACACTCGTGCAGGGAGACAGCATGAGCTGCTGCAGAACCTTCCTGCAGCCCTGGGCAAAGGGGTTATCAAGGACTAAAGGCCAGAAAGGACCTCCTGATTTAGTGATCCATGTATCCTGCAGGCAGAAACATTGTCTAATCTCAGATATATCCCCTTAAAACCAGTTTGGTTTCTAGACCCCCACCACTCCCAACGGGCACCCTCACCACACGTTCAAAGGGCAGCAGCAATCCCTCTCAACTTTTGCTTTGTTAGGCTGAATGTCTGAGTCTCTTTAACCTCTACTCAGAATAAAAACCCAAGTGAGTTCTTTTTGCAGCTGGGCCAAACTGAACTCATCTTCCTTGGTCACGTAGGGAGACATCTTTGTACAGTAGCATTAACACTTCTCTGTTTATACTAGAAACACCATAGTGGATACATTTCAGATTTGCATTGGAATAACCTCCCTTTGGTAACTCTTCGAATGCACCTTGATAATCCCCAGATTCATGAGTGGCTGCAGCAGCTAAGGGAGGGATTCCAGTCTGATTTACACTGCAACAGGACTCAGGCTGCGTGGCAGACCACAGCCATGGCAGAGAGTGGGTTTTTGCTCAGGTCCTGTTAAAGGTGAGTCTATTCCTTGCAAATGCTCGCCTTTTTCCACCTTCCCAGGAACTTCTAGATCACTGAAGCTCACTCCAGTTTGCCTCCACTTCATAAAAATGCAGAGGGATTCACTCACACTTGGAAAAGCTGTGAGGAAACAAGCAGTTTAAACAGTGAGAGAGGTAGAACTGGCCCTCTGTAATATGGGCAGGTGAGACCTGTTTGCTGTGAGAAAGCTGTCCCACAGCAGATTAAGCCTATGATGAAGTGTTAATGACAGATATATTAATTATCATCACCACATCCCAAGACCTGCACAGTTTTTGAGATATGGTTGAGAACAACTTTCAACACAAAAATATGCTCTTCCATCTCCTGGGAGGAGAATAATGCAAAGCCATTTTCTCCCTCTGTCAACAGCACGGGCTGAGAGATTAATCAGATACAGCAGATTGGTTAAAGGTAGGATAAAGAAACCCTTTTCCTGGCCTGGCCTGGCTGTGCAGCAGGCAGGTACCCAAGTTCCCATGGCACATGGGCAGCAGTGACCACTCCTCCCTGCTGCAGCCTCCAATCCGGCGGCCTTGGAAGGTTGATGTCTCCTGACAAAGAACAGGGAAGAGGGACAGATAAGAGCAAGACAAAAAAAGCAGGAATGAACAAGTTCTCTCAGACTCATCCATCCAGGCAGAACATTTTGCCCTAGATTTTGTAAACAACACAGCAGAAAATGGTAAATCGTAAAAGTTTAAGTCATCCCCTGCATTCCTCCCACCTTCCTGGAGCCGTTGCCTTTGGCTGAAACAAAGGGGACGTGAAATATACTGCAAAAGGCTTCTCAGCTCATGCTTGCTTGTTCCACAACGGCCTTGAATAGCCACAGGGCTGCAAGTTGCTGTCCCGGTGTGAAACCAGAATCTCTGAGAATCCTCTTCCGAGACAGCCCCATGTTTATGGGACAGAGGGGAGTGAGGATAGGTCAGCAAGGAATAGAGGAAGGAAAAATGTATTTAAAAACATAAAAGAAAGGAGGGAAGCTTATTCTGCAAGTCAAAAACAGCTTGGCATTTCCAAGTTAAATACAAGAGAAGCCTCTGTCCCCATGCTTCATTGTAACACTGTTGCTCTAAATCCCCTTTTATCCCTTTAATTATGCATGAAAAAACCACACGACCTCCCTGCTCGTACGCTCAGCCTAGCAGTGGCTCACAGTGCAGAAGGCTCATTATACAGCTTTAGAGGGGCTCAGTGCTCTGAATTATTTAAATCTCCATTAAGCCTCCACTATGGCATATCTATGTGATAAACGGATCAGGTGCTGCTGGATTTCTCCCCTGGCCAACCCACTCTCCCTTCTCCTTCCCCATCTCTCTTCTTCCTCCTTCAAAACTCAGTGGGAAGGGAGATAATTGCCAAGAGGAAAGGAGTTTGCACTCATGCTGTCAAATGTTTCGTTGTCATTTAAAAAAGGCCAACTGAGCCAAGTAATAAAGACACTTAATCAGGATTAGCACTAGAGGGCACGATAAGGTGGTCAATGCATAACTAGTTTAATGGCCATTTTATTATTTAAATTAAATAAAACTTAAATTATTATGTTTCACTTAAGCAGTGTGAATGCCCTGTCCCTGTTCCCACAGCACCACTGCAGAGGCACATAGAAGAAAGGGTGTCTTGCTAGAGACAGGGGTAGTCATGATGAGAAAGCTCTGTACACCCAGTACAGATGGGGGGATGATCTGTTTTGTCCTCCCCATTTTCTTTTTGCATGCCCACTGTTCTATCATAAGGAGAGAAATGGATCAAGGAGAAGGTAGGAAAGGTGGACTGAAGGATCTTAGAGCACAGTCAAAGCACGAGGGATTTTTAGAAGAGCCTTCTGGTCCCCCCTAAAAAAGCCGGGGCGGGGGGGAACAAAAAACAATGACAGTAAAATATAGCAGTCCCTGCAGCTTCCCTGGGAGCATGAGAGGTCACCCCAGATAAAGGATCCATAAAGTGAAGGGCAAGATCTGTTCTCCTCAGAGAAAGTTTCCTGCTGCCACAGACCTCTTCTAGCACGAAGGGATGGGGAGACAGAGGCAAAAGCAAACTCCTCGTACTGCCATTCAAAACACCCCTTCATGGCACGAATAGACAGCACCACAAGGGCAGAAAAAGCTCAGGTTAACACTTTTGGTTTCCTTGGTTTCTTGCTGCCAGGACAAGCAGGCACAGATGACATCAAGTCTGGGTACTTAGCAGCTACAATGTTTGGAAAAGAAATAACAGAAGCTCTAGGCAGAAACACTTTCAGAATACTTTTGGATTGGGGAAAAAAATCCTTTTTAATGGAAAATATTGACAGCTGCTAATATACCTTCTTTTCCATCTCAACACTAGAAAAGATGAAGAATGTCATGGTCCTTCCCATCACATCCCATCGCTGAGGACCAGGGCAAGTTGATAGTGAGCTTGGTAACCACGGGCCTTGATACCCATGAGAGTTCATCATCACAGCACACTCAGCTCATCAAGAGCTGTGCAGCACCTATGTACCATCACAAGGCACACACATCTGCCACCTAAGGCACAAAAGAGTCACACAAACACACCCCAGTAAAAGAAACATTCAGAGCAAGGTGCTCCACAATGGTTGGTAAGGGAAAAAAACAAAAAATACACTTATTTCATCAAATACACAATTCCCTACCCCCCAAAAAAAGGATTTAGCTCCTGTTCAACCACAAGTTTCCTGAATAAGCATGGATAAGTCCCAGATCTCCAGAGGCTTTGGCTCCTTGGCTGCAAGATGGAGATAAGAGTCCATCTGTTACCTCTCATGGCTGGAGCATGGCGAGGGGATTTTGGAGGCTGAGATAAATGGTGAGGTCTCCTCACAGTCTCAGGAAGCACTGCTGAACAAGGCAGGATGCAGGTGGAGACAAGGAGGAGCATTCAGTTATTTGTTTGTGAAAGAAACTGGAATATATGCTGAGGAGGAAAGAAAAAGCCTTTGGTGTTAAAAATAACCTCTGCCAGAAAGAAAAATTAAAGACCGCTTATTTTAAAAGTTTCTCTCCATATTTACTTGAGTTAAGTGGAGGCAGCTCAGTGGCAGCATTTTCATAAGACTTGAGAAATAGATGCCAGGACTCTAGAGACAGGTTTCACTAATGTATCATTCCCTTCCCCTCCCAGTCTCTGAGAGATACGTGTTGCTGTGACATCTTTTACTAGAATTTACAGAGCAGTCATCCTGTCAGGGATGTGAAGGCAGCCTTGCTGCCAGAAATCTGCTGTCAAGCCTGTGCTACATTCAGGAGGCAGCAGTTAACCTTGTTTTCAAGCCACGGTTTCTACCTAGAGAGGCAATGAAGACAAAGAAAAAGCCCAGTCTGCCCCATTTCAAGCTTCAAGCTGTTTCTGCAAGAGGACTACTGGCTGTCTGCTTACATCACCAGTTTTATAAAACTACTATTCATTTTGCTACCCTGGCAGTGCTTATTTCTTCAAGATGCAGGAAAGAGATTAGCGTCAGGTATCCTGTTCCTGGCTCCACTTTTGGTTCCTCCTGTGTTATCTTTGAGGTTTGGGGGGAAGCCAGACCTCTTCTGCATCTGTGGCAGTGCTGGGGCTGCCCTTGCCCTCCCTCTGAGTCTCAGTTTATCTCAGTCTTGCCAATTCCCACCTGTATTTTTAAAAACAACATGAGTCAGGCATGAGTCAAAAGTTCTAAAATGTAAGGAACTGGCTTAAAATTCAGGCTGCATTTTAAAGAGGAAGGTGCCAATTTTTATTATTTTTTGGATGTGAAATTTCCATCAGTGACCTGTAGGTGCTGAGACTTATTTAAAAATCTGAGATTGACAGTAAATATACAATATTTACAAGCAGGAATCACCTGCATTTTCTTTTGCTGACAACTCAACTAACTTAACTCTATCAAGACAACTTTTCCTAGGGAAACAAAAAAAACAGAAGGCATTGCCTCCCATTAATAATAAAGCCAGAATAATAATAATTAGGCCAGGAGGGGCACTTGGACCTCAGGGCTTCACTCAGACCAGAGCTGAGGGGCTAGGCCAAGGAGAAGGGCAACCTTCTCTACAGTCCCCCCATGCATCCTCCTGGGCAGCCAGTGTGCCCATGTGCTGCTCCCAACTTGCAGCAATTGATCACACATAAGTGCTTTGAGATGGATAACCAGAGAAACTTCAGTATTAAAAGAAAGCCACTATCAGTTTCTAATGCAATTAACAGCCCCCTGCCAAGGGAGCCAATAAGAGCACTTCATCAGGCCATTATAACCCTGGAGGGTAGAGAGAGGCTGCCACGGTAACTCCTTTAATTGCCCTTAATGTTTCATTAAACACAATTACATTTAAACCTAAACTGTGCCATTTGTTGTGGTTTTAATTAGACAAAGGGCAAGATGAAAAGATTGGATTAATCCTCTTCTTCCCCTCTGCCAGGGTCTGGCCGCAGTCTGAAAATGGGTTGACATAGGAAGGAAAGCAAAGAGGGCCCAAGAACATCCACAAACGCACACACATGGTGGAGAACAGCAGACTTCAAAGAGGGGACAAGATGACAGTGGACTTGAACTCATCAGGCTGTCCCTGATGAGGAAGGCAAAGCAGTGGAAGTGCCCTTCCACAGACTTTGCAGCCCCCCTTCTCCTACCCACCTGCCTGTTAGCATGCAAGCCCCTCCCGAGATCCGAGACCCCTCCAGCTCCACCAAGGCTGTGCTGAGGTCAGGATTCCACAGGTGATTTACTTAGGTCAGTGCAGCTCAGACCAGGCGTGGGGGGCTTCCAACTACAGCCCAGCCTGAGCAGTCGCTGGGGCAGAGTGGAGGAGCATAGGTGGGAGCTCAAGGGGGACACTGGGCTGAAGAAAAGGCACCCCCTACTTCCATAGTCACATTGCTAAGTGTGAACATTCCTTGAGCTTGTGCAGATCATAGTTCTCCATTTTATCCCTTTGAATTCACTTCAGCAATTTCCCTTGTATGTACCCTGCTTTACACATTTAAACTGTTGATTAAAGTCTCTCCAAGTTTACCAGCTTGTTTCCATGACCTGCTCTGGTAGCCTTTGCAAGGAGAGCTGGCAGCACTCCTCTGCTCTGAGCCTTTCTTCCAAGTCCTTGCTACAGCTCCAGATTTTTGTTTTTGTTTTAAATACAGTTCTGCAGTTTCTTTGGCACAATCAGTAATTCCCACAGCCACACTTGTTACTGATGCCTTTCCTCTGTTGGAGAGATGCATCAGCCCAACACTTCTGAAGAGAGGCTACTATGCTGGATGTACACAGTCCCATATGCTTGTAAAGCCATTCTTGAAATACACACACACAAAAAGCATACAAGCATACAAATATTTTAATAAAAAGGAAAACCATTCTTTTCCCTTACTGAATCTATTCAATACTTGCTTAAATATTGCTTCTAAATTAGGTCTAAAGCTCAAATGCTGAAACTCCGCACACATTTGATGTGTTTGGTTGTCTCCTCCATCTTTTCTGAGCTTTTCAGTGACTTAGAGGGAAAAGAAAAGCAGATTTAGCTGCAGTGCCACACATGCAAATCAGAATAAACTCCTGAAATTCTGCTATGAGCAGAGATTTATGATACAATTAACATTTTTGTTGGTTTCTAATGACTTCTTTCTTACTTTTTGAAGCTGACAAGAGAGTAGGAATAGCCACAGGGTATAATCAGACTGTCTGCAAGGTGAAAGGGAAATGAAGCAGAGCAGAAAGGGACCCTCTGAAGCAGGCAGGTATCATTATAGTCTCTTTGTGGGAGCATTAGCACCATTGGAGGGCACTCAGGCACCACTGGAACAAGAGCAGCATAAGAACTTGAATAGAACCGAGGAGAAGATGAAAAGAATGAAACAGGCACTCAGTGACAGGTCTGAATGGTCTCCTTTGTGCCACAAGACTTGCTGAGATTTTGCTATCTTTTGACAAGTGCCAAAACTCCACAAGTCTAATCCAAAGACTACATCTGTCAACAGGAAGCCTCCCATTAACTTCAGGGAAACTTAGCCCAAGCCAAGGTATAATAGATCATGTGCCACCATTACTGGGAAATAAGAGAAATCCATCTTCGAATTCTCACTACTAATTTTCAGCAATTTTTCACAATATATCTTAACATCAGAGTGTCTACTCACATAATAAATCAATGCTTTGGCAGAGCTGCGAGTAAAATGAGGGGATGGAGCAGATGAGAAAGATGGTAGAAAAAATGTGTATCATTGCTGAGAAGGAAGTAATTGAAGCCAGCACAAGGTCCCCTTTGGTCCATTAACACTCCTAACTGTGCTGCAATGGTACACAGTGACCTCATCAGTCGTGGAGACAAAACCTTAGCATCACCACTTGAGAGGGAACTGAGGCACGGATTAGGAGGCTAATTAACATTGCAGCAGAACAAGTGCTGTACATGCAAACAGGGCCAGCTCATAACACAAAGCAGAGATGGCAGACTTTGGGTGGGAACCTGCATTTGTGGAGAAAGCTACCAGTCTTACTAAGTGGTCATTCATTGACAGCCAGCTGAAAATGAGCCAGCAGTGTGCTCAGGTGGCCAAGAAGGCCAGCAGCATCCTGGCTTGTATCAGGAATAGCATTGCCAGCAGGACTGGGGAAGTGATCATCCACCCTGTACCCTGTGCTGGTGAGGCTGCACCTTGAATATTGTGTTCAGTTTGGGGCCTTTCAGTACAAGGAAGACATAGAGCTGATGGATCTTGTCCAGAGAAGGGAAACAGAGCTGGGTAAGGGTCTGGAGCACAGGGGTTATGGGGAGCAGCTGAGTGAACTGGGGCTGTTGAGTCTGGAGGAAAGGAGGCTCAGAGGAGACCTTATCACTCTCTACAGCTCCCTGAAAGGAGGTTGTAGTGAGGTGGGTGCTGGTCTCTTCTTCCAGGTAACAAAACGTTAGGAAATGGTCTGAAGTTGCATAGGGGAAAGTTTAGACTGGATATTAGGAAATATTTCTTCCCAGAAATCATTGTCAAGAATCGGAACAGGCTGCCCAGGGAAGTGGTGGAGACACCTGGAGGTATTCAAAAGACGTGGATGTGGCACTTAAGGACATGGTTCAACAGTGGACTTGGCAGTGTTGGGTTTACAGTTGGACTTGATTTTAAAAGTTTATTCCAGCCTACATGATTATGTGATTCTGTGATTAGGCTAACTACTAGGAGACACAATATCATTGCATGGGGAAATAAGTGCCACCAGTATCCCAGGGAGGAAAAAGCTAGACTTCCACTCCAAGGCTCTGGACAGAGAAGAGCACACTGGCTGAGGGAGCACAGTGCTATGGGGTAGAAACACAGGAATTTGAAGCAGTCAAAAACAGCAGAGCAGGTTTCAAGCTGGCAACTCCCTGTTACTACATGTGCACTTCAGAGCTATTTAAAAAAAAATAAATGAACATAGGAAACATATCTAATGTGTCATTTCCAATTTACTCCTTCATTCTTCTATTTTTCTGTTTTCCTATAAAAACAGCTGTAAGTGGTCCAGTTAGAGCATTGCTGCCTCTTCACTTCCCTGCAGCCCCTGTGGCAGCTTCTTTCCTCTCAGAGGAAGGAACGCGTCTTCTGACCATCGCTATGGCCAAGACAACCCAACATTGGTGTGATGGTGTTACATAACAGAAAAAATTTGCAGGAGTGGGAGGCTGACTGCCTGTAGGAAAGTTCCACCCAATGTGCACATTGCTCCTTCAATTTCCAGCTTTAAGGGGTGACCCTTAGGTTTGAGCTTTGGGGAGCAAGAGGGAGTGAGGGGCAGCAGGGTACAGGGGAGTGCGGAGAACAGCTGTTAAGCTCTTACAGATAATAAATTGAATAGCTCTGAAATTGGACCCACAAGGATAAAAGTGTTTTTAGTGCCTATAAGACCGACTATAAACTCAATCTGTCAGACAGCAGCAGCTGTTAAAGATAATGGTCCTGGTAAATTTAACTTCCGAACTGCCACAAAGGGACTAGTGTGATGTTAAGTTTCTCCCTTCTTTGAAAGGGGGTGAGGAGAGAAAAAAAAAAAAGCATCAAAAACCCACAAGATCTTACACATGCATCTCCAGTCAGCTAATCAAAAACTTGCTTTGAAGAGCAAGGATGGGCTGTGCCCCCACAGGAGAGAAGAGATCTCCCCAAGGCTTTTAGGCAGATGAATACCTCAGGGCTGCTTTGATAGGCTTCCACAAATGATACCAAATATTTGCTAATCAGCCAAGGTCAGCAGGGAAAGAAATGACTCTCTACTCTGAAGCTAGGCATCTCCTAATTATTTAAGTTCATGCTGTGACTTTGTCATAAGCTCTAAGCAAAGAAAAGCTCTAGCTGGACTACCCCTGAGCAGATGGTGGCTCAGAAGCATTCCCTTTCCCTCCATCCTGCTTTGCCCTGGAAGAGAACAGTCCTTCATCTGCACCAGGTACCTTTGGGACTCATGATCCTTCCCCTAGGAGCTGCCCTGCTCAGCCTCGGAACAGGGTGCATCAGGACAAGATAAGACCAGCCACGCTGAGAGAAGCCCAGAGCTGGCACAGCACAGGGAGGCAGCACACACTCCGGCTGCTCTTTGCCATGGATGCACTTACCCGCTCACAGCAAAGTGCTGCTTGTGCCAAGTGTCCCACTAAAACCCTGGGAATTCTATTATTGAACCCAGCAGTGCCAGGGCCTGGCCCACAGAGATCAGACAGAAATCTCTAGATTGACAGTAATTCTTCAAAACCTATTTTCCCTGCCAAGCAGGTAATACAGCATGATTGAGAACGAGTTGTATAGAGGCCACTGTTCCAAAAAAGCCATTTGTAGCAAATGTTTTTAATATGACAATGAAATCTACTTATGCAAAGGCAGCAGCATTTGGCTACAAGAACAGAACAGCCCAGTTAACTTCACCTGACAAAGCAACTATTGCAACCACAACCACCACCAGGTTTCTACAGAATAAAGCAACCAACCTGAAGGGTCCTGGCAAGAAGCGAGGAGAAGGGCTGGCCTCTCTGCACTGCCTGCTCACCCCTGCCCAGCTCCATCCAGCCACACTTCCAGCATGCCTACTTCTCCAGCCCCAGCCCTTCCAGGGCACACTGCAGGGATGCGAACCTTTCCTTAGCACATATTCCCAATATCTTGCTTGCTTCAGGATTAGAGGAGGGTTTCATCTTGAGAGGTTTTATTTACAGCTCATTTTTCAGCTGCCTGAGTGGGACTCTCGCCACGTTGAGGGAAACCTGTAAGTGACCTTTACCAAGGAGACAGGGAAGAAGTTCTTTTGGAAATGTTTTCATTCCAAAGGGAATGAGATCCCTGTGAAATTATTTATCACTGCAACCATGTACAATACATCTTCTGTGACAGTTGTCTACCCCTTCCCAGCACCGAACCTGGGAACTTTACTCCCAAGAACATCCAAGATTGCAACAGGAGCTCCCCTAAAGTGATATCCCAGGCATCAGCAGCTCTGTGCACATAGCAAACACTGGTGATCATTGTTTTCCCTCCACAATTCTTTCTGCTCTCAGAAGGAAAAAAAAAGGGGGGGGGGGGAGCTGAAAAAAAAAAAAGCCTCTCCAGGCCTCCGGGTTAAACTGTGACCTAATTCAATCCACACTGCTGTCCATTATTACCAATCCAATTATTCCAGACAGGTTAACTCAGCTTTAATTTATGTCAATCCAATTACCTTTTTTTTTATTATTTATTAAATAAAAAGATCACTTCATTCTTTGAATGATTTATGAATACTGGGTCAGCCTCCCATGGAAAGGGACCTGGGAACACTCAAGGTCAAGGTTGGCCTCATGCAGGAAAACCCTCACAGAGTTTGTAGGGAGACCTTCACTCACCTTGTCTCCCTTTTTTGTATTTTAATTGGATATCTCATACAAGAGCCTATGGCTTCCAGGACTGTGCTCAGTGAGCAGGAATGGTATTCCGATTGCAAATATGTTTCAGCTGAAGTGAAAGGCACTTAAATTAACTAGATCTCCTTGTCTGCTGTGGAATAATGGGAGGACTGAACACAAAGCTTTCCCATTCAGGGGATAAAGGAATCCAAGATGGAGATTTTTCAAAGGCATAAAGGGGATTCAGGTATCTAACTCCCACAAACATCCACTCAGTTCTCCTTTGTTAGCCTTCTCCAGAAGTCAACAGTGGGCATGTTTTAAACAACCCTGTCACTGCCTTCACTCCTACTTTCAGTCATTGCCAGGGTTCCGGCAAACCTCTCTGAGCAATGAACTGGTCTCTGTTAGGGTGGTGTTAAAACATTCTCAGCAGCTCCTCCTCAGCTGGGTACGAAGCCTCAGCCTCTCTGCCACCAGTGTCAAGACTGAGGCATCATGAGATGCTTTGCTTTCTTACACCTTTAGGGCTGAGAGGTGTTCCACCGCCCTCCAAGCAGACACTCTGGATGACTCAGTTCAACTCCCACTTCTGTCACTAATCCACCCTAGCACCTTGGCAAACTCCTTTTGACTCACACACCCTGGTTTCCTCTCCACAGAGCCACTCAGCCGCTCTGCTCCCCGCCCACGTGCAACTTGCACCAGCCAGTACAGCCCCTACCAGGGAGCAAATGAAACCCTGACCCTACAGCCTTTTGACTGAATATTTCCCTGACTCCTAGAAAGGCCATGAGCAGAGGTAGTTAAGTCTTTAACATGTATTTCTCAATTATTTTTCCCCTCTGCTTCTAATTAGGATAAAAAAAGTTTTACTTTTTTCTTTTTTTCTGTCCAGCTAAACTTTCCAGGCAATCTCAGCTGCTACAGCAGCAGAGTCAGAACTGCAGATAACTTGGATCCCAGGCCATTTGCAAGGCTTTAAGTTAAAACCTTGAGAAGTATCTTGACAATAAAAAAAAGTTGCTGAAGTCAGAGAGATCCAGTTTCCCAAGCCCAATTCCAGCAGGCAGGAAGATGCACTCTACATGGAATGGTGCTTCCAAGGGAGCCCTGGAGCAGAGCCCCAGGGGTTAAGGCCACAGAGGCATGCTGAGTCACAGGGAAGAGGATGTAAATCCTAACTGCATCCAGATGGTGCAATGAAGAGAAGAGAGGTTTCAAGGATGAAGAGGGAAAAACCACCCTAAATCAAAAATGAAATTTTAACCAGTCTCCTTCACCTCCTTAGCTGAATGGACCAAGGATTACCTACATCTCAGTCTTAGTCAGACAGTTGGACAACAGGGCTGTGCAAAACCATCTCTGTCAAGGACAACTCAACAAATCCTCTGCCTGAAACAATGTCCAGACCTACAAACACTGAATCACTTCAGTAACCCAGCCAGTGTGTCCTCAAGGAAGAAAAGCCAGACACTGAGCTGGAGGGATATCCCACAATGCCAGACACCCTCCTCTGGGCAGAGTCACTTCAAAGCAATGCCTTTCAGAGTGAGGATCCTTTGATAAAAGGCAAGATGTTACCTCACCCTTTCTCAATCTCTTTCTCTTGCCTTTTCATCTCCATCCTACCCAGTAACTCCAACAGCCTGGACAGCATCTGTTCCCCATCCCTCCCACATTACCTTGGGAATGGGATGGTCCCTTTTTCCCAAATACAGCTTTTTATCTAATATCCTAAGAATAGTTATCTGGGTGCACACATTACTTGTCATTAACTAGATAACTGCCATCCTACCCCAGCTTTAGATGAGGACACAAGAAAACCTGTAGTAGGCTACTAATGGAGTATTCAGTTCACAAAGACACCACGTGGAGAAGGACTTAGAACCTATTTAGTACAAAGTTAAGTGCTGCATAATGAAAATACTAACATGCACAAGCTGGCTACATTATTCCTTTCCTTGCCCTCCAGCTGTGCCATCAACAAAGTACCTGAGAAACTGGAATTTTGCTCTACAGCTACAATAGATGTCCATGTGCTGCTCTTGAGGACTTTTTTAATGCTCCTTTGTGGAATGCACAGCCCAAATTCATTACTTTCTGAAACAGTTATTGAGTTGTTTGAAAACAGACAAACGAAAACATAACATCAACCAAAAATAATAGTTTGTATAAAGAGAAATGTATTACTAAAGCCAGAGAATGTAAACCTCCCCTTTTTCATGCCACCAAAGCAATGTGGATGGGCTTTCTTTGCCAAAAATGAACAACAACCAAAACAAAGCTAAAATGAGAAGTCCATGCCCACCAAATGTCTTTGAAATTTCCATCCCAAACACCAAGATGACCCCTTGGGCTGGGATAGCATTGTTTCAATTAGTGCTGCTCTGTCCAGCCTAATTGTAAGGGCTGGAAACAGCCAACATTCCCGAAGGGCCAGAGCTCTTTCCCCTATTGTTTTAGGCTCAGCATCTAGAGAGCAAGTGAAGGAGGAGCAACAGTGACAAACACAAGGGGAGCAGCTGTATTCACTTTCCCTAGGGCTATTTTTTGCCAAGTCTTAAAATAATACTGAAATCCTTTACTCTCCTCCCACTATCACAGGCCCCAGGTTTCTTCCAAGTTGTCTATGACCTGGTACTGTATCTCCTAAATCTGACCCCTCCTTTTGAGGACAAAGTCTAATACAGGCAGGTGAAAGAAAAAGCCTCATAGCTCCTGCTGTGAGAAGGCTGCCTTTGGATGAATACTGAAGAGAGTTTGCCCTCTACAAACCAGGACTGGAAACACTTTCAGTTCCAGCCTGAGTGTGAGCTGAGGGGAACCAGTCCTTCGGGATCCCCTCTCTGCCCTTCATTTTGAAATCATCCCTGAGCAGGCTCCAGCTCAGCATGTATTTTCATTTTACCCATGACGTACGCCAGTGTTGGTTTTCTGCCCACCCTCTTCAAAAGCAAGAAAGAGAAGAGGAGACAAAAAAGAAAAAAGTACAGCAAAAAATGATGCTGCTCTCAAGAAATGGCACTTTAGGCAGTTTCCACTACATCAGTAATGACAGTCAATAGTGCCTCCAAGGACTTGCTTTCTTCAATTCAATACTACATTCTGACAGCCAGTTTATTCCTGGGATCCATGAGCCTCTCTTCCAGATTCAATCTTGCTCAGACAATCATTCCTCTGAGGCTTTTATCCAGCTTACAGATAGTACAGCAATACGAGAGCCAAACAGTGAAGAAATCTTACTGCTGCTCTGCAAAAATGCACTTCTTCACTAAGTGGCTTTTCTTACCTGCCAGGGTCACACACAGCACTAAGGAAGTCAGGGGTCACTAGAAATAAAGAAGAGATGCTTAAACAAATACCTCATCCAGGGTTCCACACGGCTTAGGCTTCAGGCAATATTCTCCCTACAGCTTTCCCTCTTAAGAGATTTACCACTATGCTGGCTTGTGAACACATGCAGAGGAGGAAGGCAAGGCAGAGAACGTGACCTTCTAAGAAGAAACCATGATTTAAGGTCTGCAAATCACGTTTCTCTGACTTTGCTGCCTGAGCCTTCCTTGCTGAGATGGTACCCACAAATACCCATCACCAGTTTCAGTGTCTCAGCAAGGAAGGCTCCATCTTTTTGAAAAACTGTCCACCTGCATCACTGAAACATCTTTAGGCAACAATTGTTTTCCTCAGGCACCAAGGAATAAAAACATAGTCATCTTTAAAATAGGCTTAAAGAAGAGAAAGCGTGAACTAAAATACTTAAGGTCAGTGCAGCAAGCCCCTGGCCTTCACCTGCAAATACACAAGCACAAATGCAATATTAAACAGTTACAGGAAAGACCTTCAGGACAGAAATGGGTTCTGCAGAGATCAAGAGCAAGGTCTGTGTCTTGGCAAAAGCAGCCTTTAGCTTCCACACCAAAAAGTAGGTGCTTTGTGTTCATCTCCATTGCTGTCCCACTTCTCACATCTTGATATTTCAGGAAAGCCCACCTCTGCTACAAACCGTGGACAGAGCCTTGTTTTTAAGGCACATTCTGAAAGGACTTGTTCCTGTTGCTGCAGAAGTCTCTTTTTAATGTGCATGCCAGTGGTGGGTTTCTGGGAGGAGCAGTGGGGTCCTTCCCAGCTGGTAAGCCTCATGGGCAAAGAGAGAGCATCACAGTCAATTAACCAGCTGCTCCCAGCTTTGGAAGACCACAGTGGGAATATCATGCCACAGAGTTGCAGTGATGTCCCTGGGGTGCTACTCCTTTCCCTTCTTATATGCCAAAAGCCTTTGATGAGATGAAAGCTGTCTATCAAGGAGCATCTCTCCCACCAGCTCAACTTAGCTCTGCTTAACGTGTCACCATAGCCTCTGCCCTCCTTCCTGCACATCCAGTGCCTGGGGTGAAGGAGTTAACATGAAGCTCACTCACGCTACAGAGAAGCCCCACAGTTGGTGTTGGTCAGTGAGCAGATGAGGGCAAGCCTGGGAAACAAAGAACTGAGATTTTTTTCCTGCACCCTACACCTTAAGCCGACTTCTGCAGCACCGGTAATGGAGCTTTATGCTCCTGAGGGCAAAACTTTCCAGTGTCACAGAAAGTTCACCATCTCAACCTGAGAATTTTAGACAAGGTTGTTGACTAATGAGGTCCAGGGAGGTATGGATTACTGCTGTTTGTACAGCTTTATGGAGGAAGCTGTAAGAGTGCTCAGTAGATGAAATCAGTACATATTTGCACATTAATGTAATTTAACCTGAACTCATTCTATCTTTTAAACCTCTAGAGTGGCAGGGAAGACCCATGAGCAAACAGGCAAGGAATATCTTTATTATGGAAAGGCTAAGGTGACAGTCTGTAACGTGTCAGACAGCTAAGGCTAGGAGGAAGCTGCAGAACCAAGCAAGAAGACTTCAGAAAAGAAATACCTTGAAGGTGTTCTCCACTACAGACACAGAAAAGGAGAATTTTGCCTGGCAAACGCTGTTAAAACATTGTAAACGGACACACCACAAATAACTTGTTTGCATCCTCTTAGAAGGAGCTGCTTTACCAGAAACAGATGTTCACACAAAATCCCCAGAGGCTTCTGAAAATCCCCTGCAGTTAGGAGCTGTCACGATCAGTATTTTGTATAAAATAATGCCAAGGACTGCTCAGTTCCCCACAGGGCAAGGTAACTCTTTTAGAGATTTTGTTACCTCAGCCCTCTTCTGCTTATTCTGCTGATCCAGGACAAACTCACCTTGCTGGTCCAAAGCAATGACGACAGGCTGACTGTTCTGCTTGGCTTTGTACCAGCTCAGCCTGTCCTTCTGCAGATGGTGCAGAGGCATAACAAGTCACCTCCGGTGCTTCAGCTAATTCAGCAAATATGAGTGTAAACTGGGTGAGCCTGTAGCACACAGAGCCTCAAATATCGATCGTGGACCCATGACCTCCCACAAAACCTCCACGGAGGTGGCCCTTCAAGTGCAGTGCAGACCTGTGTCTCCAGCCCAGCCACAACCACCATACAGCATCAACACACTCTGAGCTGGCTCAGCCACAATCAGCAAGAGAGGGCCCAGTAAGGGCTATCCATGCAACCCAGAGAGGTGCTCCAGCCTTGCTGAGCTCCTTGCTTTCATAGCTGGACAGATCTGGCCCAGGTCCACATCCTGCTGTATTCACAACCCTGTCAGCACAGCTCCAAGCCTAAACCTGCCAGCTTTACCCAGCTGGAGTTAAAGGTCTTTAACAGTAATAATGAACATGAGAGTCCTAGGAAGGGACTAAATCAGAACAGGCTAAGCAGCAGATAAAGCTGAGTCAGATTGGATAAATTCATAGCATAACTTACTTCAAAGCAAGTTTCCTCCTAAGAACACCCCCCTCAGCAATAAGAGGGGGGGGAAAGAAAAAATATATCCTGGGAAGTGACTAAGACCATTGCTAAGGAAAGTGTCATGAGTTGTAGGATCTCCCATCACACCTTCAGGGGGAAACTGCACCATGCAGGATGCAGAGCTCTCTCCTACACGGTCCCTTGGCTTTGCACTGCAACCTGCACGCAAGGAAAGCACTCCTCCAGTTCTCATTAGACACTGGACTGCTGCTACCCAGCCTTCTGACCAGAGTTGCTCAGGTCAGGGAATCCAGAAATGATCTGGACCGCAAGTACATTTTGCCTGAACTTCAACAGACTCTCAGATGTGCAGCATATCCCACATATTTGTGATCCTTTGCTTCTCCCCTTGCCTCAGCCCCAGATTCCCACCAGCTGAAGTACAAGGACAGTGGCCAGCTGATCCCAAGCAAGGGAAGAACATCGCTTCCTAACAGGCTGATGGCATTAAATTACACAAGGAGCTTCAGTGAATATAAGCAGCCTCTGGTAAATACTGCACAGGCTTGTTTAGCCTGTGGCTCTTTACACGCACCCACCAGGCTCTTTATATGTTCCAACACAGTGTTTCTTATGGAGTGTAGTGTTATGCAAGGCTGAGCAATGAAAGCAGAGATTGTTACCAGCTTTAGCGAGCTTTGGATCATGCCAAGAACAAGTCCCACTCTGTTTTAGTTGCTTCAGTACAATATCCCACATCTTTTCTATAATAATCAGATGCTCCTACACTGCAATCAGGAACAGAAGACAAATAACTAGTAAACAGACAAGCGACAATCTCTTTAAAGAACTAAGAGTACTGCCAAGAATATCTGTAATTTGATTTCACCCCTGCCTCTTTGCCTTCCCTGACCTGTCACTGGACCTCAGGGTGATCTGCCCAATGGTTTTCAAGCTGCGGTACACAGACTATTTTTGAGTGGACCAAGAAAAGCAAAACGATTGGCAGGATGACATTCATTACAGACCTACATCTCTGGCCTACACCAACCCATTAGCTCATCTATGAAAGAGTTCCACTTTGTTACAGGTCACTGAAAAAAATTTAGTCTAGACGGGTGATGTATTTATTTTAGGAAAAAAATCCACTTCATAGACTATGACCTGAACATCACTTTCCCACTACCTACAATGCCAAAGACATACTTGAGGCCGAAACAAACTTCTAATCATTTCTCTAATGCAAAGCTACTTCAGTTGAACCATATACTGGGGTGTGCTCCCTCCTGAGAAAAAAAAGAAGTCTTTTTACAGCAGAGATGAACCGTAAGAGCACTGCTCTGTGCAGGAGAGCAAGAACTGCAGTCACTTGTCATCTCCTCCCTTGCTAGCTACAATTCCAAAGTGACACTCACAGCAGATTTGGTTGAGGCATATAACATCACAAACACAAAAAAGCAAAAAGCAATCTGCCTAAGCAAAGGGCTTGAACAGCAGACCTCGCTGGGGAAGGGAAACCCTAAGATACCAGCTTGGGAAACAAGAACATTTGCTAGCACATAGACTGACCCAGACAACATGGTGTCATGCCACTATCCCACATGTCCACAAATCCAGCTCCTATCTACACTCCTCCACTATGTCCAGCTTCACCTATCACCATCCAGGTTTAAAGGTGTCCAACTTTAAGACACATAAATTTCCAAGGGCATTTCTGCTACTCCCACTGAAGTAATTCTGGTTCTGCAGCTGAATAAAGTCACCCTCACCCTAATTTAGGACTCCAGGCTGCTGCTCATGGCAAGCTGTGCCCAACCAATCATTTCCTTTGAAGTTTACCTAGGCTGACTTAGCTTTCTTTCAGAAATGGCCAATGGAAAAGAAAAAAGTCACTGCCCCCAGATGAAGCTCCAGTCTGAGCAAATGCTGCAAAAACCCAAATGAACAACTTGGTACAGCAGGTTGTTTCTTGCTCAGGTACTTCTATTAAAATAGGTAAGGTTAGGGTGGGGAAGGTAGTCAACAAAACAGCCCCTGTAGCCACACCAGTTAGTTCATACTACAGCTTTCACAAGCATCCCTGCAGCTTCTGCACACTTTGTGACTACGAAAAGGGTCCCAAGAGCACACAGCACAAGAAGGTTTGTGAGTCACAGGAGACCACGGGGAGGACAAGTAAGAGGCAGAGGGCAAAGGGTTAATTTACACTTTTCTGTGGGAGAATAATCACTGGCTTTAACAGTTTCCTGCAGAAGACAGAGAGGAAAAGGGAAGTCTACCACAGCTGGTAGCACGCGGAACAACCCCTACACCTCAAAGGCTCTTTCTAACATCACTCCAAACCCAGCCACATCCACACACTGATAAAAACAGCAGCAGCACACAATTTAAATCCAATTAGAAGAGACTTCTCCCTCCCTTAGCACTACTCAGGAGTCAGACTGGGTGGTGGTAAGCAGCTGTGCAGGAGCAATCCCCAGCACACACAGAGTGAAGCTGCAGTTTACAGTTTCCAGTAAGTTCTGGCAGTAAATTCCTGTGCTCTTACCTCTGAGAAAGGAGGTCAGACCAACTGGGAGGGAATGCAAAGGAGATATACGCATTGCTCCAGGCCAGGAGAGATTAATTAATTAAGCAGCACTTATTACAGTGAAGCAAAACTTACTTCAATTGGCCTGTTTAAGGCATAAAAGGATAAAAAGACTCATCCTCTTAGGCAGATTGCCATGACCACACAAAACAGCTGGTTCGGAGGGACTCAGCACTGAGCCAAACACTCAGCCACAAAAAGAGTGAGCAACAGCATCCCTGCCTCTGTGGGGTTCCTCTGTGGGGTTCCTCCATGGGGTCTGAGGTCCACAGGGAGAAGTGGATGTGGATTTTCCAATAACTGCCTTGCTATGTACTTCCACTGGGACATGAAGTTGGGCTCTCTGCTCCTTTCCTGGTGTGCAACTTGCAGATAAGTTCAAAGCAAACTAGTTGAGTTGTCCCAGTTGTCCCTCATAGGGCTGGAGTCCACGTTTCCTTGGAACTGGATTGATACTGCTTTATTTGAGGATTTCCTATTTGAACCTGGCAGTGACCAGGGAAATTTATGGTTCCAGATGAGGAACTAATGAAAAGAAGGATTCAATGTTTTAAAAGTTAAGTCAGAAGGAAAAAACCAAAGAACTCCCATGATGTACTCAGTTTTGATCTTACTGAGGTTCCACCTTCAGTTTCAGGAGGGATAAACTCACAAATGAAAAAGCATAAATTAAAAATAGTCTGTGATCTGTAGCTCATCCCTGAGTAGAAAAATAGGACATTTCTTTCATTCCTACAGACTGGTGAAAGCTTTTGTCCCTTCTCTTTCCAAAAATGAGCAATCATCCCACCCTTTGAGCACACAAACCTTCCTGTTAAGAGGAGACAGAAAACGATATAATCCTCGCAGAGATCCAAGGGAATCGCTGTGTTCAAAGAGATGCAACCACCCCAGGAGGAACATCAGAGAACCTTTACAAGAGGAGAGAACTCAAAAGAGCAAAGGGCTGGATATCCTGCAGCACACACATTTCAGAGAAATCCCAGCCTTCAAAGCCTCGTGGAGCCCTGTGACTAAGCACAAGCCTGTGAGCAGGTCCCAGCAGTCGCCTCTGCAGGCCCTTAGGCTGCTTCAAATGCAGAGCGAGCACAAGATGCTGGCAACACAAGTCTTTCCTCAAGCTTTCAACCAAACCCCACCATTTCTTCAAGTTTATTCTCCTCTGCTCTGCTGTGGAGTTGTCTGCAGCCTTCTGAATAAAATAGTAAGACTCAGTGAAGATGAAATTTTATCTAGTGCTTACTAGCCCAGTGAGACCTATAGAAGAGTAAAAAATCTGATTTCCTGAAGACACTCCATGATCTCCGTGGCAGCACCGTGACCGTCTCACACAGCACAGCATTCCTCTGCTCAGCCAAGGACCTTCCCCACAGGATCCACAGTAAAACAGCTGCAACAAGTGACTCAATGCCTTCAGAGGGATAATATTCCAGACAGTAAAAATATGAAGCCAGCACAGCTATTCATGCTTATTTACAAGCAAGACACTGCACTAACTTATGCTGGTTTTCATGTGAAAATTATTTAAGCATTTACTGTCTATTGGGGTGAACAGAACAGTTTGGAGCTGCTGTTCTGGGGCCATCATACTGTACAATTAAATACACTTCATTACTCATTTCAGGAAAAGCATTCATAGTCACAAGGGAGAGGCTGAAGCAGATGACAGGAACGTTACATAAATGTTATTGATTTTGTTTCTCCAAACGCTCACGAAATAAGCCGGATAAACATGCCAACCAGTTTTGTTCAACAATATAATGCATCACTCAGCTTTTCAGCAGAACATATCCAATATCAGCTGTGCGTAGCACGTAAGCTCAATACTGCCACAAAGGAAAGAAGAAGGGGGAAGTGGTGATCAGATAAAGGGTGCACATTCACACCTCCAGCACCAATTCAGCAGCAGCTAAATTTCCCAGAGGCAGCAGAAATACAGCAATATTTCTCATATAGACCTAATATTTTAAAGTATTTATTAAATCAGCCTGTTTCTTGGCAACATCTGGAACAACACAGGGTGTAAGGGGGCTTGTTCATCAACACAGCAACAAAAACATCCATCCTAGTGCTATAATCAAAAGTAGTCACAACAAAGAATGAAGAAGATATCTCGTTCTTCACACTTTACAGATGGGAAGTGGAAGATCCAAATGCTTAATGTGGTCTTACAAAAAAAAAAAAAAACCTTCACATTTTTGTGTTAAAGGCAGGAAAAACAATGTTGGGGAGGGAACATCACCAAAAAGCGCAGCAGATACTTATGGGCAGATCATCTGTAAGCGAGAGCATTCCAAAAAAACAAACCAACCCATGTGGCCAAATACAGGGATAATGTTGTCCTCATTTCACCCACACCCTCTTTCCCAATATGTCTCTTTCTTCATCAGCTAGAGATCTGATCAAAATTTTACATTAAAAAATAAGTAAAACCATGCACCTCACAATTCTGCCATCTGCTTAGTACCTGTTGGCTCACAAACCAGGACACTGTTTTAACAGCCATAGCAAGGGGTGAATGGATACACCAAAAAAGTAACAATAAAGCCCAGTTTTGGTACTGGACCCTCTTGACAATGGTGAAATCTGTTGCCACATGTAATTAGCTTTTAAAGCCTAATGAATTACAAGTTGGAAACCAAAAAGATGCAGAAGACATGAAATACTAACTGCTTTAATCTTTCAAGGGTTTGGAAAGAGGGTTTGCTTTTTGATACATCTGGATCCGTAAATATCAAGACACAAGGACAGAAAAATCAATGGGTAAGAGAGATGGATCACTCACCTGAACAGAGAGAAATGAGCCAGCTTGTATCCGATTTGCCAACGAGGCCTAGGCAATCTGTCAAAATATGTTTTTCAGGGGGAATAATCCCTTTGACCAGGAGGAAGAAGTTACAAGTAACAAAGAGGTGAAAACTTGATGGAGGAAGGTAAGAATTCCTAAAAGAAAAAAACTGCCTAAATCTTTTTAACTCCAAAGTATTGCTCTTAACTCTCTTACTCCATCCAAAAAGGACAGGATAGCACAGACACATCACAGCTCCACTGCTGTATCACATGCCAAACGGACCCCACATGGTTAACCAAAGAAGATATCTCTACATCTCCTCTGTTGCAGAAGGTAAAACTCGGCATCAGTTAAAAAAAAAAGTGAGAACAAGTATCAGGGCTTCAGATCTTAATTGCAAGAGCTTCTTACTCAAGTCTTAGGGTGGAATGCTCAAAAGTGCCACATGGAAACTGCCCAGCTGTCTACACCACTCATCTCTGTGGGGAACAACTGGATTGCTGTTCCCCAGCACTGCCGTCCAACCACACATTCCGAGCTGTTATGGGGCCATAGAGACAGGGAACAGCAAATGCTTTGACAGTCACACTCGAACCATTTGCATTCAGACTCCTTTGTGGACCATGTGTAGCTTAAGTGACTACAGTGACTCAGCTGCCTCACCCTCATATATTTTTAGCATGGTTAGTTAAGATTTTTCTTCTATTTCCTCACACCAGAATTTCACCTGTCGCTTCTTGCAATCAGACTGGGTGGGGTGTTTTTCTCTCTCATTTTGTGGGCAAGTACTTAGGTGTCAGATGGGGGCCACAAGGAGGGAGGAGAAGCAGGTGGTGGAAGAACTGGGGATGCTTTTCCTTCTCATTCTTCTGTGCTGGCAACAATTACTGAAATGCCACACCAAAGCCACCCTCTCTGAAAAACTTCAGCGGGTACAAACGCAGCAGTGCCCATCTGCTTAGCAACACACAGTGCCAGCAAACACTGTTTCCAAGCCTTAGGAGGAGGTTTGCAGATATGGCAAAGTTATATTGGGTTCCCAACTCCCAACACAGACTTTCAGACAGGGAGTAGACAAAAGTGGCCTTACCACACACCTATCTTTCCCTTGTGGCAGCATCACACACCAATAACAACCTGTTTTGCAATCTTGCATTTCTGTAATGATATTCAGCTGAACCCTCTGCTCCTTCAGCACAAGGATCCTCTGTGCAAGCACACCTTCTTAGAGCACAGGAGGAATATCTCTAATCAGACACTAGCTTTTCCCTCCTCTCCACACTGGCCATCCAAAATATGGCTTCAAATTTTCCCAAATGCATTTTGACACCTAACCTGCTTCAAAAAACAGCTCCCTAAGAAATGAGTCTCTATGGCACAAGCTACACCTTTTAAATGCCCAGTTGCTGGGGTGCTACCTGATTTGATGTTCTCCTTCCCATCTCCCAGTGAGCTCCTTCACCTTTCTTAGTGTCAACCTGTCCTCAAGGGCTTAGCTCACAGCAGCTTTACTTCCCTTTCCTGTGGCTTCTTTGCTGTGCTGGGCAAGGAATGAGGCTCATTTGCATCGTCCCACAGCAGTGCTCTGCTGATTTGACACGCTCAGGGGAATGCTGGTCACGGTCATGTGTGGGAAGGTGGTTACTCCATCGTGTCAAACAGCTGGGCAGGAGCGTGGAGGCTGTGCAGAGGGAGGCACAGCACGGGCTGACAGCACTGTAGAGGAAGGCATCTGGTGGCTTTATGGGACCAGACTGAAGGATTTCTGACGCATACCATCCTTGATGCCCGCAGCCACAAGAATTCACTGCATTAGCAAAACACAACAAAAGCTGCCCTGTGGGTCACCCTGCAGGCCAGGATATTGTAGCTGTCTTGCATAAAAGGAGTCAAAGAACTCCAGGGAAAACAGCTGAATATCAGCTTTGTTTGAAGACATGCCTTAGATAAAAATCCCTCCTAGGAACACATCACTCCCCACCAGGAAGGTGGTTGAGTTGCCACACCTGGAAGTGTTTAAAAGGCAGGTAGATGAGTTTCTTAGGGACATGGTTTAGTAAGGGGACAGATATGGCAGGCATTAATGATCTCAGAGGTCTTTTCCAACCAGATGATTCTATGAAAAATCCCCTTAGATAGTCTTAAGTGCAGCCTAAACACCATATCCCACAGTACTGCTTTAGCCTGGAAAATGGCTAAAGGTCTTGGTGAAGGTCTTGACCAAGAGAAATCCTGCTTTTTGACATTTCAACTGACAGAGATCAGCTGAAAAATCAGTATAAACAAATGCAACTAAAGCCAAAGGAGCTATGACTGTTTATGCCAATCCAGATTGCTCTGCACAGTGACAGGGTTCTGGCGCTTGAAATTCTCTGTGGGTTAAGTGGGACTTCACAGAGGTTTCTAAATGAGAAGAGGGAAACATTTGGTGGAAAGTTAACCGAAAACCTGTGCCAAGTGTTAGAAACTGACAGAAAAGGCCAGAGAAAGTCAAGAACAGGCAGGAAAAAAAGACAAAATGCTTGAGTGATCATAAGGAAATGATGTTTTGTTATGTGATATCCACAGCCCTCTGCCATGAGTGCCATATAAATAATTATTAATTATGTTGTTGATTATCTGTGTGAGCAATAGAGCTAATGAGCTTGTTCTTACAGGAGATAAATACAGCTTCTGAAGAGAAGGGCAGCCTTTCTGCCAAAGGCAAGTAATTAGAAGCATTTCTTCTCTGCTGAAAGTTTGCTTTTTTTCTTTCTTAACCTGAGGATAACCAATACACACTGTAGATATTTGCTATTAAAAAACCCACTCCCTTCGCAGTCCCAGTAGACATAAACTGAATTTCCATTAATGACTGGGCCCAATTAACTGGAACCTGGAGCTCCACTTTGTAAGCAGCAGGGTTCCTCTTTAGAGGCTTCACCCCAATGGGCAGGAGTCATCCAAAGGTTGAGGCTTAAAGCTGCTTTGTTTCACTAAGCGCATACACCATATTGCAGGATGGTTGGCATGGGAACACAGCTCTGGAGAAGCCTGTAGTGTACAATAAACAGCCTCCATAAAATATGGAAGCAAATAACTGGGGACATGAAGGGTAAACCCCTTCACTTATCACTGGGAGAGCTCAGTAGATTGAGGAAGAAGGAGCCGCCCTCCCATTCATTGTTCTTCATCCATGCCCAAGAAATGCCTGCTTCCAGGATTTTGATTTTAACATTATTGCTTTAAGCCTTCACCACACAAATATACTCAACCCCTTCCACCTCCCAGTGTCCAAACCACGGTGATATGAAAGAAATTTCCAGTTTAGCTGCTGTCATCATTTTTAACCTTGAATTGCAACGTCTCTCAAGGTGCTGGCTGATCCCAGGACAGAATTTGAGAAACAGGCTGTCCTGAAAGGGCAGGATTAGACAGTCAATATTACAAAGGTTTCTTTGTTAGAGCTGTCAGCAAAATCCTAGAGCTACTTTTTGGCAGTGGATGTTCAGGTCCTGATCCAGCTAACTAATTAAACGCAAATAGTTCTGTTCCAGTCAACAGAAGGGCTCATGCAGGTTAAGGAGGTACATAAATATCTGTTTGGTTCAAATACTGAACCAACAAAGCAAGAAACAGTATCAATTATTCTGCCTGATCAGCAAACACTATGTGTCAGATATGTAACTGCAGGACAGTAGATATCATCACATCCCCTGTGGGATTTTATTTAGGTGGCTGGGCAAACACCCCATCAGTTTCAGCACCTCACACACCACCATCTAGCCATATGTTCACATGGTGACATGAGATAGCACATCCTGAGGTGAAGGATAGGACATCCACTGCCAGCTACCACATCTGCCAGCAGGGAGAACGGGATGCCCTAACCCACTGATCTCAGCCCAGGTGCCCCATGAGCAGGCTGGCATGCCTCAGGGAACACCAAGTCCTCATTAGAGTCACTTCACATCATGGGCCCACCAGCTGGAGACACCAGTAGCCTCCTCAGGGACTGCCTTCTCTCCATACTCTGTACCAGCACACACTGGTGAGAACAGGGAGCACCTTCCAGGCTTAGGGAAAGTCAGCACCACAGCCTTGCTGTGGGCAGCCACCCAGTACTGTAAAGCCTGGAGACATTCAAGTGCCTGTGTTATGAACTGAATTTTAGCATTGCAGACACTGTGCTCTGGAAACTATTTACAAACATTGTCTGACTGCACAGACAGCTGCCTCCTCCTCCTCCTCCTCCTCACTGGGGGCTGCAAGGAGCCTCTGGGACTGCAGTCGTGTTTGTGCAGCAGGAGAACAGGCAGAGCCCGGACAACGATAACACCATGGTCACCCCAGCACTGGAGAGTCCCAGGCTGGCACTTCACATTTCCAGGTGAATTCCTGTCCAAGTTTACACGTGAGCCTAACGGGGCATTTGACTTACAGTTATGGATTAACACCTTAGTACTACGGGAAAAAAAGCTTTCCCAACTGCCACCTTCACTGAAACGCAGCATTAACCCCCTTCAGTTCAAACCAGGCTGCGATTCCATCTCCCACACAACCTAAAAACCCAAAGCTCATCCAGCCCTCCTAGGGCACCTTTAATACATTTATATAAAGATTTAAGATAACAACTTTCTTACTTCACATGGAAAAAGAACTTGGCTATTTTACATGTTTAAAATTCTCACTACACAGTAAATATTTTAAAATGGTGTCATAATAACTAGAAAAGATACCCATTGTGCTGCAACAGAACAAATTCTCCCTCCTATCTACATTTCTAGCACAAAGCTAGCTCTTTCCTTTACTTGTCAAATGCCTTCGAATGTCCACTAGGAAAAAAGGAAAAGGTAAGTTTCCTCTACAGAAAAATACTCCTTTTTCCTCAAAGTCATAGATGTAAATTAGAAGTAGATGGATCCAAAAGCCACTGAATTATCCTTTGCCAACAAGTGCTGTAAAAAATCAGGAATAAAACTCATAATCCTGCTTCTGCATAAGGGGGGGAAATGAGGAAAAAGGAAGAAGAGGATTATCAACAAACTTTGAAAACCTGAAACTTCTCTCCTAACACTTCGTTTTGCCTCTTCTTTTACAGCAATTTGCAGATGAAACACCACAAGCATCATCTGGAAGTTCCTTCTTTTCTGATCTCATCCCAGACTGTTGTTCCAGCGTGTTGGCCTTCAAGCTGTAGAAATTTCCTGATCCCAACTGAAGCACTAGATAAAACTTACGAAACACTGACCCTGGGGATTTTCTCAGGAGACAGGAACGTGGAGAGTCAAGTAGACAAAGCTGGAATTTATGGGCTTGCAGGCAGGAGGGACACTGATCTTCTGCAAGGGCTGAGAAAAGTCATTCTTCATTACAAACAAGACAGACCAGTACAGACAGGATCACCTGCAGACCCAGAACTACGAACTCTAAACACCATCCATTTTTTCCATTCCCTTTAACAAAAGCAGAGATAAATCTTATGCCTACCTAGCCTGAAGGCATTCTAATGCAGCTTTGTCCACAGTGTTGAAGTGTGCAGTAAGGAATTAGTACATTTTTAGGCCTTCAGGGAACATTTTTTCTTAGTTTAAAGAAGAAAGCCATGGTGCACTAAAATAGGAACTTTAAAAACGTAGCTTTAAAAATTAGCACCCTGGGCACTGACCTACACAAGCTGTTTCACTCAGCCAGGCCATCCACTGCTTTCGTAGACATGACCCAGAGTGCCTCACATGTTCCCCTCCACTTTAAAGAGGTCAGACAAGAGCTCCCAAACAGCCTTAGAGCTGCCAGAGTGACCTGGCTTTTTCCTCCTGCTTTTGTTCTGCAGTAGCCATGTGCTGAGAGCAAGACTCTGCATCCTGAGGTTATTACACGTTTCTCTAATGGATCCCCATGCATAATAAATTAACTCATTAATGAAGGAGCCAGGAACCCAAAGACACAGTGCCTATGACTGAGCAAGTAAGTCACTTCTGCAGTATCACCCCGTGTGTCCTGCTGGTGAAGGTCCCATTAAATCACCTTGCACTTCTGCTGCTTGTTCTCCATCCCCATCATTAGAAAAGATACATGGGAACTGTTTTTGCCTTCACAACTAGTTGTTTGAGGAGGTCTGGTCTATTTCCTTACAGGCCTTTTCCATTTGGGAACACCACGTTCGTTGTTCACATTAAGGGAGCTTGTGATTCCAGCCCTAACTTTGGCAGTGGATTTATTTGTATTGCAGTTCATTTAGATTGTGACTAGAGACTGCAGGTCCACTCTGAGGGTTGTCCACAGTCTGCAAAATCCCAAGACTATGGGGTTTGCTTACTATTGCTGTCCATGAAGAGGGAATGAAGTCTGGAAACAGCTGTCCCAAGCTACTAACTGAATATTTCCAGATGAACCCAGGAACAAACATACCTCCATGCTCCAGCCCCAAGCGCTACCTTGTAAACAAATACCCTTATATAGGTCTATGTGGGCAAAGTTAATTATCTCCAAATAGCTTCCAGAAGCCTCAACTCAATTTATGAAAACAAAAATTAACTTTCCATATAAACATAATTACAGTGAGACAACAGTATCCAGCCTGGTGCTAGTGCTGTTTTTGGAAGCTGGGCAGAAAGCCAAATGAGTTCATTAGGCAGTGTAATTAATAATGGTTTTCCCCTGCTCTAGGAAGCCACTTGTGGTCTTAAGAGGCAAAGGTACTAGGGAAAAAACCCACAGATGACAAGTTTTAAAAGGTGCTTCTGTAACAATGATTTATTTTAGAGCCTCCATGTGGACATATATCATTTAAAGAACATAAAAAGAGCAGAAAAAAATAACACTGAAGTGAGGTCTGTTCAGTCTGCTCAAAAAGATGCATAGGAAGACTTTTCTTGAGAGGGAACCATCAAGTTTCTGCTCAAGAAGTGACTATCACCCTCTTTGCAATGCAAGAGGAATTAAGCTAGCATTGCACAACCAGCTTCCCCTGTTCAGTCCCCACCTCCATTGTGCCGTGAGCCTAGAAGAGTGGGAGGAGAGGAGAGAGAAGCCAACAAGCAAACCCCATTTCATGTTTCTGATCCCAGCAAAACACTAAGAAGTTTCTTTGTTTACTAAACGAGTCCACTTATTTCCTATCAGCTCTTATTCTCAGGCTACAGACAGACATGCACTGTGCAAGCATGGATCATTTTGTCTGTCAAAGTGCTTACTGGCAACATGCAATCTCAAATGCAGGTCTTCCGTGTGCAAGAAACGCACATCCATCATCTTCTGTCCCACTGAGCCCAGAAAGCTCATGCTGATTTTAACAAGAAAAAGCCAGTCAGTGGTGATAGACACCACACTGGATGATGAAGATGTAAGAGTACAAGAGGCAATCCACATTTCACAGTGCAGTCATTTCTGAGGAAGCAGAAGGTCAGTATGGCACAAGTCACCAAACATCTAATTAAGAGGACAAATTAAAGGCAGAGAAAGACAGCAGCAATCTCATCATGAATACCTAAATACCTAGACTTCTAGCAGCACACCCTAAATGCTATTGCCTTTCTCTACATTTCTCTGACAAGAACTCCCTTGGAGCCTTGCACACCTTGCAGACCAACGTTGTGCAGCAGCAAAGAGGTGATGACTGGGCAGTTGTCAGTCAGCAGCTGCTCTGCTGTCACCCACCTTGCAGCAGCAAAGCCACTCACACAACAGAGTGGCATCTCCGAGCAGCTACTGTCACTTCCCACCTACCAGCTCTCCCTGGTACTCCTTCATCCTCCCAGCCGAGGACTGACACAGGATGCTGTTATGCAGCTCCAAGGAAGGGAATCTTTGGGTATGCATGCCCTAAAGCCAAGAAGGCTGTCAACCCTTGTCCTCTAAAGCCCCAACTCAACTTCTTGCTTGGTTGCTCCACTTCACTATAGCAGAGGGGAAGAAAAAAAGAAAGCATTACGTAGCACCTGGTGGAATACACAAACCCACCACTGAATGCCTCTCAGCACACCACTGCAGAGCAATGTAATCTATTTATGAATGGCAGCAGAACTCCTAGATTGAATTACGAGGCAGGTATTCAATCAGGCAGGATATGTAGCTGCTTTCTAACAGACTGGAGGATTAAGAGAGCGATAGGATACATGCTTTCCTTCCACATGACAGCGTCTCCCTCTCCTCCCCTCCCCAACCAAGAAGCTAGCAGAGGCTGTGCTTAAAGAGAAGAGGATTTGCGGTGCTCAGGACCCACAAGAAGGATTAGAGAAAGGTTAGAGAGAACATGCGTACAAAGACAGCTCTCCTGTATCATCCCCAGCAGAAGGATTATAAAACAACAGTCTGCACAAGACATAGCAAACACACCTGAGCTACCAGGAGGAGAAGAGGGTGCAGCTGGAAGAGCTGGCAGCTGTTTAATGTCATGCAGCCAACAATTTCCACAGCATCTCGTGTAAGATGACTGCAGCACCTGATTTTAGCAGAGCTTGAAGACAGTCTTCACAATTTTTTAAAGGCCTGTGCAGTGTAGAGAACTGCACGCAAGAAAGACTGCAGTCAGCTATTTTTAATATCCCAGTAACATCCAAGGTTTATGAAGACAGAAAGAGCCCCTGCTCAGAAGTGCACATCAAATGCAATGTAAAGATTCCCAATTCACCCATTGGTACCTTTCCTAGGGATTTGGTTGTAGCAGAGCATGTCTAGGAAATAAGGGAGTTTATTGCTTTGAGCCCAGAGAAGAACCACACTGCATGGATGTGAAAGTCATCTGATGGAAAAAGACTGCAGTCTAGTACAAGAAGACAGAGGACAGTGTTTCACCCGATGTAGGAGAGAAATCCTGTCTGATGCAGCAGGATTACATCATGTCTGATGGCAGAGGCCCATTGTGCTCTCACTTGTAAAGGAGGCTTACTGTATATCTGATCTGCAAGAAGGATTATTGTGTTTGAAGTGGGTCGAGTACAATCAGGACAAACTGAAAGGCAGTAATACGCTGGGGGAAGGTTTCACTGGATTTGTGACGGGGCAGATGGAAAGCAGGGTACCACAGGCATGAGCAATGATGCACCCACACATTGAGAGAATGCCCCTCACCTCCCTGAGATGATTTCAGCATGTGACACAGGTCCACTGCTCTGCCAGCCCCCAGCTCACTGGACACAGTACTGAACAGTAGTTATTTCCAAGTTTGTAACTTGTCCATGCAGTTCTTGGGGTAAAAATTAAAAAAAAAAAAAATCCAATCTTAATTCTCTTAATTTCAGCCCTTTTCAGTCCCATCTGACCCAGAACCTATTTTCCATCCTTCCCTTGCACATACTTTCCCGTGCTTGAATGATCAGCTCTTTTTATTTATAATTAAAATCTTAATTGAATTTGACAGTGATAAACATGCAATGCATGCTGTAATGTCTTACAGTATATTAACTCTGGGACATGTATCTATTGCATTCTCTGTTATCAATAGTCCAATAAACTTCCCATTAAACCTTATTACAAGTAAATTGAGTTTTCATTGAAAAGTACAGGACTGGTCTATTACTGCAGGAGCCGTATCAGGGAAGACATCATAGCCATCCTGACACAACATAAGGCAGACAGCACTTAACACACCGGATGGCATTTATCAAGATATTGACTGTAAATCATTGCAATTGGAACTGCAAGAGAAAGCAAAGCCTAGCTGCCTGTTGGGATCAGGGAGGCCTTATTTTACTTTATGCTGGGTCATCTCTAGCTTTACCTTTAAGATTTCTTTTTTTTAAGTACCATCCCATTAGCAAGGGAAAGCTCGGTGTCTCACTACCTCACCTAAAGGTTTTGGGTTAGACACCACTTTCAGTTAAGGAGTGACAGGCATGAGGATTTGGTGACCTACAGAACATGTGGCCCGTGGACTGCAGATAACCCTCACAGTCCCCCGTTTGAGCTACAAGGAGGTTCATACTCAGGTCTGGCACAAAAAGGCACCTCTTCACTAATATTCCCCCACAAAACACACATTTCATTCTTTCCTCTTTCTCACCAAATACTTCTGCTAGAATCCATCCTTCAGGAAAAACAAAATTCCACAGCAAAGCAAGCAGATTTGCTGCACTCTCAATATATGACAGAAGGGAGAACAGATTGGGACTCCATGAAGAATGACTCATTATCAGCAAATAGTTTAAAGTGATGATTGTTTCATCACCACCCACCCAGCTCTCCTCTCTGTCTGCAGGCTAGAGCAAAAACAGTGCAAGGGGATGACAAAAAAGAAAAATTTAGGCAGACGACTCTACCTCTTGCTTCTTCTCCCAGGATTGAGAGCATAACTGTCTAAAAAGGGAATGTGCAACAGGCTCCAACAAACTGGGGTTACAGATTGGGGGGCTGAAAGGTTTTCTTTTCTTCCAAAAGCAGCATGCAATATTGCCTTCCTTTTTAACCTATCCAAGAAAATGTTGAAAAATGCTTTCAGATATCTGCCCTTTCCCTGTGCAAACATATGCTGAGCTTAACCCTTGGGGACACTAAAACACCCTTGCAGTCACTTAGAAGATAAGCCCTTGCCTAGGATCAAAGCTCAGTTGCAATGTGCCAATTGATGCTGCTGTAAATGAGCATTAGCACATTTGGGATCCAGCAGGACTGGTGCCTGGAGGTGAAGAATCCCACACTTCCAGTTAAACACATCAAAACTCCATCAATAGCAGGGTACAGAAGGTTACAGCAGCAAAAATGAAACCCTTGCTGTACCACATTGCTCTCAACAACTACTTCCAGCAGTGAGCTGGGTTCAGGAGAATAACTGCAGAGCAAACCTAGAGAGAAACAGAGAGAGGAAAATCACCACACACTCTCTACCCAGAGAGGATTTTTGAATCGAGATGGCTCAGGGGCAACCATGTAAGTAAAGTGAAGATGTCTTGCTCCAGGCACCATAGCCTGGCTTCTCCTGTCAAAAGCAGGAGAAACGGTAGAGGGAGGGAGGGAGGGAGAGAAGGCAAGAGGATGGGGCAGCCCCCCTGGCATTGTCCTCCCACCCACACAGCAGCCTCTGAGCAGAGGCAGCGGGTTCACAGTTAGGGCTTTCCAGGATGGGGATGTCTCTTGTCCAGCTCTCCACACAACAAAAAGGTGCTTCAAGTTCCCAAACACTCTCAAAAGGATCCTCTGCAGGTGAACTCACTCACTAAAGAGCTACTTTCACCACCTCCCCAAGCCGTGCCAGGGCGAGAGGCACATGGGGAGTTCTGTTATCGAGAGATAATCACATCCCTGGGGCATTACCAAGCATAATATGAAGCTGTGCCTCTGATCCTCTGGGTGCAGTTACCTCCTCATAAACAATCTCCCACCTGCCCTAAAGCTGTTTTTAGTGCTATTATGAAATTGTTTGTAGCTCTACGTTGCTGTAAATTATCGAGTAGTATTTGAAACCCCAGAAGGCATTACTTTGCGTATCCAAAAGAAGAAAATACACAAAATCACTTTCCATCAGAACATCACTTAGACGTGGATACTCCAAGAACAACAAAATAAAATTGCCACAAAGCCTTAAAAAAAATCCTGTCACTATTAAACACAAAGCCACACTGTGAAAAATGGTTACAGCTCCTATCACTTCAATACCCATATGATCTTGCAGCCATTTTGCATCTCAGCTACCAGCACAGGTTGCATTTTGCAGGCTTCACACAGCTACTAAAGCTGGAGACAACAACCATTGTCTAGTTTGCCAAGCAGTGACACAAACTTCAAATATTCTTCAACTGCTTTTTTTGTTCTGAGGGCTACCAGCCTCATCTAGTTTGACTGGTAAGACTTACGTATTTTGCTTTCTTCCAAAACCCTGAGGATGGGTTGAATGGAAAGAAAGGGGTTTGCATATATTTTCTCCTGTAGAATTTAGTAGTAGGAAGAATTTAAAGCCAGATGAGTTTTCGAGATGATCCCAAGAGTCCATGGCCAGGCAGGAGCAGATTGGGTGGTCAGTTCCCCATCCTTTCATGGCCTCCCTTCAGGATTTGACCATAAAAAACCAACATTCCCATGTGGGTATCTTGCCATCATTCTGTTCAAGTGAACTTTAGATGACAACTGAAGACTTAATGACTTTCTCTTGTTAGCTCTCTGCTACTATCCCTTAAAACATCTCTACAACCTGGAAGTAGGAAGTGAGGAGAGAGAAAAACTGCAAAGTGACATAGCTGACCTTCCTGTCTGACAGAAGTGCAGTCTGAAAGTTGCCATTATCCAGCAGCTCAACCCGTATAGGGTCATGCGAATCACCACACAGGCCAAGGTCACCCTTCACCTCCATTAGCATCAGCCCTTGTTTATTTTCCAACCTTTACTCCCAGGAAGTTGAAAGCCCAAATCAAAGCAAGAAATACAATTCCTTTCCCCGGACACTTCTTGCATTATTAAAGGTGGATTTAAACAAGGTTTTCTATCTGTATGCTAAAATGTCTTTTTTTTTTTCCAAAATACAACTTTGCCTGAGGGAAACCACTCTTTGTTTTGGCTTAACTGAACACCCATTAATTTTATAAGAATGGGTAGGGGGAAGGGCTTCTGTCTCCACAGATTTATAGCCTTTTCATGCCAACTGGGAAGGAAATTCTCATATGCTCATGTAGCATCAGACTTCTCCCACAAAGCTCATATTTACAGAAGAATGTAAAGTTCCCCAAGGGAGTCTAGGAGCTGAGGAGACTATGAGGATCTGTTATTTATATTATAACGGTGCCCAAAATTTTTGGACATTGCACACATTCAGGGGAAGACACAACCCCTCCCTGACAGGGTTCATGCTCCCAGCAAATTATTCACTTTCAGGGAAATCAGCAGGAGTTTCACGTGTTTTTTCTGGAATGGAGCTATTAGTTCACACAATCCAGAGGCAACCTGATGCCTACGTCTGGCTACTCCAGCAAACAATGAGCTACTCATTCAGATCATAGTTGCTGTGCCCAGACTTGCCAAACACTATTGTGGTCAAGCAACAGAAGAGCTATGCTGTGCCAGTTGCACCAATGTACCCTGGAAGCAACTCCACTGAAGTCACTGGAGCCGATTGTGAAAGAAATTTGTGTGTAATCTGACTGATTTTACGAACTTGCTGAATTCCTGAGAGTACACTGAATCAACCAGCTGCTGACAGAGCCAGTGTCATCACTTCTCCTTCAAGCCACAAGTGATTCATCGTAGCTAATGTAACCCATTTTCCACTTGCGTATGCTGGGGCACAGAGCAAAGGAAGGCTGCGGCGTGGTTTGCCCTAGAGCCAGAGAACACTTTTTTTCATGAGAAATCCTTTATTGAAGGGAAACAAGTTTTTTCACACACCTGAAGAAAGCATACAGACTGTTCAGTCTAAAGAAAGGCCCAGAATGGGTAGGGAAAGAAGAGAGAAGCCCAGTAAGGATCAAATGCGTAACAACAAGGCTGGAAAGTCCTTAACCCATCTGCAATGCATGTGCAGAACAGAGAAGTGATGGACTTAATGATTACAGAAAGAAAAATGTGGATTAGAATTAAGAAAAACATTTCTATGAGAAAAAATAAGATTTGTGAATAGGAGAGACCATGGCACCTCAGCTTTGGAGCAAAGCATGGCTCAAGCGCACACAGCCCCACGCAGGCTGGGAAGGAGGACTGGACAGATTCATGGGATCCTTTCCACTCCTACAATCAACAGGGAACTCCTGAAAAAAAAGTGGTAAGGAAATCCAAAACATTTCCTGACAGTAGAGCTGTGGGCCAGGCACATGGGGAGTATCACCACTACATCCAAATCCCTTAAGCACATACCAGACAGGCTGCATCTGAACGGCAGAGCCCCAGGAGGCAGCTGGAGCCTGCTCGGGGGACCACCAGAGCCTTCCCATGCTATCAACAGATTTCAGTACCTCTAAATCACGAACACAGACCAGAGGCAGCACAAGCAGAAACAACCGTATTTCCCAAAGCTTGCCCAGGGCAACTCTGCACACAGGATTTAGCCAGAAGTGCTCTCACTCCCAGAACAAATCTTCACACAGCTCAGGTTCTCCTGGAGATGATCGAGCATCCCTGCCCTCAGGGCACCAGACAAGTGCCTACCAACTCCCTTTCCACATCAGTTTTAACTTCTTCTTGTTGCTTTTAACTTCTGATAGAAAGCAAACCCTGTTGTCACACAGAGGTTTGTAAGTGATGAACATCTGTCTTTCTGCCTACGAAAAGCTGCCAAATCATAAAGCTCCATCCTGTTTGTAAAGCAAGCCCTGGGGTATTATTTTTCCTAAAGTCAATGATGTCACAGAAACACTACTTGAAAACAGAATCTAAAATTACACTCTTGAGTGCAACACATTCTGGAGTTTTCGTTGGCACTGCTAAAATTGTTCTGTTGTGTTTTTCTGGCACAGGCCATAGTCAGATAATTGCTTGGGGCTAATCTTGAGAAGGCAAAACATACACAACCAGCACAATTTCACTTCTGCTTCATCTTCTATTAAGAAACAAATATTCTCCACAGCGTGAAGTTGCGTTATCTTTGCCAACAAACTCTTCTAAACCAAGCCAAGTGAATTTGTGGAGTGGGGGATAGGGAGTGCAATTTTGGCAGGGCCAAATGACTTTGTGAATTATTGCAGAGCCAAATTGTTATTTTTGGTTTTTAGGAAAAGAAAGGGGTAAGAGAGGCTATAACAAGAGGTCAAAGGGTCTTATTTAGTCTGAATGATCTCAGAATTTGTGCTCCCCAGAAATGCATGTGAATAAAGGAGAAAAGGAGACACCAAGGCATTTATCCTGCTCTGGCTCCAGGCAGAATTTCCTAAGTGTTCCAGTCAAGTTTAATCAGCTATTTAAAGACCCTTCCACCTCCTAATTTTACTGCGTTATAAAAGGTTTGCTGCCCAGCATTACTCTTCTGTATTTCCAGTAGAAGCAACTCCGTGCCAAGAGCCAGACACATAAAGCCATCATGGTGAGGTGATAACAAGCAATACCAAGTCTTGCTTCCAAGAATATGCTTGCAGTACCATGGCATGATTGGGCCAGACATTGTGTAGTTCTACCAGATATTCACCTTCCTGTATCTGGAAGAAATAACCACCATTCCCAGAAGACTGGCATTTTCATCCTGACTTTGCTGTAAAGTGAGGTATAGCAACGTGCTCTACCTCCTGTGTGCCTCCAGATATTCCTTCACATGAGCACCTTAGGGTACATGGATCAACAACCTTGCTTCAGTTAAGCAGCACATGCAATTTGCTTCAATACCTTGTTTTCAAAGGTTTTATAGAGGTTAAACAACCTTTAAAAGTTCCATAATTAGTCTTTCTGTGTGAAGAGATATTGTATGGGAAGAACAAAAAAGTATATATGCCAACCAAACCAAGATATAGCAAGGGTCTACGTTTAAGAACCAGAGCACCTAGCTTGGATAAAAAGTCATTCCCAGTATTTAATGACAATACAAGCTGAAACTGGGCTTGGGGTAAGAAAAAATAAAGACTTTGGCAAAAGCTGACTGCTTAATACTGAACATGGCAAAGTTCACATTTCTTTTGGAGTAGCAAAGCAAAAGTCTGCAGAGGAGAAAAGCTGGAGAAAAATACAGAGGATGCAACCTTTGTTTTTACTTAATATCATGAGATGTTTCTAAATTAGTGTATTCAGCATAAAGAGTACAGCTTATATAATGAAGAATGCTGAACTAGCCTGAGAGTCCCAAACCTGAGCAGCCCGTTTTACAGGTGGTAGGCCAGCAAATAGTCTCCAGCATAAACCCAGCTTCCTAGCTCTGCAGCTGCAACAAGACACTCCATTCCTACATCCTCTACATATTAGCACAATAACTAACAAAATTCTACAGGGGGAAACAGCAGGATGTAAGATCTGCTTATTTAGGTGCATTGCCAATGCTTCCAGCGAAACCATCCCATCCTCCAGCCAGCTAAGATTTCTAATTAGAACACAAGGAAATTCAGCTTTAGCTGACAGCTAAATTCTTGAAATAACCACCAGCCATGGTAATTTTGGATTCTGGTTTCTGTCATTCCCTGCAAAGCTGACAGTACAGCATGCAATTTGTGCAAAGGAGAAAAGTCGAGTTTGTTCAAGATAAGGCCCTGACATGGTTTATTTATTTGCAAACTTTAGGGACCTTTTTAGCAACCTCTAGGAACAAGCAGAATAGAGAGTTATATGATAGATTTAGTTCATCAAGGAGAAGTGGCACACAAACCTTCTCCCCAACACAGCACTTCAGATAACACAAATCAAGGCACGATCATCGCCAGGGAGAAGACTGCTTGGGGCCCAGGGAAAAGTGAGTGAAAAACCTGAAAGCTCTTTTTTAACTCTAAGCACTGGGCTAAAACCAACCTATAAAAAAAAAGTCAGCTTCACTACCCATCAAGGAATACTGTTATAATTTCACTTAGAGATTAGCTGTTTTTCTTTTGAGGCTCTTATGACATTTTCTTTACAAATATTCTAGTAGTGCAGTGATGTACGTCTCTCAAATGCCAATAACTTTTATGTTTCCCCTGAGCAACATCTCTATGAGCTGGGGTCTTGCTCGGAGCCAGGACAGGTGACATCTCTTTCAAAGCAATACAGCTCTGTGGCTATTTCAGTGTCTCTCCAGAGAGAGAAAGGAAAACATAAGAATCTTAACCTGTGCCTCCCTCAGCAACTCATCTAAGGGGACCAATGCCTCCCAGGCAGGAATTAATATTTCAAATAAAGGCCGCTGATTATCCTCACAGAGCTTCCCAAAAGGGCTGGAAGGAAAAAGAAGCTCTGCACTCTTCTTGACCACTGGATTCCTTCAAAGCAGATGGTTACATGGTGAGGTAAGAAAACACTACAGCAACAGGCGCTCTTGCTTTCTTATTTTCTTTGTCAGGCTTGGAAAAACCCAAGAACAGCCACTCCTGCTTTATTTTGGCACCTTTGCTGTTGATCCCAGCTGCAGCCAGATACCACAGAGCTGTAGAAACATTAAAGAGAACTGAACCACACTTCATCAAAACACAAACCCCAAATCTTTCCAGTTTAAGCAAGTACTCAAGTCAGTTTTGTTTCATCTAAAGGTTGATCCTGATTAGAATAAGCAGAGGTGTAAAAGAAAAAAAGTAAAATCCATGCATAGCCTCAGTGTGCAGATACTGACAGAACAAAGAAATCAGGCTTCAGCCACACACTCAATCACTTGTTTAATTTTGCCCATCTTTCCCTTCTGATTTCTGGTTGCAATATGAACACCACGCTGAAAATAAGAGTGAATACCTAGAGATCAGCCTTGGCACGGGAGCAGAAGTTTTAGGAGCCTTCCAGGAAAGCCAGCACTCACACACTTTGGATTCCCACCCTCCAGGTTCAGATCAGCCTCTGAATTTGATGCTAAACCAAACCAGAATCTCAGGCCTCCAGCTTGTTATAATATGGTGCTTATCAGCTATATTCATACATGCAGTCACCTAGGAGTTGCTATGATGGAACTTGGTCAATAGCACTCACAGCTGACTTTACTTAAATTATCACTGGAGAGGTAAAGGCATCAAAACAAATGAGTGGAGAGCACATGCTTCTTTCTCCCAGCCTGTTAACCTGATCTTGCTCTAGCATGTACTACTGTTGTTCCCTTAAAGCCAGGGCTAAGCACTCTGTTCAGTGCTGAGAACATATTACCACAGCAGCACAGACAGATAAACCCTGGGATGCTGCAGGTCTCACCGCTCTGCTCAGCCATGCACTCCCACACACTGTACAGGAAGGGTTTACAAACAGGTTGCAAATCTTGGGAGGCGACGTCCCTTGTAGCAAAGGTTGCACAAGAAGAATACACAGCAGTTGCATGGGCATGAAGCATCTGGACGGCTCCCCGTCTTCACTGGAAGGGCTTTAGAGGTCCTCAAAGGGCATAAAAAGGTGAAGGTAATACACTAACGTGGAATACCCAACTAATGCTCAATGAAACTGAGAAAGTGAGCTGGGTGTCTCTGCATCAGCAGCTCACTAATAAATAAAAGGGACAATGAATACCAAAAGCCAGCTCCTGAATTCCCTGGGGCCAGTGCTGGCTACAAAGAAAGCAAAGAACATCAGGTTTTATGCTCTCTCAGACAAATAAAAGGTTTGTGCCTTTTGCCTGTGGGCTACGCTGATAAGAGCTGTGCCTTGCAAAGTGAACAAGCTGCCCTGAGGCTGACAGATGCAGGGAACAAGGCAGCTCAGGTTCATCCTGACGGCACTTGGTACACCAGTCAGAGAGCAAGGGGTAGTGCCTGGTCTCCAACTGCACTTACCACCGAAGACTGGAGCAGCTGGGGTAAGACACAGTGAGAAGGAAGAGCCAAGAGGCTTGTGTAGTCCTCCTTTTCCTACCCTCACTCCCAAAGCATGAGGTCAGTGTGCTGTCATCTTCAGCTGGCTGTTTCAGAGAAGGAAGAAGAGAAGGGAGTGGGAAGATGCCAAGAAGGGCCTTTTAAGTATAGGAAATCTGCTATCACGATGAAGTTGACACCTTTGCAAGGCTGGCGTGGGAGTCCAGCATCAAAGCCAGGAAAGCTGGAGGCAGGAGTTCTCAACGGGTTTCAGCCTTTCACAGTAGATCCCATTATCTGCAAATCTACTGTGCTACAGTCTCACATTCACATTTCCTCCAGCATTACAAGGAATTTCACTGCAGGTGAGGGATGCTTTCAGAAAGAGGGATGTGTGGGAAGGCTGCATAAACAATATCACTGCTCCACAGATAACTCATTGCTATTCCAGAGGCACAGATTAAAGCAGCTCGCAACCTTTGGTCATCGCTCACAGGTAGCCAGAAGATTCCAGACAGCAGGAAGGTCAGTGCTTTTGCCTTGTAGTCATATAAGACAAGTAATGGCAGCAACTTACACACTCAGCTGGTCAGGAAGTCTGACCACACATTTATTCATTGCAGTGCCGTTTTATAACAATCAAAACTTTGCAGAACAGTTTAAACAGGTATCATCCCATGGGACAGCCTGTTTTACTTCTGTCAAAACAAGGGCTCAAACCCACTCTCCTAAATCACTGGCAATCCTTGTACGCACTATGTTTACTATTCACACTAAATTAAAGTTTATTCACATGTTTTTGTGCCTTACAGTGTTTATTTTGCAGATGAATGCCAATAGTTTGAAAAAAAGTGAGTTGTATGAGGGCCCACAACAGGGGATGAAAACAAGAACCACCTCAGCCTTTCCATGAGAAAGACCCCTCGTCTCCATCAGGTCTTAGCCAGTTTCTCTAAGATGAGCACTGTGCTACAGCCACCAAGTCCCAGCTGAGAAAGTGAGGCAGGAATAGGTGGGCTTCAGGGCTTGCACAGCAGGAGAACTAGAAGTCACCATGGGAGGGCTGCAGCAGCAACCACACTCCCCTGCTGATTGAAGTGCTCTGCAGTCACTTAACGCTGTTTTCTCATTTGTCTCCGAGGGGAGTTTGCTCACAACCAAATAACAGCCCTGACAACACAAGCTTACATTGCACAAGGAAGGCAGGGAAAGCAACAGTATTTGAATCCAACAGCTGTGTTTTAGCACTGCCCTGAGGCCCCATGTCATAGATAAGAGTCCTGTTAAGCCTCAGGCTGTACAAGTACAAGACAGGTAGCTTCAGACCCAGGACAGAGGTTATTTCAGCTAAAGACAAGGCAAGAGGGGAACAGAGTAAGTACAAAATGAAAGTGGGTAGCATGAAAGGAGCAGTTCTAGGATACCAGCCATTTATTTGCAGATTGCATCAGCTCAAGAATAGATTTAAATCTGAACTCTTGCTAGTGTCAGAGATGATCGCCTCACTACATGCCTTGGAACAACTCTAAGGCTTATGCAACCATTCATGAGCAAATATAAACTCGAACAATACACCCACTCCCTCTTCTAGCACTGAAGTACCTCCTAGAGAGGGACCAGAAATGCAGTGGTACACAGGAGACTGGGAAAGCTTCTCTTCTGGTTTTGGTTTTAAGATAATACTGTGGACAAGAGGGGTGGTCCTGCAGGCATTTATTGGATGAAAATCCTCTGCCTGAAATCAAACAGTGAAGATGTTCTGCTTAAGTGTGGCAAACAGGCAGTGAAAGCTGCAGTTCTGACCACCAGGGAAGAGCATCATGCAGAAAAGGGGCAAAAAAAGCAAACTGTTTACGAGAAGCAATTGGAAAAAGGTAAGGTAACCAAAGTGACTACCAACTTTTTGCAACAACATCTGGACACACATTTGCTGAGTGCACTGGTGACTAGCGTAGAAATCTCAGGAAGACACAGGGGGCTGGAGCATCGATGGAGCTATGACATCTAATCTGGGATGACATCTCCCTCTGGCTAGAACAGCGAGATTGTTCTTGCTGCTACTGGAAAGAAGATTGCTGTAGTTAAGAACAGAGCTGCTCAGGGAAGAAGAAAAAGTAGTGGAGAGAAAGAATTCAGTGTTATGCAGAAAGCTGAGGCACAAATTAGACATGGTCTGAAGAGAGAATAAATAAAATGCTAAACTATGATCCTTTTGGTTTACACATAGTCACTAAGGGAAGAGGGACAGAGTTTGGGGAGAAAGGCTGAGTACCTATTGTGCATCATGCTGATATTAAAGTTCTGGTGAGAGTCGTTTGTCACAGATACTCTCCTGAAGTGTGAAGACCACTTCCAGTAACACTACCTGCAAAGCCTGAAATCAAGACAGAAGGAAAACAGACACAAGCAGAAGCACAGAATGAGTAGGTCAGATCAATCTGGGCTTAAAACGAAAGACACTTTCTAAAGTCATAGTGAAACATGTTTGTTTATTGATAGATCTTTGACACTGAGCTAAATTTAAAATCAAGAACACTCGAAAATGAAAGATTCTGCAGAGACGTGGTTATTTGCACAGCTTTGGTTAACACCCTTCCTGGCAGTGAAAGGCACTTTGTTGTGGTAAAGGCAGTGCAAGAACATCACTGCTGTCTTGTCACCATGCCTTACACATTACTGTCTGCAGATTTTCGCCCCATATCCACAATCAGGGACCCTAGAAGGTCACTCAAGTTCCAGAGGATCTAAATCATCAGTTGCCAGCACCACATTATATCCCAACCACCAGCCAGAGCAGAGCAACTGGAATAGACTGCAGCGCATGGAGACAATCTCAGAGCTCCCTCAGCATCACCCAAGCCTGAAGAAAAGGATGCCCCTTTCCAATAAATCCCGAGTCTGTCATTGCAGAGGGTCAAGACAGACTCCTGACAGAGTCACAGGTTTCATGCTGTCACTCATATTAATGATGCAATGCTTTATTAATTGGAGTTTTCCTGAACAGCATGTGTAGTATCAGCGACACTCATAATTAAATAGGCAGGCAGCATTTTTTTTTTTAAATGAGCACAGAGTTAATTGAATTCTGGAGTCCCTGTGATCAGCTGTGAAATTTATACCTGCAATTTGTGCAGGCAGCAAGAACTAGAGCCTTTGGGGCCTTGTTATTCATCAAAAATAGGCTGATTTATTTGTGCCAAGTATCTCTGTAGGAGGCTCTTGGGCCCAATGTACAGTCACTTTCCTCCAATTAACCTCCCTGGCCTAAAGGGAAAAGCGAATTAGACATCTGTTAAAAGCACAAACCTAGTCTTGAGAAAGTAGGCACATTTCAGTGGAAGCCAGCTCTCATCTGAGTTAACCTCTGGCCACCAGGAGTTGAGGAGTTCCCAGCATGAAATATGTCAAGAACAGCTGTGACAAACTACAGAGATAAAGTTACTCACAGATGATAGGAGGTGGAAGGGACCTGGCATGAGTCAGCTGGACCAATCTGCTTCAAAGAGAGCAGGCTTCACACTGATCTTTTCTGTGAACATCTCTAATGTCTGTTTTAAGGCTTCTACTGATGTTACCACCTTAACAACTGATACCTCTCCAAACACCTGATTCTCCTTTCTCTTGGCTCCCTCACATGTAATCTCCATAGGCACAGAGTTAGTTTGTAAAACTCATTCATCTTTATATCATTAGGTACCCGTTGCTTCTCATTTTATTTTGGTCAGCAGTAGTGCTTCGCTGGCTGCTGTGCCCTGTGACATACAGGTTACACAGCCCAGAGACCTGTATGTCAGCCCATATTTGCAAAGTTAGTTCTAGCTATCAAGTACCAAATTCTGGGTTAACAAGTCACATTGGATCCCAGCTGGGACTTAAAGGAGGTCATAGGGATAAATGGAATCAAAAGCACTAAACCCTGCAAGCTCACCAGCAGGCAAAGAGCTCCAGTCATCCAGACCTGACAGGGCAGGGAGTCCCTGGCTTAGGGGCCAGCTTTGAGACCCCTGGTTTGTTTAAAAAGTCCTACAGTGCAGGACAGTAATTCTTCTCCTCCTGTTTTCTCTCTCATCTGTGCAAAACTCAGTTCCCAGAGGACTGTCAACCACTTTTTTTGTCACCTTTCTTTCAATTACGGCTCCATCTGGGTAAGTCTTTGTACAAAGACTGGAATTGGTTCACTCTTTTTTAGGTTCTTTAGGTTGGGGCTCAGCACAAAGCTACTCAGCTTGGTGAAAGCAGGTGTTTCTTAGTGTGAAGGGTTTGCACACACCTTCAGGAAACTTTCCAGCCACAGGCCACTTCATGTCAGCATCTCAAAGACCAGACAGAAGTTGAGGAGCGGTCTTGAGCACTGGGGCTGTATCGCCATGGTGTGCAAGTCCTTTTTGGACCTCCTCTTAAGACAAACATCGCTCAAGAGTGCCCATAAAACTGTACAGTAGAGCCAGGAACCAATAATACCCTTGCTCAATGGATTTTTCAGTCCAAGGCTCCAAAGCTAACTCTGCCAACAATATGACAACATTGTTCTTCATCACTGAAACACTGCACCAATGTGCATTAGCTAATCCTCCCCAAGTGTGTGGGAAACAGGTTGGAGTTCAACAGTTGGCTTTTATAAAATCTTCCATCACAAATGGCTCCAAGGCACAGACAGATCTGCCATGTGGACATTCTGGAGAGCCCACAATGTAACTAGGTTTGCATGGGAGAAATATAGGCCAGCATTTGTTTAATAATGTTTGCTTTTACAGAGAAATCAAAAGAGATCAAAACGGCACCTGCTAGTCTCAAAAGTACACCAGAACAGCACAGCCAAAGAGTCCACCCTGCTCTTGGCCACAGTAGATAGCAGCATCAGGTTTTTATCTTCACCACGCTGTTTATATCTGTGGGACCTGTGACTTTCAGTTGAGGTTTTTCTGTTTGTTTTAATTCTTGATTTCCTTTAATAGGCTGGAGTTTGGTTTGCAGTTTATTGTGACTGTCTTGGATATAAAGTTTACTCTGTCCACCATCCAGGAAAGATCATTACGTATCCAAGTCTGCTGGAAATCGTGAGTGACCAACATGACACCTATCTTGAACAGCTTTTCTCCCCCATCCAGTACCAATGGTTGTTTTTGGAAACAGGGGCAAAACAAACAAAACCCAAACACACAAACCACAACACACACACAGTATTGACACCCCAATTAGCTGTCAAAGTCTCTTTCCTCATGGCTAAATGCAGCCATTTAAAACGAGCAATCAAGAGTTGTTAACAGCTCTTGTAAAGAGCTTCAACAGTGTCCTGTGACATCAACATGACAAGAATCTATGAAAAACTGTATGTATAGAAACCGGTTTCACAGACAAACTTCATAAACAATTAGAAATTCCTTTTTATATTTAAAACAGTTTTTCTTTTAAAATAAATTTGCACAAAGTCAAATGCTACTGAACCACCAAGCAGAGCTTTGGTGTTTGTTTACAAAAGATACCGGCAGCAAGTGCTCCCAGAGGCTGGCCTGGGAACCTCTTAACAGGGACATTTAGCTCCCCAAGACACTCATCCCTTCGCAGAAATGCAGTTGCCATACAAGTGTAGCCTGCCTGCATTAAATAGGCTCTGCAGCAGCTTCAGAATTGCTCCAGTGACTCTGGAGGTCTGCAGCAATCACGCAACAAGAGTTTCTCCCAGGAGCCCTCCATCTGAGTTGAACCGTGCTTTAAGGTAGGCTGCTTTCAGCAGGAATTTCAGCAAGTACCTTTTCTCACTAAAGCACACAGCAACAGCCCAGGTTATTTTTGCTGACCCAGGAAACTTCCCTTTGGCCTACTGCTATATGCACACCAATCCTCCAAAGCGCTTTCTAGCACTGAGTGCTAGAAATGCCACAGTGTATTCTCAGGAAAAGATACAATGCAAGTATAACTGCAGAGAAATACATGACAGGAGCCAAATGCTTAAGAGAATGAGACTCATAGGTCCATGGTTAGGTAAAATAAAACCCCATTTGAAGGAACCTGCTACTGCCCAGACAGGGCTACTGACCTGGAGGATATAACTGGTGCCTGTCAAATAGCTCTTGGTACCCACAGCGTATGAAAAGCTGTATCTTCAATTTAAGGCATTTAAGCGGTATTTGAATGTACTTGCTTTAAACAAGCTCCATTACTAACACAAAAGCTATTCTGCACCAGAGAACTGGATACCAGTTATCAGGCTCCGCTGGCCAGGGAGAGGAACGCACCGCTCATGAGTCACCCTCCCACCCTGAGCCAGCAAGCATCACCACAGGCACACAGAGCTCTCCTCGATCTGTGCAGACAATAGGCTGGAATCAGTTTGGTCTCTGCCTTCCAGATAGCCTCAGACAGTTCATGGACCACAGGCTAAATTCACAGATGCGTTAGCTAGAGTTGCTACAGAGAATTCAGGGCACAGCTGCAAAGAGAAGAGGCATTTGAAAGCAGTACATGACATAAGATCCTCAGGAAGACTTTCACTGTGTTTTTTTAAGAAGAAAAAATATATATATGCCTACATGTAAACGCTTTTACAATGAAATCAGAACATTTACTATGAAGTTATTTATGTGACCTCCGTAGGTTTAGTCATAGACAAAAACATTGCATCCATCTGTCATGCTGGATAAGATAACCGATCCATCAAACCTAATAACTGCTTCTGGAAAGTGGGCGAAACCCACACTTGCTCTGAGAGACAAAACCTCTCTTCTCTCTCTGTGGGTACATAGGAGCAACCAAGGTCCACAAGGCCTACAGGAAATCAAGGGTTTGCTTCAGGTCTCTTAAAAAAATCTCAAGCAGCAGGAATTATAGAAGGATAAAACTCCAAGAGGCTTTCCCGGTGAGCCATCCAAAGGCAGTCATCAAGAACTGACCTTAAAAAAAGAGGTCACCTCCAATCTTTATTCATCACTCCAGTTAAATGGTAGTACAGATCTGCCCAGAGCCCTGGCACACAAGCAGCCCCACAGCTCATCCCTCACCCCGGCAGAGGGGAACCGAGCAGCCCAGCCCCAGACATACCTCACATCAGGCTTTTGCCCATCTTTGTCCCAAGGGAAACTCCTGGTGTCTTCTCTCAACTGCAGCCGGATGCTGAGGCAGATCCACCCTTCCGCAGCACCTCTGGCCTCCTGCTGCCCCGCCAGCCCTTCATAAAGCGAACCAACACCCAAAATCTGTTTTTCCTGGCTGTATACGGGCCTGCCAGGGCAGTAAGCTCTGAAAGGAGCCGCATCGCCGTCCTCAGCCCCCTCCTGCCACAGCCGCCCCCGACTCGCTCATTAGCCCGCACTAATGGAGCACAGGCAGGCGGGTGGAGGGGGGTTAAATGCCGAAGAAGCCCTTCAGAGAAGGTTAGGGATGTGTTTCTTAGCCAGGTGGGGGAGGGAACCCTCCCCAAGTGCCCTTGCACTCACGAACTGGGTGTGGGCGCTCCAGCTGTGGGAGTCCACGCTCCCCCAGCCCACCTGCCCGGCTCCAAGCCCCGATGCGCCCCTCAGCAGCGCGGGGACCAGCCTTGTTTGCTGCCTAACGCAGCCCTCCCGCACCCCACAGCAGTTCCTCTGCCCGCTCACACCTCGCAGCATCCCCCGCACCCCGCACTATATTCCGCAGCCTCCTGCCTCCCGCACCACCCACCCCCCCCCCATCCTCCGCCCGCTCGCATCCCGCAACCTCCCCGCACTGCTCCTGTCCCGCCGTGCCCGGCTCGCTCGCCACAAGAGGGGGACAGAGCACTGCACTGAACCGCACTGCTGGCCGGGCCATGCCCGGCAGCCTTTCCCCCTCTCCTCCTTACCCCGGATCTGGCCCCACCGCCCCTCACCCTCTGGGGTCACCAATGCCAAGCGGGATGCTCCCAGCTCCCACGTTAGTTCAACCCCTCCTTTATCCCCTTGGCTGACCCCTCCGCTATGACCCCCCAGAGAGAGGACACCACCAAAGCCACTGAAAAGTGGAGAAGGTGTTCCCATTGCTCCCGGTCGTTCCTCACGTGCTTGGGAGTCTTGGATGTAGGGCTTCCCTACATGAGCTGCAACCAGGTGGGAAAACACGGGGTGGTCCCACACACCACCCCCAGCTGCGGTTCCGCATCACCGTTGGATCAAAGACCACAAATAAAGTTGTTTATTTAAAATATATTTGAGCAGCTCTTTACCATAAGTGACAAATCATTATTTAATTCCTTCGGTACTCATGGAAATAACATCAATCAAAATGAGCGCATCTGCTAGCTAAATATGAATGTAATCATCCATTAAAATGTTAACATTTATGAAAACTGTTTATTAAAATAAAGTGATAAGAATCTCATTGTGATTTGACAATCAGCTCATGTCCCCTTAAGGCAGAATTTGAACACTTGATGTTTGGAACTAGATAATATTTTAAATGCCCCATCAGTTTATAACTCTATTTATTCTGAAACATGATTAAGCTTTTGCATTGCAGCCCTGGAAACACGTGGGTTTTTTTATCCTAGTGCACATACACTGCAACACGGGCCTTCCCCTCCAGTCACATGTGCAAAACCCAAATTCAGATAAACAGCAGAAAAGGTGAGCCCATGGGGATAAACTCAAATCAAAACCCGGGTAGTTTTACCCTACCTGATCTAGTAGGGCTCACATGGGAGCAAGAAGTCCTGGAGTGAGCTTTGATTCAAGCATGGTGATACTAGGAGAGGTTGACGAAGGAGCATTTTTGGTACCCAGCAGTCTGTGCCCAGAGAGAGACTGGTGTACCAACAAGCTGTCTACCTACCCCAGTGCACGTGCAATATATGGCCCTGCAGACCACACTCCGTTCTTATCCTCGTGCACATCCCAGCTGGTACATCCATTTGGACATGAGCTTGGTGTCCCCTACCTCAAACCCAACCATTTTTCCTTTTCTAAGAAGGGAGAACTTATATTTGTAATTAGACAACATTTTGCTGTCAGACAGCTGACAGCTATAGGCAGGTTTCATTTTGAGTCACACTTTCAATTAAGCACAACATATCTGGTCTGCTTCCTTCTACATAAGGCTTAGCTCCCTTAGCAGCTTGTTGTGGTCCCAGACTGGCATGCAAGAGCTACACAGCGCATCCGTGTGCACAGAGATCTTTGGCCTTCCCTCTTCTGGTAGCTTCAAATATAACTGTGACAAATTCAGTTGCCACCTGTTGGCTACACTTAGCGTTTCACCAGGTAGCTCCAAGGGGATCTAGGCTCTGAGTTCCAACTATGCTTTAATCTTCAGACTAGAGCTAGCTCAGGCATATCTCCATAGAAATCTCATATATGCCATTGTCTTTTGTCCATTGTCCATTTTATTCTGAAGTACAATTTCCACTGCAATTAATAATTAATCATGGTTCATGTATCTTGCAACAACTTACTCAGGAACTAAACTATTTCAGACACCCCTGAAATTGTTAAGCTTAGTCATGAAGTCCTATGTTGAAAGGTAAAACTTCCAATACTGTGTGAGAAGAAGGGAATTTTATATCCTCGTCTGTTTTAGTGTGTACTCTTTAACCTTAAGGATTCTTAACACATAAAGATCTTCTCTACAATTTTGTTACAGCTGCTCCATTTGGATTTAGTAAACAGTGGCTTCATAATTCCCAGTCAATTCATCTATAAACCCCCAATCATTAGCAATTCATTAGGTATTAGCTTTAACAGGATAGAACCAAATTCCTTTGATAACCAAAAGAAAATTCTGAGATGTGCCTTTGTCCTGGAGAATTTCCACTATCATTCAGCATTAGGAAAGCACTAATGGACATTAAAAAATAAAGAATTTCTGGAGCCTGTAAAAAATACATCAGTTCAGTTTTCCCATGTGACTGAGGCCTGGAGAAATCTACTGGCATAGCTATAACAAAATAATTATCCTGTTATAGCTGTGCCTGTATGGCTTCTCCACATGGACACTCTATTCTAAAATTTAAGTGACTATTACAGAATAATTACTCAAGGACTTGAGTCCAGAATGAGGTTGTGCACAGGAGAGTTTTGCTAGTGTGGCTCTGGTGATTTAAATTCACCGTACTAAGCAGGTGAATTTTGCTGTGCAGACTCTTGGGAGAGTCTGCCAGCAGCACTAGATAAGACATTCCAATTCTGTATTATCTGAAAATTGAACTTCTGCACTGTATTGGGCATAGCATCCCGTTTTCCAAGCTTAAACTCTTAAACAGGCAGGGCATTTGTCTCCCAGGAGAATGTCCTCTCACAGCTCAGAAGGAAGGACCAACAGATATCTCACAGTTGAGGAAAAAGAAGTGGGATTTGTTAAACCTAGGGTTGCATTTTTCAAGTGTACTATGAGTTCCATTTGCAAATGTGAGCTCTGGATGTCCAGCCTTCCCACCCACTTGCCTGCACTTTTAGCTAAAAAAATAGACCTCTGATGGCAAATTCACTTTCGTTACTGGTGTTCCACTCACAAGCTTTCAGAAACACGTAGGCATTGCGCGGGTTACAGCTGACCTTTTAAAAATGCTGTGCTCTTAGCAGGTGCTACCTATGTAAACCTCCTCTGACCAGCTGCTGGCTGCCAGCCTGATTTGGCTGAGTCACCCTGGCCACAAATGATTCATTAAAGCCATCATCACAAGCCGCATTCTTTTAACGAGACTTCACACGCCTCCCTTAACAAATGTTGTCACGATTTGGGGCGTGGACACACAGGGAGAACTTCAAACCTGGAATGCAAAAGGGACTCGTAACAACCTCCTCCTCCTCTTACCGATTACCTTCTTGATGATACTGCGGGTGCTGACTACGCCAGAACAAGGCGCCACATCTTGCCTGATCTCAGCAGCAGGAGCAGCCCAGGTCTCTGCGCAGAGACCACCCGGGAACCTCGGGTGCTTCAGGCACAGAGTCATTTACCACGTGTTTGAAATTGAACTAGTGGAAAGATCTTGTTCAGTCCCAAAACACAGCTGAGCTAACACACAGGAATCAAAGGAAACAAGCAGTCCTATTAACAGCACCATCAGTGAAGCCTGGTTTGCTGTGCGTTTGTCTTATCAGAGTTGAGCTCCTCTGTGGGTTCCCTCATACCTAGAAGACTGAGCTCAAGCCTTTTCTTTGATGCACATGCGTTTAACAAGGTCTCCTTTGCCTACTCAATGTGGTACATTTACTTAACTGTAAAACCTGCCCCCCTCAAATCAAATTTGTCCAAAATTAAACAGGAAGCTGTGTCTCTGTTGGAAACAGTAAGCGTTACCCATTGGAGAGGGCAAACAGACTCAGAGGACAAGAGCACAAGAATGAGCTTATCTACAGAAGTTCAAGGCCTTTAACTCATGCGATTCCTGGATCAAAGACTTTCCAGGTACATGGGCAGGTAAATTATTATAGACTGTTCAGGTACTTCCCCATCTGTCAGACAAGGATAGTACCACCCTGCACCACACTGATATCATGAAATTAGAGTAGAATCATCATAAAGGCATCTGCAGACCAGGATAGGTAATTTGTGTGCATTTTCAATGGTGGTGAATTTTCTCATTTTATCTCAATTAGACAGTACAAAAAAAAATACTGGGCAAATGTGAATAATTCCACCTGTTAGTAAGCAAAACTTAGAAAATGCCCAATGACCCAAAGTGGGACCAGGTGATCACTGGTTTTGTTCACCCTTCAATAATGCACTGACACATCTTTTGCTCTGCAGAACAACTCCAGCTTTGAAAGCCATTCTCACATCTTTCAGAACCAAACCCTATGCTTTCCCTGAAAGCACTGACTCTGGTACTCCAGATGAGGTCTATTTGGTGGGAAAAGCATGGCTCTGTGCTCTCCCAGGCATCCCTGTGTGAGCGGGATGGCTTTTCAATGAGCTGTGAATCACTCCACAGGGCAGCTGGGGAGAGGAGTGAGCTGGAGAGAAGGGATGAAGTGTTTTTCTATGCAACTCCCTTCTAAGTCCAAAATCAAGGGGAGTAGCCACATATGGAGCATCCTGTTTCTAAAGAGCTTTCTTGAAACTACTACTATTTTCCCCAGAAGTTTTGACATTCCTCATTCTGGACTCCTAATCACACCAAAACTGAGTTTTATTTCATGGGGAAAAAAAAAGTTCTGCAGCATTAGAAAGCAAGAAAATACTGAACAGTTCGTGCTTTGCAGCTAAGTGTGATCCAGGCTCCATTGCAGTCATAGGAAGAGCCTAACTGACACCAGCAGGACAAGGATTTCACTCCTGGAGACTGGATTTTTGCTTCGTGTTTGTGTTAAGGAGCCTGAGAACCCATGCTTGGTGAGGTCAAGCAAGCCTAGCAGGGGCAATGCAATGATCTTCTCCCCTTTCAAATCTCAGGCACAGCCCAGGCCACTCTGTGTGTGTCTGCATCTGAATTATTTAACTGTCCAGCTGGTTAAAAATAGCACACCAGCAACTCCCTTTCCAGCCTTTGACTGTTAAATGGGCTGTCAGAGCCCAGCCAAGTGCCGAGGTCACGGCCCAGGCTGCACATGTGGACAGGGCAAGCTGAATGCCTGAGAGAGACAAGCATGTCTCTGCAAAGCCTAGTTCCAGCACGATGATATCAGCCTGTGAAAGAAAAGCAAGGCAAACTCAGAACATTATGAAGCTGCCAAAGAAAACACTGTCTTCACAATGAACAAAAGTCTGATTAATTATTAATTGCCTGCCAGCTAATTAGCATTCCCTTGGGCAGCTGTCTACAGAATGCTTTACGTTTCCAACCCACTCTGGGCCAACATCATCTATGCAAATGGCTTTGGATCAGAGTTAGCAACTGATTTGTTGCCTGAAACAAGTTGTTCCACTCTCCTCTCCCCATCCCCTCCTGTCACCCCACTTTTCTCCACCCAGGGGCTTGAGCTCATTACAGTGTCAGCTAAGCAGAAAACATTGTTTGCTGATTAATTTCTTTGCTGTTCTGGCACAGGTGGTGCTTTTCTGAGGAAGCCGGACACCTCCCAGCAGTCACCCCTGTGCGCAGCCCTCAGCCTGTGTGATGAGAGGATGAATGCAGTGCCCAGCTGGCAAAAGCCTGGCTTGGCTGCTGTGTGGCCAGAGAGGAGGGGGAGCAGCTCTGGGCTGCAAGGAGCTGACAAGCTGCAGAGGCAGGGGCCAAATCTTGGCTTTAGAACTGAAGGCAGCATTTAGGGAATTTGGCGTCAGCTAATGCTTGCATTCAGCTCCTATTAACGTTAATGGGACTTACACACATGCATCAAGGGCAGGCAGACCCCTTATGAGAGCAAAAGCATAAATTACAGCTAAGTACAGGAAGAGCAAGCCTTCACATTGCTGTTTTACCCTGCAAAGAAAGATGCACTTTCCATATTAAGAATTTAGCAGCTTTAATTTTTTTTTTTTTCAAAAGGAACCAGCCAATGCAGTTGGTGAAATACTGCAACAAAAGATCTCAGTTTACCATCACAACAAACATATGCAAACTAGGAATCTGGTTTAGACTTGCTGGTATCACCAGGATGTACCTCTCTGGGACTGGGGTATGTGTCTTGCTGTCCCTGCAGTACAGGACAAATCCCAAAGAGGGTTTGCCATTTTCCCTGAGAACTTCACCCGGCTTCTGTGTTTTACACCCAACACCTGCATGTACCCGTCACTCATATTCATTAGATGAAAGTGTGCTTGAGAGCATAACAGGAAAGTAGACAAATTTAGAAGGAAAGATGGTGAAGGAAACATACATCCACTACCATATGGTCTCAGGTGTCAAGTCTGACCGTCAGTAACCAGGTGTACCAGAGAAAATGAGCTGATCTGAAATCCAGCAGTGGTAATGGATATCTCTCCAACAGCTTCACCAAAGCTCAGACTGATGCTCCAGCTCCAGAGATCTGAAGAAAGATCACTTCCCTTGCAGGCAAGGACATGTGATGAAAGCTGCCATGGTGATTAGAGAAGCCCTCATCAGTAGGAGCAGGGGATCAGCAGGCCAGAGAGCATTTTCATGGTATTTTTACATATTTTTAAGAACAAGGAGTCCTGCATCTAAAACTATGCATCCTGTCTGTTACAGCAATATAAACGTTTTCCTACCCCAAAGCCATAAGTGCTGATGCACAAGACAATTCAGATAAGAACAGTTGTTTTCAGAGTGAAAGGACATAATGTGTGGGAAGTTCCTTGTTTTTAGACAAGGAACTTGATCTCCCCAGTAAAAAAACAAAAATGCCCCAATTACCACAGTCAAATTCTTACTCTCATCCTACAGGTTTACTGTGCCTGCTGCCCAGCTCTAACACATCACTGTGCCAAGAAGGCAGCACATTAGTCAGGTATGAGACCATTAAGCTACATCTCTATAGGTATGGGATATAACCCTTTGAAATATATAGGCACTGCAGAGGAGCAGAACATGGTTTTGTAGTACCCTTGTTAACAGTTCTGCAAAGAACCTGCAGCCACGATCCACAGCCAGATATTTTATTAGACTACATTTTCCTTTCATACATGAGTCATATAAAGTACATAAACTCATGAAGGCCGACTAAGACTAGCATAAATCAGGGATAACACCACTGAAGCCAACAGAGTTGCACTGGGGTTAAAGTGGCATAAATCAGAGGCTGATCAGGTACACATTTTCTTTAAGGTAGACAGACCATTAAGTGGCTTACATAGACTACTTATCACATTACAGTTCTGTAAAGTAAATAACAGTCACCATGCACTGTATGTAATGAATTGTAGCCTGCAAAATACAGAAAATGGCCATTTTTCTCAGGGACTCTCTCAGCTCACAGCTCTGGGACAAAAAATAATGGGCAATATTCAACAGCATTCACGTGTGACGTTCCCATTAGTATTAACAGGAAGTACTTCCCCAAAGTCAGGACATATTCATCAACAATCTGAACTGGGTGTATACTGAGATTCCTGGTGTACATTCCAGTTTCATCCCCAGCAGTGATCCTCCCAGGGAGCAGCCACAGCTCTTTACCTACCTTTGCATAGCACTTGCACAGCAAAATATTTACTTAGTGGCAGGTAGAGCTGGAATCAGAGGAAGCAGGGCAGTCCTAAATGGCTTACTTCTGAGCATCAACCCCCAAAGCAGCCTTGCTTAGCCTCTGATGGCCCAGCTCAGACCAGGGCTCATTGGTGCATGCACTGAGCTCCCGTTAAAGGAGATGGCATCAGGAGTTGAAGGCTGGATGGTAGATGAAGCCTGAAGAGGTAAGACAAGGAAAGTGACCACAAAGTCACTGGGCAGATCAGTAATAGAGCTAGTGAAGTCAAGTCTCTAACTATACTCAAATATTCTGTTGTATGCTACCATCTTCCCACATACACCCTAAAAGGTTGTAATCTCTCTCTTACTTTCCCTTAAAGTTGACTCTATTGACTTCAGAGAAGTTTACACCAAGTTTACATTGAAGAAGGTGAAAAGAGAAATTTGATCTCCAAAATGCAACAGAAATATGATTTAGTAAACTAACTGATGGATTTTACAAGATTAATGCCCAATCTGCCTGTTTCCCTCTCAATAAAGCCTGCTTTCTGCCTATATACATGCATTTGATTTACCATGCCCTGCCTAATTTGAATTACATTTCAAGATGACTTGAATACAGAGCTAAAGCCAGTTTAACAGACAACCGAACTGTAGCTAAAATAGACAGACTGTGCATAAGTACACAGCTTTGCTAACAAGAACAAATTGCTTCCTGCCCTGAATTGCACCTGAGAAGGGTCATAAGTTGGTTCACCACAGCATTTGTGCTTGCTAAAAAGGTCATTAGAACACAGAGCTTGGGGGAGTGGTGTGGCAGGAAAAAATAAATATAAAAATAAGATGCAGTGGAATCTGTGTGAGTGAAGAAGTGAAAGACACAGAAGGCCAAGGAGCACAGCTGCTTGAAATAATTCTTTAGAGAAGGAACAGTACAGCTGCATGCCTTTTCCTAAACCCCTGCCTCTGAAAGTATCAACCTTGGCAATGCTATTCCTGCTCTACCGAAGCATAAGGATCTGGCACTACAGAGTACCTTATGGAGAGCACAAAGATGAGACTGACCATCCAGCCTAGAGCACTAGGTACCAAGATATTGAAGTTATTGGCTGTGCAATTTAAAAAATTGTGTTTCACAAAGACTTTCTTCACTGTGGTGACACAGACTGCTTGGAGCTCCAAATACAAGGGCTTAATCCCAGAGCCTGTAGATAAAGTGCCCGAGAACACTGTCCATACCTCTGACAAGTTGTAATTAGTATAATAGAACAATGTAAATAGGACTCTAATTTAAAGATGACTGACAGTGATACAATGGAGGGGTCAGGGGGAAGCTAATCCAGAAACACAGCGTGCACCCCCCTTAAGCAAGGAATTTGAGTGCAACTAAAAATAGAAGGTGAGACTATCTGACGGCTAAATTGCCAGTGGTGGCTTAGCATGGATTCGGTTACATTGCTCAGCGACCCTCAGTGAATTAAATAGATTGAAATGCTAATGATAGAGTGAATTCCCAGCACAGAGGTAGAATAAAGTAGTCAGATTAGGTTTCAGACAAGGTGAGTTCAATGGCAGCAGGGAGATCAGAGTTTGTTTAAATCAAGGTACAAAGGTAATTTGTCTAGATCAGGGTAGAGAGATGCTTCTTTAAAGCTTAGGGGCTCCCCCATGTTAAGTAACACACAGAAAGCAGTGTAGACCTGTCAAGCTATTTCAGTGACTGTTATTTTATGTGATTTCTATCAACATTAGAACATTTTTCACCGGTCTCAGTGTACTCTTAATGGCATTGTCATTTATCTCCTAATTAGTTAAATGTTACTCTGATGACAGATGTGTGATGGTTCACCTGGGCTGTCACTCAGACTGTACTTATTTCTTCTCATCAGGTATTCTAACCAGCACACAGCTTTGATGAAACCATAACTGTGGCAGTTATTCTCTTTGGTGTTTGCAGGTTCGCTTACACTATGGCATCACAGCTTCAAGAGCAAGCAGAGGTTCATCCTCAGGAAGCTATATTGCCACAGAAGGGAGACACAGGCCTCATAAAATGTCTTACCTGCCATTGCACAGATTGAGCCCAGGCCATCTGCTTAACAAAATTTAAACCCTAGGGTAATGATAATGCAAAGTTATACCCACAAAGCATGCATAAAAACCCCAAGAACTGAGCCTGAAACTCCATCCAGGGTTCACCCATTTAAAACAACTCTGGAGGCTCTCCAGAGTGGGTATATTACTACATAAATTCCAAGATCAATTTAGCCTTAAACAACTGCTCCATCCCTTCTCATCCAAGGTCACGCAGCAAGTCAATGCCATTAGATTAAAAAAACCCTTGAAATAAGATGCATTATCCTAGCAGTGAACGCAATTAGAGACCTTACTTGACAAGACAGGGGGCTTACCATCACTTGGAGCCTTAAAAATGAGATTAGGCATCATTCTAAAGAATGTGTTTCAATTCACTACCCTTGTAATACAGGATAGTTATTCTCATAAGAAAGTGACATAGCAACTTGTCATTCGACTCTAAGTCAGTGGTGTCATAATACTTTAGTGTTGGTTGTCTGTTTTCATTATAATAAATAAATAAGAATTACATATTTTAGTGAAGAAAAGGCAACTTAAACCTATGTAAGGTCAGAGGAGGTGTAACATGTCATACCCATGGGAGTTTCTTTTGCTGTAGTGCTTATGAAGCTGTGGCCAGGAAATCCAAGCTCTCTGACACTCATGTTTTTGGTCTAAGCACCAGACCTCACCATGGGGTCATTGGGTTAATTATTGTATAAGAAAAAATGCAAGAAAATAAGATTTTCCACAGTGATAATTTGATTTAGGTTGCTCTCTTCCAGTGCTAAGACATAAAAAAGACCAGTTTTCAGCTGGCAGCTGGCAGCTGACTCTGCAGGAATCAGTCCCTCAGCCAGACAGGTTGCATTTCGAGCAGTTAGCTTCTCAGACACCACCTATGGGATGGGACCCACTTCTGCTTTCCTCTTCAATGAGGTCAGTTCTTCGTTTAGTCTCAATATTGCTACAGGAAAAAAGCACCACGTGGCCAGTATTTGGGAACCATTTAAGACTGCTTTGATGACTGTCTGTGAACAGCCATCCTCAGCATCAAATGGTAATAAGAGTCTGGGACCAATTCTCCTCCATTCTACCAGTGAAAATCCGAGTAGCTACAGTCACTCAAACACAGCAGAGTCTCACCCCTCGTGGTTGCAAGCCAGAGTGAGATTCAAGAAGTCAAAATAATTCTTGAGAAGCAGAGCCCTGATGTACTCCCTCCATTCACGGTAACAATCCACTTTATGCCAAGTGACTCATTACCATGAGTGGAGGGAACATGATTCAACCAGAAAAGTACATGTAATTTGCATAGATTATTTTCCCATTTGGTTTCCATGCTGTGTAGTAACAGGGACTGCCTTCAAGACAAAAAAAAAAGGATAGTCCCATGAGTAATTCTCTGCCTAAGCATTAAGTGATAATAGATTGAGGAGACATTTAGATATGGCAGTCTAGAAAAAAAAACATATTGCGAAGAAGGAAGCCTCGTGTTCCAGTTATTTCTAACGTTGTGGAGGTGAAATCAAACTAGTGTTTGGGGGATGTTTCAAACACCACTTGAAGTAGGAATAAATGTTTCTTTGCAGCCTATGGAAGTCAGTGTTCAAAGGAAGAAGGAGGAGGCAGCCTCAGGCATGAGTTGGTAGGATTTCAAGATTTGCTTTTCTTTCCCGTCTGGGTACAGTGTGATGACACCATCCTCCTTAGCCTCTGTTGAAAGATGCACCACCAGAGAGCTCGTGGTCTCCTTCAGATTCACTCCCTGCTCTGGACACTGCAGCTTTTCACAGGACAAAGCTCAAAGAGAGATTTCAGCATCCATGTATCAGACCATTAACCTAAAATGAGGATGTGATTTCACTTATAACTCTGCTCTGAGATGTAGTAACTGCAGAGGGTAGTTTATCATTTCTTTTGCTGAAGCAGTTGCTGGCAGATAGGAATAAGCAACTGGTTCCAGTGAAGACTCAAGGGCAAACCCAAACTGCTTACTTCGTGCATAAGTGGTTTGATGTGACAGGGCATGGGGGAAGCAGAAGATCTGTCAAGAAAAATAAACAGAAAATAAAATATTACTTCAGAATAACTCATCCCAAGTAAATTGAGCTTTCTGAAGAAGCAGCATGCAAACTATTGGGTTTCAAGAGTTTCATCCTGGCTTCAGGCAATGTATGATGCTTCACTTGGCAAACAAGCCAAGCTCCAGAAAGACAACTTCGCTAGAGTAACAGAGCAAGAAGGCATCAGAGAAAACAGAAGTGACACATGGCTCACCAGAAACAGGGTTTATTGTACTGTGAGAGAGCAGTCAGGCTTTGGGCAAGGTGGATGAGCATACAGGCTTGAAACCCTCAAAACCTTTCCACACGCTTTGAGTCAGCTGCAAAGTCAACAATGCTGTATTTTAAGAAGTATGCAAAAGCAAATGTACCATCTTACAGCAACACAAAGCAGACAAGCAAATCAGTATCCAAATACAAACCTGTGGCTTTACTCAGTTTTCCATCCAAAGGCTTATGTCTCATGAAATCTGCTCCCTTTGCAAGAAACATAATCCAGGACCTGAGCACAGAATGAGCCACAGCTCCTTGAGAACTTCCTTTTAAATGGAAAATGATGCCCATTCTCAGAGATCTTGCAGCTGGAGAAACTAAAGAGGTGGCAAGACCATTGCTTCCTGCTGACAAGCAGAAGGGTGTGGACTCTCCTCAGAAGCTCACAGAGGTTCAACCACTGTTTAGGGATCTGCTTCATCCTTGCTCCAGGAAAATTTCAGCAGACCCACTTCCAGAGTGGGTTTAGTAGCATGCACTAAAACATCAAATAACCCACAACAGACAAAACCTGTAGACTTGAGTTATTTTAATGTGAAATAAGATAACTTTCAACTAATTCCTGATATAGGTAATCTCTGCTGATCTCTGCTGCAACAACCTCTCCAGGATTTAGGGGACAGCAGGTCCGTTCTAGCAATCTCCTCCTATGTCTTCCTTTATCTTATTCCAGCTCCCACCCCAGTCAGCTGGCCAATTCTCAGAGTCCATGTGGATGGTCTTGCCCTGGGAATCCTTTAGCAGAAGAAGGATGAGACAGCTCTGTCTGCCCTCTATTACAGAAGTGTCCTATGAAGCACTGTCAAACAGACATGCAGCACTTCTCACACTACCAGCCCCTTCGTTTTCCCTAAGGGAAAGTTTTGCTAGCTAAGGTTTGGGGTTTTTTTTGGTCCTTTCAGAAGAAGGGAGGGAGGGAGGGGTGGAAACCAGCAACAAGCCCTTGTAAGCAGTGATACGGCCCTAAGGGCTTCTCTACATTAAAGCTGATACAGCAGTGTAACTCCTACAGGCTGCTATTGTGGTTTGTGTTTGCACTCTCTATTCTTTAATTACAACAGTTTACAAGGCCACTTGCAGCTCTGTCTTAGAAATCAATTCAAATGTAAACAGTTATGCTGTGAATGGGCTTACAGCAAATGGTTAAAGGCCATAAACTTGACACTAGAAAGTGTAAATCTTCAAAAAAGGAAGAGTGGTCTTCTCAACGTGTGTGACAGGGAGGCACCTTGACCAGGGAAGACATCAGAGAACACCAGCCTCTAGTCAGCAAAGGGCTGCATACATGGTGGTGTGTGTGCACCCTGTGGGTCAGTAGAGTTGTTTTCTTCTACACTGATGGCACAAACATATAACTTTGATAATCCAGTTTGTAAATAGGTTTAAACCCTACAAAACATAAGAACTCTGGCTTCTCAGCACTTCACAAGGTCTTTTACAAGTGGATTACAAGTGGCAGTGGCTGGAGAGCCCATCTCCAAGTGAAACCTCGTCAGGCAGATCTCCACGAGGAAATGGGAGTCAAAATATACTAGATGAGAGTTTACAAATGGGGAACTGAGGCACAGGAAGATTAATAATAATGATACTTAACATTTATTTATTGCTTTAAATGGTCCACACCCTTTACAGACGTTGACCCCCACAATACCCCGGGGAGAGGTGACTGGCTATTATTATCCTGTTTTTCACAGATGGGGACAAAGAGGTTGACATGTGGCGTTCCCCAAGCCAAATAGTTGACAACTGGTGAACATAATTCTGTGCTTTAAGTCCAGCTCAAGTGCTCCACATCCCTCACAAAAGAAAATATCACAGTAATTCTCCTTCTGACCAACTTTGTCTTATTGATCCTCGTAGCTGCAGACATGCGGAGCATCCTCAACCCTTTTGTGGAAATGGTTGGCTTGAGGCCAAGAATGAGGTAGCTTCACCCAGCAGACAGACAATTCCTTTCCCCTGGGCCACCCTGCCCCACAGCCCTGCCTGCCACCAGCTCTCTAAGTGTGCGTTCTTGTTGGGCTTGTTCTTCATACACATCCACCATCGATTCGATTGCTCCAGTGCTTCCCATAACAATCCCCTCCTTTCCCCCTGCTTTTCCAGCTGAAATGGGGACTACAGAGGGCCAGGAATGGGGCTGAATGATGGTTTCTAGGAGGATAAATAGAAAGAAGGGAAATAGCTACCAGGTAATGTTGACATAAGTCTGAGTGGAAATTAAACGGTTTCTCACCAGCAGAGTGAACTTCTGGAACAGACCTGGGAGAGGAGTAGCAGGGGGTAAAAACTAAGCACAAAAAGTCCTCAGCCAACCTATGTAGTTTTCAGATGGAGATTGATAAAGTGACTGCCTGGGACACATGGGATTGGACCTGAGGATGGAGGAGGTGTCTCCAGCCTGGTTCTCCTTCCAACTTCCTTGAAAACACTGAGTTGTTTAGCTCACAGTTGCCAAGATTCATTTCTTTAAAACTTTCAAACAAAGAAAGCTGGGGCACCAAAGTCGTAATCCAGAAAATGTCACTGCAACACTTAGCTCCAGCTCTGTCCCAAGCACTTATAGAACTTGTGTCTTTATTTCCTGAAATACTTTGTTTCCTCCTGTGGCAGGGGCTGGACTAGGAAAGTGCCCTGGGATGCTTTGCTGTAGCACTGGCAGTCCCTCACTCCAGTGGCACTCAGCCTCTGTCACACCCAACTGCTTCAATTCCTTTTGCTCTGCTATCGAAATAAATTAACAGCCAGGGTTTCCTGTGGTCGGCGTGCTCTGTGGACACGGATCACAGCCTCATTTTGTCAAGCCTGCGAAGGAGGTTGTAACGACAGCAATGGGAGTTGGTGAGATTGAGTAAAATACTGAGAACTTAAGTTCAAGAATGCAGACTCTCTGCTCCCCTAGGGTGCGTTCCTTATCCCCCCAAAAATCGGTGATGCAGTGGGCACACTTCCAGCCAGAAGGGATGAAAGGGATGGGTCAGAGGCCAGATCCTCCCTCCTGACCCATGGGGGGTCAGAGGCAGCTAAAACCCATCGATCAAATGTAAGTGCTTGGTTATCACAGAGGGAGTGCTTGGGGCTTTGTCTCCATGGAAAGATTGCATTGGTATCGTTCAGGGTATGAACACAAATTGCCAAGATCCCTTGAGACCCTTCTTTGCTTGAAAAATATGAGTCCTTAATGGCCATTAATTAACTCAAAGTAGGTTTTGCGGGAAACGCGTAGTTTTCACATGGATCAGTAGGTTATATTCAAGACCAGCTCTGCATATTTTATTTGCTATATGATTCAGCAAAACTCAAGTATACACTTAAGTTTAAACACATGCTTAGAGCTCACTGAAGTCAATAGAAGGCTGCTAATATGCTTCAGTGACTTGGAGCTTATTTAGACTCTGCGTGATTTAGGGATAGGCATCAGCAATCAAAACTTCCAATACTTTACCTCATGCTTTTGGCTGGAAACCTGCTAGCACTATGAAAATAAATAAGTAAGCCTCAATAATGTTCAAGTTTGGCTTGCTTAAAACTCAGTAGAACTTTGTGGTCATGGGAGAGAGATGCATAATGTTTTCTGTAGGTCTAAGTCAGTCCCTCAGCGATAAAAAATGATACCCCAGTTTTCTGTTTTCCTGAAAGCTGTTGCACTAACAGATTGAACTGCTTTGTGCCAAGAGGGTACACGGCACTGCCCGGATATGTTGGAGAGAGATTGTGAAACTGCTGCGTGCTTTTGGAAAGCACTAGCAGCCTTGGAATGGCAAGTTGCTGCTATAAAGTTGAGAAGAACTTCTCTGGATCATCTGGGGTTTTCTGCCTGGAATGTAGCAGGCTTAAGGCAAGAACTACAAGAAGGCAATTTCCCATAGCTCTTTTCTTCTGCCATAAGAAGACGATACAGGAGGGTCCCAGAAGCAGTATCACGGTATCACAAGTTTGGAAAAGACCTCTGAGATCATCTAGTCCAACATATGACCCAACACTAACACCTACTCATCATCTAAAGCATGGCACTAAGCACCTCATCCAATCTGGTTTTAAACACCTCCAGGGACGATGACTCCACCACCTCCCTGGGAAGGGCATTCCATTGGCCAATCACCCTTTCAGTGAAGAATTTTTTCCTAATATCAAGCCTAATACACTATCCTCCAAGATGAGGCTGCCTTGAAGCTAGGACAGCAGATGCAATATTCAGGCTGTTCCCCACACTCTCCTGCCCCACAAAGCCTTTGAAAGAAAGAGCTCCTCTTCCTCTATGTATGCAGAGTCCAATGCCTAATGATTGTGCTTTCACCTTAAATTATGACAGCACTGTGTTGCACTTATGTGATCCTGTAATCACATCTTCCTCCAGATGCAGTTTTCATGCAGCTTAAATATTTTACAAATACATGTCTAAGTACAAATCTACTGCATTAACTCTTGTATAAAGCGTACTTATTTTCAGCTAGGTGGCTGGGATCCCTATAAGTATAATTTACCATGCAGTACAACAGAGCTGAGCTAGAATGCACCGCTTTTACTAGCTAAAATACAATAAAATATGCTACACCATGTTTCACAGATGAATCACTTCTAAACCATGCCTTTAAGTATTGTCTGTCACTGCAGTTCCTTATTGTAATGCTTCGTGAGAACTAGAGAAAAAGAGAGAGAAATTGCCCTTTAAGTCTCCACAAAGCCTACCATCCAGAAGAAATTAGGGACATTTGTTCTTGGAGTCAGATGGGTTATGTAAGGGAAAGCTATACACAACAGGTTTTATTGGGGTGGAGGTGAGGGAAATGTGTTTTCAGTTATTTATTTACATTATGTTTTATTAGAAGAATGTTCAAGGACCAGCTCGTGAACAAAATTGCACCCAAACTCTGTGCAGAGCAGCTGTGGTCCAATTAGGTACAGACATTCATTTCACCTCCACTCAAGCTGCCAGGCCACCAGCGTGGAGACCCCAGCAGAGCAAAACTTCCTGATACCTGCTTTGAATTAGCTCCCACACAGAGAGTCTAGAGCATGTGGACAAAGCAGAGGAACAGGTCAGCCAAATCATCTACGGACAGCAAGATGTTCCCATATTCAGCAGGAGGCAAATACTCTATGCAGTCCTTGCATCAAAGGAGGACAGTACTGGAAAGAACCACCTAGAGCTCCAGTCCACAGCAGCCACAGACAGCCTCAAGAGTTCAGACAGTTATTTGGGAAACGGCCATAAAAGGTCTACCAAAGGCCTTTGAATACTTCCCAATATCTAAAAAAACTTAAGGGCAAAAGACCCAAAGTTATGGAAAGAGAGCAGTAACAATCTCCAATGAGACATCTAGAGTGCCAAAGGCTTTATACACCATATGTGATTGGAAGGCACGCGCTTCATTTCTGCTACTAAATGCACCTCCACTTGCCAGACCCCCAGGTTTTCCAGCATTCCCTGGCTTGCCTGTGAGGGCTCTGGGGCCAAGTATCAGGTTATCCCCTGGGCTGCTGAAGTCCTTAACAGACCCAAGAGTTTTTATGTAGATTGCAGCAGGTTGTTTCTAAGCCAGACTCATCGTGGGGTTTTCTCTCTTTTCTTTAAAGCTACCACTAAAATAACGTAGTAAAGGCAAAACTGGAATTACAGAGCTGTCACAGCTGGTGGCCACAGCTGCAAGTTTGGGCCAGAACACATTGTTCTTCCTTCTGCAGATGCTTTCTGTTAATAAAACACTACTGAGATATTTTCTTCTTTGAGGACCTACAGCATGAACCAAAACCAAGGTCAAAGAAAAAGTCCATTTTTTCATTTACAATTTTGGCAGGATAAACAAAAAATCAGGAATGCTTCGGTCCCCTCTGACAGGAATATATAATGCCATTGTTATTCACTGTCTGTCAAAAGTTTTATCAAGACACAAGCTCAGGTTTAGGAATATATTCAAGGGCCATTAAAATGCTGCATGATGGAAGAAAACCTGACCTTCGGGGCAGAGCAGCTTGGCACAAGTGCAGGAGTTATGCGTGCTTTGGTACAAGGGTGTGCATACACAAATGGCCTGATCCCTGCAGGGACCACCACTAGAGCTGCAAGTGCCAGTTTGCACGTTAGAGCTCCACAGCCCCCTTGTCCACTGAAGATACAATCCAGCATGAATGCAAGTCCAGCAAGTTTCTTCCCCCTGCAACATATTGCAGAGAAGCCTTCTCTCCTAATTATCTGAAAGCAAGCATTGAAACTACTTCATCCTGAACCACTGTGTTCAGCTGAGGTTAAAAGCCAGTGGATTGTATCTTAAGGCCTTTTATTCACATATATCTGACAATAATGTCATAAGAGGGAAAAAACCTGAGTGTCCACTCAGTACCAGATTTTTTCTGCCACCTTCAAGGAAAAGTGTGATTCAGGATCATGAGAGATATTTTTCACACCCAGGACTGGTCCTAGGCTCACATGCAGAGCAAGCCTGATGTCTAGCTTGATGCAGCTTTCCGCTTTGCTCCACACACAGAGATTTGGTTTTCTGTCGTGGGCTGCACAGCTGAATGTACCTCAGTGCCAAAACCGTTATCGAGTTAGTTGGACTAATGCCTTCCTGCACGTTTCGTAAACAGTTTGAATCCACGGGGTTTCACTATACCTCAGGACTTCTTCAGAATGAGGATGAGTCACAACTGGCCAGTGAAGAAAGCTGACCCCTACTTCATCTCTTGCAGAAGCTGGAAAGTGCACATTATGCTTTGCATGCATTTTTAGTTCACTTTCTTTAGTTGCCCCAGCGATCTGGGAAGGGGAGCCATGGGGAGGTAAGAATTTTTTCTTTTCTCTTTTTGACAAAACCAGGAAAAAAACAAACTTAGAACTACTAAGTCTGAGTTTTATGTGAGAAACCTCTGAACATTTGTATCCAGAACATTTCTGTCTCCGGGAGATTATAAAAGCCGATTGCACCACTTTCCATTGAGCGTCACCAAGTAACACCTCACCACGTGCCCTGTGATTCCTGCAGTTGCTCACACACAAAATGCTCATGCAAGTGCCTGATAAAACTCCAGTTTTTCCTGCCTGATCTCCTGTTTTGCCTGCCCCTCACCACCTTCGTGCCTGCATAAGCTGCACAGGAAGGCTCTATGCATTTGAAGACAGAGCAAATCTCTGCCCTATAAACCTGGCTCCACTCAGCCTCTCTTTTAGCTCCAGAGATTTATATATCCCAACTGTTTCAAGTAAACTCTCTTCCAAGAGCATGACTGTAAAGGTAAGTTCAGGCATAAACCCATGTAAATTATACGGTTTGAGTTCCCTGGGGATTAGCATGGTTCCTGCAGTCTCTCTGCAACTCAAGCTCCCCCATACGCTCCATTATAATTTCCAGCTTCCTTCACGCCCCTTGTCTCAGGGCTGTAACTCAGACTGTCACCCTCTGTGCCCAAGAGGCCTCTTTGGTAACTCCTCAGCTTACCTGGGGACCAGCCGTCATGCAGAGCTCCACATCCCTGGGTCGGATGGACGAGGTGCCGGTGCCACGCGCTATTGTGACTCGGTGCAACAGTGCCCTCTGAGGTACCAGTATAAGAGCTCTGCATGCAAGACCTACAAAAACCATAAGACAGAGGTCAGCCTGCTGTAAACTGCTTGAGATGACACCTCTGACGAGGGCAAGACCTAATGAGCCCCACGTTGGCCAGGGCTTGCAGAAAACCTCCCTGCCCACGGGCAGCTTAAGGGCCATCACAGAGAGAAACAAAACCTGTCCTGAGCTTTTATGTACCTTATACTGGAAAATATGCATTTGTCTGGGGACAGTGAGCTGTTGACTCAGGAAACTTGCATGGCTTTTAAGACCATCTATTTTACATCTGCCCTTTGAGACTGAGTAAAACTTGTCCTTGCTCAAAATGACTTCTATAACATCAGGAATAGACCTTGCTTATTGCCTATTGATTCCATGAATGAAGAATGTGCACGTGGCATGAGAACTGAGCTTTCACACTACAAACACTTATATAATTATGGCAAAAGTACACATTAATGAGAGACTGACTATATTTTCCTTAAGTGCAACGTGTATTTAAAAGGAGAAATAGTCTCCTAGAGCTTTTGAAGTCAGAAGATGTTAAACAGCCAGTGGCTGGAAATTTAAAATTCCTTCACATCAGGGCTCTTGGATCTGTGATCAATAAGGATTAAGTCAGACAGAAATTTTCAAAGCCGCAAGCTTTATCAACAAATAGGAAACTGAAATACTGAAGCACAGCTGGAGACACCTGTGAGATCTCGATGCCAGGAAAGAGGAGAGGGGAGAGAGCTTTGCCTCTCCAGTGCTGCAGCAGCCACCTGAGCATTGTGCTAGGCTGACTCAACTACAGCCACAGAAATTAAACCTAGATGCTAATTTTCCTTCCTTTGGTGCTTGCCTCCTGATCACATGCCAGTCTGTAGAGGAGATTTCCTGCCAAATTTCTATACACCCTGCTCCTAATTGTGCTACTGTGGTACCGTTTCCCATCAGGAGCTCTCTCCATTGCAACAGCAAGGCAATCAGTACGTGGGGTTTTGTTTCCTTGTTGATGGAGGGTTTTTTCTCCTTTACAAAGAAGAGGCCAGCCAGGCACTCAGGAGGATGATGATCTCCGCTGCCGTGGGGAGATATTTCTCCATGGCACCAGAGTACTCCAGGCAAGGCAGGCAGCTGGAGGGAAGCTCCCTGGCAGTTGGCTGCAGCTCGGATAGTCACCGAGTTAAAACCCGTTCTGGAAGCAGAGACACCTGCAGGCAGACAGAGCTCGGATGGGGGGAGAGGGTGCAGAGAGAGCTAGTATGGCTACTTTGCATTTTCTCCATTTGCAAAGGTCAGTGTCCCTGGGTTTATTCTAATAAAATCTGGTTGATGGGCTTTTGTTTGTTTATTTTAAGCTTAAAGCCTTTCCAATCTTCTTTGGGCACCTTGACTGAAAAGGCAAATCCTCTTCAAAGCCCTGTCTGAGTCAGGGTGCCACCACAGGGGACTTTTGCAGGCTCTTCCAGAGTCTTCCGTAGAACTTGTTTCTGCTGTTACTTAAAGTCCTGAGGCCTTTGAGTTATAAATGAAGCAGGATTCCCTCTGCTGCTCATTCATATCACAAAGCAAGTGGACTGTTTTGTATAAAGAGCTCTACCTGTTACACGAAGGTCAGCTGCTGAGATTTCTGAACATTTAGACCCATCTGAGCGCTTGTAGATCTGCTTATTATGTTGTCTGATCTTTAGACCACTATGCAAAATGGTTCATGAAGCTGCACCAGTCATGGGTTTGCAGATGCACATCAGCTCAGTATTTGGTGCACCATCTGCACTCAGCATGCTGCATTTTTTTTTGTAGCTGCACCACTTAACTTGGATGCTATCAGTGATACTCTACAGGCTGGCCTCAAGAACAGGTCTGCTTTTCATATGGTGAACCTCATCCACTCAGGCTTAGGTGCATGCTAGCGATAGCTGAGCAAGCTGAGCAATTAGCAGGAAATTTTTAAGTGAGGTTAGAGAGCTGGGTGCATCACAGAGAAGACTAAGGACTGCAGCCTCCAGGACAGGAGTGAAAGATGGGATGTGTGTGCATCACAAGAGCCTCTGAAACCAGTTTCAAACTATCCTCCACCACACTGTCTTCAAACCTGATCGAGCTGGCCAGGATTCACTCCCACTTTGCTTAAAATTCCCAGGTAAATATAAGAGCAATCAGATGTTTGTGCTCATCTGTGCCCACTGGCAACTTTCTCCAAGGTATCAGCCCACAGGTGGAGCCTGCTCAGGTCAATGCATCTGTTCCCCGTGCAGCATCCGTGCCCTGCCCTGGAGCACAGGCAGGATCAGGGAACCCATCTCCATGCTCTCTGAGGACTGATGTTAAGAAATACTTGGTTAAGAAGTGTTAAGGTAAGACAGTCTCCATTTGCTCCTGTCAACTGAGAAGCAAAAAAAGCAAAAGAGAACAATTGATCCAAATACCTTTTTTTAAACCAAGGAAAGAGAAAAGAAATTAAGATTCTTTCCTTTCCTGGCAGTTTTCCATTTAAGTATGGATTGAATAAAGTGGTAGGTAGGTCCTGGGCCCTTAGAGGCAGAGTCCAGACAGCAATTCTATAAAAGAGGAGCAAAGATTAAGAGCTTTGCTCTGATCGGATCCAGAAACCAATTTCTTCTTCTGGTAGGGTTCTTCTTATTTACCAATTTTTGCACGTTTACTAGAGTTATAAATATGGTGCCTTTTGAGGAAAAAAATAGCCTCCTGCAAAACTAAGAAATCCAGTCCCTTTCTTTTTATATTTAGCAAGTGCAAGTTACAAAAAGAGATTTCCTTCTCAGCAGACACTGTATCTGAACACTGTGGTTTCATTTACAATATTTCCTGCATGAATGAGCTAAGCCCTGTTGTTGCCACATCTTTGGATTTACGACGTGGTCAACAGTTTGTTATTTTCTTCTCTGCCTTCCAATTGCCTTTGTCTCGCCCGGGTGACGAGAGAGGCTGAGGTGAGTCATCTGGCCAGAAGAAGCTGCCATGCATCTTAACCAAGTGGCAGCTTGAACCTCCAGGAACCCCAGTAGCACGTCTCAGCCAAAGATGCATTTTAATGACAAATCGCTGAGATGAACACGGCTCAGAGCCCGAGTCTGTTGTCCTCGGCACAACATCATCGCGTTGACTAGCGGAGCAAAATGTTTTATGTTGCTGTGAAAGGAACCGACACGGCTGGAGATTTAATCATTTTGGATTCATCCTGGCATGACGCCACCAGTGCGTATAAATGGAGCGTTTAATGTTTAATGTGCTGTTCTGACTGAGCTGTGACCTTCTCGTGCAATTGCATGTTGGGGATTTCCGATGCCATGTCACTACAAGCAGCATTCCCACTTACATTGTTTGAAGCGGGTGAAAACCACACAGCCTGACACAGCAGCCTTCCCATCTGAGAGCCTGGCACCAGCCTGGGACTGGCAGGCTGGTCCCCGTGCTCTGCTGGTGGCTTCTTGACTCAGCAGCACCCGGCTCGGGTGCATAGCATGATGCTCCAGGATGTGACTACACTGACCATGTCAGTGCCTCTTGGATAACTGCAGAAGTTCAGAAGCTCGTCGCTTGGTTTGGGGATAAAACAACAACCTGGAAAAGAAGGCAGCATCACCTGCAGGGGCCTCCTCTTCCTCCACTTCAGTCCAGGTCAGCTTTCCACAGCTGGAGACCACAGCAAGAGAAGACTGGAAGCATCAGGAGACCTGGATCTCTGCCTTACATTGTGCAAAAGTAGAATAAGAACTAAACTACTATGGTAATCGAGTCAAAAGGGGGAAATGCTTGGTTTGTGCATATATTTTTCTTCCATTACTCTCCTCAGCACAGCAAAACGACAGGCTCCTACAGCATGCAGGCTTCCTGAGGATGCCTTTATCAGCCAAAACAGGGATTGTTTGTGGTGTTCCTCTCTTTCCCTCTGCCACACCATTTTTATTGGCTTGCTTCCTTTCCGCTGTGTATGCTTCTCACCTCTCCACCAGAGGAAAAAAGCAACACAGGCTAGACTTGAGAGCAATATTAAAGAGAAAGAACTGAAGAGTACTTGATGCAAATTAACATAGCTACTGCTAGGTTAGCCTAGCTGCAAATTAACCTGGCTACTACTTCCTATTTAACTTCATTATTGTTTTTTAAGAAGTATCTAAATGCTAGAAGGAAATTTCAGGTGGTGTTGTTTGTACTTTGCCCCAGCATAGGTTGGACAGAACACGAAGTAAACTCCCACATGCCCTGCCCCAAAGAGACTACACTCTCTTTTCCTCCTGTCCTGAGAATAAAACACTATTTGTTGTCCAAGCATTTCAAATGCCAGAAGTGGCAAGATTTGCTCTTGTCAAACTCATCATCTCTGAAGCCAAGATACACTCTCTTCTTTGAGGATTTCCTCTCCATTGCTGAACCGTACAACCCTTAAAGTACCTGGTTGAGTTTCATGGTTGTGTTTCCTGGGACGAGAACGGATGTCAGGAAACTGTGTGTAGTTCATCTCCTTTCTCAAGAAAGGAATGAGTAACTAAGTCATCCTGACAAAAAATCACTGTTCTTAAAGCTCTTCCCAGGGTGGAGGTCTTATAGCCTCCCGACATGAGCCATTCCAGTGCTTCATAATTGTAGAAAATACATGACACCTTGAGAAAGTCTCCATAGTATTACTTCAATCCTACTTTACCACCTGCTTCAGTTTTAGTAATGACATCTCTTAGCACCAGTGAAAATCTCTCAGTATTTGCAGGACAACAGCACACACAGGCATTACTGCAGTGAGAAAGCTTCCAGGGACAAATGGATTTCAAGAGATTTGCTGAGCTTTAATTGTAAGGTTAACTGTGGATATAAAGAAGAAAACACAGAGGGCCTGTAAGATATGAAAAGAAGAGCTGGTTTAGGCAGAGGTGTGGAATGGTGTAAGAGCAGACAAGATCTTTCCTGACAAGCACCATCATCCAGTGGGAGGTATGACCTTTCGCTGGGCAGCTAACGCAGTCATATGTCAGCCTTTCGGGTCAGAGTGTCAGGATCGAGCATTCTCCAAATTAGGTGTCAGTCTACCAGGACCTGGACAGGAACTGGCAACTCATAGCAGAGCACTAACAGCATCAGAGGAACGATGAGGACACTTGCTCATTATTAACATGGGCTGATCTTGAACCTACGTGATGGAAGGGAAAACACCTCTGAGTCAGCCCAACTCTGTTTACTGTTAGCAATGAGTGCTGAGAAGGGAGACGCCTCCCAGAGTGTCTCCTGCCACAGAGCCACACACAAATGGGCAATACTTTGCAGAGAAAATAGAAAGGCTAGCAGCTGCAGCAAGGAGTTTCCTAGTGGGAAATGGTTCAGAGCAGAGAGAGGCTCTCTGTGGTTTCGGTTTGCATGGTCCATCAGCTTTCATCTCCAGCAAGTGCTCGTGCATGCCCGGGTCTCAGGAATATGTGTATTATGATGCATAATTTAACTTCTCTGGTAGGAAGTTCAGCTGGGTTCCTCATTCAAGGCCTCAACCAAACTGCTCAGAAAAATTGTTGCATTTCATTCAACAGCTTCCAGTCCCAGCTGTTTCCCATGCTGAGAAAGGCAGTTGCAGCCTAACAACATTTCTTCCTTCCTTGCGAGTCACTCACACAGCCCACGTCCTTTAGCCTTCATCAGCTCTGGGTGCAAGGAGTTGAGTTTCACAAAGTCAGAATCAATACCACTGAGAAGACAAAAGAGCCTAAGCACATCCGTGTCTTTCTCAAAGATGCAGCTTGGCAGTGTTTGAAATTATTCCCAAGTTCCAGCAAGGTTGTATTTTTTTTAAAACTATGGTTTGTTTTATTTTAATCCTCTCACGTAGAGAGGATTTTTTAATAAAATACTATTTGAGAAAAGAATAAAGTTAGGATTTTGCTGAGGCCAGAGGGCCCAGATAACACCACTGAGAAATGAAACAGTGCTCAGCTAACCTGACTAATGGGCTTATCTGGATGGGCTGTGGGTTTTCCTTTTTATCCTAGCCAAAACTTGAGAAAATACCTGCAGCAAAAATCTTATCTGCACTCTTCAGTTTTCTTTTCTTCCCTCCCTCATCTCCTGCACCATGCGTTATGAATAGTTTCTTTCCCTTCTCCCACTATCCCATTTATCAGCACAGCACTGGTTTTGTTAAAATAATGCTACATTTCTATGACTAAGCTCCAAGCCTAGCTGGAAAGATTTGAAAGTATAATACACCTCCTTTGTTCAACAAACAACAATAAGATGGGAGTATATCAGTGAAGGAGGTTCAGGTTAATACCCCTGATCTCCCAACAGAGACCGTGTATCAACACAAGGCAGTTATGGCTGTTCATCTGGGCAGTGGTGACACGAAGGTATGAGAGTCCCTCTTGGTCAGGTGCCACTGCCCACCCTAGCAGATTAAACAGGGAGGGGGAAAAGGCAATAACCAAATCCCAGGTGGGGACTCTGGCTGCTTACTGGCAGCTTAAAGGAAATTTTCATCAAATTAGAGCAGGTAATGTTGGCCTAAGGAGCATAAGGACACCTGAAATATTTGCAAATGGCTCATGTGGAAGGACAAAGCAGTGCATGTACCTGGCTGCAGGGAAAGCAGGTCCCCACTCTCTGGAGAGTAAAAAGGATTGATGCACAAGAGAATAAAACAGAGCCATGGGTTTGGAATAAAGGTGACTCTAGTCTGATGACACTGAGAAGAGGAGAGAGACAGGTGATCAAGACTTATCCTCATTATAACTGTAGTGGAAGTTACAGGTATCAAGTGGCATCCTAGTTCCAGGTTAATTTACAATAGGAAGAGCAAGAAGTGGACAGAGGTTGTCAGAACAAGAAGACAGAAACAGAAGAGCAGCTCACTACAAATACCCAGAAAGACGTCTGGCGTGGGATGCATCTTAATGTACTTCAGAGACATCTCTCTGTTCCCTCCAGCCTGGTGACTCTGGACTCTCTTTACAGTCACAGAAGAGAAAGAGGCCCATTTACAGAATGATTCATCTGACCTATTTCAGACATTTACTCTAGCATACAATGACTCATGTCCTTGGGGTGCCCATTTCTTTCCTATAAACAAGAGTCTAGACGAGTAAGTCAGATGTAGACATCCACAATTAGATGTCTACATTTGGATGGATGAATTCTGCCTCTAATGTTCAACCAGAAATCAACCTACAAGCTATGCCAAAGACAGCTGTGGTTGATAGCCACGATAGGGAAGAGAAACAGGGTCATTCATTCTTCTTGATGGTGCACAGCTCCCTGCACAAAACACTTAGAGCACTAGCTAAAAGATTAACCATCCCATGAAAGGCTGTGATAGTACTACTGGAACAGCAGCAGGGACCAGCAAAATGAGATTCATTATTGCAACTATTTTTCTAACTTGCACCTGTGTCTAATTAACTGGTGTCCGATCCCTTTTCAATCTAAGGCATTTGGCAAAAAGAAGTACAAATCAAACAAGTTTGTAATGCAATCTCTGCTCATTGTGGGTTGGTAATGGCATGGACGGGCATCTGGTCATGGGCTTTCGCTTCCCCAGACATGAGCGGCCACAAGAAAAGCTGGTTCTGAGTCTTTTGTTTGTCTCAAAGGTCCCTGGTACAGCTGATGCTCTGCTCTGTAATGTGTGACTCTTGGGAAGCCCTTGAGGCTGGGGTAGCTGGCAGGATCATGGGAGGCTTTAGGAACCAATAATCTGGGCAAATTGTCAGGTCAGACCACTGGAAAGGCTTTTTGTTTTGACAATTTTAAAGTGTTTCTCATTTCAGCCTGTCAGTTTGATTTCCTATGGCTCATACATTCACACCGTCTGTGTCTCCCTCAACAACTTTGAACTCATTGAGCAATTTCAGCCAAATTTGACAGAGAGATAACAGCCTCAGAGACAATTCAGTTCCTCAAAGGTTTGTAAAAATAGACATCCAGCGCACAGGAGAGAGATGTTATGAGTAACCTCAACTGAACAAGAGGCTGCCGTGTGTGCTCAGTCGTGATCAGAACACCAGAGAATCCACGAGGGAAAGGGCCATTTCAGGGTCTCTTCAATCTCAGCCCTAAGGACAGTTTTCCTGAACTCCCCAGCCACACAGCCCCGGAGCACACCAGGCCCAGACGAAACCAGCAACCATAGAGTCCCTGGGTTATTCCCTTTTGGTAACAATGAACTGACTTTTCAAAGCATGAAGTCATCTCACATTCTTAAAACCCATTCTGTTTTAATGTTGCAACCACAGTCTCAGATGGGTAAATTCAGGATATTTATCTCACTGAGCTGAGTTTTGGAAAGGAAAGGTAAGCATTTTCTGATGTAAGGTTTTTGATGAGAAGGTTCCCCAGCAGCTCCTGCCATCAGACCCCTCAGGGCAGCAGCTGCCTGGGCAGCATTTCTCCAGGAAGCACAGCCCCTCACTGAGCCTAGGCAGGGAGCACTCCGCAGTCCTCACTGTTGGCACTGGTAAGCCAATGTCCCTGCCTGAGGTCCAGGAGCTGCTGGCTGTCCTTCCCAGTCCTATGGACCAGGGAAAGTTGAGGAGCTGTCACCTGACTCCTGGTGCACTGAGTTCAGCTGTGCTTTTCATCCCTCAAAGTTCTCTGTGTGCTCTGCCAACAACTTGCAACAACTGGAGGAGACATCTCGTAGCTCAGCAGAAGCCCAAGGGGAGCCCTCTTGCTTTCCACTGATAAGGGGTGAGTTGAAAGGAGGCTGCTGGCACCAGAGCCACAAACTGAGACAGGGACCAGGGAGTCTTGCAGAGAGGAGAACCTGGAAGGGGTATGCAGCTCTCCGTCAGGCTGGCATCACGTGAGTCAGGCCAATCAGTCTCAGATAGGGATGCTGTGGTTGTGGGTGAAAAAGAAAAGCTCCATGTCAGCAGGAAACCTTGCACACTGTGGGTCAAATTCTCCATGGCTCACTCCCCAGTGAGAACCGGGTGTCTGACTGCAAGAGTAGTGCTGCTCTGGGAGCCCAGGCATTGAGCGAACCAATGCTGAGTTATAGCTGGATGCTCCTTGTGCAGGGTGGCAAGGTGCCATTCCCTCTGTATGCCAAAGGGACTTGCCTGCAGGAAAAGTGCAGCTGAAGAGTGACTAAAAAAGGAGACCCTTTCCCAGCATGAAACAGAGCCATGGGCACTGCCAAGCCAACGCTGACAGGCAACCAAAAAAAATAGCTTTATATCTTCCCCTCCTGGCCTGAGTGGTGGGATTGGCACCAAGTCTGTCAGGCCAGTGTCAGGGTTTCTTTATGGGGAAACACAATTTTACCAGCCTGTACAAAACCTTGCAACACCTGGGCAAAAGCAAGGCAAGAACTGTGAGAACAAGCACTGAGAGGGAGGAAATCTGCAGCAGCATCTGATTTATGGTGTCACCTCTCAACACTCTCCCTTCCCACACCACCCTAAGCTGTAGCACCTGCAGAAGCCTCAAACAGCTTTGCTCTCCTGGAGGAAGCAGTCACTATAAAACAGCAAGCACTGGGCTCCAGATCCCTCAGTTGCATCCCCTCATCTAAGCACAGCAGTCCAGCCTTGCACAGAAAATACCTAGGAAATTCCCCTCATCTATCCCTCCAGTTACCCCCAAGTAATGCATTTTTACTCTGTGTCTGACCTTATTGCTCTCACAAGTAGCAGAAGCCAAAAAAGGCCAGAAAATGTGCTTGCAGTGGACTGCCACAGTTTTTTACAAAAAAACCCAAAACCACCAGCATCAGACACAGGGGGCTGACTCCAAGGGAAGAAGCACATAAAAAGTTCCAGACATCCTGAAGCGCTCAGGCAACGTGAAGGCAGGCTGTTGGCCACCCTGAAAAAACACAGACAAGCCAGAAACACACACCTCTCGCTTGCCACAGCTCTGTAAGCTAGAGAAGGGCTCAGCCTGGTTGCCAGAAACTCCTCGACAGCAGCAATGGAACAGCAGGTGGAGGGGGGATGCACTTTCCAGGCACAACCTATGTCATTTAGACACACACCATCCACTTAGACATTGACTTATTTTCATTGTATGCGTTTTCCCCTCAGCACACCTTCACCTGCAGCTCAAGAAGCATGAGTGCATCTTGCTGACTGATTTATTTTAAATGAACTCTATGCTGGTATTGCAGAGACAAACCTCTCTCTCCTTCACAGCCGTACTGTTAATGGACAGGACTAAAACCCCAAAGAATACCAGGCTCTCACACCAGCTCCACAGCAGTGCTGTTCCATCCAGAGTGGCAGAGGGACCGAAGGTGACGCTGCACTCAGCCAAGCTCTTTGAGGTGGTCTCCCTTGGCCCAGTGCTCCCTGCTACTCTTTGTTCCCAGCAGCATCACCATCTCTGATGACGTATCAGGGCTGCAAAGCATCCTCTGAAAACCACAGGAGAAGTGGGCTTAGCTCAGCCAGGTGAGCAGCATTGGAAGAATCTGCTGGTGGGGTGTAGGGTTCACACACGTGCACATGTGCCTGTGGGAGACTCTGCGTTTACAACAGTTTTTTAATGGTTTTTTACACACTGTTCTGCTGATTGATAGCTTACCACAGAGCTGTTAATGCAGCAATATCCCAACCCTATTTACAGACATCCCTGCACATTTACTTTGTCACAAGTAAACTCTACACATGGCAATAAAGCTTAAGGTAATGACTTCTTCAGCACAAAGCCAGCAATTTCCTGTCAGCTTGGTTTACAAATGGCTAACTCTGGGGTTAATTTTCAACTGTGGCTCCAAAGATGGTGATGCAAAGTGAGGATGAGGGGAAGGAGAAATTCTAGGCTGTGCCACTCTGAGCTATAGCATCCCTGCTCTGAAGACTGAATATGATGGTGCAAATCCACCCCGTGCTCCTGCATCCTTGCCCACAGCCACACAGTTTTGTCTCTTTCCACGAGCAGGAAAGCAAGCGAATGTCAGCCCCAAGTCTCAGGCTAACTCCACATTTTAATGCATCCCTGATGGCCATGCACAGGGGTTATGGCATTGCCAGCAACACAGCAGACCACAGGCCTGAACAAGACTGCAAGTACCTGTGTGGGCTTCAACAGTTTTCTCTGGAGCAGACAGAAAGAGCACAGTGACACTGTAAACCAGCGAGCTGGGCTGCATGCAGATAACCCACACACACTCACTCCAGCCATCTGACTCTCTGTATTAAGGAAAACAAAGAGGTTATTATTGCTCTCTTCTGCATGCATCAACCTTCACGTGCTGAAACTAGGAGCTTAACATCTCCAGCCTCTTTCTATAATTAGTGTAGAGAGAGGATGTCTGAGAACAGGAGTCTATTTTAGGTGTTATGAGTCACCTTCCAGAGATGCACATCTTTTTTTGCGCTGACCATATAGAAAGATCTGAAAGTGGATACCAAAAGAGATAGTATAAATATGCATCAAAAGCTTGGAGTATACTGCCCTTTAACTGAGTTATGATGGTCTTCCTTAAGAAGGGTGTGAAAATACTTGGCCACACTGAAACCTAAACCTCTGCACCTAGGAGGGCTGTCAGCAGCTGACACAGGCACGTAAGGAATAAGGAATAGTGAAAGTTTTGCAAACCGTCTCAGTCCAGCATCCTCATTCCACTGGAAAAGAGCAAACTGCCCTGCCCTTGCCTTCACGTGGGTCTATTTTGCTTTCCAGCATGGAAACTGAAGCACAGGAAAACAACTTTGTTATCCTTGAAAAGGAGAGAAAACTGAATGTAATCCCATCTGTTAAAAAAAAATAAAAAAGGCCAAAGGATCAAGAGTTCCTCTTGGCTTGGTCTCCAAAAGGTAAGTCTGCATGTAATGTTTTCATTTTTGGCTGTGGCTAAAAGGAAAAGAAATTAAATATGGGAAAAGACATCCTTTTGATGTGGTCCTGCATATTTGTGAATGACACAGCATTAGGGAAAGGGCTGCACTGGTTTTCCATACTACAGCTTGAGGTTTGGAGGCTTCTTTTCCCCTTATCTTCCTTGTTTTTCTTATTGTTTCCACTGAATATTCCTCCACTCCTTCACAACTATTTCAGCAACAAAATTGGCATTGTTTAGTGAAATCCATTCTGCTTGCAAGAGCCCAATCCTTAACCTTTTTTGCTTATTCTTATTGAGAACTCACTTCCCATTGTTCCACTTCTGTCTAGAAACCCCTTGGTCTCCCATTTCCACTATGAACTGTTGTCTTTTTCACTTTCTCCCTCCTTCCCTCTTCATCCTACAGTAAGATCCCCCTTTACCCCACCCAGCTTCCATAAAGGTTTCCTCAGCCCCTTCTGTATATACTTCAAAGCTTTAGAGAATGAACCCTGCTTCAGCTCTGTGCCCTCTTAAACAGCTCACTGAACGTGCTTCTTGTTATTTTTAAGAATTTGTTAGAATTAAACTCCAGTAAGAAATCTGCCACCATTGTGGGGGATAGCCCATTAATCAAAGACACAGGCCTCTCCCAGCTGCCTGGGCAGAGCCCAGCCTGGGATTGATAAATTGCACCTGGATGTAACTAATAAATCTAAGCAGTCATTTGCTTTTTATGAACAGGAGTAGTGGGGGATCCAGCCGCCAAAGGAATTTGGGTGGAAGGGATGCAGCACTTGGAGTTCATGACATGTTTCCCTTCCTATTCTCCTGCACCCTGTTGCACCTGATGTCTGCCAAGCAGAGCAGGTCCCGTGATGCTTGAATGGGCAATACTTAAATTATGCTTTGGGTATTTTGGAGGCGCATGGCAGGAACACAGCCAGTGCATCCTTCTGCTGGTAGAGAGCCAGTGGTGGTGGCATGGCCAAGCACAGCTTCAGCTGCCCAGGCTGGCAGCGTGGAAGGGTGCAGTAGGGTTACAGCACTGCCCCAGGACACAGCAGCACTGCCATCCTGCCAAGGACTTTGCAAACAGGAGACTCTTTCTCCTTCCACGCCTGTCTGTGCTGGAGGAGGGATTTCACAGTTCTCAGTCTCAACGCAGCAGGGAAGGTCCTCATGAGGGTAAGGCTGGACTTGGACAGTGTCCTGGGACTTCGCAACTCCTTTCACCTGAACACTACTGCCTTCCTCCCCACCAGAGCCCTGAGGAACTCAGGTTCCCACGCTCTCTGAGGATTATCTGAGACATTTGGGAAATACCTTCTTTACCCTCCTTGGTTATTATGCCCAAGTAATAAACATATGCAAAAAATAGGATAAATCATTAATTACAGCCATACTATGCTGTCAATCCCCAGCCTTGTGCTCTGACAACGGCCACAGCACTGACCAATACACCCTGTTCATTCAGAGCTGCACAGAAATGCAGCAGATTGGGATGCCACAGACCCCAAGAGTCTCGTAGCACTCCTGATCCACCTCTGGTATCCACAACATGCTAATCATCATGAAACATCTACTCAAAATCCATCATCCGAAGCTGTGAGGTTTTTTCCCTTTTTGTAAGCAGGGCTGCTCTGATATTTCTTCACAACATGAGCTGTGTATAGCATCAGAGGGGGATTACTTACTGCCAATTACTACGTTAAAGTTCAAGTGGAACGATGTACTAATTGCCTTGTTATAGCTATTAAAGCTATGTTATGCAAGCAAGGCACTCTTAAACGTATCTGCACGCTGCATGGTGATACACGAGGTATAATGTGATCTGCTAAAATAATTACTGATACATTCCTAGCCTCTTTAATAATGTATAAAATATATTTTATATATTTATATATATTATGCAAATACCATTTGAAATATATAACAGAAACTCTCAAGGTTTGCCAGTGGAATCTGCAAGCTCAGTGCCTTGCTGCAAGAGCCATTGCACTCTACTGACCAAATCCACACCCCTAAAAAGCACAAAATATAACAAGTACCAAACCTACAAAGAAGGGGAGAGGAGATATCTCCTCCCAATAACATTACAACTGAGGGTTGCCTTACTGGCTGGCAACAGGCCAGCACAGGCATTTCAGTGATCCTTGCCTCCCCAGGGTCTGATCCCTTGAGGGAGGGGTTTTGGACTTGCCCATGTAAGGGAAGCCCAGTGAGTTTTCATGCATCTAAGCTCTCTCTTGCATCTTTGTAGGGAGATAATTCATTGCCTCTTAGAGGGCTTACAGGAGGACAAATGTGAGAGCTGCTCCTGGGATTTGCAGCTGTGAGGGATGTGAATGTCACCATGGTTTTCTGCAGCTGGGGGAAGAAAATACCCTTTTGAGTCCCCAGTTCCCACCATCATGACCACAGCAGACCCCTGGATCATGGTCTGATGCTTAGCTGGGTTCATCACTGCTGTTTGGACATTGTATGAAGGTGTCAAACTATTGCTAAGACATAACGAAGTCTTCCCTCATGGCAATGTTTACGACAGGCGGGTTGAAAGAACAAGAATGAGAAAAATCTCACTTTCCCAACTGAGGAAAGACTGGTGCCTAAAGAGTCCTCTAACCCTAAACTCAACTCTCCGGGGGCCAATCTGGTCAGATTTCTATTTCTATGTTCTTGTAGGAGATTGCTGGGGAAGAGGAGGCAGATAAGAGCTGGGTTTCAAAAAATAATCCTTGTTTTCTTTCTGACTATTTGAAATTGTAGCTTAATTTTATCAGTAACTCAGCATGGTACAGCAGTGGTACCAGCTAGCACTGTGCAGCCTGGCTGGTCTCACCACTGAAGTGCAATCCTTTCAGTCTTTATAACCTCGCATCAAAGGGAGGGCGAAGCAATGAACTCGCTCTAGCGTAATCTTTAATAGGACATCTGTGAAAGAGAAGCAAGTGGCATTTTACAAAGATAGTAATAAGAGTTTCAATAATATTCAAGTCTAAATATGAGCTCTTCTAAACTATTCAGGTTAAGCTCCAGACTGGATGCATTTTATAAAGGCTGCACATCATGCTAGACATAAATCACTTCTATAAATAGGCAGCTTTTAACAAGGAAATAACACTGCAAGCTAACCAAACAAACAGCTTCCACACATCTTCACCTCCAGCTTTGTCTCTTGTTCACCATGGCCCAAGTCTTGCCTGGGTGTCCCTGCCTCACATGGAGACCTTGAACGGCAGCGTGACAGCGCACAGAAACCCACACCTGTGTGGCCATTTGTAGGGCTGAAACTGACTCCCTCCAGGCTTCCAATAAATCTGAGATGATCTGGAGCAGGTGTTCCTGTGCACGCTCAGAAAGGCAACAAATCCACCCAGAGTCAGCAGGAGTCACGCTGGTACCTCTGCAGTCCGAGAGATTAAAGCAAAGTGCCAGCAGGCCTTTTATAACGCATCAGTGTGTGCTTTAAAGCCCCGCAGGGGCGCACTAACTCAATTACCACGCGATGCGGACTCCTCACCAAACCATCCCCTAATAATGAACAGACCTGCAGGTTCCAAATCTTTAAGGGGAAGGAAAACATCACCAAATAGATTAGCTCCACGGTTGTGCTGTTAATTATGGGTCATTTAGTTCAGTTAATCAATAGGCAGACTTCTTTAACCGGCTAATTATGCCGAACTGTTTCCACAATGAGCAGGTTTGCTGCTAGTTGTTAACCATGAAGGGATAATATTTCACTGTAAAGATAAGTACAGTCCCAGTCATCAGACAAATGCTTTGCAGTTTAACCCGTTCCACGCCAAACAGAGACTTATATCTGGGACAGAGAGGTACCGGTATCATTGGCTTCTCAGTGCTAAAATGCCAGGGTAAATATGGCCACCTCCTCAAATGAACCATTCAGATCATTTACTTTTCAAATTCCTCCTTGTCCAGACTATACAGGAGCTAAAAATTATCTATGCAAACCAAGCAGCTGAACTTCTTGGTAGCAGTCCAGAGAAAACCCAGCAGCCCATGTTGCCTTTCAGGCTGCAGATATAGTTCATTCCTTTGCTTTGCCAGGCAGTTACATGAGATGTGTCCCAGCCAAGGCAGGAGCCTGGAGAGCCAAGCTGCATCCTTTGCTCAGACCCTCAAAGAGCACATCAGCATGCAGAGGAGGAAGTCTAGGCTCTTGGTTTCTCAAAACAGATAAAAGGTCAAAACAACTTCTTGTTACTTGTAGTTGCTTAGAAAAAAGAATGGATTTTGTTGCACACTTGAAGAACAGATTGCTGGATTCAAGGCCCCTGTTGAGGTCATCAAATAGTTACTGCAATAGAGGAAGATAAGAGCTGAGTGACAGCAGAGTTCTGTAGCCGAATTTCCTGGATATTTGTTTTAATGGAACAAACTAACCCAGGCTTGGGGTTTGCTAGCAAATTGCTTTAGCTGAAGAAAAACAGCATGCTGAGCAAGCGTCCTCAGAGCACCCTCAGAGTCAGTTCCTCTGGCAGGTTGGGGTCTCCACTCCCTGATGGGAGGATTTCCCTGATTTCCCTCACTGGAAGGGCTCCACTTCCAGCCCCAGAGGATAACAGCACTAGCACATCAGTTCAGGAACTGTTCTCAGTGCTTTCACTGACTTCTTGAGTGACTGTAATGCAAGCCACAGTTCCTGCCCTACTTGTATCCCTTATTTTTTTTTCCACCATCTTACACCCCTTTTTAACTCTGATCTACTGGCAAACGAGACCTTGGCTTTTGCTGCTTGAGCAAATCCATTAATGAAACATTATTGTAATAAAGCAATGCAAATGTAAGCCTTGGTGGTAAATGTTTACTAAAAAATTATCTCCACAGAAAACTCATGCTGCTGTAACTACACCAGGATGACTAATACAGTTTGATGCTGTTGTGAAAACACAACTAAAGACAGCAAATAAGCCATACTACCCATATTAGCCATCTGCAGCTAGAGGAGAGTTCAATGTGTCAATATGACCATTCAGAACCTCTTCAGATTAAATCACTATTTGGCTAATTCAGCCCATTACACTAGTGAGAAACTTGAATTTCTCCAAATCAATAACAGAGGAGGCTTGAAATGCGCTGTCTTGGGTGGCACAGCAGCCGATGGCCCACAGGCTGTCTCTGCTACCTCTGTTCACATCTCCATTGACATTTTTGGGACTGCTTCACTACATTCTCAGCCACAACAAACCTCAAAACAAGAAGTTTGTTGCAGGTAGATTTTTATCTGTGCTCCCCATCACCTTCTTTTTGGTACATGGAGCTGTATTGTTTTAAAAAGAAGCAAGATTTTACTTCCACGTTTTTCTGCAATCAGCTCTTTCTAAAATATGCTGTTGGAGTGCAAGCTTTATGTGAGCTGTTCAGTTTTAGGTGCTATTTTCCAACATCCTCACAAGTTTACTAAAACATTAAAATGATTGCAATGTTGACTAGGAAAAACAGAACACAGACTTACAGAAAAAAGTAGTGATAATTTTTGTATCTGGAGGTGGCTTGTTAACAATCTGCAGCAATATCTTGTTGGAAAACAAGGTACTATGAGAAAGGGCTGCAGCCAGATTCCAGTGGAGTTTGGGTAGAATTGCCTGATCATATTCCAGGCAATCTCCAGGTTTACTTTGGAAAAAGTAAAAGAAACACAAGGAGATTTAAGACTACTCCTTGGTAGTAGTGTAAAACACTGTACATTCCCACATGCACTGATTTACTTAACTGCAATGCATTTACCAGGAGCTGGAATTTCAACCTAGAAACCAGGAAGCAGAAGCTTAAAGGTTTGTGTAAAAAAACCCCAAAATAACCCCAGAAAGTCTGTGTTTACCCAGATCACTAGAAAACAATAGTATGAGCAGTATTCCTTTGGGACACGTGGTGCTAGATTGCAGATGTGATTCATAGAGACATTCAATCAGATGGCACATCAAAAGCAATGGTAAATTACATGTCTTCAATAAAAAAAAGCCATTGTCATAGATATTTGGCCATGGAGGAAGGCAATTAGACTTCAGCATTATTTGTTAAACAACAAGCACAAGATGATACATCGTGAATTTTTTGCAATAATAACCATTCTTGGTCATTCATTTTGAAGAGAATAAATCTGTCACTTGAGTGAAAAAATTGACAGCACCATTTATTACCTTGCATCCTTCAGAAAAACAGCACAATTTACATGTTGCCCTTTGACACCAAGACTCTCAGCTTGCTTGGAAACAAAGCAAAAATATCCACAGACCTGGTAGTAAGGATTTAAGCAACACCTGACCTTATGTGGTTTAAATATCTATAACGGTGCACTCTCATTCAGCCCCTGGTTATAAGAGAAACAGGTTCTTGTGGAGAATCCACAGCCTCAAGACTCTCAAACACAAAGGGTCACACAGAGGTCTCTGTATCTGATAGTTCAGAGAGTAACGTTTTAGCTCAGATGCTCTGAGATGACTCCTGGGAATTAAATATATTTGGTTTCCTTTCAGAGGCTTTAAAGGACTGGGTCCATCAGAAAGGAGAAAATTTTGCCCTAGCTCATGAAGATAAATCTTTGCACTAAATCTTAGCTTTCCTTTTCATACAAACAAGGACAGATCCTTGGTGAAATCTAAGCCATTTACTCCACTGAAAAAGAAGCAAACAAACCTAAAGAAAACACTGTGTTAATATAATAGAAAACATAGCCAAAAATTCGTCTAGATGTGCTAAAATGTTGCCCTTTATAGTTATGTCTTTGCAATATTAGCTGTTGGCTGGTGTTTCTTATTAAGAAGTTTAATAGGTTTCCTGTGGCACCTGTTACAAATGCACAAGAATCAAATTCGAGATCAATTATAAAAGAGGAAAAGTCTGCAGACAATGTTGGAAAGGCATCTTAAAGAGATATTTGGGTTCTTGAATCCAACAAAAATATTTAGCTTGAGAGCTGTTATAAACCTCTATCAATCAAATACTTCTGTATTCTTCAGCAGGAAGTTGTCCAGAATGGATAAATTGGAAAATACCTTACACTTGCCCTTAATGGATTAAAATCATATTTCAGGTTTATAAATGGAGGCTCATCACAGCCAGGCACTGGTGAAGCTTTCTCCCTGTGCAGGGATGTCTGCACAACTCCAGCACACTAATGCAAGAGCCAAAATATACAACTTTTCCCACCACAAAACCACTCAATTTAGCCACGTGCATTCCAGCTCCTGAAGCTTCATGCTGCTCTTCCCTTTGGCAATGGTTCCCCGAGTCTGCAGAATGGGCAGGCCAACATCTTGTAATTCTCTCTCTTGTTAGACTTTAAATTTAGAGCAGGCTGTTATGTTTATTTTAATTTCCCCCACTGTTTGATAGCACACAGTAAGGTCAAGAGATTGACCATTTACTAAGCAACTCTATTATTCCCTAACACTGCTCTACACACATTGTAAAAGCCTAGGGAGATTAATACAGCTGGTGGAAGCACTCACTTAGATTCTTAACACATATCTTGTGCCTTTGTGTTTCCTCCCACAGCACCCCCGTCTTTGTAGAGCTACGAAGAAGCCATCACTGTAAAGTGTCCTATTCTCAGCATTGGGATGTGGTTATAAGAAAGAAAATGAGATCTTGGGTTTCAGATACCCAAGAAGATGTTAGCCTTTTGCCCTTACAGAACATTTGCAAAGATCCAAGCTATTACTGGTTTCTTAACTTTCCCCTCCACCCCTATTCTAATTCCTGGAGATGGTAACATACAATCAAAATGTATTCTTTTTCCTTTTTCTTCTCTTGTTTTTGTCTTTTAGAGTTGTCACCAATCTGTAGTTATGTTGTCAAAGAAACTGCTGATACAGGTATATCATTTACTGTAACTTCTAGTAATGCTGAGAGTAAGGGTTGGTTGCTTTTTTTTCTTTAAACACTGCAGCATAAAATTCCACCTGACTCACATATTAGTTCAGAGCTCAAAAATATCCTAATCTAAACCTCCATTTGAATTAATCCAGTGGCCATGAAAAACATCAGTGGGACCTGGACAGCCCAGAGCCATGAGACCCCCTGTTCGTAGCAGCAGACCAGAAACCACTGGCAAACCACAAGCCCTTGTCACAAACAGAAAACAGCTCGAGGTTTAAACCACTCTCTCTCTCTCTCCAGTAAAGTCAAGAAATGAAGGCTCTAGGTAGGGGCTATTTAACCACTCATTCCAGTGTTCAGATGTTACAGTTCCTCTTCAGAAGATACTGCAGGTTACTCTCATTTTTACAGCTCTCTCTGCACAGCTAAATGTGCAAATGTTTGAGACCTCCATAAAACAGGATTTTGGTTCTCTTCGTTTCCTCCAGGCCAATATTGTTCATTCTCTTCTTCAGAGCTGACATAGGGGTCCTGAAGAAGAACTACCCCTAGTCTGGGCATAGCTTTATAAGGTGGAGCCTAGATTTCCTCTCATTTGGAGTTCCCTTAGCCAGACCTAAAGCTCTTGATCTTGTTCCCTTCCTTGCCTCTTGCTCCACATCTGCTGTCTTAAAACAAAGAGAATTTGGCAGTGGATGAAGCAGCACAGCACCAGGCCCGTAAGGCAAACAGTGGTCACCTACCCTATCTCTATGAAGTCTAAAAGCAGAGTACTTAGTGTTATTAGCTTTTCTGCATGAGTGATCAATCCCAAACTGGACACATGGGTGCCACAGACAGACTGATAAAAGTAGAATCTATTTTTTTTAGAATGGGCTATTTGCCCCTTACTTGGACTGCAATAGCAGACAGCAAGCTATGCTTCAGTGATATGCTGCTATCATATTTTGTGATAAGGCTAAAACCATTAGGCAGACAATAATAAAAAAATAAATCAATCAAAATAAGGAAAAGTGCTCATGTAAATGCCAGGGGAATACTTCAAGGCAAGATGGACACCTGCTTAGAGAGATGACACCCCTAAGCTGTATCTTTGTTCCCAAGACTACTTCTGCTACCTCTCTACAGGAGTGTCTGAAGGTAAATAAGACACTCCTACCTATTTTAGGGTTGCTCTACCCACAAAGACTTCACTTAAAAATCTTTACAACAGAAGGACGAAATGTTGCTTACCTTTCTCAAGCACACTCAGAAATAACTAAACGTCCAGTTCTTACACAGCTTTCCTTCACAGTCATCAGTGAAGGATAATATCCTTTATTGTACAAATGAGAAGTCCAAGTCACAATCATTATCTGCTCAGTTTTCCCTATGTGTCACTGTGGGCCTTTGCTCATCAGTAGAATTAAAAAAAAAAAGCCCTACCAGATGAATCACATTAAAGTTCAGATGACCCTCACCACAGCCTAAGAAACTAACTCTGACACTAACACCCACACCTCCCTGTGAGACGATGGGAAATTATTGCCTGGCTTTGACATATAGAGTTCAAGGCCTTCTGCTGTTCCTTCCTTTGCTATACCTTCTGTTGACTTTGAAAAGTTTCTGCTTCCTGTGGAGCAAAGGGGGTGTATAGAATGGACTTCTTACCATCTTGGGGTCAAGCAGTTATTCCTGAAGGTCACCATGAGGCCTATCACACCCCTAATGTGATCTCCCGTGTTCTTGAGTGTCTAGAAGGAAATTAAAGAAGTCACATCCTGGGATCAGGGAAATCCAAGCAGGTCACTGCCTCGAGCCTGCTCATTGCTTCTTGCAACTTGAGTGCATCACCCATTTCTCTAAAATACTCCCTCAGCTTTTTTTTCTTGTTTCACTTCCCTTCTCTTCAACACTGCAGACCTCACATCAAAAATTTAAAGCCCAGGAGCCAGCAGCTGGACAGGATCCGGTCACTTCTCCCACACAGAGCCCAGCAGTGCAGGCATGCTCGGGTGGCTGCCTGACCTGAGGCTTTTGGAAGAGCATCTTGTCCACCACAGTAGGCAAAGCAAGGAACATCTTAGGTGGTCTGAAATTCACTGCTTTGCTGCTCCTCAGATAATTCCTTTGTAAGCAGCACCCTTTCCTTGGGGCAAGCCTGCTGATGGACACTAATAACCCATCTAAGTTACTTTGCTCCAGAAAGGTCTTTGCCCCACCTCCATCCCTACTAGGAGACCACCCCATGCAGCCTGAAGGTTCAGTGTCCCATCTGACCACAGTGGACACCAAAAGAGTCCCACAAGAGCCAGACCCTGTAAAAAAACTAGGGCACAGAATTTCCCTTCTGCAAAATCCTCCACTTAGATCACTTTAAAGCCACTGTGTAATCACAGCCCAAGCCAAATACACCCCTTTTTAACACCAGGGGAATTTTTTTTATTTGCAGATTAACTTGAAAATAATCACTATTCAAAATGAGGAAAAATATTTCCATTTCAGATGGTTCTACGAGTTGCTCCAAGTCATTTGCAGCCCAGCAATTTGAAATGTCTGCTCTTGCAAAGCTGTCTACATTTTTTGGCACAGCTTAGGTTTCCGCTGCAAATCCCATGTTATTAATCTGTTCTTCAGAAAATGAAAAGGAAACGAGCAAGTCCAGTTGCAACAGAAACCTATGAGAATCTTTTAATGAGTTTTAATGGCAACTTGAACTAAACCTGGGTTAACTCCAAATGTTGGAACAATCCCCAACTTGAGACAGACACAGTAAATGCTTGGGATGCCAGACATCAAGAATGGACCGTAAAGATCAACCTTTCTTATCCCCAGATAGCGATACTTCTGGCTCTGACCGACCGGCACAGTCGCTTGTAGGGCACATATAAACGAGAGCCGTACCCACCAGACCTGGGTCTCAGGAGTTTGTGACGTTTAATTATCACGGCTGCCCCTCAAGGCTGATCAATAAGTGAATACAAACAGGGCATGCATACTCCAACCATATGTGAAATACATCTTTTATGGGAGCCACAACTAACAGCAGAGCGGCGTCTGGCAATTTGCTTAACGCGCCCCACGTGCAGACCACCCACGCGCTGCAGTCCATGAGACTCGCGCATGCCAACGAGGGTCAGCTCTGCACCAGGGGAGATTAGGAAAACTCCTCAGGAGCACGTGTTCCTCCCAGCTTCATCCCCGACTGCAGAGACAGCATAAACCATAGGAGACAATGTCAAGGGAGAAATTCTGCCCAGGTGTTGGATAAATCACAGGAATGAGACACCTCGCAGGTCACCTTGCTCTGCTCCCTCAACAGCCGCCGCTGCCACAAGGCTTTCACCTCGCTGGTGTGACTGCTTCCAGCAGCCATCCTGCAAGAGCCTGTTAGAAAAACAAGCCCATGAGCACCGCTGTTCTCCAAGTCAGACACTTGAATCATGAGATCATAAATAGAGCTGATTGAATCATAACTAATGTGCTTGACAGCTTCCACTGCTCGCTTGCCTTTTGTCTCGCACAATGGGCAGAAAAGGGGACTTGGAGCTGAAACAAGAAACCCACGACATTTTGTCACGGCCTCAGAGGTGTTAACTGTGATTTGCTGGATAATAAACATGCTTCTTGCACTGCACTGTGGAACAAGCTGGCTGCATCATGTCCCATGTGCCTGAGCACTGCAGCAAGGGACCCAGTGCATGCAGCCTCCGAGCACAGCAGGAGACCATGTGGAAAGCCTACGATGAAAGGAGGGGAGCACGGTGGTGCAACACAACCCATGCTGGGTCATTCAACTAGGGGTTTATGAGAATTATGGTGAAAGCACACCTTTGGCTACAACCAGAGGGTGAGTACCACAATAAGTCATAGAAATGAAGGTGACTGCTAAAAATCAGCAAGAGCTAGGAAAATACGATTCCTTTCTTCATCCATAAAACAAGGATAACAATATTTCCTTGCCTGACAGGTAAAGCATTTCCATGGCTCTTCAGTTATTGGGTCAGCAGCATCTTCTGGGACTCAAGAACAAGTCAATACTCAGGGTAACAAAGGCTCTTGCCTCCAGGGTCAACTGGCAGGGCAGCTGCAAGGGCAACCCCAACCTTCAGCATCAGGTACCTCTATGGGGATAAGTTAAAGCTAAGACAGACCTTCAGCCCACAGGTGGTGCCTGTCTAGCCAGGCAGGGCTGGAGACACACTACAGCATCAGTGGGGAGAGAAGATTGCCCCAGCCTGAGCTGGCAGGGGCTCATGGAGACCCAGATGAGGCCCCCCCAAGGCCATTGAGGCTTATTAGTGCCCATCAGTACAGTGCAGGTAAAGCTCTTACACAGCTACACAAAAGCAACTACAGTGAAGCCAACACAACTGTTCAAGAGCCACCCCAGCCACAGCAGTCCCTGTGCAAGACATAAACCACCACACCTTGGAGCCACTTCTCCCATTTCACATGTCCTATTGCACCCAGACCAGGCTTTGGCAGAAGGGGCAATCCAAGAAAGCAAGTGGATGTGTAATCCCATGAGCAGTCTAACCCAAAGGAGGATTTGAACAGTTCTACTACATCAGGATGCAAAGAACAGGCTCAAAACTGCTGATGAAGTTATTTTTATGAATAACAAATTAATTATAGGTTTTTGGAAGGGGAATTGGTATAGGAGAAGATAGATTTTCCAAAATGTCAGAACATTTTGTTTCAACATTTTTCAAAATGAAAATGTTGACATTTTGAGAGAAAAAAACTAATTTGAATTCTAGTTTAATGTTAAATGTGGATTCATCAATAGGAAAACTCAAGAAAATAACCCATTTTATGTCAAAGATTTTTGAATATAACTCAAAAATAATTTTGAGATGGGATTTGTTTAATTAATAGAACCCTTCTGGAAAGTACAGGTTTCAGCTGCCCTGAAGTGACACAAGCCAGTTTACACATCCAAGAATTGAGATAGAAATTCTACACTCAAGTTAAAGGAAGGAGGGAGAAGATAAAACAGCTTGAAAGAGCCCCACTTACTGTGACATAAGGAACAGGTTGGGAGAGGGAGTGAGATGTACAGGACTGAACAGTGCACATCACAATGCAGAATATTTTAAGCAAAGAGAATGGTGTAGAAATGCACAGATCCCACTGGAAGAGAATGGAGGATTTGACACTACAGGGGAAAGGGCCGGATGTAGAAAAAGACAAGGGGCTTTGCAAACAGGTCTTAATCCCCATGGATCATCAAGCTAAGCCCAGCTTTGGAGAATACAAATGCTTAAATAAACATGAGTCAATTTATTATTCCTCTGTGTTTCAGATCTTTCTCACCTTCTGCCTGGCTCATTTACTGCAGTTAAATGCTTGTAAGCAGATTATACCCTAAAAGCTTCATTTTCCTGGTAAGTGGTCACCTTAACTTCCTCTGCTTTGACTGTGGTTAATACTCCCCAGGTCACACTATTATCACTGAGTAATGGGACCAAAGTGAATTCCTAGGTCACTTGGTTCAACAACTATCTCCAGCATCCAAATCACGTACACGACTGTGCTTTCCTGATTACTGTGACAAGCACTGCTTTCAGTCAGGAAAAGATTAGTAATGCTGTAAGTCTTAAAAACTTCACAAAACTTGTCCTGAACGCAGGACATGCTGCTGTATTGCACTAGTAAGCAAAATAATGAACTCTACAGTCATCTAGCTTTCTTGTTGGTGGTGGCATGCACATTATGAAACCAGCACAGTGGAGCCTACTCTGAAATGGTGTAATTTTCTGGAAATGAAGATAAGCTTCTCCAAGCCATTCTAGGAACTGGGGTTCAATTGCCTTGTTTCTAACTCAGTCCAAAATCAGCTCAATCAGAATCTATACAGGCAGGGAGAACTGCAGGAGCAGCTAGAGGAACCGTTAACAAAACTGGCTTTTTTAATGCTTTGTTTGGTTTTAGTGGCAAGGTCTGAGCTGAAATACTACTGACAGAGACAAAGTTTATTACGGCTTCTCACACGGGAAGCAGGTTTTGAGATAGTGCAGATGAATGTGACTCCATTGAATCAAGTGGGGTTACCAGTTTATAGTAATTGGTAGTCTTAGTCTGTATTTTCTGTCCTCTTTGGCACTGACTCTATCAAGCTGCATTGATTGCCTGCACCAGAAAAAAAAACAGTAGAGGAGAACAACCATTTCTTCCACATTTATGTTAGCAGATTCTGCTCTCTCCTGTATAGGATTAAGCAAGACCATTTTTCTCCTTATTTATATACCACTCATCTCCCTCCCAAAACCCACAAAATATCTCTGCAGAAATGAGTAAGAAATATGAAGTTTCCATGAAAAAGAAATACATTGCCTAAACGGAGCTTGCAACGTGATTTTCACAGCTAAGCAGTGTGCCCTCATAGCCTGGTGTCTCTACATGCCTTTGGAGAAGCAATCTGAAAATGAAGACCCATGCACTCCCCAAGGCCAACACACTGTGCGTTCCTCGACTGCCTCAACCCTCGCAGCAGGGTTTGAGCTGAGGCAAGACAACTCAATAGAAAAGCAGAGGAAAAAGGAGGCCGTTGCATGCATGTCACTACAGGAAGTCAGCTCTTTGTTTTTTTACATAATCATCTCTATTCTGAGCTTTATGAAAAGTTCATAAGAGGAAAGGAACAGAAAGTCACAGTGACAATGCAACCAAAACTCAGAGATACAGTGCCGCACTTAGCAGTGTTTACCTGCTCCAGTAATTCTGATCCCAGGGCAGACTGCTGAAGATTAGCTCCAGACCTCATTAGGCAGGATAGAATTATGTGAGTTAACAAAGTAATACTCTTGGCTTTCTTTTGCATTTTAAAAGTGGCTTGAGACCTATAAAATCCCTTTGAATTTTATTAAAAGTCTTCTGCAATCATTTTTCATCCTGCAGCCCAGTTGAGCCGAACTAATAAATGAGCATGTTATCTGTGTGGATATCCATTAGAGCTTCAAATGAAGATGATTAGAGCCAAAAACCTAACAATGTAGGTTACAACTGGGGAGGAAACAAGCTGGTCCACCATGCAGTAGGCACCAAGAATAATGAAAGAGGAACACATCTACCCCGTGAGCCCACAGAAGATGGGCAGGATGAAGAGCATCTCCAGCTGCCAGAAGGGCAGGCTTTGGACACCGTGAGCAGGCAGCCAGAGGCAGGAGCCCACTAGGAGTGAGTATGTATGAAAGCCTCAATCAATCAGGCTTATCCTTACTGGACAGTCCAGGTAAGATTTTGCTCATACTGAACCAGTGGTGGTTGCCAACATGGAAGTCCAGGCCACAGATGAACTCTGCTTTTCTATTGAGTCGTCTGCCTCAGCTCAAACCCTGCTAAATGTAAGAAGGCCACAACGTGAACATAAGTCACACAACTTTCCAGTTGATGCAGCTCCAGGCAGTGGAGTGGCAGACACAGTTTGGAGTGTTTTATTCATACTTGGCATCAGCTTCTTCCAAGTCTTTTGCTTTTCTTCCTCTCATACCCTGAGATTTCTGATCAAAATGTCAGCACAAACAGATGATACATAAGCAGGAGCCTGAGGGCTGCGGCATCAAAACCGTCCAAGTTTCTGCAGGCAGAGAGATGCAAAGGTAGGTTAATGCACTTGGTCTTCAAGGTATTTCCCAAGATTACTTTCAACCTGTCAACTGCTCTGATTCCCACGACCCTGTCTCCAAAAGGACAGGCAGGCGGGCAGCCCAGGTGCATCCCGCAGGGTGCTGTGCAGTCAGCCACTGCTCCACTGTGAGCCGCCAGTGCCTCGGCTTCCGTCCGAGTAAACTAATCACAAGGCAGGGATTTAAGAGAAATGTCATCACACACTGCCTGGTTCACTGAACCACAGCAGCTTGGTTGTGCTTTGTGCTTCCCTGGGTTTCTTTTTTTTTTTTTTTTTTTTTTACCTTCAGCAAGACCCATCTCCCTGTTTCAGGGCTCCAACCACACACACATTTCTGCAGCCTTCACCTGCATCAACACTACTCTAACGTTAATGCAGACATGGGCTGTTCTTCCCCAAAAGAAAAAAGCTCCTCCCTGAGCTGGGCCTCCTGATGTACTACCCAAAGTCAATTTCAAGATATATCTCCAAGCTGCTGCTCTTCCCCTGGGGCCACACAGGCACCATTTCAGAATGTCTTTATTTCCACCCTTCCTCTTCCTCATTTAATCCCCTTTCACCTCCCATTCCTATCCTTCATTACTGTTCTAAGAGGAAAGATTCTACTCTCAATCTCTATTCCTTTCCTCCTGTCATTCCCTTCATGTCTCATCCATGATGATACTTTTGTTCATGTAATAACTAGTTTGCTCTTTCTCCTCTTCCCGCTGGGCTACTTTGATCTACAGCTCCTGTGTGTTTTACACATTTCTTTTCCTCCCTCCAAAGGCACATCAGTCTATTTCTCATCCCCTCCTCCTTACTCATTTCTTTTCCTGCTCTGTTCTATTCTCGCTTCACCAAACTTGTTCCATGTGTTAACGATTTTAAAACCTGCTCCGTCACCCTGATAAGCATTGCAGTAAATACTGGAGGATATGGTCTGTCAATCCAGTCACTCTAAACCAACACAGGATGCCACTTTAACACCCTGCCTTAGCCATGCTTTATTAAGAAGAACACCTGACTCCCAAAGGAAAACCTAACCCAGGGAGCATTTAGGATGATAATCCCTCGGTCACTTCAAGTTCAGGAGATCGTATTGCAGCACAAACCTGGAAAAGCCCCTGAGGATCTGTCCCAGTCACAGCCCAGATCTTCAGCAGGAAGGGTGCCAACCAACAGCAATGGCCTTTTCATTCACTGTAATCCCCTGAAGATGCATGAAATTCACTTGAAGCTTCATCGGACTGTGCAGAGAACTTTTAGAGCTGCGTACTCTTAGTTACAATAAACGACAGCAAGATTTGGCGCAAAGCAGCAGGGAGCCTGCTATCCCCCCACAATGGGAAACCCGAGGGTGAAAACCACTCTTCCCCTCCACACAACAGCCATTTACTAATGTGTCCCTTGCTCTGAGAGTATGTAAGCAGGGAGAAACAAGAAACGTCTAAAAATGATGCTTTTCCACCCTGTGCTAAACAAGATATCAAGCACTTTCTGCAATGACTCCTCCTGATGAAAACTCACATCTACCTGATCTGGTCACTTTGGGGAGAAAGCATGTGAATAGCAGGAATGAATGGCATAGGAGCTGCTGTAGCATCCTCTCTCAACACTGACCAACACTTCCTTAGGGGCGGGCACTGCAAAACAGCCTTTTGCAGCCAGAGTGTTTGGACACAGAGCACAAACGCTGTTCGGTGCCCAGCAGGTGCCCCCTAGGCACTTGGGCTGGGTGCCAGGTTGTTTGCCCAGCTGCCTCACCTCTGGGCTTTGGTGAACAGCACTTAATCTGAAGGTTACAACAGAGCATTTTGGCCACATCAATTCACAGAACATCATCCAATGAATTCATTAACGCTGCAGAGCTGAGGGACTGGCACAAATGTTGGCATTCAGGCATAGAAAAGACCTTGTTCCAAAGTGGAGAATACAGGAACAAAGTGCTGTACTGCTTGTGATAGGACTGGTTTATCAGCAAAGTGAATCCAAGTTAAAAGACCTAGTTGATAGCAAATGAAACATGCAGTTAATTTACCACAGCATTTACAATCTCAGTCCCAGAAACCTAGTATTACTTTCTTTTGCCTTACACAGCCATGTGAATCATTCATTCCCGAGATAACTGCAATGAGAGCCATGATAAGGCCAAGTTTTACTCCCTGATCTCCAGCCCTGAATCCTCCAGGCTCACTAATGACAGCAACCTGTAAGTGAGCTCTGTGTGCGCTCAAGCACCCATGAAATGATAAAGTGGCTGCAGCAATCTTTATGTCATTGCAAAGGTTAGGTGCAGGCTGCCCTTTGCATGCCCCTGATCTAAACCTGGTTTGTGTCTGAGTAGAGGAAAAATAAAAGATAAAAAAGTCAAGGTGAAGCGAGTCTCAGTGATTACTTCACACATACACACGTAGTGCATTGTTTGATAGTAATGGCCTGTAACATGATGCTTCCACAATGCTATAACAGCACACTTAGAGTCATTACATGAGCATAATGTGGTTCAATTTGGCAGCATGCTGTTTGCCTTGGGTTTTTTTAGTGCAGAAAGGAGGGACTAGAAGCCTCGTGAACTTTTGTGAGCCCATCCTAAATAATTTCACTGAAATATAAATTACCATGCCTAAAGTCAGCTCAGTCTCTGGGAAATTGAATTAGCCCATTTATTGAATAAATGTAGTTATTTCTATATAGAGGGGAACAGTTCAAGTACCTGACAAACATCTATTGCCACTTTGACATCCTACTGCACCTGCTGCAAGTGGGCACAGGTCTTCTGTGTACTAGATGTCAACTCTATGGTTGTGTCTGAAGTGTTATAGGGTATATATTATAAAATGACACAGGACACCTACATTTGGGCACCTGATTCACTCCCACAGTGTCCTGCAGTAGCAGGCAGTGTAACATGATAAACCTCAGCATGGAAAATCTCTCTTCTGTACAATTCCCAGCCTGCCTCTTACAGGGAGCTCATCAAGACCTCAGAAAATTACCTCAATACCACGCCAACTGATTTAACTAGAAAAATATAATAAATATTAAAGAGTCTATATATGTGACATAGATATAGCACACATTTTTGCCTCCTCTTTGGAATTCTGCTCACCAATAGTGACCAAATTCTGTCTTTGGAGATACAGTGAAAAACCTTTGGACTCAAATCAGACTGTAGTCAAGGGCAGCATTTGTTCATAAATTGAAGTGACCCAGGCTAATGGAGAAGAAAGATAATTTCATTATCTGAATCTGAACAGATCTCATCATATAAGAAAAGAAACCTTAATGCGGTGCTGATGGCAAATATAAGTAGATACCTTAATAGTTATCATTACTGACCCAACCACACGAATACCTAACACAATCGCTGTGCTAGAAAACAGCTTCTGACCCACCACTAATGTATCATTTTGAACTCAGCACTAGCGCAACACCCAAGTTTTTTGAACTTGAAAAGATGTATAAACTGTATATACAGTGAACTCCTAGCCTCGAGGCTGAATGTTGCCTTATTTGGTGAAAATTGATTACGTTTGTCAGGTGAACAAAATTCATTATTAAATTTGCCTGGTTGAAAGTTTGTCTGAAGTAGTCAAGAATATCATAAGTGATACATCAGCAAAAATTGGACCAAGCCACAAAGTCGCCTATGAAACTGAAGTCTAAATACTACTGGTTTCAATTTCTCCCTAACAGAGGGGAGCAGAAGATAAATTAGTCTAGAATTAAAAAAAAAAAGACCTCAAAACCACCTCTCCTCACTCACACACACATACAAACACTGTCAGGAAGGACAGCACAAATATTTCTGATTTAGCTGTGAAGTTCAGCAACAATCACTGGACGAGGGCGCTCAGCAGAGCTGAACATTCACCCTCTCCTCCTTCCCCCCACCCTCTCCGCATAGAACATGCCCGACATCCTATGCCTGGGGAATTAATTCGAGCCACCAGGGTCTGATTTCTAATTACGATGCAGGATGCACACTGATAAATTTCCTATGGGATACTCATTATATAGAGCATATGAATGTGCTGTAATCAGGCGTATTTGTTGCTATGGAAAAACACAGCAAGCATGCAGAGCCTTCTGTGTGGCATCTTTAGTGTCCCTGCACTAGGAGCACTCAGATTCCTTGGCAGTGCTCAGCATAGCAACATGTTATCTGGCACAAAACCCAAGGACGTTACAAGTTTCAGCTGAAAAACTTGTCGGGCTTGTTAGCCCGTTGCATCTTCAAGGGGTGTTAGACAATGATTTTGCATTATTCCCTCTTAAAGCAAAGAGATCAAAGAAAAGTATCACAGGCAGCATGAATCTGACAGTATGATCTTTCCCTCTTCCTTCTTAAAGCTTGTTGTCTTCCTCTTGTATATAGTGGCCTCAGCCATTTTGAGAGGGGAAATGGGATTGTCAGATCATGTATTCAAACTTTTCCATGCTGTGGTTAAACAGGGCTTTCCCTGTGCCCAGGTAAGGGGGTATTAGCCTGACCACCACAGAGGGCAATGTTCAGGTAGGACATGCTGTGCAAAAACAAGCAAACAAAAAAGGGAAAAAAAGAAAGAAAATCACCATGCCTATTAACTAAACCCCCTGCTAATCCCTTCTGTGAGCAGCTGACAGAGGCAGGGAGGGTGCCAAAGTGCAATCCTCTCTACACTACCAAATTAATGGATCTAAACAGTGCATGGAAACACTCAGATCATTTGTTTTATGCCTCCCTTATTTTAAAACACTTAACCCATGGCCCAAGCCCACAGTGCCTGAGCACATTCCCTGGGGATTCACAGAGTCTCCATAGGGAGGCAGGGACAGCAGCAAAGCCATCTCACTCCATAGCCTGGTCCACCTGCTCTGCCAAAGCAATAGGGAGGCAACACTATCAACTCCCCTCATGTTTAAACAACACCCAGCTCTGTATTTCTGGAGTCTTTGACCTAAAGACAGCTTTTTCTGACATCTGTGCTCAAGGTGAGAAGTGAGATGCTGTAGCTGTGAAGAACTGCCAGTTATGTCTGCATAGCTGGAGAATCAGCCACATGAAAAGCCATCAGAGGTGCTGAGCATCACCACTGCCAGAGTGTTGGTGGCAAAGCAGGCATCGTTAGCAGTGTGTTTCATATTCCTGCGAGAAAATTAGTTGTAATTCTGGTAAATTCTTTTACTTCCCTCTGCAGCAGGTGAATTAGGGTACATTGTCTCAAAATAAAGAGGGACAGGCAGGCTTAAGGTGCCATAATAACCGTTTCTGCTTAAACCCTTAAATATTCAGTGCAAATGTAATGAAAAGTGGGTTTTTTTTTCCAAAACATGAGTTTTCCTATATTGCATTACAGTAGAACCCACATATCTGTCCACCTCAGGCTAGAGGAGATATCTGATTTCTACGTGTAGGCTTAGCCCTGGTGACTCTATGCAAAAAAAAAAAATAAAGGTAGAATGAATTAACCTGTTTCCTTTTTTAAAGTGAGGACCAGCCCACTGGATTGAGTGGCACTAAGCAGATCTGCCACCGACTATTTCTGTGATTTCTTTCAAGACTACCAACTCCTACTTCAGTAGGAGGATTGGAGAAAAATAGAAGTGCATGTGTGCATGAGAAGAGAGGTGTTAAAATTGTCAAGCTCGGAGAGATGACTCTCCTCTTCCCTCTGCTCCCATTTCCTCACCTGAACTCCCCAGCAGTGTGCTATGAAATCCAAGGATGGGGCTGCCCAGCCATGACAGCCGCTTCTGCAAAAAGCTGGAGCCAGGCTCCACCAGCTTGTTACAGATTTCCACTTGCTCTTCCTCAAAATGAATCCATCCTTGTTTGATTTCCCTACCTATAACAGCCAAGATCCCTTCAGAGAGATCACCAGGAGCTGAAGCAAGCTGGGAGATGAAGAAGACATGTTCCTACACACCTGCTGGAGATGCACTGGCCATGCAGTAATCAACCTCACTGCTGAATTTGGCTGACAGTGTTGAGAAACCCTGTAAAGTAGGAAATCCAAGCAAGTGAGTAACTTAGGGAGACTGCATGGCCCACACACAAGTTAATAGCAAGGGGCAACCTTTCCAGCAGTCCTCTGCTGACATGGCCAATGACCCAGAGGTAAGGGGGGGAGCTCCTGAACCAGCAGCATTGATCCAAACTGGTGCTGTTGGTCAACTTCTGCAGACCCATGTGCAGTAAATAGGGAGTAGACCAGTTCTTATGGGTAATAGCATACAAAGAGGTTTTCTCATAGTGCAAACTTCATAGCAGCCTGAGAGAAGGACTTGGCTTTGCTCAAAGTCTGGCTGCCCATGAGGGGCACAGCCATTCAGGGAACCTTGTGGCATCACTGTCTTTATTGTGCCGATTCTCATCTGAGCACCTCAGGGTACTCCACAAAAATCAGATTAATACACCACTCCTATTGCCTTTGAAGACTGGCAGCTGGGAAGGAAAGACTAATAGGAGTCTTCGAAGTCAAAAGAAAGGTAATGAAAAAGATGGGGCTTGGTTCAGGCTTGCTGCCCCACTGAGAGAGGTGGCATTTCCTCCAGCTCACACACTCCTGACCACCACCTCCCAGCCCATCTTCTCCAGCACACGGACAGAACCACTGCAATACTTTGCATGCAGAAAGCGAACTGAAAATAAAAAGGAGCTTCTACTTGACCGCTGCTTCCCGTAATTTTTCCCTCACCTAAAGAAGGTGGGTTTCATTTTCCTTCTAGCTCCTCCAGTCTGCAATGTATTTTGACACTGCATTACCTGTACATTTGTACAGCGTGTCACACAATGCCATCCCAACATCCTAAATGGTATAAAACACAACTTAATAAAAATTTACCAGCATTTCAAGCTCATAACTCTCTCCAGAACAAGTGCATTGATTAAAACTTATGTCTCTACAAAGAGGCTGTGATATAAAACCAAGCTGACAACAGATGGGTGATTGCCAAGCTTCTAAGCCCCTGGCAAGTGGGCAGGTTAATAGTGAAGTGTTACTCAATGAACTTGAAAGAAAATTGTTCAAAACATTCTTGGTTTTGTTAGGGTAGTTTTTTACAACACTTGTATACGAGAAACTTGACAAGAAGTGTGAATACACAATTTCTCAAACAAAACACACAAAAGCGAAATTCCCCTCCTACTTCAAGGGAAAAGTGTCTCATTCGCTGATGCCAAATACTGATTTAAAACACTGACAGATACAGACCACTAAAACTTCCCGTAATGAACTGTGGTTTTCAATGTTGGTAAGAAACCTCAAAACACAACAGGAAATGAGGCAAAGGGGTTTTTTTGTTTCCCCTACTGATGCTTATATAAAGGGGAAATCGTTATCACTTGTTGCTAAACCCATAACTCAGAAAAAAGTCCCCATCATCCCACCCCAGCATAAGCCCCTCCATGCTCCCATGCACACACCTGTCTAGAGAAGCAGCACCAAGAACAGCACAGGTCTAGGTTATACCAGGTGTAAATGAAAGCAGAAGTTTGACTGCTGATTTAAGGCCTTTCAATCACTGCTTTCTTGGAAATAAAAGTTGCAAGACCATTTTTTCTCAGTGTCAGTTCTATCTTGCCAGCAGCACTGCCATAGTTACCACTAGGGGTTTTAACAGTTTTGGGGGGCTTTTTTTTTGACTCTGTTGAATTTATTTTGTTTTCCTCTCTGCGCTGAAATGTTTGATAATCCTATGGGGCTTTTCTTCTCCGAAGCAGAGGAAACTTGTCCAGGAACTTTTGAAGAAGTGATCATTTGTCCCTTTTTTGCACATGCAGGTTCCTCACACTTGCCATCGTCTCCTTCCCATCCCAACAGCTTGATAATGACATTGCAGCACAAACCAAACCACGAAGCATAGAGAAGTAAGAGCTTCTTAACGCCACGCAGTCACCAGAGAGAGCTGAGGGGTGCAGCAAGTGGCTGTATTACTGCACCTATTTCACATGCCAGATAACTGAGTGTCAATCCACAGAAGCGAAAAGAGCTATTGTGAGTTCTCCTCTTTCTTGTCTGAGTGTGCTTATGATGGCAGCTACTGGAACAGTACCTGTAAGTAATGACTGAAATAATCACCCAAAAAGATGACCTTCATTTCTGCTTTTAACTTCTGGACCGTGCATCAAAACCTCCCTGACCTCAGTGCTTAAAATTAGTGACAGTTCCATAATTCTTACTTATTTAACTCCAAATTGAGGGTAAAAACAAATATTTGAGGCTACACTCCCAGTCTCGAGGACTGATCACACTCCTGGCCTATCTAAGCCTGCAAAACTTGAAGCATAACTCTTACTTTCCACAACAATTTGAGCCTATAAACTACAGACAGTTACAACTCCTTAGAAATATTGCAGAAAATATTTCCCCAGCTGCTTTCAAATTAGCCATGAATCTGAGCTGTTAACTAAGGCAATATTAGCATACACGTGGCAGAGCAGCTACTGGCAGAACTAGTCTGCCTGTGTCCCACTGCACCTATTCTCAAAGGACAGCAAATGCACAGGACCAGCTCTCTGAGGCAGTGGGAGTGCTGCTATCCTGTGAACAGGATCAAGCATAAGCAGTTGTAGACAGGAAAGGAAAAAAAAAACAATGACCTTGGTTTTTTGAGGACAGAGTCCAAAGAAAAAGCAGTAAAGATCCCAGGGCTGCATCACTTTGGTAATTCAGCCAGAAGGTGCCATAAATAAGGTCAGCAGGCCAGGATACATTAAGGAGTCATGAAGAGAGTTTTCCCAGGGATAGAGATGGTAATCTCTGCTCAGCTGCAAAAAGCTGCAGCTGCTGAATAATTGCTTCAATACCAGTGGTTTCACAGACAGCTTATCAGCCTGCCCTGTCCTGCCCTTGGAGTGGGAGGTTAAAGGTCAGGGACAGAGACAAATTTAGAGGGACAAAGAAATGATAAGTAGAAGGAAGAGGAAGACCCCTGTTTGTTTCCCATTACCCTTCTAGTTTAGAGAGATAAGAATCCTTTTCCTTTTGTTGGAGTAATAAAAGGGAATTGGATTAACTGTGTCCACCACGATTTTCCTCATGGACTCGGAGGGATTGAGAAACAGTGAGCTTGAGTTGTCCAACTCGCTCCTGATGTCCAGCTGCTGCTTTGACCTTAATGATACCAGATGTTCTAGAGGTGAGCAAAGCCCCTTTCGAATGGGGATTCACCCCAATGCAGCTATTCCCTATTCAAGCTGAAAAAAAACATTGGTTTCTACTACTTCTACCGGATCAGATGGGAAATTTTTATCAATAAACAGCATATATTTATTAGCTGAGGCTCAGCAGTGAGCTGATGCCACTCTACAGCCGCCAGACAACAATAAAGCTGTGCCCAGCAGCTCAGCACACAGGAGTTCAACTATGTCTATTCCAGCCTGAAAGAAGACATATTAAATGCATTAAAAATAAAAAAGAAAAATACACCTTTTAAACCTGCACCCATCAGCAGTGAGACAGAGGGCAGATAGCTGGGGAGAGGCAACACGAAAGCTCCAATAAAGAATTTAATATCTTTTTGTTTTTAGGAGGAAAAAAATGTAGAATGGTTTGGATTGGAAGGGACCTTAAAGACCATCCAAGTCCCAACCCCTTGTCATGGGCAGGGACATCTCGCACTGGATCAGGTTGCTCAAAACCTCATCCAACCTGGCCTTGAACACTTCCAGCTTCTCTGGACAACCTCTCCCAGTGCCTCACCACCAAGAAAGTAAAAACTTTCTTCTTTATATCTAATCTAAATCTACCCTGTTTCAGCTTAAAACCGTTACCCCTCATCCAATCACTACACTCTTTGATAAAGAATCCTTCCACACCTTTCCTATCAATCAGTTCATTTAGGTACTGGAAGGCTGCTGTAAGGTCTCCCCAGAGCCTTCTCTTCTCCAGGCTGAACAACCCCAACTCTCTCAGTCTGTCCTCACAGCAGAGGTGCTCCAGCCCTTGGATCATCTTCATGGCCTCTTCTGGACTTGCTCTAACAGACCCATGTCCTTCTTGTGGATATACAGCATAGTATAGAATATACAGCAATGTATTGTGTTAAACAGCACCACTGTGCTTACAAAGTACCTTTGCAGTGAATTCTCCTCTCTTGACAGCAGAACTGCCTCTGCTTCTGGGCTAAAAAGTTCTGGAGTGACGGGAGCCTCTTGCCTGCAAGGCACAGGGAGCAGATCCATCCCTGAGGCTTCACCCTAGGACATCCCACTTGGCTTTATCCCTGGAAAGAGCCCCATGGAGAAACACAGTAGATATCTTAGGAAAACATTTTTAGTGGTTATCCATGGTTACACTTGGTTTTGTCAGATAGCACAGCACAGTGATGATGTCACTTAAACCGCAGTTTAGCATAATTCTTAGGTGCCTTGATAAGTCTCATTGAACTCACAGGAAATTAAGCAGATGATTATCTAATCAAAAGAAATACTGCAATAATTTTCCCTAATCTCCCCATCAGCCTGGGATCTCAAAGCAATTTACAGAATGAGTAAGTCGAGGCATTTAATAATGTCTATGGACCAGTACTGTGCCCATTTTACAGGTAGGGAAACTGAGGCACATACTTTCCAAGCAGAGATAAGCATGTTTTCCTATTACACTGTCAACAGAGTCATTGAAACTATGGGGATATCTGTTGAAATGTTAGGATTTGTCTCATGAATGAAGGAAATAGTGATGGCCCCAAAAGTCTGCATGAAGTTACAGATGAAAGCATGGATCAGACAGGAAAAGATGCAAAGAGCACCAGCTCCTTGGTGCAATGGCAGGCCTGCCCCTCACAGGAGCCCCTCCGTGTTTATGAAGAGGTACATATATATGTCCCTCTTTGAAATTCACTCTGGCATTGCACTGTTGACTTACCCGCCCTCTGCAGCAAAGGAGGGGTGATGGATTCACATCAATGTGCATCCCAGGAAGCAAAAACATCCCCAGGGGAGCAGCATGATTCATTTTTAATGATACTTCCCTGAGTCTGTAGGCCCTATAAGCCAAGAATTACAAGCTTTGAAAGTCATCATCACCGACTGAGCTGTTGTTGCTGAAGGAGGGTTTCCAGCCCAAGTGGGAGTCATTAAAGCAGAGGGATCACTTTAAAATAAGTGACAAGAATATTATTAGGGGAAGGAAAATTACACTTTTCAACAACTGAAGAAAATAAAATTAAAAAAACCCCACTTCCTGCCAGAAATTCTGATTCAGAAACAAGACAAGAAGGCAAATTGCTTCCCCTTGTCTACTCTGCACGGAGCAAACCTACACACATAGGTCAGAGGCCTAGCAAGAGCCTGAGGCTAAACTAATTATTGTGATTTGCTCGTCTTTTGTAATTAATCTAGGAAAGGCTTAAGGCTGTTAGCAGCTTTAAAGAAGTAAATCTGAAGGACCAATTAATTAAAAACAGCAGTGCTTAATGAGGACCTTTTGGTTCTCTCATGTTGATTGTTATATTTGCTGAAAGTTAAGTTTCCGCTGTCTGTCAGATCTTGTCTGGTCTTGTAGAATAGATCTTCTTACTTGGTGCTTAAGACTTGACACTGGAACAAAAGCTTTCGATTACAAAGCAATTTGTGGGGATTATAATGGAATGAGCTACACCCACGCTCTCTGATTTAACAATCAATTTGAAGCAATGTTCAGTTCAACCATGAAGCCTTAAGGACCCTGAAACTACAGTTTCGATCTTCTGGTTCCTCTCCTCCAGACTGGACTCCACAGGTGTTAATCATGGAGGTAGGGTGAAGCATGCACCTCAAACCTTCTTTTGAAAGCAAAAGTAGAGATGCAATTTTCTTCACTCAACCTTGTCTTAAATTCACAATTAAGCACCCATCTCTCTCCATCATGTAAGCATGGATCTAGTGCTTTAACTGAAGTTAAATTCAGCTGAGCACCACGGAGACAAGAGTCATAACATTATCTTCTTACGCTCAACATCACATAGCCAACAGCCAAACCACACCCTGAAAGCGTGCTTGCACCCCTGGGTCTGCTGTTCCTAACCAGAGTCCTTCCTCCAAGGTAAATGCAATTGGGTGCCAGAAAAGCAAGGAAGGTGTTATGGAGGTCACAGTCTGTCACTGAGAGAAACGGCCAACTCTGTTTCAGCTATGCTCTTAGGCCTGGAATGTTTAGGAAATCTTATGCAGCTTTAAACATGTGGAAAAATGTTGATGCTTTTGTTTATTAATCAAAGGAACTATTCATTCACCACAAGAACATCCATTTTTTCTTTCTATTAAGCTGGGTCTACAAACCAAGTCCTAACAGCACAGCTCTGACCGAGGGGAATCCTGAACCAATGTGTTACCTGAAGATCCTGAGCACCTTACAAAGAATAACAATATTATTCACTAAGCAAATGAGGCATCTGTCATTGGCAAAAATCAGGACTCTACCTATTTGCATATCTTCTATGCAGAAGTACTGGAAAAGAGACTTGAAAGGCATAAAACAAGAATGAGAGGAACAAAGATCAGGTTACCAACTTAGCTGCAGAAACAGCCCTTTGTGAAAAAAATTGAACTATTTTGCTTGGCAAAAAGAGGAACTATATCCATGCTATTCTCTTTCAGACACCTTCTCCATCATCTGTCCCCACAGCTAGCATTTTTCACATGCAGCAAATTAATTTTACATTCTCAGCAGGCGTCCCTTTTAGAGACCAGCCAACTTCCTGATATTTTGTGTTCAGTTTTTATATCAGCAGATCTATTTTAAATAAAAAGCTATGTGTTTTACAAAACATGAGTGCCAGTAACACAGAGGAAGAATGTGACATTTTTCTCCCCAGGATATTTTGACTGACACACAAAAAAGTCTATAATCTTACATAGGCTCAAGCTGCTCATGTTTGCATCCAAATGTTTGGTGAAAAAGAGCTTAATTGCCTTCCATGAAAGGTGTAGGCTTCTGATTTAGTCTCTCCATCCCAGAAAAAAATCTGACCTCAAGTTCTTTCTCAAAGTATTTTACTTTATTCACCTGTCACAAACATAGCCAGTGAATTGTCTTAACCAAGTCTCCACACAATATCTTATCTTCTTCACATTCTCAGACTACCAGCTGCTCATCTGCACCAGCTGAGCCTGTCCCAAAAGCCATCTCAGCTCCTTGCTCAGCTTGATGGAAATGCTCCCTAGCTTTTACAATTACTTGATCCTTACCTTAGTAGCCTCCATAAATGCTCCACAGCTATGACCCCTCACATTGGAGATCTACTGTCCTCCTGGAGAATCAATCACCACTGCAGAAAGGAAGCATCCGACTTGTCTATGGAAGCAAGCAAGCCTTCCCCATCCCACGCAACCGCTGTGCTCCCTCATGTCAACATTATTCAACTTCAAAATCCTCCCAGACAGCAGCATGCAGTCTCCTTGGAGCCTGCTGTAAAATTAGTCAAGATCCAAACAGGAGCCAGAGCAAAACTTTAATTTCTGGAATCCTTATGGTTCTGTACTTAAGTAAAAGCACTCCAACACACCAAGACAAAAAACATCCCCTACGGGTTTTCCCCCAAACATCGCAGTGGAAACACCATGAGCTTTAAATAATCAGTCTGAAATGATGACTCAATCACTGATGGGGAGAAAGAGACATCAAATTCATCCCTCAGCACCTGTAGAGCATGGAAAACCTTCTAGAACTGGGTCTCACTGGGCAAAGACCCCCAAAAATCAGCTCCACCTGCCAGCAAGATGCAAGTAGACACGACACCAGTGTGAACAAATAGCCTGTCTCTCCAGGATCGTAAATTAATTCACATTTCAAACTGCCCCTTCTGTACATGTATCAGCATTTATGACTTAAGTTTATGACTGAGCCATAGCAGCATGTAAGACAGGAATTAACACATGACAGTGAAAGACCTTATTTTTCAGTGCAAAGAGAGGCCATTTGTCCATGCTTTATACTAGACTGGCGTGGGTCTAAGTTTTAGGCTTGAAATGCTGGATGCACATCTGTGTCAGCAGGGGTTAATAGGCTCATACTTCACTTCTGAGCCAGACAGAAATTTGGGGAACACGGTGGAAGAGGGAGATTTGTTTCTGGTTCTTCCAGACTCATAGAAGTTTACTGAAGGAGCTGATACAGGGGAAAAATGCACCTCTTCTGATTCATTGGGGTGCAAGTACACATCACCAGTTGGGTTTTGGACATGAATAAAGCAATTATGAAAAAATAGAAAACTGTAGAGCTAGAAGAGATTGTTAGAGTCACAGCAATTCAAGTGCTTGAAAGGACCACGGCTCTAGGGTTAAACTCTCAGCCTTTCATGGTCACATAACTGTGGTTAACCCTGAATTTTTATTTAGTTTATTGTAAACTAAAAATAAAGGGGGGAAGGAGGGGCAAGGGCCCTTTGCTGTTGAGAAACAGGGCTAGCATGAAGGATGAGACGTTGCAAAACCATACTGCTTATACTTAGTGTTAGCACAAGCGGGCATTTCTGGACCTAACCAGCCTTAGAACTGCAAGAGCTGGTGCTGGGAAGGGCTGAGGGCGTATTCGTGCTCTAGAACCTGCTTTGTGCAGAGTTCCTGGTTTGGGAAAGAAAATATTTACACTTGAGCTTTCTCCTGCTTAACTCCATGCCCCTCAGCCTGGGACTGCAGGTCTCAGCTTTGAACCACCTGGGCACCCACAGAGCCACCCCCATGCCACAACCAGGTTCAGGCAGGTCCCCAGAGCTGCCTTGCTCCAGACCCCATGCATTTGCTCTTGTCTGGGAGGGCTGACAAAGACAATCTGCCATAGAGCAGGAGTGGAGCCAACAATTTTCATCTGTTAATATTAAATAATGAAGCAGACTGTGGCAGAAGCCTCTGCTACAATGCAAACAAGAGCCATGCCCTGCTTTGTAGCTTCACTTACCAAGGGAGATTTTTTTTTTTCAACTCAGAGGCATGAAGGGGAATATGAGCTATTTAGCTGAGTGCTAAAAACTAAAGCCACTTTAAGATATTTTTCCTCTTGGCATAAGGTTTCCCAGATCCCGATTTCTAGCAGATCTCAGCTTGATGCTGTCAACAGCTTTGCAGACTCACACACTGGCTTGAAAGCCTGGGGAGAGGTGTTTTAGACACCCGTGCCTGCTGAAGCCTGAGGGTAAAAGGGACTGCCTACAGTGTGCAGCATTGACCCTGGCATTACCTTCCGTGTGGGTCTCTGTGGCTGTGACCACCACTAGTGTGGACAGGGCTGGAGACATCTGAGGTGCATTTCAAGAGGAATGGGCTGAAGAACCATCATGGCAGCCTCTGCTTCATTAAAAAAAATTATATCAGGAAGATCTCTGAAGCCAACTAGTGACTACCCCATCTTCTCTCTTTCAACAGTTTAAGCTGAAGAACCTGAACAAGGAAGTTCAATGACCACAGCACTTCATATCACTATGATAGTTTCCCCTTCCATTTTTTTGGAGCTCAGGGAAAGAGCAAGATTTCTAGGCATGAATCCACAAAAACATTTGGACAACTTTTTCCCATTTCTTTCAGTTGTGTAACCAAGAGCATTTAGCACTACAGTCACGTGAACTTCTGGTGATAACCATAACTGCCCTAGTTATGAGATTATCTCAGCCTGTGAGCCAGGACCTGAGGAACCTCCTTGCCAACCGAGTGAGCTGTACTTGATGCTCTGGATTCTGCCTTTATTTACCTTTATAGCACCACAGGGCACCACATTTCCCAGGAGTAAGATAAGATTTTCTTTGAGTTAGAAGCCTGATGCTCAGGTCATTACGTAATAGTAGGCAGAGGGAAGAGAGCTGATAGCCTTAAGGAGAGATCCCTCCTCCCCTCAAAACCCAGCCGGGCCACACACCATCTTCTCAGCTGTGTCAGTGTTCTGTGTGTCCATGCAGTGAACTGGGTCAAACTGATCCAGTATAAACTGTGTACAGGCAGTTTTGCAACTTCAAGCATGAATGCTAGACTAATCACTCTGACTAGTTGGTTTCACAGACCCTGGTCTGCAGTGACTGGGAAGGGGACAAAAAAAACTGGTCCACCAACATTAATTTCTTGTTTGTTTAGTTACACTTGATAAAGACCATGGTAGCATCTGGCTGCTTTTATAAGAGGAGGCAGAAGTGTATGAATCTGTGATTAGTTGAGTATTATCCCTCTAAATCTGGACTTCAGCAGCTCTCTAGGATTAGGAATTTTGCATATTCACTTCACAGCAAGACCCTGCTGGGAATGAGAGTATCCAGTGATGGTTGGAAACATTGATCTCAGACATCCTGCAAGTCACACAGCAGAGAAAAAAAAAAGAAAATGTTCAATGTTTGTCCTTCCCTATAATTCAAAGTATTTATAAAAAGCTAGTAAGATATTCAGGACAAACATCTAATTGCTGTCTTACACTGGACAAGAACACTTGCTTAGAAGCAATCAGAAGATGCTTGATAATGTGTTTGCAGCTATGTCACCAGTGACCTATTAGTTTCCTTACATATGATGGACGTCAAGGCTAAGCCATTGTGTATTCTTGAGACACAAAGGAGAATACTTTGAAAAGTAGTCCCAGAGCACTCCAGTCATCACCATGAGATGAGGCACAACAAGACGTCTGAAAAGCTGTGGCAGTTGTTTTATGTCTGATATGTGTTTTTGTGAATAGTCACTTCAGTAATTTATGTTCTCTGTTGAAAAGCTTTTTGTAGCCGTAATACACACAGTGGTTAACCCTTCTACTCCTCGGCTCAGGAATGTGTACAAGTCACTGAAGACAAATAGTGCTACCCTTGGCTCCATCTCCAGCATCTTTTCCACATTTACTCACTAACGTTCCTTATTTCCCATGCAGGTAAACTAACTGTATCCCTAAAGCACAAAAGATACCCCAAAAGAAGTATCAACACCAGACTTTCCCTACCCTTTCACAGCTTACCCCTTCCTTAATACCCTTCATTTTATTCCTTTGGGGCTCCCTCCTCTGCTTCCTCAGAAATCCATCTTTTACCTTTGCTGCCTGTATAAACACTGCCATCCAAGCCTTCTGCAAGCATTTTGCAAGGAATCAATTCTCTAAAGATCAATTCAATACAATTTCCAGACATTCTTGGGAAATACAGGTTTTGCAGAATGACCTCTACAAATAAATCCCAGGTACAAAGGAACCAAAGTTGTACCCAGCAGCAACTAACATTTTTTAGCTGGTGGAATTGACAGAAACATTTACAGTAGTTTTGCATGTGCATGCACATGCATAAAATGCAGGAGATAATTAGGAGAACAACATCATGCAAAACAAGAATAGCGTGAATAATTCCTTATCACAATAATATCAGCAGGATAAGAACATTTAGTTTTATATGCTAGAAAACAAGGAAACATCCTTCCCTTGGAAAGGATACTCTCTTCTGCCTACATGCCTTTCATCACCCTCAGCCTGCAGTGGCTTGTGCCCACCCTGGGGGCTTGAGACAGTCAACCAAACTCTGAGGTGGCAAATGCAGGGACACAATACAACACCAAGATCCTCTCGGGTGTTCACATGCCAGTGGAAAATACTGACACAGCAACAATATTGTATGGTGTCTGCATCTGCCTCTGTTGCATCTTGCTGCCACTGCATGTCACTGTTAAGACAGAATGGCACTGAATGACAGGGATTTTAGGGAAGGCTATAAAACTCCGGTGGGATCTTGACCCCTCAGTCCTCAAAAGTTACCCCTGGTAGCGTTTTAGTCAGCCTGACCTTCCTATGCGAGTGCAGGGTTGAAGACCTGAGGCCTCCTTAGCCTTTGGGCTAAGCTGAAAGCAGCAACAGAATAAGCACAGATGCTTGGAAGAGAAAAGGTGGGAAAATACCTGCAAGAAAAAGGATACCAAAGGGAAGGGAAAAGATTAATGGTTAAGGATCACTTGCAGAGTTGAAGCTAAATCATTACCTCTGCCAGTGTCTATCAGCAATGAGGCCCCTAATGAACTTCACAGCACTAACAGTATCTATTTCTCTACTAACAACAAAAATATCTCAATCTGCTCAAAATTAATAGGAGTTAAATAGGGACCAGTTCTTTCCACACCTTGCTGGTGTGTTGACTGCCTGTCAGAACAACTCTCTCAACAGCACTGTAGCAGCACAACCTAAAAAAAATCATTATCAGAATCATCCTCCTCTTCTGCCTCTGCAGCCACAGGAGACCCTTTACTCAAGTGCAGGTCCTGGACCATCTTGTGTTTGGCCTTCTTTGTTGTCCTCATTTCTAGTTTATGAGATCTGAGAAACTCATTTGAGATTAAACAAAGGAGTAAAGATTAGGTGTTCTGTAATTTAGTATTTCCTTTGCCTGCTTTATCTTTAGTAGCTTTTGGCAGAGAAAAGGAATAGCAGTAGCCAAGATGGGCTCTTTCTGCAAATCCACACAACCTACCCAGACACAAGAGCAGTCACTTGACTCTAGTCAGCAAGCCAAACTTTTATTCAGGGTCTCCTTCCAAATGCTACACTTGAATTCATTTTGCCATCAAGCCATGTGCTTAGCTAGACTCATGGAAAACACATTAAAAAATAAACCATAGAGCGAATCCAGATGTTTTGAAATGCTAAACTTAGTGCCTCACACTCATCCCTCCTCATGAAATTTTTAAAAATTCCTAAAAAACTCAAAAGCATTCCTGAGCTGGTTTGTAATGAGCCATTACTTCATACTAAAAAGTATACTCTAACAGACTTAAGTAATCAATCTTTTAGCCATAAACACAATTACTAAAACACTTTGAAGGTTTGGATCAGCTTCATGAAAGGATAAAAAGTTTTTGCTCTCTTCCTTCTTTTAAATAAGACTCATTTCTAATAAAAGTTAGTTTTCACATTGAAAATACACACAGAGGCAAGATGATATCCCTGACTACCAATCTCAAGATCGTGCATTAAGCAAGGAAGCTTTGCAGGAAAGGAGACAAAGGCACTTTGCACCTGATTTTCAAGGTGTTATGCACAAGGCAGGAGAAACCAAGTGCAACAGCACTGTCTTGCTCAAACCCATGCAGTAAGCACGAGCACAATTTTCCTCACCAACTTAATCAACATTTCTCATCATTCATCTTACTTACAGGCACAGTTTGGCCCCAGGGTACCACAAGCACTGCTGTTATTTGAAATCCCTGAAAACCTTTACACTCCACGTAACCTAAATTTCTTAAAACCCTTCCGATTTTGAGAACCTCAGTTTCAAAAATTGAGTGCCTCCATTACTAGACCAATATCCACTGCACCAGACAGCCCTCACTCACTTTAAATCAAACAAAATTCCATGGCCCAAAAAACACTAGCCAGGAAGCTGCTGATAGTGCCTTCTGACCTGCCAGGCAGCCTACACAAGTGTGCACGGTTTCCACATGATTTCTGTGAAAATACTCACATGCTTCAATTCCTTGAAAGAGAAGATGTCAAGAGCTTAAACTACCAGCAGGACCAAACCCTGCTGTTATACAATAAAAATATGAAAGAAAAAAGGAAACCTTTGCTAGGTCTACTCAATTCCTGAGTCAGTTGCCATTTGCACATTAATCCTTCCTCCCACTCCTATGTTTTATTTTCAATGCAGAGATACTTAACTTTATCTTCTCCCCTTGGGCTGGCCAGAAACCTACTCAGTTCCCTCCTCATATCAAAAGTTAGCTTCAAAGTTAAATAACTGTCAGGCCAGAATCAGTTACATCATTTTTCCCCTCTTCTTTTCCAGGTATTGTCTAATAGTTCCCAAGCTCACCCCTATAACATAGCTTCCTATAGCTTTCAGGCAGTCTAAGAAACAATGGAGATCATGATTTAATTTCACAATCCTAGATGCAGTAATCGAAGCCTTATGTCCCTGCAAAGTAGTTGGTGGTTACACACTGGATGAAGAGTCACGTGCATTAATATATTCAGCTCTGAGAAGTTTTCCTGGGAAAGAAATTAAGACTATGTCACCAGGATGAGGCAGTTGAGGGGGTTGACCATCCCATGTGTCCAGAGGGACCAGTTTTTAGGTTTATTTATGCACAAATATCAAGAATTAACTAGTGAGTTAACACTTGAGTGCTTTTAAGAATCCCCTTAAGGCACTTATCACCAGCTATAAGTGCATCACTACCTTTGAAGCCTTGTCCTACAAGCTCTTTTCTACCTATGGAGCACAGAAATCCCATAAGCTACCTAAACTTCCTAGGTGAAAAGGTGTTTCTAATCAGTGAAATGGCCTTTCTTTGAAAAACATCCACAGAGTTACATTAAGATCTAGAACGACAATAGGTTTTATGCTTTAAAAAGAAAGGGAACATTTGTATTCTTCTATTAAAGCTTGCATCAAAAGTAAATTATCATTAAAGTCTTCCTGATATCACAAGTTTGGTCACATCTGTGTACCCTCTTTGCAGCTTCTCTTCCTTTCTCTTCCAACCCAGCCAGAGGTGTTGTTTCACACAGACCAGTTTGCGGTTGATGTACATCCTATATGCATCAGTAAAGATTTCCCAAATAGGCTTTACTTAATAAAAAAGAAGTGTCCAAGCCTACCTGCCAAAGCATTTCTTCAGGGGGGGTGTCTTTGAGACTTACCTTAGCTACACGTTGCAGATCAGCTTTAAAATCAGCTCCAAAACATTTGGAAATTGTTATTACTGTCCACTAGCTCTGTAATTATCAAAGGCTGAAATTACTTTGAAGCTTCAGTTAGAGAAGACTAATGCTGCAATTACTCAACAGAGCCATTTGCAACCTGATGGTTCATGAGGGTCATATGTTCATATTTGTGCATAAACCTGAAAAACTGAAGGGTGAGACTATGAAACACATACATCCAGGCACCTCTCGTTAATATGCTGCCCCTTTTCACAGGGCACTATGAAAAGCTGGTTTGTTTTATAGAGGAGACCAACAAATTGTGGCTCAGCTGTATGGAAACGATTAGCACCTGCACATCAATACAAAGCAGCAAAGTTCAGAAACCATGATCTCAGCTTTTGGCAGAATGAATGTCTTAAGTTTTCCCTGACCATAAAACCAGTGATTACTGAGGTTATATTAACTTAAATTAACTTCCACCTTTTTTCTATAGCAGCACAAACAATCCCACTCAGATCTTGCCCAGTCAGACACAAGTCTTAAAGGTATTGCTTTTGCAGACAGGAAAGATGAGCCACACAGGAAGACATGGTCCTATGATCCATACTCACATGAGCAGACTTTAAGTCTGATATACATGCTGAGCAATTACAAACCATAAAACTTTAGAAGTGTTTGATGAGAATAATTTGTTAAAAATCTATTTTTCAATAAAAATGGCAACATTGCTCTCTATTTAAAAATATATATATATACAGATGCAAATACATTCACACTGCCAGTAGAGAAAAACTTTTCAGGAGTTTAGTGACAAGAAAATATATCTGCCAAACATTCCAACAAAATGAAAATACAGTTCAGAATAATTCCTATGTAAAAACTGTAGTCTGGAATTTTGGTGGTTGTTTTGGTTTGGGTTTTTTTTTTACATTTTGATTACTATTATTTGTATGATGAATGTAAAAACTTAACTATGAGAGTAAAGACCCCAGAATTAAGGTGCCTTGAGCTACCCTGTCCCTTTTCAGCCATCAAGAGGGAATTTTTCCCAGGAGTAAGGTACTGTGCGAGGTCTACCAGAAGCCCTGTTCATGGGGGCTGATGCACGGCCTCCTGGGTTGCACTCAGCCCACACAGCGTGCAGGAAGATCCCTCACCAGGAAATCTACGAGGTCATAATAATCATCTATCCTCCATTCCTATATGCTGGAATTCAGAAAAACAGTTGCTGCTGTGGTGAAGTGCTGGCTAGAGGCAGACAGGACCGTGGACTGTAAAGCCAGCCAAAACCACCAGTCTTCTCCCACAAACACATACATGCAGGGAAGAGGAAGACAACTTCCCCATCCTGTCACTTCTTGCAGCCTTTTTAGGGATATGCTGCCCTTTTTCAGCAGTGGGGTTGCATGGGCAATGCAGGAAGGTCAAACTCTTGTTTATTGTTAATATTGACCATCTTGGAGAGGGAAAAATGTCATCCTTCTGCCTATCAGTGCCAGGGAACTGATGAGCTTAGCAAGAAGCAGAAAACAGCAGGATAACAGACATCTCCATCTCTCAGTGCTGACAGGGAGCTGGAGGAAGACTTGGCATCAGCCTTGGTGCTGCACGCTGGGGCTGTTGATGCTCTTTGCACAGCTGAGCCCTTTGCAGTGGCAGCTGTTAGACTCCAGCCTGCAGCCTCATCCAGCTCCCACCACTCACACAGGGTTCAGCACCCAACCAGTCCCTCAAACCTAACACACTCCTGTGGCATTAAGCAGCACATCATAACCCAACACCATCGCAACCATCTCTTATCCAGCACCTCCAAACCCCTTCAGCATGGAGGAGAGCTCAGGTAGACAGGGTGTTACTGTTTGCCTTGAACTAGACACCACTTATGGAAGAATAAAAGACAGTACTTTGTCCCTGGGTAATACTGCCACTTTCACTTAATTAAAATCTTTAAACAGACATCTCCCTCCCTCACACCTCTCTATTAGCAGACACTTTATTCAGAGTAGGACGATTAACAGCATTTTTTTTTACTTTGATGTTACCCAGAACAAATTAAAAATTAAATGAATCTAGTTAGTCACTTCTAGAGTATAATGTCTTTTGTATTAAGTTACTAGTTGGAATTTTTTTCTTGTAGTCCAACACCCAAGCTAGAAAGCAATTGGATATTTAATTGGATATTTGTGTATCTAACAGCATGCCAATCTTCCACATTAGTGTAACTATCTTAAAGTTTTGAATCAAAATCATGAAGTCACAGGTATCTGAAGAGTGGGAATAATGTCTCCCTATTGTCACGCAAAATTGAGATCACTGGCTTACAGCTCAGTTTACCCTAGGGGCTTGTTTCAATGCCATATCCTGTTATTTGGTAGCTTGACTTTGAACCAGAACAGATATTGCACCACAGCAAATACAAACTCAGCCTGTCAGCAGCAAGAGAACCACTTCAATGTGTCACTAAACAAGACTGCCAAATTAAGAGGCTTGAAAAATTAACATTGTTTTATATGATCGTGTGTGTTGAAAGTACAGAAAAGGATGGGAACAAGAAATGATATGAAAATAAGCCAAAATCAAACTCTGTTTACATGCCTTTAAAAAAAATTTGGATAGGGTCTTTTTGTTTTCTAGCAAATTCTACCCCACCTTTTCACACTGTCTGTGCATTTCACCATCAGTCACCAAACAACTGCATGCTGAGAAAGTTCATTTAATCTCATTCTACACTTAAAAAAAAAAAGGACTCTATGGCCTTGATCTGTTTTAAGTCCATTCTCATCAAAAGGTCAGTACTTGCAAACAGACCCTACCCTTGCCTGACTTGCCCTGGCTCAGAGGAACTTATTTACTGTCAGGTTGAATCAAATCCCCCCATCCATCTAACCACAGACCCTGTTCCTGACCTTGCATGGCAATGTGTGCCACAGAGAAAGAGTTGAGGACTCTATTAGGGCAGAGGGAAAGGCAACTGCCCTTGCCAAAACTCTTGTGGCAGCAAGACTTCAGATTCAAAATCATTCAAGCTGTTGCAAATCTGAATAGCTGTGTGATGTGGTAAGGAAGGGACTGGTAAGAGGCCTCTGCTCTAACTCCCCTGCTCAGATCAGGTGTGATTAGATCAGTCTGCACAGGACCACGTCCAGGTAAATCCTGAGCATCCCCAAGGACAAAGACTCCACAGCCTTTTCGGGCCCCAGTTCTCATGTTTCACCATCCTCACTGGGGAAAAAAAAAGTCAACAAAATAGCAGCAGCTCTACTATTGTAAGGTCAGTAAAGGGATTTAACTGTTACTTTTTTATCAAATGTGCAATCCGAAGCAGGAATGGTGTAACTGCATCACTGTGATCCCCCTGACCTCTGCTGAGCCGGGCTGCTGAGAACAAGTGCGCAAGAGGGGAAGAGAAACTATTTGAAGAACATCTTTGCTTGCTGAGGGAAAGGTTGTTCCTCTCCCTTCGCACAGAAGCAAGCTGTTGTTTTACTCCTCCAATAAAGCTGTTGGTATGGTGAATCCAGTATCAAGATACAGAGTTCAACAGTGCAACAGTTCACCGAGCGAGCTGTGAAGCACACCCATCAGAGAGCTCCCGCAGAAGTGACTGCTCAACCTGCTTCTATTAAAAACGTTCACAAGAGCTGCATCCTCTCCACACACGTATTTAAATGCTGCTTTCCTCCCCAGACAGGTGTTTTCCTCCTCATAGCTCACAGCAGAGGATAAAACATACAAGGTGGGAACTGCAACTATTCCTGTTAACAGGCTTCTCACTGTAAGTTGAACTCCTTCTTTTGTCCTTCTATTTTGAATAGAAAAATGAAGTAAGATGAGGAAGTATCTCCCCAGTAGCAACACAGTCACATTGGCTTGAACCAGCCCCCCAGGTTTAAGTCTTGCTTTTTTTAGATAAATCAGATTTATGGGCTTAACGGGGACTTACGTGCCCATGTCTGCCTCTCTCTGCTCGCGTCTGAGCATCCGCACAGGATGCCCAAGCACATCATTGATAACTTGGCCTCATGAACAAGAAGGTCAGGGGTATTTTAGGGTGTGTTAAGAAGAATAGGGCCAGCAGGACAAGGGAGGTTCTCCTCCCCCTCTACTCTGGCATAGTAAAGCCCCATCTGGAGTCTGTGTCCACTTCAGCTCAAGAAAGACAAGGAACTACTGGAGAGAGAGTCCAGAAGAGGCCATGGACACAATCATGGGATTGGAATATCTCTCTTATGATGAAAGGCTGAGTGAGCTCAGTCTGTTTAGCCTGGAGAAGAATGAGAGGGGACCTTATCAGTGCTTATTAATATCTAAAGGCTGGGTGGCAAGAGGATGAAACCAGACTCTTTTCAGTGGTGCCCAGTGACAGGACAAGGGCAACAGACACGAACTGGAACACAGGAAGTTCCACCTGAACATAAGGAAAAATTTTTTATTGTGAGGGTGACAGAGCACTGCAAGAGGCTTCCCAGAGAGGTAGTAGAGTCTCCTTCTCTGGAGACATTCAAACCTCTCCTGGTTGTCCTCCTGTGAAACCTGCTCAAGGCCAACCTGCTTTAGCAGGCAGGTTGGTCTGGATGATCTCTAGAGGTCCCTTCCAGCCCTCAGGCATTCTATGATTCTGTGATCAGATACCAGTCCCCAGCTCCAACAGGACCCCCAAGGCTGCAATCATCACTTACCCCCCTGGCATCCACCACCTCCCACGGTTTTCTTCATCTCTCTGAAGAGCAGCTGCCCCCCACTGGGGCCATGAAGCTGCACCTCTGCCACCACATTTTCTCATCACTATATAAAGGCACCACCTCTGCCTCCCAAAGGTAACCATGAGACTACAGCAATGCTTGAAAATAGAAAAGCCTATAAAAGTCACAATAATTAAAATTCCATTTTAATTCCTCAGTGTAGGGGAGGGAGAGAAGGTCTCCAGCACATGTTTTCCCACTGCCACAACAGTTCATGCATTGTGTTATAAAATTTTTCAGTGCCATTTATTTTTATTTAGCTTGTGAAATACTTTGGGGAAGGCCGCCTCATAAATGGCCCATAAAGTTTGACAGGAACTAAGCCTCCCACTGTTTTTGTGACTGATATAAAAAAGAACCAACTTAGTTGGCACTCTTAATGCCTGTTTTATGGGAAAAGGAAGACTATCCCTCTGTACAAGCAGCCGATTCCCAAGCAAACCAAGTTCAGTCCTGTAAGCGTCTTTTGTGGCCTTTTACGAGGTAAGGTTTCCTTATAAAGTTCTGGCCTTACCACAAATCCACTTCCCTCTGGGCTCATCCATTAATAAGCACTTTCATTAAAATTCCACCTTTCTTAGAGAAACAGCCAAGCTAATTTAACAGGAAATTGACTTTCTCCATCACCCTCGTGTCTGTCTGCAGAGACACAAGCCAGCATTGGCCAGAGACATCTGGTCCATTAGTATTTCTTGATCATGCATCTATTTGCAAAAAACACACTGTTCCTTGCACTGTTTGGAAGAAGAGCAAACGGGAAGGTCTCAGAGAAGTCACTTTAAAGATGCAGTTGCTTTCAGAGAAACACAGAGAATTGATTAACCCATTGTATTTTCTGCTATCACCAGCCTACAAGGGAGCACAACACGGCCCTTGAAAAGCACAGGAATAATGGTGAAGCTCATAAGTACTGGGATCACATGCAGTGGCACTGGTCTGAGAGTTACTGGTCCAGTCATACGCACAGAAGATGGAAAGAAAGAGGGCATTAGTTTAAGAGAGATTAAATGAGTGCCAGGGTCACACAGAGTGGGGCAGAGATCTGGTTCTCAGACCACTGCACACAGGGCATCATCCTCCTGGAGGTGTTAATCTATCACTAACAAAATATGAATCCTGTAGCAATAAAGAAAAGCCCCAACCTCATGACGTGTTATATACCAGAAAATAAATTATATTGGCACACCAATATTTTACAAGCAGAGTAGTGGGCTGAGTTCATCAAATACATTATCTATATCCTGCATATTGGGAAATTTGTAATAATTTAGAACTTTTTCAGCTTTATTGTAAAAATCTATTCTATTCTCTTTCAGATTCCAAGACAAATTTTCAGGTGGAGGGCTGTACATAACATCACTGTATTTAGAAATGAGAAACCAGAAACAGTGACTCCATCTGTCCATAAAAAATATAGCATAAAAAATCCATATGAATTTATTTTGCATTCTAGTGACGTATCTCTCTGCATTTCACAAGAAAATGTCCAGGGAAAATGACAGGTTTATTTTTAGCCTTTCTTTAATCTTTGCAGAGTATGGCAGCAGATTGCAACCCATCATAAGTGTCCCAAACTAGGCTGAGATATGCTGCTGAAAAAGAATGGGTTTGGATTGACTGTCATACTGCAAAGATATGGAGATGTTCTTAACAACCAGCCCCACTCCAGCAATAAGAAATTTGATCATATGCATTTCATTCTCAGTGTCACATATAAGTGGGAGATACATTTGTCACTGGATAATACATTCAGAATTAACAAGAAGAACTTGTCAGGTTTTGGCTGCAACCACTGAAGCTAAAGCCTAGAGCGAAATAAACTGTCAGATCAGAGCTTTGTTAAAAGGATTAAACCCATTCTTAAGGGTGGAGCTGTAGAAAAGCTTTTAAGCTTTGTACTTACACCTGAAAGGTTTTAAACTTGGATTCTAACAAAGACTGACACAAAATAAATATTTTTAAAAACAACAGCTAATCTGACCTGGGAGCAGAACCATCTTCACAATCAGCTGCCTTGTGAACCACGGGCTGAGCAAATGCTGCTGAGAAACCCAGGATCCATCAGGCGGTCACTAATTACTGGCCACATTTTTTGGCATCTGCTCAAGTTGCTGTAGAATCAGTAACTGTTTTGTAAGTTAGTCTCATTACAGACCTACTACAGTAATTGATTTGCACAGTGGCCATGTGGTAACTCATAAAACTTTGCACAGGAGTCCCAGTTCTGCAAGTATTTCCTCCAGCACTTAGAGGGAACAAAGCACCCTCTGGAAGTCAAGGAGTTCAGCTGCACTCCCAGGCTGCAAGTAAGCATTAGGAGGGTCAGATCATTGCATTGCTGCCTTTATACCACAGAAAGAATGTTTTTCTACATTGTTAATTACAAAATTGCACTGCATGATATCCTTGTGAATGAAGTAGGTGTTACTGTACCACTCATTTTGCAGTAAGGGAAGCAGAGCTATGACTCAGAGGTGCAGCAAGCTGCTCAAGGTCACACAGTAGCTCAGTCATAAATAGCACCCAGGTGCCCCACTCTTGGCTAACTCTGAGCTTTCTCACACTGCTTCAACAGTATTTTGGCATCTTGACTTCAGCTTCAAAGAAGTTTTGAACCTCCTCAGCATTTGGCCTGTCCCACATCTTCTAATGGCTTTACACTGGAAGGGGGGACATTTAGATTAGACATTAGGAAGGAATTCTTCACAATAAGGGTGCTGAGACACTGGAACTGCCCAGGGAGGTTGCAGATGCCCCCTCCCCAGAAGCATTCAAGGCCAGGTTGGATGGGGTCTTGAATAGCCTGATGCAGTGGGAGGTATTCCTGCCCCCACGGCAGGGGAATTGGAACAGGATGATCTTTAAGGTCCCTTCCAACGTAAACCATTCTATCATTCACAACTGTGCTGCCCCATGGTCTATCACCCTTCTGCCACCTCTGTGTCCTCAACTAGTCAAGTTTGGCACAGGCATCTCCTTACTGGTGCTAGGATAAGAAAGCACTCAGTAATGGGCACTGGGTAAGGTGCAATAAGCAGCATAGCAGTGCAAATATGTCATTGCATAATTACATGCATAAAAATATCAGACTCTGCAGCAGGGAGGCTGACAGACACCAGAGCAGCAGCTGGGTGGCTGCTGCTTGCTGGGAAGAAGCTGTCAGTGTGCCCCCACAAGGGTCCAAAAAATGCTCATCCAGGGGCATCTGGAAGCCAGTGAGCTGACGAGGTACCTGCTAGTCAAAACATCCTCTTACAGCTCTAACAAAAAAAAAAAGTCCTACCAAAGAGGCCACAAACCCAGCTGTCAGATGAAAGACTCCACTATCAGTTGTAACCTAGAGGCAAAAGCGTCATAGCACATCGGCAACATACAAGCCTTTTACATTTATATCATCCATCAATAAAGTACAAAGTTAGGTCATTCAAATCCCTTGCAAAGCCCAGGCATTCAGTTAAAGATTTTCAGCTACTGGATGATCACCTTTTTGGGCTCAAGGCAAGATTTCTGGGTTCTGCCATTGCAGGAGCTTGTAGGAGTTGAGCTTTACAGGATTGGACCTCAAGGAAGAGCAAAGCACCAGCTGCAGCCCCTCTGGCTTTGAAGAGGCTACAATCCAAGGACAAAGCAGAGCTGGAATAAATCTGCATTACACAAGTCAGATGTTTTTTCTAAAAGTGCAATAAAATGAATTCTGATAAGATTAAAGTTTAGCAATTATGAGAGACATAAGATAGTACAGCATCAGTGGTCTGGGATCATGTGAACTGAAGCTTAATCTCGTTATGATATTGCTATAATCATCTAGGAATATGAGAAAGTCTCTTAAATTTTCCATGTCCCTCTGCCATATGATAGGATACATCTCTATTTACTTCATCTGTTCAGGTTATCAAGTCATCAGACCACAGCCTGTTCCTCAGCAGTGCAACACCCGCCAGAGCTGCAAAGCTTGTAGTAGATAGCCTCTGACAACAATCTCATATTTAACAATGGTCTAAGCAGTGCAGCAGACATTACTAAATCATCTTCAGAAATATGTTTGGCTTTTTTTTTAAAGCAAGAAATCCTTGTTTCATATTTGAAGCCAATTTTAGTCCAAAAGAGGCTCCTTTGTCCCACCTGGGAGGAAAGACACTGTCATCGCTCCTTTTGTTGTGATCAGACCAGGCTATGAAGCATCAAGCCTCCCAACACCTTTTAATATTCATGTACTACAACTATGCAGTATTGCTCCTCACGTAAAGCTGTGCTGCTCCCCCCTTCATGCTTTTTATACCACCTACTTAGGGGATGGAGTGCTTTTTTTAATATTCAAACTCAGTTCTTATAAGTAGTATACACTCGCTGAGATATCAATATAACCCTGGTGACCACTCCTGCCAAGTAATTAGGTTTGTTGCTTTCACAAAATGAAAGCAAATAAAATTTAAAAAGTGTAATTATGGTTTGGAGAGCACTGGTCTCAATTTTTCTGTTCTCAAAGGACCTCTAGGGAAACAAAGAATAAGAGCTGCTTATTGATTTCATCCTCCTGATGCTCACAGAAGACTTGCTGGAAAACAGGACCCCTTGCTAGAAATCACCACTGTCCTCGGGTCCCCCAGGGAAACAAGGAGGGGGAAGCAGAAGCAAAGGCACTTGAGTTTAAAAGGGAAAAAAATAGAGAAGGAAAAAAAAAGAAAAGAGGGCAACAGTTTCAGCTTTCATTATAAGCACTGTTATATCAACAATGGCTGGGGAACAAAGGAAGCCATTTCCACTAGTTCCTGCTTCAATTAGTTATTTGAACTAGTGAAGATTGTGCCACTTTATCTCCCCCTTGTAACATAATCATTGTATTTTACATCTCATGAGAAAAAAGGCCTGCCAGAGGACATTATCTGGCTCTGGGTCATACATCACAGGAGATAACATCGTTATTCATGTCAAAAGGGATGATCAAGGTCTTCCTGTTTTATCAGCGATTAGCCAGGAAAGAAAAGCTGCCGCTGCTGCTCTTGGCAGGTAGCCAGGCGCTGTACGAGTTTTACCATAGCAGTGCAGCCGGCATCACTCACGGTGCAACTGTGCTGGGCCTTGGAGCCACACAGAAACGGCGCTTTCGAAGCCATTAAAATGCTGGCTGACAGAGCAGGCGCTGAGCTTTCATCAGCCGGCGGCAGCAGGAGACGGCCTCCTCGGAGAGAGGGTCTGATCCTGCTCCCACCTGCAAGGCTCGTGCTGCACGCCGTCTGCAGCACTGAAGTCAAAACAGAGGGAAGCTGGCAGGCAAGCCGGGCTTTTAGAGACTTCGGATGGTCTGGGGAGGCACCTCAGACCCTTGGGCTTGAGCCAGGCTGCGCGCTTTGCCCTGGTTGTCGCTGACTCCCTTTCCTCCCATCTGCTGTTTGTACCAATCTTTCTCATTCTTCCCCAGGTGGCACTGCGTTAAAGCTGGGACAGAGCTCAGCCTCTGGCTTTGCTGCTCGCTGAATTATTCCACTTCCCAAGCACCTTCCCTTGAGCTCAGAGCTCTTCACTCCTGAATGCTTAGCATATTCCCAATTTAAACATCTCGAGCAGTTTACCTGCTATCTGAGAGCAACAGTAAAACCTACCACCTTATCTCAGCTACAAGCCCAAAGGGAGTTAGAATTCAGTACCTTATGCCACTAACACTAACAAAAAGAAGAAAACTGCTGCTATTTGAAAAATATACCATGTTGAACGACATAAGTACATTCCACAGTGGCTTCCTGAAGTGACTTAGCTTTGTGTGCTTGATGCAGGGTTCATTGAACCAAGAAAGACTTTCCATGTGCTCACTGAGCTCTGGCACTGTATCCTTCAGCAGTAACACAGCATCATGGAAATTCAGTGCCCCAAATCACCAGGCAAGGAGTCATCTGAATGGGCTTTTACAGTCACCCAACTGAGAAGTCTATTCACCATCAGTACTGTTGTAAATCAAAGCACATAGAAGATCCTACGCAGGAGCCAGAAAATTCATTCAAGACCAAATCCGCGCAAATTTTGAATGTTGCTAAAATGCAAAAATCAGCAGTGTGATTAACAAGCACAAAAGCACGAGGGACACAGCCTCCTACTTTGGGGAAAAAACTTCCTTTGAGTGCACATTTTTTGATAGATCCATTGTGTGAGTTTTATAACTCTCCCCAGATCATCTACCATTGGCTGGAGACGAGGAAAGACAGGCAGGAATTGCTATATCAACACACTCCAATAGTTATTCCAACTATTTCAACAACAGTTACTCCAGCTCAGAACCTAACACGCAATTACAGCAGTCAGCCTGAAACTGAAGAGTGTTAATAGCAAAAATAACATGTGAACCAAAACTTATTAAACCTTGCGATACGTTAAAAGTAATAACAAAAAGAAATCTGAAACCAAATGCCATTTCCCTTCAAAGGGAGATAAAATTAAAAATGACTCAGCAACTATGAGTCAGGACAGGAAACTTGTCACAGAGCCAGTGATTGTAGCTCCAGTGGAAATGGGCACAACAGCTCCAAATTGCTGTTGCTGGCGTGTTCACCATCACTAGCACTGCCAAACACGACACATGACCCATCTGCAGAGCCACATAGGACAAGCTCACCACTAAGAACTTGAGAAAGTCAGATGTTCCTCTAGATGAGTTATGAAAAGGAAACATAACAGCTCAAACAGACCACAAAAATAAGCCAGGTTAAGCCAGCAGAGCTGGTGCTCCTGCAGGTCACACAGTGAAACAGAAAACCAGCAAGAGTTTGAGGGCAGAACTTTTTCAGACGTGGTAGCACTGAAAGATTGGGCAATGCCCTGTTCCTGTCTGTAACACTGATCTCAGAGCAGTGCTTTTCCTCCTGCCCACCCACAATGCTAAGGCAATGATCTAAAACAACTATCCCCAGATGGTAAGCAAAGGCCATATTGAGCCTTCCAGTCCTTTTGAGCCTGGACACAAAAGGGCTTGAACTGCAGGGCATCTTGTTTGACCAGCTGACAACTGAGTCATCTCAGCTCTCTTTTAGCAGAGCTGTGGCTTGGGACAGCCACAAAGCTTATGAAACCAGGATTAGGATCAGTACCCTGGCAGCTGATGGGGCCTGAGGTACCCCAGTGCAGTTCAGACACAGGCCCTTGTCTCCTGTGCCCCTTCCAGCTCCCAACAGCACTGAGTGCAGGGGTCCTTACTGCCTCTGCAACATGGGGGCACACCCAGCCCTGGACCAGGGGAATCTCCATGGGAGTTTCACTTTGCAATCCTCAGCTGGTGTCCAGGCTGCTCATTAGGCAAATCATGGGAAGATGAGCTGTGCAGAGGGAAATTACCTCCAATGGCAATCATCAGGACCTACCCAAGCTGACAGTTGGTCTTCCACCCACAGACATCCTGGACAAAATATTCAGTCCTCATCGTATCCATTTACTAAAAGTCATGGGACCCAAACTGGGAAAGGCTGGCTGGCAAGTAAACTCCTGAGTGGTTACTAAACCCTGCACCGCTCTTTGGGGAAAGAGCCAGGAGATCACTGTCTAGATAGAAGAATTCATAAAGTTTTACTACATAGATCATATAAGCCCTGCAACCTTTAATAAAGCAATTGTAATTACAGAGGATTATTATTTTTAAAATCAAATGTTTCAAGTACCAGGTATACAAAAATACATTTGCACAAGCTGCCAAAAAGGAATCAAACGAAATATGTAACTCCCAGTAATTAACATTCATTAGGGGTAATTTGCATGCAATCTATTATCAGGTCTAGAAATGTCAGCCCTGAAGAACTGCCCAGATTATCCTTTGGGCATACTAACCTTGCTCATATCCTGTCAAACCTCATAACTGAAGACATCCAAACACCAGCAGAAAGGCAAGGTACTTGCCCCCACAGGAGGATCCTTATCACGTATGTAGCAAACTCCTTATAGAGTACAGCAGCAGAAGCCACAAAGCAGAACCCATATCTGAACTCTATTAATTGGAATACATTCATGATATCAGCTAATCTTTCTTTTCTCTTCAAAGGTGGTCCTTTTTCCTCCCAGGAAGCAAACCCTCTCTCACAGGATTTCCTCACCACCTCTCAAGCAGTTTCCCACGACCCTCGGGTCTGTGTCCCATCAGGAACACAACCACCCACAGAGCTCCAGCCCTGCAGCAGGCTCTACAGCTCAGTTAACTGGTTCAGCACGACTGCTGGGGTCCCTCCAGGAGCAAAGCCAGAAGCACTGGGCTGGATCCAACCTGGCAAGGCCAACCTGAGAGCAAACCAGCCCTTAGCCTGCGCTGGAAAGGTTGGTCACAGACAACTACTTCTACAACTGCCATGGAAAAGCTTTCTGGAGTTGTGTAATGGATATTCAAATACCAGGGAGATGAAATCCATCTGCAAGGGTTACTTGTGGAAGAAATGTGCACTACAGGAGCTGTATGTACTGCTCATAGCCAAAATGTTATTTCGCATGGGCTGCACCACATGGATGTTTTGATTACTACACTTCATAAAATATTTCTGAAGTTTCCTGGAAGATACTGTTTCTCATGCCACTAACAGCTTGCTCCAAGCAAACCCTGACACACATGCAGAGGAGGAGGGAAAAAAAATCACCTAGAGCCTTTTCAAAATTCATATCTTCCATGCATTGCAGAAGTAAGAGCCATGACTTGCGATGGATGGGGATGTCACTGGAGCCCCACTCACGCAGAGCTTTCCCAGAAAACAGCACATTCACTCCATCCAGGGGTTTTTTTGGACCTCACGAAGTGTGTAGGACAGTTTTTCACATAAGCTTACAGATACACTGTGCCAACAACACAGTCCCCTCTGCTAACAAATATCTCCCACCCTATAGTCATTCTGCGACTGTTGTAGTCAAAGGGACCCTCCAAGCGGATAAAACATACCTCAGCACGCTGGTCAAAGACCTCATGGGTAATCAACCCCTTCTACTCACACTCCTCACCCTGTGATTTTCACTTCCAGCTCTGTAACAGCTGTACATCAACAGCACAAACGAGGTTCCCATTGTCTGAGCCCCCACACATTTGTTTCGGCCCCGCCTGTTTGCATGGACACTACTCACAACCACAGTTTCACATCCTGATCTACTCCACAGCACCTCCGGCAACTGGTGTTTGTGTCCAGACCTAGAGCACCACCCCTCCATTTCTCACCAGCACTGCAAGGGCCAGCCCAGCAGCTCCAGGCAGTAGGAGAGGAAGAACACTTTAAAAAAGCACTATTTCAAATAAATGCAGAGCACTAGCTCTGCTCAGAAGCGCTGCTATTAGAAAGAAGAAAAACAAAGTCAGGCAAAAAAAGCATTTTAAGTGCTGCTTGTTTATTCACCGATTTCTTAGGTGATTATCAGCTTCATACGGGTTAGCAAGGCATATCAGAGCTCTGAAAAAATAACTTTTAAGTCTCACACTGGGACGAAATAATAGCTGGCTAATAATTAAATCACATTTAAAACCATGCTTAACAGGTTATATTAATGAAGATATTCCCCAACTTCTAAATTACTCATATTGATTGTATCTGTGTAACGAGGATGGATAGGATTTCAATTTAAGAGTTAACACAATTGCTGAAATAATTTATTGGAGATAAAAACACTTCCAAGTCAGTTATTTTTTGCTTTCTTTTAGAAATGTTGACTTTGAAATACTCAACAGATTACAGAGATTTTAAAATAGAACATTGGAAATTTCTCTTTCATATTTCAGTGTAGTGGGTATTTCCTCATGATTTCTTTGCAAATTTATTACAAGGGTCTCACACATAAGAGTTTGGATCCAATATCTAAGTCTGAGGAGCTCTTCATTTTGTGAACCTTAATTGAATTTTTTACCACTGAAAATCCAAGTGGCTTTTGTCAGGGTCTAACTATGGGAAAAAATAATCTACAATTACTGTATTTCCTTAGGAGTCAAAGGAAGACTAGAAAAGACCAGCGCAAAGAGAAATCATTATCATAAGATAGACATACAAAATTTCTTTAGTCTGTAATTAAATTAGTATTTCATTTGAATCCTTATAATGTTATAGAACAAATTACTGGGGTCCAAAGTCATCGTCCCGTTGTTGCAGGATAGGGCTGCCAGTGCAGTTAATTCCTTTATGGATCTGAATGCAGATACGAGAAAAGAAGAGACTTATCTGTACAAGTGTACAAATGAGGGGAAAAGAAAAAAGGGCTTATCCATGTCTCTGAAATAGAAGCACAGATTTATCAAGCCCTTCTAAGAATGCATTTACCAGAGAGCCATAATGCCTTAAGATTAATTTTTCTGAATAAAAATTATGGAGCATGACACCAAGCAGCATTGATTCCCTGCTCAGTTGCTGTCTTAGCCTTATTTGTTGCTCCTGCCTCAGATCCCCTTACCTTCTCCTTTACTCTACTTTCACCTGGAGTTCATCCACAAAATAAGAGCCTACAAATGCTTATTTTCTAACTTTCTTTCAAATTCCCTATAATAAAGAACTTGAAAATAGCACGTTCCAAAAAATAAATATCTGATCTGACATGATGGCATGAATATCTAAAATGTTAACATTTTAGAAAGCAGGGCCAGGAGTGATGGGAGCGACACAAGTGGCCATGGGCAGCCCAAAGCCCACAGGTTCTCCTGCCCTCAGGGGTGGCCGTGCACAGCTCCCTGGCATGGAGCAGCCGTGCCAAGTACTGGCCCAGTCCTGTTTCCCATGGGACAGGAGCTGTTCTGTCCTGCCATGGCAGCCCCTTCCTTGCCTCTTGGCTCCAAGAGCCATCCCTCTGCCCATGGGAGGCTCCGGAAAGAGGAGGAACAGGAGACACTTGCAGCCCCAAATGCCCTTTTCAAACAGCTTTTGGGTGGAGCAGTTCAGAACAACCACACAGCCCCATTCAAAACAGACCATAGCTTTCCACAATTACATTCCTAGAAAGCATACATTTTAGGAAGATGACCGAGCCCAGAAATTCCTTGACTTTTCATTCAGCTCTAACTAGTCTGGGTTAAACAGATACTTTTACTTTTTTTTTTAAAGTTATTCCCACAAGAGCTCTGCCAGTATTTAGGGGAGGAGGGGATATATCTTGGGGAGGGAGGTGTTTAAGATAAGAGTGAAGATTTGTGGGACTTTTTAGCTCAAGACTTTGCATATGCGATCAGTAGCTGGGGGATAATTTATTGACAAAATTTGTGGCAGATCAGACAAGGTGTTTGAGAGATATGGGGCTTTGAAAAATGAGGTGCAATTCAGACTTTGAAATATTCCTCTAACAATTTATCGTAGGGCCATATCTCAAAACCCACTTGGCCTAGAAACTTCAAGTTTGCTTTATTCAAGAGTCCTTGGCTAGATTCAGTGCCCAGGAATACTTAAGATAAGGTCAGAGTCTTATTTACTATAGGTTTCCTCCCGCCATCTTTATTTTTTCCTTCTCTAAACCATCAAACATTCCTTCGATTGGAAATGGACTACAAGGTGGGCTTTGCCAGGATGTGGACACAGACACTCTAGAAACATCTTTAAACTCAATTAGCTCGACTTCCAGGAGATTAATACCTGCCTCCCAGCCGACCACTGGGATCTGCATGTGCTGTTGTTTGATTCCCTCTTGCTGGAGCAGCACAGACATCAATACAGACCAACTCCGTAAACTGCATGAAAAATCACTCCTGTTCAGAGATTGCAAATATCAGCCAAGCAACAGCCTCCCCTCACACCAACAGCACAGGCATCCTCCAGGATCAAGACACAACTTTCTAGTTAAAACTCATGCCATTATCAGGAAAAGAAAAAGAAAATCATTGACTGCAACATTTTTTATCCAGGTTTTCTATGTGCATTATGGCTTAAATGCTCAACGCCAACTTTGTCTTGAAAGTGCCCCAGATCTACACAGTAATAAGTCTGCTGGAGCAGTGTTTTGAAAACTTTGCTGACTCAGATATATACTCCAGCTACATTCAGGGTGTGTCTAGGGAGGAAAATTAATCAGCATAAAGAAAGAGCATCAATTCAACTTTATGATTACACAGTGGGACAGTTTTCACCCGGAGCAGGAAAGGAAGCTAGAAGTTGACTTTCATTTCATTGCAGTTATTTTGAGAAGAACAAAAAATACAAAAAGTCTTCAACTGCTGACAGCATAGCCTTATCCCTGGTAGACAAAAGTTAGTTTAGTTCATTACAATCTTTTGAAAAAAATAGATAACTCATAAGTTCTACAAATTTTCCTCATGGCATGAAACCTTCACTTAGTTTCTAACATTTAGACAGACACCTTACCTCATATCAGTACTGGTTTCTGGCACATAAAAGGCACTCAGACTTCTGTAGTCAAGGGAGCAAAAGGAGAATGATAGCCAGCCCTTCTTGGTGCATCAGAGGACATCATCCAGCTTTCCTTATCAAGGCTTTAGCTGAGAGCCAAGGCTTTGAGCCCCTGACCCCCACCACTAGCCCAAAAGATAAGTATGGAGACCAGAACTTTCTCTCTGACCCTTTTTATCACCCCCATCCTTTATCAGTCCTGTAAGTAGTCCTCTGCCTGCCTCACCTGCCCCTCATCTGTATTTTCCCTGAACTAGCATTGGCTGTAAATTGCCATTTGTGGCAGATGGCTTCAGTTTCTTTTGACCTTAGGATTTCAATAATCAGGTAGGCTTTCCACCTGTCAGCTACCTTGACAAGGAAAGTGATGTTGCAAATAGGAAAAAAAACAGCAAGGAGGAGGGGAAGAGAATTGAAGGGGGAGGAATGACAAGCCTTTTCCTATCTTGCCCCAGGTAAGTGTTGCAAATTGGCAGCAGCAGTAAGGGAGTCACCCCGGGTTACCATGCAATGATTTGAGTATTAACAAGCATCCCTCCATTTTTTTTAATCCATAATGTATAATTAACCCCTTGGAGCCAACAAGCCTGGCAGTGTCATTGTTAGGGCTGATGTAAAAGGCGGCGTGGCATGTTGCTCTGGGAATTCCTAACAGCCCACCAGCAAAGGTTTAATCATACCCAATTTATGCCTTCACAGTTTATTATATATTTGAGCTTGCTGGAACCTCTCCTGTTATCATGCACCAACATGCAACAATCTGTGTAATCTTCATTTGAGTGCATTGTCTCACAAGTACCCTTTCCCCATTGAAAAAAAAAAGCAGTAATAAGATATTTTTAAATAGTCTAGACTGTAAATTGACTAGGAGGAGGCGGAGGCTGAGAATGAAAGATATGAATGTAGCTCCTTTAATATAAGACAGCACATGTACAGAACTTTAACTCTTGCAGCTGTTTTGAAGTACCCAGAGGGAAACCTGAATGGAGAGGTTTAATTTTTCTGGGCTCTAAAATGCTTCTGTTAAATATGTACATAGTACTCATCCCAGGTGCTATTTCTTAATACCCAATACATGCATTGTGCCAGCAGGTAAACAGATTAGGTAACAACAGAGAAACATTTATTAATATATGTACTCCACAGCAGCAGGTTGTCCAAAGGAAACTGCTGGGACTCCATTTCTGCACTGATACTGTCAGCTCCAAGAAACTTGAAGCTCTAAGTTATTCATTGCCTGCTGTACATCTGCCCTGACCACATCCCGCAGTGCTTCTTCCTGGACTTTGCCATTTGGTGCTTTCGGCAGAACTTTGCTTTTGTTGGTTGATTCATTGATGACTTTTTTACCTCTGCTGTGTGTCAAATGGATACACACAAATTTCAGCTGGTCAGCAGATCAGGATCTTCTGTTCTATCTCCAGCACTGGTTCTGCATGGGTCCATCCCCATGCAGAAGGCTGATGAGTTGAGCCTGGGGAAAGTCATTATATTAGTCCATACTTCTTCATGTTTGAAGAAATAACAGATTCAATCCATCTGGAGACATCACATTCTGGCTTATTTGCACTGGTGCTAGTGATGTACTTATAAAAGACAAGACAACTCCCCCAAAAATACCCTGGAGCCAAGATTCTCACATAATCAGCTCAGTCAAGAAGTTGGGATTTAAATATTGCAGAAAGTCTCATGAAGCTCGCAGTCTGGTTATCAGCAAACTGGAGGAAACTGAAATATCTTTGGTTTCAAATCCAAAAATTAATCACCCATAGTGCTTTATTGGTTTAAAACAGTCTGCTGAGAGACCTGCACCCAAGACAAGCCTGTCTGGACCACCATCTGATCCACAGACGACAGAGAGGAAAAATGCAGTATTATGTTACAGACAAGAAACAAGACAATTAAGTGACTTGCTTTAAATCACAGGTAATGTATAACAGAAATGGGAACTGAATTTAGACCTCATAAACTGTCAGCCAAGATTATTAGCATAAAGCCAGAGAAAAGTACAGAAAAGTCATCCAGAAGACGCAGTGTTAGAAGCAGCAGGACAGCTCCCAGGTAACATATGTAAATCTTTGTTGCAAAAGGTAGCAGGATGTTTTTCACTTATCACTTTTCAAAGGTAAGGTCTCAATACAGACAGGGATGCTCCCAAATAAAGAGGATTTACTGACACTTGTTCTGCAGCAAACACTGAGCAGTGAGTTTATCTTTGCTGTAGTAATGCGACTGGAGGAATGGGACTGTGTTATCTTTTTTCAAGCCTTGGAGTGACACAGAATTCCTCCAGCAATGACTGCAAGAGATAGCAGGATCGCATGGCCTGACATTGGCTGTGGGAAATGTCTTCTTGGGGGCTGACTCAGCTCTTCTGTTTCCAATCTGCACAGGAAAAAGGAAAACATTTCCGATTAGACCTTTTAAGATTAATATGTGGAGAAACCATTGATACACCATGGACTGCTTCCTATCACACGCTTGTCCTAGGAAGGTTACGGGGAATGCTCCTCTCTGGGTGCCCTTTAGTATGAATTGGACAAATGCCCATCAGGAAAAGTCTGAATGGAAAATTACTTCTATCTCAGAAGAGGGGGCCAGGCTAAAGGACCTCTCCAGGCTTACTCCAACCTCACTGATCAGCAAAGGAACCTTAATACAAAGACAAGAGAATAAGTCCATCACAGCCACTACAAAACACCATGCTGAAAAAGGCAGTGACTGGCAAGAGACTACTCTGGGGAGCTGGATACGAGTCCTAAGCATGAGCATCCCAAAGGTGAAGATTTGTAAGGTACTTCTCCAACCTCTGTCCTACCCCATCTATAGGGCTGACAGCGACTGCCCCAGTGTGGGGACCGCTGAAGGGATCTTCCCTCAGACACATCTTGAGAGAAGAGAGATGCTGTGCCCTGCAGCCCCACTGGATTTTTGGCAGCCAGAGTAAAAGTATCTTGAAATGATGAAAAACTGTCAATAGTATTGAATCCTTATGGTAAAAAAAAAATAAATGCAAAGAATCCAGCCAAAGAGGTGTATTACTCAGTTCCCACTCAAAATCCATCTCACACATACCCCCCTACAGGGCTGTGCACCACATCTTTAAATCTTGGATAACCACCTCCTTTCTTCCTGCAATACTGTGCTGCAGATGTCTGTGCCGTGCTACCAGGGCATTTTCCCTGGTGAATGAGAATCAATTACATATTCACTGCTCCACAAGGCAAACTCACAGCACAGGAAGCAGAGGTCACAGAGACATCATTTGCTGCTGCTAATCCTCAACTACGCTTTCACACTGGAAGGTGGGATTCGAGGAAATATCCTTGCTTCCCATCCCAATGCCCCCTCCTGGCTGGATTTACATCAAAAAGCAAACTCAAGAGGCTAAACGCTTAGTTTAATCAGGGAACAGCTGTAAAAGGAGAAGCAGCGGTGGGCTGCCGGCAAGTGCTGGAATGCCATTCATCTCAGCTGGGGCTGTAAGCGGAGCCAGCTGCTGCCTAGAGGTGGTCTGGTGGGTTTTGTGAGGACCAGCCCACCTCTCCAGTATTTTATCCACCGCAAATTGGATTCCAGCTTCAGCTCTCATCTTCTGCTCCACAGTCAGGCATGAAACCCTTTGTACTCCTCCTAGGATGGTCAGAAAACAGGGGAAGCTGCTGAGAGGTGATAAGGAGCTCAGCAACACAGCCATGACCACTCCTCCTGCATCCTCATCCAAAGAGCACCAATGTCCCCTTCGCTGCAGGGGTGTCCTCCCCACCCCACTGAGACCACATCAGCTCATCCTCAGGGTGGTGGGAAACACCAGTGTCTAGAAAATCCATGTTCAGTACCAGAAGGACTGTCTGGCAAAGAGTTTTTCAACCATAGCATTATTGGTACGAAAAAGGCAATTTGAGAACATGGTAATTGCTTCAGGCAACAAGCAGTTATTTTTTCCACTGAGGATTCACTTGTGTTCTCCTAGATGTTAGGAATAGTTTAAACTTCTGGCCAAATGTCTCACTCACACTTTGCACTTCAATTTTCTTTCTAAACCTGGCAATTTAGGCTATTCCAGCAAAAGAAGCAAAGAAGAAAACTCATCTCATCCCTGTCCTAGATGTAGTTAATTGCCTCTGAGAAGAGACAGCTCCACCAAGAGAGGAAAAGGCAAAGTCTATAAGCTAAAAGCCCTCATTCTGATTTTTGCAGACTTCTCACACATCCTTTTCCCACTCCTTTGAACAGCTACTGTCACATCAAAGTTTACAACATCAAAGTTATAACAGAGTTATCCACCCAGAAGCTAATAATCCACATATTCACAACCAGGAAATAACCTGGGCTTTAACCTCTCCATTCTGGGATCCATCTTAGCAAACCACTCTTCCCGGATCATTCCCTGCATATCCAAGCCATCTCTCTTTACTGCGAGAAAGACCATGGTTAGTCAAAGAGGTGCAAATAGGAAATAAGTCATTAAACTCAAAACATTCAAAAAGACCCCCATATTCAGTTTAAGCTAAGCAGAACTGTTGTAGTCCCAATTGCTTTGGTTTCCGTTGCCAACCCTGCAGACGCGCACACCCAGAAATCACTCTGCACTTCAGTGGAGGGATTGTGACAGAGCAAAATGGGGTTCTGTGGGTGTGTTTCACAATCTCCCCTTAAGCCTGTTCTGTTGGCATCTGTTAAGAAATAATTGAACATTATTAAGATATCTCTTAATTAGCATTATCTACATTATGCTCCAATTTTTTCATAGGCAAAACAGATTTCTTTACAGCTGCATAATGTCAATAAGTGCTCTATGAAATGAACCTCAGCCTCACGTATGTTCAGTTTAGAAAGAAGTGTAGGTTAAATTTGAAGTGTCCGTCACACAGAAGGAGACCTGATGCAAAGTCTGAACTTTTCTATCATGTTCCAGCTACTCCCTAAATGTGAGTGCCATGTACAGACCTTCAGCTGAGCAGAGCACCTCCTAGGAAAGGGTATGGAAGCTATTAAAGTTTAAAATGCAATCATGTGCATGAAAGAGAGGTCGTTCCTTCACACCGTTTTGAGTTCAAGCAAAAGAAGAAAAAGGGAAAGCATCTCAGCTGATTAGAATAGGTCAATGGAAAGGGAATAGAGAAACAGAGGGGTGGAGGAGAGATCCCAAAATAACTCAAACTGCAGTGAATGTCACTTGGTATCCACGTGATGCCCAACACAAGGAGCTGGGTAATCCAGTCACGAGCCAGTGACCACTGGCACATCACTGACCTGCTCCTGGCCACAGCTTACCCAGAGAAGCTGGGTGAAGGCAGGGCAGGGCTACACATCAGCTTTGTACAGGGACAGGGTTTTCTTCATGACCGTTAGCATTTCAAGGTGAAAAATGCAAGATGAGAAGCAGCTCATGTGCAAATCTATTTGGCAGGAACCAACATCTGTCCTTCCGCTGTGCTGAGCTGCCAGTACGGGCAGGGATACACAGGGACAGGGGGCAAGAGTGAGAAACGCCTCTCCCACCGCCCACCCTCCCCATGGCACACTCACCCCACACACACCTGCCCCGTGCCTGGCCCAGTGGGAGGAAAGGTTACAAAGGTGAGTGGGATAAAGGCTACACTTGGGGCATAGATTTTTTTTAATTCTACCATGCACTCAGCTGAATTACGTGTCATTCACCAAAGGTGATGAAAGACAGGGGAGCGGAAGGACAAACTAACTCCCTGCTATTACATGTGCAGCTCAGATGAAGCGAGTCAGAAGAGGTAACCTGCTGTATTAATAGAAGCAGGACAAAGAGTAACAGTGATGAGGGATGCCCCATTGATCCCTTCCTCACCCTCCACCTCCACAAAACTTTTTTGCAGAAGAAGGCATGTTATTTTTTAACAAGAAAACTCCAGAGAAATTGAGGGAAATGATGAGCTGTGACTCTCCAACAGCATGAAATTCTACATGTATTTTTCATAAAATAATTCATTTTTAACCTGGGTCTCTGTCAAGCTGCAATGTTGGCTGAGGCTTATGGAAACAATAATTTATAAATTATGAACAGTAGCAAACAAACAGCTTTTTTCAACATCAGCCATTGCTTTTGAAAGAAATATATATAAAACCCCTGGACCTCGAGGGGTCAGCTGAAGAAACTTACTAGTGTGAGTGTCCCCATCAATCAGAGTGACCAACAGGTCTAGCCACAGCTCAAAGTAGCAGAAAAAAAATGCTTCCAACAAGCTGCTCTGTATTTGCTGCTGTGACTAACAGCTCGGGGGGGGGAAATGCAAGCAATTTATGAGTGGAAAAAAAAGGTAACACTTGAATATTATTCATTGCAAATTATTCATACTCTTTTTCATGCAAGTAGTCTGTCCATTCATCAAAATTTTTGCTCCATCCAGGCCTGGGAAACAAGCTGTTACTCATTTTTATTTTCTTGTATTGCACTCAAGGTATAATATATAAGGAAAGTCATATTCTGCTGATACACAGGCAAGGGACAGAATTACAGAGAAGCAAAGCTGCAGGCAGCAGCGCCCTGGGGCTGCAGGCAGCTCTCCTGGGGAAAGGACAGCACTGGTGGGGGATAAATTCACTAAAAAAGGGCTGTTGCCAATGCAATGGGGAAAAGTGGCCTTAATATTGCACCTCTCCTTCAAACACTGTGTCTCCTGAAATGTGGTCAGTGGAAAGCAGGGTGCAGCAGTGGAACCCTCCCATCACCCGCAGCCCTCCAGCACCTCACACCAGCACAGAGGATCCCAGCCCCCCCCCGGGAGCCTCCTCGTACCCAGCACGTGGCTCAAAGCTTAAGGGCACAGTGCCTTCCCTCAACAAACCCTGGACACTCATCCCTGTCCTTGAGAGGGAAAAAGCCGGATTTTCAGTGGGTGGTCCAAAGCACCTTGGCCCTGCTGTGTGAGAGGAGCGGTCGGTGGAGAGCGCAGAAGGCAGCGCCTGCACCTGCACACAGATTGAGTCATTGCGTGTGGCAGGTACCAGACGGGTCTTTGCATGCATAATTATTCAATTTGCATTTGTGATAATTGCCTGGGCGAATCCGGCACGCAGGCGGGTTTTATCCTGGGCTTGTTAGGCTGCTGATGTACAAAAAAAGTCAGACTTGCTTATGCATTCCTGTTTTGTTGGTTTTCCATTTCATTGATTAAAATGTGAGAGTGAATTTAGCCTAAGTGAATGTCAAGGACTCTCTTGCTGGAAGTAAAACTAGTTCAGGCAGTGCTCTGTAAACTTTCCACGCTGGGCTGTGCCAAGGCAGAGCATCCCAACTTGCTGAGCTCCGTGCCCCAGCCAGGGCTGTCGGTGGGGCAGGACACACAGGGCTGAGGGTGCTGGCTCCCCAGGGCTGCAGCATCCCAGCCCAGTTCATCCCCCTCTGCTTGGGCTGCTCACCACAGGGGTGAAGTCAGCCAAGCCGGGCTTGCCCGGAGGTGTCACACAGAAATGCCGTGACGGTCAGTCTGCTCCCAGAGCACTAACCCAGCACAACCCCAGCCAGAGGCAGGCAGCTCCCACTCTACTCTGCAGAGCAAAATCTTTACCTATAGCCCTGCCTTTCTGCAGCAGCTGGAAAGTAGGCTGAGGTACAGGAAACATGACATCATTTGCCTTCTCCCAGCACAAGATAGATTAGCTCCTTTGTAAGGGGAAGCGGTGGTGAGAAACACACACCCCCAGCAGTAAATTCCACTATTACAGAGACACATTTATTGGGAGATAACAAAAGAAAGCTGCCTCTGCAGTGACTTTTTGGATAGAAAAAAGGAGACATCTATTTTATTCTTTTGAAGTAGATACTGTGTAGGAAATGGCTAGCTTTTTACAGCTGGCTGTGTTTTCAGCTATAGCTTTCCCCAAACCTGCTCCTAAAGCTATGTGCTATATGAGTCACTCCATCAAATAAAGAGTAATAATAAGTTATTGTGAGCACTAGGCTTTTAAATTTCTCAGTCTCCTCATCTGAAGAATAAAAATTACCCCCCTCCTGACTTCTTAACTTTGTTGGACAAACTTTAAAGCTGTGGCTGAAAACCAAGCAAAAGTACCGAGAATGCTACTGGAGTGCAACTGGTTTCATGTAGTTCAAAGTCAACATTCCTGGGTTCATTTCCCAGCTCTACCATGGCCTTTTCTTTTTCTTTTTTTTAAATAAACCTTCAGCGAGTCATTTGATGAGTCTCTCCTCTTTAAAACCAGCCTGTCCTGAAGGACAATAGAAGGCCCAGAAATTCATATGAGCAAATTGCTTTAAACCATTCTTTGTTTATATTTAAAGTCTAAATAAAATAAATGAATAATGAAATTAGTTACTTCTTCCTGAAGAGATTAAATTTTAAGGTAAATGTGATTCCCGCATGACCCTCATATCCAGCTTTCTTTTTAGAACAGAGCAACAGCTGTAGATTTCCTTCATTCAGGCCCTTGTAATTCTGATTTCTGCATTTTCCTGTTTCTCATACAAAGATCTCCCTTGTATTACTCAGATTCATCCCTGCATCTCCGTTTCTCACTGACTTGGATGGCTGGAGATGGGATGAAATGTCTTATCAGGACCTCTGCATAAGAATAGGTAATTTTGACATTACTTTGGGTGGTGAGGGCAACCTTGTTTGTCTGCAGCAGCTGATGCAGCTCCAAGCCTTGTGCTTTACACCTGCAAAGAGGAAGGAAATCACCTCTCCTGGTGTCTCTGCACACACCACTAATTCTCACAGAGCCAGGGAGCCTGCCAGGAAGGAGTTTTTTCAAGAAAGCAGATCCTAGCGAGGTCTGATTTCTAACTGGGAAATGCATTATGCATCTGGTACCTTGGGGAATCTGTGGAGAGGGTTGAGAGAGGCTGGCAGTGGGTAGCTATTAAATATATTGCAGCTATTATTATTACTGTTGAGAAGGCAGGCACTGGGATATCATTGAGGGAGGCTGAAGAGAAGAAATATAAGCAAAATATAAGCAGCACATAGGAAATTAAACCATCTTCGGAAGGTAACCCAGGGAAATGCAAAACCAAAGTAAAACTAGCTGGAGCAGGCTATTTTTCTGCAAGTGATTCCACATTCACCCCATCACCTGCTCCTCAGCCACAATCAGAGCCCCATTTTGCACTAGAGTGGAATGTTCAATCCTAGGAGAAATCCAGCGAAAGTAAAGGTTATGTGCTCAGCATGAGATTTTACAGCCAAAAGAGCTCGTTGACACCAGGGCTCCCTGGGTCAGAGATATCCTTGTACAGATTTGGATGGAGCTATTTCAGAATGAATATTGGCTCATTCTCAGTGGCTTGTGCAGCCATGTGTGTTTGGGAATATGTGGGACCAGGGTACCCTGAACCGTGAACACTGGTTCATGGAAATCAAAGTTGCTCTATCCCTGTAGGACTGCAGTTTGGCAGAGGGAGGAGGTGGTTCAAGGGCAGGAGCAAGCAGATTGCAGAGCAGGCATTCATTCTCTGGTTTTGGCAGCAATACTGCCTTAAATGCAGTATTTCCTTAGAAATAAGAATAAGAGCTGTTCTAATAATACCCATTTTAGAGTCAGAGGCTCCATTCAAAGCCCGCTGAGGACAAGAGAGATTCCCAGTGCATCTGATACTCAGCCCACAGTGCACGTTGCTCTCTTTACTGGGGACTGAAGTTCACACTCCCAAGGGATCCCCAGCAAAGAACAAACCAAATTAAGGGTGCTACCTCTGGAAATCAGATTTCAAGACAGTTAACTACTATTAAAAGATTGCTGTTTGCATCACAGTCCCTAAAACTGTAAGATTCTGCCTGCTGTTATTCCTCAGAGATGCTGCAGTAGCGCACATTTTTATTAAACAAATAACCCTTTCCACCCATAAATACCCTTCTAGCTACCTCAGCTCTTTCTGTCAGTGTCCTAGATCTGCTAGCACTCTAAGAAAAAACATACACCAGAAGAGCATCTTTATTCCTACTTGTAAAGATAGTCCTAGGAAAGTAGATACCACAAGACCTAAACACTGTATTTGATGGAAGTAAATCACTACATTGTCCCTTAAAATATGGTGGCATTCAGGGCCTCATGACAAAATCTGGATCTGCCTGTGCATGGGGCTATGCAGACTTTCAGCAGATAACCTCTGTACAAAAGCATAAGGAAATAGAATAAAGGTGTGTTGAATGCACACCTTTGTTCTATTTTGTTGAAAGAAGAAGAACTTTAGGCTTGTTTCCACTCCTTTCTTCTAAGGAAATCAATGGGACTATTGTCATCATTTTCAAAAGAAGCAAGATCAGGCCTTTCACTGAACACAGTAAAACAGCAAGGAATACACCTTCCCTTCCCTGGAATACTGCATGCTGCTCAGCCAGCCTAGATGCTCTGCAAAAGGCAGGCCAAACAGCTGCCAGCTGTGGCACATTGGCACCACAGCATAAAGGCCAATTACACTGAGAAAACTCAATGCACATCACTTCCCAGCTGCCAGGCCCAGCTCAGGTGGTCACACACCTTTCTGGATACTTGGCAAAGCCTTTCCCCCCTGCTGAGGAGGTTCTGTAACCTTCCCCTCTTTCCATAGCAGAGCTGAGGATAGATGTTTGCCACCCGCCTCCCTCCTGCACTCCTAGGGACAAGGAGGTATATGGAGGCAAAGCTCTTCCCAAGCTTCATTTCTTTTTCAAAACTCCATTTCCAAGAAAATTCCAAAACAAAGTTGCTTTTATTCCAAGTCAGACTGGAAGTTTCCAAGTGGAAATGACAATTATGCTGAAATGAGCACGAGGTTCCAGGGCAGGCCAGTCCTCAGCAGCCTGAAATCGGGGGCTTCTTTTACTGGAGCAGGGTACAGGACACCTTTTGTTTCACACAACACATCACACTGGCAATTTTATATCTGCCCCCTTTATAATTTTTATGGGCTTTTGATGAATGCACCATTGCCTACATTATCAGGTATTTGCTTCCACAAGATAGTGATCTATGCTTCTGAGGCTTCTGCTGAGAGAGTTTAACACACCGAATGCTACTGCAGAGAAAGGCAAAATACCAAAGTGTTCCAGGTGCAGTTTCCAGCATGCAAGATATGCAAGAGCTCTCCATCTTCAGACTGTAAATGTGCCTGTCCAGTACATGTGCAGTGAGCACCTGTAGGCTCTCTCCTAAAGGTAGCACTTCTGAGTAGGCGTCCACAGCAGGAGGGTCCCACTGAGAGCTCTCACACAGCTCTCCTCCACCCTTCCTACAACAATATTCATGTGCATTTGGTCACTGAGGTTTTATCAAATCTGATGGTGAAAGCACCTGCCAGTTCCACCATGGAGCAGCTCTGCCTCCTGGTAATGGCCCAGACTGGCAGCAGGACCCATCTCAGGGAGAGCACAGCTCAAGCCAGCACAGCGCAGATGACTACATCGATAGCCAGTCTCATCCCAGTTACCCTGCAGATCCCCCAGTGCTCCCACCAGCAGCTTTCCCAGCATATCCCTTCATCACCACTCCAGGTGCTCAGCAATGCAAATTAATCTTTCTTTCATCAGGCTTATTCTGGCCCCAGGCTTGGTTTGTGGGCAGGTCAAGACTTGTGAAAGACAGAACCTAACTGACTGCAGGGCATTTGGTTCTGGCAATTGGCTTGCTAAACCAGACAGGGATTCCATCTTCCCTCCAACTTCCTTTGAAAAACCCAGCCCCAAGGTTCCTCTTTCCCTAACTCACACAAAGGGAAATGTGGGAGAGGATCTGAGGCAGTCAGATTTGCCAGTATGGGGTTTTAGAGATGCTGGTATGTACAGCATCCTACTCTTTATGGTACAAGATGGAGTGATGTTCCACTTGGTCTGATGCTATTCCCCTTTTATCTTTTAATTTCCAGCCCTGCAAACAAGTACATCTGCCAGGCTCCATATAACCAGAGTAATGGGTTCTCTGGCCAGCAGGAAGGTATGACTCATTAGTTGCTTTACACCACGATATAGAAAACCATCAATGTCTGCTATGGCCAATCTCCTTATAGAAAAGACTTACTTGGATCATGTTTTTCAAAGAAGCTTCTGTGTGCTCTGCCACGGTTTGCTATGCAAATTTTGGTGTTAATTGCACCAAAATGAGAAACATATTACTTAAATCAGTGCACTCTTCAGATGGGCATCAGTGCATGTGTGTGATATTCTGCCAGATGTTATTTTATTACTGCAGTTTAATACCTAACCATCTGCTTCCTTCTTATTTTGTCATGGTTTGTATTCTCCCTGGGACCTCTTTTCTGTTGCACTGGCTTTTATCATCTGTGTTATGTATCAGTGTGGCCAAGGCTAAGGGCTGGCAGTATCCCGAGCACAGCATTTGCGCAGATCATTAAAGTAAGAGCATGGAATTGATACTCCTATTGGACCAAAGAATGAAGTTAATAACAAAAAAAAAAAAAGATAAAATCAGGTTTGAATGGGAATTAGCTATAGCAATCTCAACTGAGACAGAACATGCTACGCTCTCGCAAACACCTTGCAACCTGATCCGTGCTGTAGATGAAAAAAACATAATGTTTTAAAGCCTGTGAGGGATGCACTGGACAAGATATACTTAATCATTTATTTGAAATTAGAGCTTTTGCTCCTTTCTCTTTCCAGACTGCTCAGTGTTGCAAATGCCCAGACACAGACAAGAAGAGACATGAACAGGGATTTTAGCTTGACTTCCCCATTGCTGAGCACTGTGTTACCGACCTGAGCCTGTGCAAGTTGAGGGCTCTGAGGTGCTGCACAGCAGCAGCACATCTGCTAACTTTGTGTAAGGGCAAGTGAGAACACAAGGCAGTGGAAAATGGAAGAGGATCTATGAAGATTAACAATTCCACATTTCAGGAGGAGAAGACTGCTAACAACCACCAGGAGAACGCAAAACCCCTTTGAAGACGAACGTTCCGAGGTGTTTGCCCAAACACAATGAACAACAATTAGAATTACAGGATGTCTGCCTTGGATGTACTCACTCATAATTTTCACTGACTGAAAATCATGTACACAACATCACATAGCCACTCTGCAGAGGTCTTTATCAGACCTCATTTTTGTCAGTTAGGGACACATTTTTCCACTTATCATGTTGGTTCTGAATATTTTCTCAATATACTTTAGGAGTTTCATTGATTCTCCCGTGTCTGCCCAGAGAAGGGGAGATGATGAGCCAAGTAGGGACATGAAAGTGAAAGTAGCAGTCAGAAAGAAAGAGAATCTCTTTCATTCTATTTCATTTTTTAAGACAAATAGAGCAGGTTGGGGTTTTTTTCAGATCTGTTTCACGGGGACATTTTCCAGGGTTTAACAGCTTACCAAAAGCCAGGAGGCCTGATCAGCAGCACAGGGACTGACCACCTCTCCCAGGCACAGCCTAGGTCTTGGAGGCATTTCAACATTCCTGCTCCAATGAGGGACTGTGATTGCTCAGATAATTCATTTTACCAACACATAAAGCAATATTTTCAATTATTCTGTCTGGTTTGTTGCTATTTTATTCTCTAGTAAGAGAAAATGGGTAAAAATGACCTGACCTTTTGTCAGGAAACTTCCACTAGGTTACATATAACGTTACCTAGCACTTCATATCCTCAAAGCATCATACAAATACTAAGTAATGGATCCACACGGTAACTGTCTGGTACAATGAAGAGCAAAGAGCATAATGTTTACAGTAAGTGTCAGGAGCACGAGGTTTAGGCCTACCCACAGTATAAATCTCACTGGTTTGGTGGAGCGTGTGACACCAGGACTGTGTCCCTACTGTGCTATCCCAGTTTGCCCAATGGTGGTGTAACTGTCCTGTGATCACAGCCCTGGAAAGGCTGGAAGACAAAACCAGTTGCATAACTAACCAGTTTCTGGCTCCCTTTTGGTTCAGAATGAAATTAACTTTCAATTGATTTGGAATTAAAAGCATGGCAGGGAATATAACCCAAATGCACTGCTGAAAGGACAACAGACCTGAGCAGTAGAAGCTCCTGCCTCCAACCTTTAAAGCTATTAACCCTGGCATGAATTTTTATTTAGTGTTAATTAGGGGACTGGCAGAAAAAATCAATTAATTAATTACATCTCAGATCCACTGGAAAGCATAATGGAAATCAAAGAGAGCTAGATTATCCTGCATCCACGGAGGAAAGGCTGCTGTAACAGCTCTGGATGATGGCACTCCTTTTTTCTTGAAGTGTAAAGAAATAAGTGTTTGGACCAAAAATGTAATTAATATCTGAACAATATCGTTTCTCCTACTTGGAAGCCAAACCCTTCCTTGACTTCACCTATCCATCAAGACAATATCTATCCCTGGCTCCTGCTTTCATTTTTACCTCTGGAGATACCTAATCCTGGAAATTATTTGTACCAGTCCTGCAAAGTTCACCCTTCTGCCTGCTTCCAACGCACCTTTCCCAAACTACCCCACAAGCTGAGGTTACAAGAGCTCAGGAGAAGGTCCAGAAGGTCCCCAAGGGAGATGTTTCTGCAGTACTCAAAAGGAGAGGACAGCACGTGTCACCATCTCCCTGGTCACATTCCTCCAGAGAACACATGCATTTTGCTGTTTCATCTCTTTCAACAAAGTCATGCACTGGGTTTAGGTTTGCTCTGGTTTATAATGCCCAAGGTACAATTAGCTAACTAATGTTACTGACAGTGATTAGCGGGTGCTAATTACAATAGATTTTCTGTCAAATTACATGGTGCATAAATATGGCCTGCCAAACTAGTTCAATTTTCAGAAAAGAGGGAGCAAGCCGAGGGACTGGCAGTGCCTGTGCCTACGGGCAGGGGCTGCTGGCAGGCATCTCGCCGGGCAAAATGCAGACATGAACACATCGCCCATCTTGTGCTCTATTTCAGGCAAGCTGGTTCCACAGGGGGGATATTTATTTGGGCAGGACAATAACACTTGGCCTTTCTGGTTTAAAGATATGAAAATAAAGACACGAGCAAGCCTGTGAGTTTGTGGGGGCTGTCAAGAGCTGCCCAGCTCCATATCCTCCTGCTGCTACAGCTTTTGTACTGTGGGAAATGCTGGATTTCATTGCCCAGGATGCTTGAGAACAGCTGGTTAACACGGTTTTACGTGTTCTAATTCACAGTACTTTGATGGAATTAATCAAGAGATCCTGCTGCCTTGATTGCATTCCCAGCCTGCCCAGGAGTGTGCCAGTGCCAGACTCACTCACTCAGGGAGGACGAAGCGAAGGGGAGCGTTGCCGCGAGCCTTTGCGAGTGGCCCTGTTCCTCAGCCCATTTATCAGTGCCACCATGGAGAATAAATATTTATAAATGGTGTGTCAGCTCTAATGTGATAAATTATCTCCAGTCATCACACTGATGGTTCAAGATGTGGTAAGCCGATTCTAAACATTTGGTTAAGAAAATGTCTGAGAGGGAAAGCAAAGGGGGAAAGAGAGAAGGAAAGAGCACGTGTGCCGAAAAGAGAAGGGCAAAACATTTACCTGTTTGACTTTGCACCGTACTTCTTGCCCCACGTCTGTGGAGCGCAAGTAACCTGCCGAAGTACATTAAAACTCTCTTGACTAACCCCAGTTTATTGTAAATAATACAGCAAATCCATTGTAAACAGCAGCAAGAGGCTTTTGGGAACCCATTAATCAAAATAAACTGCTCTGGAAAATGCCTCTGCTCAGCTTGTTTAACTAGCGCTGCAGCTCCATGCTGCATAGCTGATTTCAAAATATACAATTTATTGCCTTGGATGTCTTTCCTCAGAGCTGGATCTAAATTCCTCTGGGTACTTTAACATACAGTTAATCAAAGCACAATGCCACCCCTATCATATTTACAATCTGGCAGGCAATTAGTCAATAATAAATAAAATGCATTGGAAAGACAAATGATACTGCTGTGTATGTATCAATAGGCTTATAGGCTCAAAAGATTTATCAGTACCACTGGAGAGAATAAATATTTATAAATGGAAGTGTCACTCATAAAGTGATAAACTATCTCCAGTCATCACATGAAGAATGCATATTTTAAAGTTGACATAGTTTATTATTTACCTAATCATTTTTCAAAAGGTGTTTTTCAACTTCATTAGCTGTACTTAACAACTGGAGGAACTTATTATCACCATTACCGAATTGAGGTTGTACAGCAAAGCCCCACTCAGGATTTCCACTGCAGGTGGTACAGACAGAATAAAAGATTTTCTCTCTCCTTTGTTATCCTTTGGCCCTGAATGAGTACTTAAAGTCCTGCAAACCCTATTTCTGCAAGTAGAACCACTTCAAAAAATTAAAACCCATAACCTTCCCCCAAATATAACTTTCAATATTCAGAATATTTAGATTTCTAATCACAGTATCACAGTATCACAAGGTTGGAAAGGACCTCTGAGATGATCGAGTCCAACCTATATCCCAACACTAACACCAACACTAACACCATCATCTAAACCATGGCACTCAGTGCCTCATCCAGTCTCCCCTTAAACACCTCCAGGGTTGGCGACTCCACCCCTCCCTGGGCAGCACATTCCAATGGCCAATCACCCTTTCAGTGAAGAACTTTTTCCTCACATCAAGTCGAAACTTTCCCTGACGAAGCTTGAGTCCATGCCCTCTAGTTCTGTCACTGGTCACCTGAGAGAAGAGACCAATCCCTGCCCATCTACAACCTCCTTTTAGGTAGTTGTAGAGAGCAATGAGGTCTCCCCTGAGCCTCCTCTTCTTCAGACTAAACAGCCCCAACTCCCTCAGTCGCTCTCCAATGTCATTGATATACAGATACTGGAAGCCCATTGGGACTCTTAGTATGGTGATTTGTTCTACCATGGTTTCCTACTGGAACAGAGCAGGATTTAAAACACTGGTACAAAAAAAAAGCTTTCCCTAAAATTTTTTTCTCAAAATCTCTAAAATAGGAGCCCTGCTCATACCTAGTCCTGCTAAAAATGAGAGACATACAGTGTCAGAGCTAAGTGTATGTTTTAAAACCTACTAATTTTTTGTATAAATATTTAAATAGGAGTGCTTTTTAGGAAAGGAGCTTGTGTTAGCAAAAGTGTGAATGAAGTTATATTTGTATAAAAATGTTTACACTATAGCTCTGTGTGTGGGGAAGATTTAAGCCAATATAAATGCATCCACACTGAGAAATGTTCAGAGCAATAGCACAGAAAAGAGTAATTTGTTTCTGCTTACATCCTCACAAACAGATCATTAGCTAATGATTAACTCAGCCATATTTATTTATAGAATTTTGATTTTCATTTATGTTATTATATTTTATTTTATTGACTGAAAATCTAAAGAGATACATTCTAAAATATCTATACAACTATTTCAGGACCGTTAATAGCCCAATAAATAAGCTTTAGATTAGAAGGAAAAAAAAATCCCCATGAGCTAGGTCCCTGAATGGGCCCAGTCAGGCTCCACAGTCCTGTGAGAACACGTTTCCATGTGTGCTGGGACGCTGTACCTCTGGGTCCCCCTGCCTCAGGGGATGGAGCTGTACTTGGCTTGCACATTCCAGCTTGCAAGGAATGGATATTGCAAAGGAAACTGGATATTCTCCACATTTGCAAATCTATCATGCCAGTTACACCTGATAAAATTTTAAATGCTCCCTTGAATGAAGTTTTTTAAATGCTGCTGTTGTTCTCCCACTCATTTTACATTTGAGTTTGGCAGCAGATGCCATTAGTGAACATTCTGTGTCAACAGTGTCATGATGTTGCTCTTAGAGATGTGTCAAGTACCGTAGCATGATCTTGTTGCATTTAAAATTAACCACAGTAGCAAGACTGTGCCAATTTCTTGCATTAGATCCCGAATGAAGCCAGCAAACGTGTCAGGTGCACAGAGCATGTTTCAAGAATAAACAAGCAACAAAGGAAACTCCTTTCTTCTGCTGCTTTTTTCTTTGCACCACATCTCGTCACGCAAATTAATTGTTAGGTAAAAAGCCTTTCTTCTGCTCTGCTGCACTGAACAGCCTGCCTCAGCCAGGAGAAAGCAGAGGTGGTAGCTACTAAATGGCCCTAGACCCCTGGGAATCCTGTAAGACAGCCACTTACAATCTGGGTTTAACTTGTTTCTCATTCATTATCCTTCAAAGAAATTAACTTTGGAGGCAAGGCAGGAATTTAGATAAACCACATAGATTTGTTTACCCAGGAAAAGGAAAAAAAGCCTATTTCAGAAGTGTGTTGCCCGTGCTGTGTTAGGCAATGGATCTCGGTTTAAATGTGCTTTTTCCCCTGACATAGTCAGAGTTTTTCTCCGCAAATCATTTCTCAATCTAAATCTTCAGTTTCTTGGAAACCACTTGACTGATGGTCCTCAAGATCAAGATAATCTATTGCACTTTAGAAGCAGAGTTGCCCGCTCAGCGTTACACATGGCTCCAGTTTGCACCACTTGTTTTACAAGGTGTAACACCAGCTTTATATCCTTTGTAGCTGAGGCTCTGACAATTTTTTTCCTCTATGATTCAGAGCAGGGGTGAAAAATGTATTTGTTGAATTGAGAAATGCTGATGTTCAACTACTTCATCTTGCCTATTCACATGAAAAGATTTAGGACAGAAACCCAGAAGTGTGCCAGGAACAGGTTTGTGGCAGAGACCTGACATACCAAAAACCAAGAGCAGTTTGCACAGGATCCCTTCAGGGCTGGTAGCTGGATCAGTACAAGACACAGAGCCACACCAGCCCAGGTTTTAATGGAGTGCTGGGTAGCTGCAGTTTCCATCGCAGCAGTTAAGAGGTCTCAAGCAAACATAACATTCAAGACAGACTTTTTTTCAGTTTGTCTGTGCATTTCTATCAAAACACCTTTCTCAACATCTGAGTCATGAATATTCCTACACCCCACTTTCTTTTCAGCGAGCAAACGGTCTCCAAGTCCCACACTTCCCAGCTGTTTGGCACATAGGAAGGTCCTTGCTTCTGGCAGGGGTGTTGGAACTGGGTGATCTTTAAGGTCCCTTCCAACCCAAACCATTCTACGATTCTATGGTTGTTGTCCAGCATCAGTTCTCCACTGCTGCTGGTGCATCCAGGTGTGTCTGCTCCCAGTGACCATCCTGACAACTTCTCTTTGGCAATGGCCATGCCAAACACCAGACCCGGTTCTTCTCCTACCATACTGTTTGTTACACACATTTCCTTGCATTGCTGCTGAGACAGCCCAGCTGCATGTCTGGGTGCACAGCTGTCCCTGTGGATAATTGCTCAACTCCACCCTCACCATCATCTGCAGAGCCCTCCTAAGCCATCACACCCACAGTGGCAGACGTCCCCGTGACCCTGAGCGACCAAGTGCTTTGACATCCTCTTATGAGCAGCAGCCTGAGCTCACAGCAGTGCTCCTCAAGTCAGCCAAGGCTTTTAATGGGATGAACTCTGCTAAAACACCATCACATCAGTCAAAACTTCTTGGCTGGCAGGCTGGTGAAGCAACCCAACAAAGAGGAGGGTCTCCACAAACAGCATCACTGCGCACAGCACAGTCTTCCCCAAAAGACTTTGGTTTGTAACAAGGAGGGTTTGGTAAGTCCTGCCACCTTAAAAACTTCTGAACAAAACCTCTGCTCTTGTTTCATAACAGAGAGCCCCAGACTACGACTTACGCAACCAGGGTGTCATTACATCATCGACTGGAAAAACTGCTGGAGCGGGGTCACCCCAGCTACAGGGCCCTGCCAAAAGCCCTGCCCAACTCCCACAGCACCTCTCTGAGTGCGATGGAGGAGCTCACCCCCAGTTAAACCCCAGCACCTCTCTGAGTGCAGTGGAGGAGCTCACCCCCAGTTAAACCCCAGCACCTCTCTGAGTGCAGTGGAGGAGCTCACCCCCAGTTAAACCCCAGCACCTCTCTGAGTGCAGTGGAGGAGCTCACCCCCAGTTAAACCCCAGCACCTCTCTGAGTGCAGTGGAGGAGCTCACCCCCAGTTAAACCCCAGCACCTCTCTGAGTGCGATGGAGGAGCTCACCCCCAGTTAAACCCCAGCACCTCTCTGAGTGCGATGGAGGAGCTCACCCCCAGTTAAACCCCAGCACCTCTCTGAGTGCAGTGGAAGAGCTCACCCCCTTCACCCACAGGTCACAACCAGACTCTGGCAGGCTCCCCACACAGGACAAGCTGTGCATGCTGGGATCTGCTGGAGCAGGCCAGGGGTTCCTGGGGCAGGCTGGCCACGCTCCACCTGTGCAAGCCTTGTTTTTTTATGCCTGGGATGAGGCCCTGGTTGTTGTCTAACCTGACAGAGGTCTTTCCTAGGGACAAGAATTTTCTTGAGGGATTGAGATAAACAACCTGCCGGAGGCAAAATAATCAACGGGGAAGTCCAAGCTCTTCCTTTGGGTTACTTGAACTTAATTTTTTAAAAATAGCGATCTTTCATCCCACTGCATCTCACCAAAACATTTCCAAGGCAGACATCAAATGACCTCCAACAAGTCACCCAGGAACTTATATTAGTGCCAAAATCCCAGGAAAATCTGAGCACAGAGAATAATGCCTGAGTTCATCCATGGGAGAGGAGACTACTTGTGATATGAAACATTATTCGGGTCTTAGTAACAGACAGGGAAATGATCTTTCAAGTTAAGCATTTCTCAACTGAAGATGGCTGTTGAATAAGCTAATATTAAGACTCAGAAGGACATTTGAAGGAGGTAATTTCTTACAGCAACGTCTATGTAACCAGCATTTTACTTCTAGTAGTTGAGCAAAATTGCAAACAGCTGGTGGGTTGTTGGAACATTTTAAAACATTTCTTTCAAGGTGCTTTATTACTTTCTTAAAAATAAATACATATGCCACACATTCCCCATTTTGCAGATATAGTGAACACGTATCCCAAGGACCATTTTTGAGTTGGCAAGTTTCTTATTCATGAAAGTAAAATCTCTGTTCTTATTTCTCTACAGCAATGGGACTCAATTTTATTTCTTTTTTTTTTTTCCCCTGGGAGCCTGGACCAGTCTTTACCAGGTGAACAAGTGCCTTCATGTATGGTAAAAGAGGAGAGGGTGATCACAGCGGTTGTGTTATCATTGTGCTCACATTCCCTCCTGGGGCACAGCCCCTCAGCAGAGCATCCCAGCTCAGCAGGGAACTGACAGGGGTTTTCTAAAAGGTGAGTGAAAAAAATCTGATTATTTTATGCATGAGGGATTTGTTTCAAATGCTGCTGTGAGGACTCCCCAGAGGTCCTAAAAACTAAGGATACATTTTGAAAACCACATTCTTCATGTGGAAGATGAACTGATGTCTGTACTGCTCAGATTGCTACAGCAAAAATCAGGAATAGAAAGGCAAAAATAAAAGTCTCAGCTCACAAATTGTCTCCTCTTGCCACCAGTTAACTCTTACTGCAGCCAAAAAAAAATCTACCTCCACCCAAATCCTTGCTGCCCCTTCATTTGTCATTGCTGAGAACTTAAGCAATTTCCCCATCACACAAGGTACTCTCCATCCTTCAAACAGGCCTGGATCCACTCTCTGCTCATGCTTGCTGAGATCTGCACTGGTACCAGGTAGTGTCTTCTACCACTCAGTCTGCAACACCTCAACTGCAGTGAACCAAGAGTAGGCACCAGATGGAGACAACCAAGGCCAAGGTGAAGCAACCTTCCAAGGCGAAGGGCACGGAGTCAACGGCAAACAGCTGCTGGAAACATTGCGACCAGTGGGGGATACGGTGCTGCACACCATGCATTTTAACACATGGTTTAATTGAATTCATTATGATCACCACATCCTCACATTATGAATACCATACGGTATTTTGCAGCTGCGGTCGTAACTCAGCTTCATCCAAAGCCTGCAGTTGCTAGGAACAAGAAATAGCCATGGCAAGTAACCCTTTCAAAGAATAGAGTACAGTATAGGGCTACAGGCAAGTATGTGCAAAGTCAAGAATAAAGTCAGGGGGTTGATTTTCTTAATTTTAATGACAGTTTTAACCAGAAACAGAGACTCTTTTGACTATGGATAAAATAAAATATACATATATATAAAATAATTAGCAAATACGAGCATGGGAAGTACAAGGTCAGTGCTATTAATATACCTAGGGACACATTAATGACAGTTTGTAGATCAAACAGTTCTGGGGTTCAATGTCACTGCAGAGCTTTACCACTCAGAGTCCCCCTTGTCTTCTCTTTATGCTTTCCTCTGTTCTCAAAAAATTATTGCATGCAGCATTAGAGATGTTGGAAAACAAGGAGCGAGTCGTCACTGCCCAAGTGCTTTAGCACAGGAGTAGTGATTACCTTGGAATACTGGTGTCAGTCCTCTATAAAGTGAACTTCATAAAATCACCTTTCTGTTCAGAGTGACATATAAAGGCATCATGACAGACCACAAGTAGACTTAATACAACATGTGACATATTTCCATAGATTTTGGTTTACTAAAACCTTACTGAGTTCTCCTGCATCCATATGCCCAGGCAGGGACATTCTGGGAATTGGGGGGGTTGTCTCCTCACTCACAGGGATGAGCACAGGGCAACTCTGGCTCAGTACTAGAAGGGGCAGGTAGGTGAACGTTACAAGAACATTTGCAGGGCAACAGTAACATTTTCTTTTTTCCATCACTAAATGTTTGTATTAACTTGAAAATGACTGTCTTCTCTAAAGATCTCTCCTCTGTTATGCACAGGAGCACACATGCACACTCTTATCTACTTTAAAAAACCCTGTTTGAGCCGCAAGAGTTAAAGTGTTACAGGCAGTGCTCAGGAGTCCTTTCTCTCTCTTTGTCCTATGATAAAACTTTTTCTCCAAGCTGAAGGACATAAACCCTGAAATTTCAACTCAGCTGATTATCCCTCTTTCTTTACAGTCTTTTTTCTTTTCCCTGTTTCAGAAGTGCAGTTGCTTCAAGCAGCTCTCTGCTGCCTCATGTTAGGTGAGGCTCTTTCTAGGAGGTAACCACAGTCCCTTTAAACTGAGATGGGCCAGAACTTGAAAAAAATCAGAGGTTCAACAGGGCTTAGATCTGAAGATTTAGTATGAGACTCTCTAAAGACTGAGAAAAGGAAATTTCACAGAATGGGTGTTACAAAAAAAGAAAAAATCCATAATCAGTCTAATTTGATAACCAATTTGTCTCAGCCATGCTCTCGCCCTTGCTTTTGAAATGAAAGTCCTTTGGAGACAAATGTCAGAGAGCCAGGCTGCAGTGTGAAATCCATTGCAAGCACAGCCGCCAGATGTGTTTGCTTTATGAGCTTCGGATTTCCTGAATCTCTTGGTTAAAAAGCATGTGTTTCTATTACTTGAGATCACCAGCAGTGAATTCATGGGCTAACAATCAAGCCATAATATTTCTTGAGAATTTTCATCAGATGAGTCTATTCATTATGGATTACCTGCTCAATTCAAGCAGCCAAATTTTCCAACATTTATTTGGTTTGCAGAATCACTGTGTTATTGCAAAACAATCTAATATGGTTATTTTCAGGTGTAAATATTCAGTAATAAACCCAAACTCGTCTGCAGATAAAGTCTCACAGCCAAGCCTACGAGATGCATCAATCTTTAGAAACACAGACTTCTAACGCAAACTATAAAATTATCTGTTTGAGGCAAATCCTAAATCACTAAGCCACACATGGAATTGGAAAAGGTTTAATTTATATGGTTGTAAAACTCTTGCAGGAAGGATGGACTCTGACTTATAAAGAAAGCTGGAAAGAGGAAGCAAATTCAGCGTGCGAGATCACAAGCGACATTCTTATCTTCCAACTTCCCTGCAAAACAATTTTTAACATCAATGTTCCAAGCAACATTGCATATCCATCCTTATTTATAAAACTTGCTGGTATTTCCATCATATCAAGGTTCAAAATCGGTATTTTAGCTTATGACACATCTTGCTCACACAGCATCCATGGGAGATGCACCCCCTCCTTGGGCTCACAGCACCAAACAAAAAACTCTGGGGTAAGCAGGTCCCCACAAAGAAACACTGACAAAGCTCAAGGTGACCACAGATGCCCCAAATCCAAGTTCATGATCATGTTTGCAAACAATCACCTGTTTTTACAGAAAAGAGGTTATCTTGGTATAGGATAGGAATCCGTAATTTTTACAGAGTTCAGTAAAAACTCTCTGCTGGGGTCCAGACAAACGAGCTGAACTGCTCATCCCCATCTCCCTAATTGAGTTCCTTATGTCTGGAAGCAAGGCTCATACAGGACTTTTGTTTCACATCCCCTCATTTCAGGGCTGGACACCCTCTGGGGAGGAACCTGCTGAGCAGCACAAACACCACTGAACCAGACCCTGACTGGGCACTGTGACTGGTGCCACAATGGTGCCCCCAGCCAGCTTCCCCCCCATCGACAAACCCTGCCTTCCCGCTTACTGCCCACCTCCTTTCCACCCTTGATAACTACTCCTGCTCCAAATGGCAAGAAAAGCACTGGGGATGCTACTCCTTTTACAGCTTATCTGAGAGCACAGCACAAAGGCAGGCCACGAATTCCCCAAGCAGCCTCAGTGTAAATTGATGACCAGGCAATAAACCTGTCTTTAGATAAGGAGAACAGTTTGCATACGCTTTTGTGCATGCACCTGCCTGTTAAACGAGTCATCACTCATTTCACAGCTCATTTCGCTGACTGTGGTCTACAGGTTTTATCTTTTTAATTGGGCAAACAATACACACCTTGTCTTTGCACATAAAGTCCAGTGCTAACGTGCATGACTCCTACAGGTTGGTGGTTTGTTTTTTTCAATCAGCTCTTAGTAATGCTGTGCATTTAAGGTGGACTTGTTCCCTTTTTTTTTTTTCTAGTTCCCTCTATGCAATGCAAACACTGAAAGTTCTGCAAAGCTTTTGATTCCACCTAAAGTGAATCTTCAAGAGCCCATGTCAGTGGCCATTACAGTCCTTTTGATTTCACATAACTTCGGGACAGGCCCAACAGCACTAAAAAGAAAATCCAAGAAATATGAGTCCACTTCACTCCCAAGCAAGGAATCTAAAGCAGATGAAGAGCAGCAGAAATTTAGCAGTTATCCTACTCCATGTGGTTTCTCTGGGAAATGATTGGCTTTTTTTAAATACACAAGCAGTGCATTACACAGAGACAGGATTGAGCATCTCCCGCAGAGGCCAGCAGAGTTAATGGAGTTTATACCAGCCACAGTTCTGGCCTGAGGGAGAAGCTAATGCAAAGAGCAGATGAAAATGGCCTGGCAGAGCATGGTCCTCCAGCAGCTGTTTTCTCCCATCTTCTACACTTGGCATTGCTCACTGCTCTTAAGGTTTTAAATCCCAGCCCCCAGGGTCTGGAGGCAGGGCCCCAGCATGGGGACTCACACCAGCCCCACTTGCTCAGCTCAGTGGTAAATCAGTGTTTTCACCACCCTCTGCCAACCGGCTCTGCTCAACTATTTAGGGGTCCTGCTTGAGCTGCTGAGCCTCCACCAGTAGCACAAACCCAAGTGGGACCTCAGCTGAGGCCACCACGGAGAGGATGAACACCCCATTCCTGCTCCAGCTCAGGTCAATGCAGCAGGAGACAACCTCTCAAAGAAACACGCACACACCCCCACACACTTTGCAACGTGATTAGTTTTTGGCAAAGGCACACTGAATGGGGGGGGGGGGAAGTGCTGTCTTTGTCGTAGGATGCAAATGAGCATCTTTTTTAGAAGCTGAGAAAGAGCCCCAACTAACAAAAACTGCGCATTGACTGAAATAAGCCAGGCTGCCTTTCAGATGTAGACTTCAGACAGAAAATGAAACATATCAAAGTGTCTGATTTGACGTGGCTTGCAGCTGCAAGGCAAAGCGACTGTCCCATTTTTTTCCCCCTGAGGCGAACACTCAAGATTTTCTTGATCTTATCTTTGTCTTTCTATAAGTCTTTGAAAACCATCTGTAGAGATTCATAAAGGGTATTTGTGTTTTAAGTAAACTGCAGAAGTGATCTATACCGAACAGATGGAAACAAATCAAAAGCTTAACGGGATGCAGAAAAACAGCAACACTTAGAAAAATACTAGATATGAATGAGTAGGAAGGTTGTCTCTCATTTGTATTACATTTGGTGTGGCATCTCTTTCCCTTATGTGTCTCCATAGCCCGCATGGTCTGCTCTCATCGCTCTTCTACCCTCAGTCATGGGCTGCAAAATACTTCCCCACTGTATTTGCTCTCCTGTATAAGCAACCCTTTGATGGGAATTGTTCAACTCCTTGGCAGAGACCGAACACCCACCTAACGCCCTTACCACAGTTCCCTTGGAAATAGATTTGCATTTGACAGCAAAGGGTTCTGAGTTTTCATGGCTTGCCAAAACATTTCTGAAGAGATAAGGTGGGGGAGAAGAGTGCTACAAATCAATCTCCAGTATGCTCAGGGTTTGTGAGCTTGTTTGTTTGTTCAGGGAGATGGTTTTTGATTTCAAAGAAACACAAGACTGCTTCCTCAGTACCAGCTTTTCATAGAAGACACAATAAGGTGCAAAATGATGTGTGTTACTGGAGTGAGTAGGCGTTAATGGGACTTCCTGAGCATACTGACAAAATCAACAAAGAAAAGAGAAAAAGACTTGAGGCATTTTCCCTGGCGTTTCTGTTACAGCCCCGCATGTTTTCCCCACTCCCCATTAGTCAGAGTTTTATGTGCCCATTTTGAGACAGCTGCCACGATACCACTGCAGAACATCTGCCCAAGCTCAGCTCAATCACTATAACCTTGAGCAAAACCGTGCTTGGCCACATCTTCACTGCAAAGGCTGTACGTCGACACAGCTCTTGCTCTGAAAAATTCCCAGTCCCTAACACGAAGGCTGGCCTGTATAACCTCCCCTGTAAATTTATCAGCCTCCATCATAAAACCACACCAGCTCCACACGTATGCTCAGACACACTGTTGCTGCACAGCTGTTTCATAACGTCACTCCTCCGGTGGTAGCACTACCAGTTTTATTTTCAGCTTACATTTATTAATGGCCAGGTTTTACCATTTTCCCCCATGCTTTTCTTTTCCTTTCTTTTTTCACCAGTGCCTTACAAGCCCAAGGGAAAGGTTAAGGTAAATTTCAGATGGGATACTTAGAGATGGGAAAGACTGTAGGAGTGACATCAAAGCACTCCTCCTGCTTTGTTTTCGTAGGATGTTACATGACAGAAGTTCAAGATAAATGTGTGTTTCTATCTAGCTACTTAGTTTATGAAGCCAAGACATAGATTCTGCCTTAAGCATCTTGGGGAGGGACTGAGGGGTGTGATCTTACCATGCAGTCCTGCTTGGTCCCCAGGATGGACGCTAAGGACATCCCTGTCCCTTTAGACTCCAGGACCACAATTTTGTTGGGATCTCCAGACACACAAAAAGGCCACAAGAAAAGACCACTTCAAATGAAGAAATAACAGGGTATGCTCCAACTACATGTTGTCCTTCCCGCACCAAGATGAAACTCCAGCACTTATAAACTGTGGGCTGAGATCAGTGCAGACCCAGATGAATTCCCATTGCTGTCAAAGGGAATGCACCTTTGATTTTGCAAGAGCCGAGCAGGACAAAGCCAAAAGCATCTGAAAACTCAGTTTGTCTCTCAATTCCAGGAGGCAGAGTAGGAGAAACTCCTGGACATCCCTCCTCTCTGACAGTGTTGGTCTGCGGCCACAGCATAAGTAGACGTGGGAACAGAGTGATGCATGGTCAGCTGTGGTGGGAAAGGCCCTTCAGCTGACCATGTTTATCCACCAGTCTCCAGGCAAATCACCATACTGTGTTACACACTGTTTCTCACCAGTTCTTGTAACCATTGCCTAAGGAAATTAAACATTCCTACATATTTCTTTGCCCCTCCTAGAGGAGCTCGCTGTCCTCTGCTCAACTGCACTGCCTTCTCCAGAACAGAACAGACGGCACTGACTTCCATCCTTGTCCATCAGACCACACTCATGAGGCCATGTGGGGATGGCATTGGGGGGTATTGTCAAGATGAATGTAAACTTTTTTGCCCTGACCTGGAGTTTAGACATCTCCAATCTCTGCCTCCTGAACAAAGCATTAGGTGTCCCATACTGTGGCCCTGATGAACCTTTGGTATTTGGATCTGTGGAAGCGCAGATTCCCAGTTCTATCCACCTACCAGCCTAGAGAGCTTTGCTTGCAGAAAGAGAGGCAATACTGTGACAGATATTTTTAGAAAGGGAATGCATATGTAAATTATTCCCCTGAAAATGTCTCTGTGCGTCATACTCTCCCTTGATTCAGAGAACATCCCTTCTATCTTTTCCTCAAGTACACGCTGTGTACAGCAAAGCTTAACATCTCACGGAATCTGGTGGCGGAGAAGGTTGCTGCAAAAGTGATTCATCTATCACATCTTTCACAGCTTCAGTAAACTGGAACAGTGCGAATATCTCTGCCCCCAGACTTGGCTGCTTGAGAGCTCCCCAACTTCTCTCCCATTCATAGCTTTATGTGCATGCAGCAAAGAGTGAGGAGCATTGCTGGTTTCCTCACCTCCGCATCCCCAGCCTCCTGCCGTATGCTTCCTGCTGAGGATGCTGTCAGAATCCAGACAGGCCCATCTGGTGGGAAAGCTTCCCGGGGCGGCAGCTTGGATGCTGCAGAATGATGTGGCTCTTAGCTGTGAGATATTGGGATGGTGAGGAGCACTAGCAGCCCCCTGCACACAGGAGTGAGAGCAGCGTCTGGGCAAGTCCTGCCTGGGGACTATCTCACTGGCAAGAGCCGACCTTGCGCCAGGGCTGCTCAGCCCCAGGGAGACTAAGCATCTCACCCATGTTCAGCACGGGGTAAACAGACCTTCCCAAGAGGAGGAGGCTCTCACAGTCACTGCAACAGGGAGTTGTGTTCCTCCAGCCACACCCATTCACACCCTCCATCGGTGTAACCTGCCCAAAACTCCTCCGGTCATGGAGGCCGCCCAGCAGCAAAGGCAGGGCAGGAAGGTGTGCACCAGCAGGCATCTCTCCAGTGCCCTGCACACTAGGAAGTAAAGAGTACAGTCCCCAATATTATGTTCGATCACTGTCCAGAAGCTATTAGGAAGCTAATTAAAATGAATAGATTACTTAAGTATTCAGAGTTCATATCCCATTAATTCAATAGTGCAAGATACAGAGAAAAAGACAAAAGCTGAAGAAAAGGCCAAGGATGGTACTGCAATGTTCCTTGGTGTGGATTTTTTCTCCCCCTTTCTTGTAATACAAAAGATAACACTGTCTCTCAGCTTATCCAGATTCATTTGTAAAGATTAAAAACACGCTTCTTTGCCTTTGCATTCTGCTGTAAATGATTACTCTGTGGCATCGTTAAGCAGGGCACTCTAACAGCCTTAAGGTTCTGATTTAAGCCACAAAGACAGGGAATTTCGGAGTAAAACCTGCTGCTGCCTGCACAGGACCAGCCAGGCAGGCAGCACCCTGCCGTTTACCTGCCCTCACAGGCAGATGGGGAGATGGTGCTGTGCATGCAGCCTCAGCTCTACAGGAAAGTCTTGCCCCTATTCTTGCACCAGGAAGGGGAGGAAGGATCATTTTTCTGCTTACTGACACTATTTGAGAATAGGGACAGCAGGAGCCAGGCAAGTGAGGTAGCTCAGTGACTTTGCCTCCAAGAGCCCACTTGTGCCAGGCTGGCTATGAGGTGGGAGCAGCAGTCGCCTAAGCCTTGGGCAGGACTCCAGGAGGTGCCCCCATGGAGAAAGCCCTATCCCCAAGCACATCCAGAAACCCAGCTCAGCAGGAATGAGCAGGCTGTAAGAGAGAAGCCAGATAGCTCAGAGTGTGTCAGTAGTCAGGGAAAATCTTGGAAATTTCTCACTTGCAAAGATCTGTTTGCAATGGTTCAACATGCAGCCCCAAAGAGAAAAAACATTCAAGAACAGCTATGGTCCGGATCCCCACGTCTCGCTGAAGGATCTATGCTGATGTCTGAAGTCTTGTGTTTCACATCTCTCTTTAAAGCTGGCATTGCAGGCATCAATAAGGCATCCTTACCTGCCAGAAAATATTTGTGGGGCAGAGAAACTCAGCTATAGGCAATCTGCTGGAGAACATGTGTGCTTGTACCCTGAAAGCCTGTGATCATAGTCTTATGTTTTGGAGCTCTTCAGCTGAAGAAAAACTAATCTAAGGAAATTAATTTCTTTGTCACGTTCCAGACCAAATTAATGTATTGGCTTTAAAAGACCATGAAGAAGGGGTTAATCATGGAAATGATGACCTTTATATACAGTAGCTCAGCCATGAGCTGCTATCATACATCATAATGTTAGGAAGAGTCACTTACTGACACACAACAGCAAATAATAAATAATAAATAGTAAATCCGTCAACCTAAATTGAACCTTGAGCAATGTACTCCTGAAAAACCATAGATTAATTTGTCTAATCCATCATTTGTTAATCCTTCATCCCCAAGAAATGCGCATAAGTGCTACAACTGTGACATCTGCATCTATTCACACAGGCACAGTGACCCAGGTACAGCCATCCATAAGTCCATCAACTGACTTTCCCACCTTTAACAAACACAGTCGAATCATTGCAGATTCCACAATTCAAAGATGGATAACTGGAGCATCTGAAGTTCTGGATTTATGATGCCACAAAAATAAAAATTAGGGTTTTATATTATTCTTAACTAAGACAATTAAACTAAACTTAAGCACATTGTTTGCACTGTATAAATAATAAATGCTAATATTCAATGTTAAATAAAAGGAGAGTTGTAATCCCTACTGGTAAGGTTTATGCAATGAAGCTCACTGTATAAAAGCTTGCCTGTTAAGGTGAGGCCCTTGATAAAAGAAGGAAATTAAGAGGATTTTTATGTTTCAATGTATTTTATCCTGCGGCTGTTCAGGATTTTACAGCTGTAGGAGAGGTAACGCAGCAGACCTGGGGAGCTGTGGGTGGAGAAGATAAAGCAGAGGCAGATGTGCCCACCTTACAAGAAGTACTGGAAATTTAAAATATATTTCTGTAACCACTAAGTATAAAATGGTCCCAGGAAAGAAAAAATGCTAGAGATGAAGTGCAATTAAAATCTCCCAAACTTTCTGCAGGAACCAGAAGCTGCTGTATCAAATTCAGTTGAAGGCCAAGGTGCAAACCAGACACTGGTACTGAGCAGTGCAGCAGGAGAGCAGGCAGGAAGAAAAGTGCTTCACAGGCACCCTTGTTACTCAGATTCACCCAGCTTTCCTGGTTAGGAGGGATATTTTGCACTGGATTCTCAAATGTTAGAGAAACCCAGCAACTTTTCCCTAGTCCATACTGAGTGACAAGTTCCAAAACAGTGCTACCTAAAATACTCACTTATTAGAACCATTATTAGACACAAGAAGGATGTCTACTCCCACACAAGGGCTGGAAATCTGTGTCTAGTTCTAAAGAGAAAGCCAAGAAGCAACCAAGGGAAATATTTGCCTTTCCAAAACAGATCACTACGAACTTAAGTTGTTTCCCAGTGTTGTTGTCAAGTCTAATTAATCTGTCTTTTGCAACACTGCTTGCATTTGCTCTAATTGTCAAGTGACACAATTAAGTGACAGTGCCAAACCTGCCTGAGAGCTGCAGCGGGACCCTGCAGCTCTTTTTCATTCAAAATTAACCCCTCTTATATTCACACTCGGCCAGTGCATCACTGCTACTCCATCTTCACTGAGCAGATGGGTGCAAGAGTGCAGGGCTGCAGGGGCTGGTGCATCCTTTCCAGACACAGGGAAGAGGATGTTGCACTGTGAGGATGCTTGTTCTGGTATTCAACAAAAAAAAAAAAAGACTTGAAAAATATTCCAGATAAGGCAGGAGCAGCAAGAACAGCAGGAGGGTCATGTTTTGCTGCCATACTTTGCAGCCAAGACCAAAAACTTGCCTTGATTCTTTCCCACCACAGAAGTCACCAAGTGTTAAACATTGTTTGAAGTAAAAAGCTTTCAAATACACAAGGCAGAGGAGTTTGATGGAGAATGGACACCACAGGCAACGCAAATCCAAACACGGCAGGATCTTTCCTACATCTCAATGAGAGGGCAATTCACTCCTAACTATGTCTCTAGGGTGGAATTACAAAGTATTAACATTTTTGAGCATAATACATGCAGTAATGACTGAAAGCTGGAAACCATGGGTTAATGGAAGAAACCACCACAGTCACCTGTGTCAAATGCATATTTAATACTCTCAGAGGACAGCTATGCCAACTGCTCAGCAGCCAGAAACACTTTCTTAAGAGCTACTGTCATAAGCTTGCGATCTAGTTCATAAATAATCATCAAATGAAATGATTTATGGATTTGCTGAATTAAAGCTTTCCTGTTTCTGTTCTTCCTCCAGCTCCTCCTGGAAGGCTGGATGAGGAGGCAAGTAGAGGGGGTCACAGGAAAGCTGCAAGAGGTGGGCTGAGGTCACTGTGTGCAGGTTTAAGGGTACATCTTGCTTTGTGGACAACTTGCAGTGTGGACAACTGAACCTGGCACGTGGCTGCCCCTGGGGACTGGGTTTGTGGGTGACCCCAGGAGCCTCCTTGGCTCCCAATAGCTATGCCCAGATGTGGGCATAGCTACCCTGGACTGGGCTGCTCCCATCCTGCACAGCATCCTTCAGGTCCTGGCTTGTGTCAGGCTGGGAAAACGTATCTTGAGGTGGTGATTGCTAATTTATTATCTAGATACTAATCTCAAAATTTCCAGTTTGTTTTCTCCAGTTATCCCCTTACTCAAAGAGCCAGACCCAAATACAAAATGACACACTCAAGTGTTATACGATTATTGCTATATAAATAAATGTCATCACATTTAAATCACAAACTGATCTAATTTTGAGGTCAGCCCTGCAGGAGGTTGGACTTTGTGACCTCCAGAGGTCCTTTGCAACCTAAATTATTCTTTGATCTAGTAATTTTACCTTATGAGAAATTTTCCGCCTCTTTCAACAGAAGTAACTTATTGCAAGTCATAAGGAAAGAAGGTTTGGTAACAGGTACATCCTGCTTTGAAGCTGCTTTGGATTCAAAGCTTTAGAGGAGGTAAATACACTTAAAAGGGACTACAGCCTTTAAAGGAAGGCAGAGCATGCAGGCCTGCAGCACTCAGCACAAGGCAGTCAACCAGTTCCATTGCTGGCACAACTGCTTTCATACACGATGCTATTTGATTATATACTGGCATCCAATTACTTTTCAAGGCATGGAAGACATAGACTTAAAAAATGTGCTATGATGTAATTTTTTTCGTAGTTATTGAAGTCCAGATTTGCTTGTAGTGATTTGCAGGTTGCCCTCCTCTTCCTGGGAGCACCAGGCAGCTCCCAGCAGCACATTTTAATCATATTTATAAATAACTTGTGGTCAGGTCATTATTGTGGTACAGAGAACCACTTGCTAAGGGATCTCAAGGACTGCCTTTCTTCTGCTAAAATCAGGGGTGTTCCAGCACTCTGCTCTGTGTCCCCACGGCCCTGTCTGCACCATGGCACAAAGCAACCCCAACTGCTGCGAGGATCAAGCCGTGTTTGTGTCGGGCTTTGATGTTCCCAGGTGGAATGAGCTTTAATGGTGCAGTGGAGTGTTGTTTTTGCACAAGATTTATCAGTACAGTTAACATCCAGCCACAGAGCTGCTATTTCAACATGCCCTGAATGTTAATAAGTGCACACAAGACAGGCTGCTGCTGCAGGTACACGCTAGCGTTCACCTTCAAAGAGCTTTATAAACATTAGCTTGGCGGGTCTCACCTCCATCTCCTGAAGGAGAGCTCAGCTCTGTTCCACGGGCAAGGGAGGGAGGTGCAGAGGTCACAGACAAGCTTTGCGATGGGCTTCAGAGAGCAAGGATTCAAAAGAGATTTAAGTGTCTTATTTTCACACAGACATTTATATAGGGCTTATACATTGTACTGCCTGGAGGAACCTCGTACTTCAGCACACGAGATTTTTGGTGGGTTAGGATGTATTTTATCTTGAGCTGTGTAATTTCTCAATATCCAGCAGGATGAGTTGCTCTGTAAAACAGAGCTCTCAGACAGAAGCTTTGTCGAATTTTAACGGAGAATCATCAATGAATCCCCACAGATATCCTAGTGAGATCAAACAGGAGTTTAGAAAAAATACAGGAGAAAACATGTGGGATCTTTGGTAAAAACCTATCAAATTATCATAGGAAAATATAAAGCTTGATTAGGTATCAAGAGGTTATCCTGTCCAGTGTTTCTCTTTAAAAATCAGTTAACTCCTTCATTTAGAAGTCACAGACTACCTCGTGCACTGTGGTACAAGGTCTTACTTGCAAACCTAAGCAATATTTGCATCAATGCTGAAACACAGTATTTTTCTTCTCCCATCTTTTTTCTTCAATTCCTGCATGATTTATTTTTTCCTAGTTGTCTTATAACTGCTCTGTGTTGTCCTACGGACACTCCTGGACCAGTTTTCCCTGGCTTCTTAACAAGGCCTCATCTTCCAAAATCATGGGTGCCATCAAAGCCATCCACACTTACTCAAGACAAAATGCTGTCCCCTTCAGGCAACCTCCCTGTTACCTCCCTGCCTCCATCTGTCAGCTCACCTGGTCACCCGAACTCAGGGCTCCTCTTTGTCTACCTCACCTTCATGGTCAGTGCACAAAGCCATCCTCTGATATTGCCTCATTACACAGTTTTAAAAATAGAGCATCCCTTAATATACTTCCTGTCAAAATACCTCATTTCTTTCAAACAAAGATGGGATTGTTAAGTATAACAAAAGCAAATGGGTCTTACTAAGTTCATAAAGAAAGGTTGTTCTGAGATACTGGAGTCATCCTCACACCTCTGCAGACAGAGTGTTTTACAGATCCAGCTGTCAAACAGAACAGCCCAGCAATTCAAATAGATGCTATGCCTCTAATCCTTGTAGTTTACTCTCCTGCCCAAATTTGACTGTATCCTGAGCGATGCTTTGCTGCAGGAAAGATTTATCAGTACCAGATACGGAGACAAGATAATTTGTGCAGTGTGTGTACAAGAAAGATCCTCCTGACCTCTCCAAGAGACAACCCCACCTGCCCTAAATCACCATCCAGGACTATGGGCACAAAAGCACCCACCCATCAGGATGCGGATCCTTTGGAATGACACCAAGCAGGTATTTTTCATAGCCAGGCAGCTGGAAGAAAGCATTTCCCACACCTTTCCCACACCTCCTCCCTGGAGCAAACCCAGCCCATCCAACTTCTTTCTTAACCACAGGAACAGCGATTCTGTGTGGCTTGTGTATGTAACTAATGCACCGAGGTCTGTTTTTTGTTTAAATAGCTGTGAAAAGCACTGTGTGTGTTTTACCCAGAGATATATTACACTTGATTAGGCGGTGCACTGGAGCGCGAATGGTACAACAGGAGACAGACGTGCTTAACTAGCGGTTTCAGCCTGCGCTCTGGTATCGGGAGGTCAAGGGAAAGATTAACTATATCTGACTGCCGTGTCAAAACACTCAATTGGAGCATTTATAAACCCACAGAACTAGTTGCCTCAGTCAGCAGAGCAGATTTATTTCCTTCCACGTTGCTCCTGCAAAACAAACCAGAGCAGTTGCCAGAGCCAGGTTCGCTTTTGGCTCCTTCCAAAGGGCAGAAAGATCTGAAAGGCTCAGGTGGAGGCGTGGAGGTTTCAGTCTGGCTGTTATCTTCAGCCAAAAAGTGAATCTAGGGGGAAAGATGGTGATTTTCAGTCACCTCTGCTTATGGGTGACCATCAGCCAGGTAGAATTCAGCTCTGCTAGTAAGCCTGTCTAAACGCTATTTTCCCTGCTCGTTGACAGGTGTAACGTCTGCACAATAATTTCTGTGTTACAATCCAAACCCTTGTGAAAAAAGCCCTACTTTTCATATGTCAGGGGCATTTGTTTGTTATTGTTCTACATAATTTTAGAAACATCATCCTGCGTAAAACAAGTCAAAGGCAAATCTTGAAGAGAGGTCCCCAGAGGAACCTCTCCTTATCAATATCAGAATCCTTTCAGGATACAGTGTCTTAAATTCACAGTTAGATCTGGAACTATATATACAGTTCTTAGGATGCAAGTCCCTGCCTTTTCATTTCAGTATAAAGCTTCACTGAAGTAGATTGAGTAGTGCCCACTGTGAGTGTACAAATGTAGCGTGTGGCCACTGATAATCAGAATTTGGACAATTGGGACTACCTTTTTTTTTAAAAAAAATAACTTCAGCTTGAAAACTTCACATGAAAAAGGAAGAAGCCTTTGCTTTCCTTCTGCTCCCAAACTTAAGAATATTTTCTCAGCAGCCAGGCTCAATTCTATCCTACTTGTTGTCAGCTGACATTGCCCCTCCTTTTCCATGTCAAATTCAGTGGCCACCATGTGACGTGCATTGATGGCTTATTTCTCCCTCCTTCATCTACGGTTTCAGCATCAAAGTCAAGACTGGAGGTGTCTCTAGCATTTGAAGAAAAAGATGCCAAACACACAGGGTCAGGTTCCCTGTTTGTTCTGTGCCAAACACAGTGCAGATACTTTAAGGAGTCACTGCTCCCCATGCTCTGCAAAAGCAGTTTTATGTATTTCAAGCCTGTAAAGAGCAACTTTGGGTTCAGGATTAGGACCGGCGCATCCAAGAGTTACCAAACTCATTCTGCAAACCCTCCTATATATTTCTTAGCCTATTCCAGGCCACGTGGAATACTCAACTTAAACTGGCCACTGTTCAAGAGTTCCTGCTGTACATTCTAGTGTGCAATGCAGATATGCCCACGTTAGCCTGGCGGAAGACAGCAGACAGGACTTCTCCACTCAAGTCACAGGAATGTTTCTGGGTTGAGACCGTCTGGATACACCAGATGCTTCAGCACCCTGAGCTATCCTGCAGGGGTGCAATTTTGTTTTTAAACTGCACTTAGCAGCGTTCTGACTTGCAGATTTCACTTTTTAATAGTAAACACATTTTGTAGGTGCCAGAGAACATTTCAAAGCATTTCAGTGGAGTCCTTTTACCTTCACAGCCTGGGGGCACATACACCGAAGCAACAGCTAAAATCCAATTACTGAGGAATATTCTCAAGTGCATTTCCATAGGTAATTTGTTTGTCTGTTGGAACATGCAAAGTGATTTTTCTCCACTTCTTGATGCTGCACCTTAGGCTCCTTGGCTGAAGATTTCTATCCAAATTGTATGGTAACTACCACCGAAAAGGAATGCACATGGCTGCTGCCTTCTCTGGGGAATAAACCTCCCAGCATCTTCCAAGACCCAAACCTTATTTGTGATTTGACAAAAATTCAGCAGCCAGCCACACTGCAATGCCTGCTACCATCTGAGCTTCTCATTGCCCAATCAGTCTGACGCATAAAGACATAAGAAGCCTAAAAGTATTTTCATTCAGCATCCTGTTTATTGATTTAGCAAAGAGCTGACACAGATGTACAGTTCTAGAGACAAGCTGCAATGCAATCCTTTCATCTGCTGTCAGTCAAAATCTCACAAGCTTGCTGCTGCCATAAGGGGAGGAGTGGCCACTGCTCATTTTGGGACTGCCAAACAACCCAGCCATGACCTTTGTCCTCATTAGGGAGGTGCCCTCAGATTGACACCACATCCGTGCTGTATGTGCCATCACGGTACATCTAACTCAGCATCCAGGAATCCTCCACGTGCTGGGTGCACACAGAGGGGGCCACAAGACCCTTCCCTTGCAGCTGAAGAAGAGGAACCATGGCATGAACCAACCCAGAAGCCACTACTGCAATGTCTTCCCTTGGGCTGTCCTCATGCCTCGTTGGTGGGTTCCTGCACCTCAAGCCCAGGGTGGGAACCTCATTTGGGTCCCTCCCAACCAAGTCAGAAACATATGACAGATTCAAAGCACCGGCTGACCTCCCAGGGAGGCAGTTTGAGGGCACACGATCCAGTCCATTCACAAGTCAGAGTCATTATCACTGGTGAGATATCATTGGAAATGGGTCTATTTTCACAAAGAGGAGACAAAAATTAAAGAGCCAAAGTTTGGGTCAGAGTGACAAGGAATATAATCAGAAAAGAGCACAGATGAACTACCTGCAAGTTCTACAGATAATTCAGGGCAAATTAAAGCATCTGAAATCCTACTGAGAGCCACTGATTTAGAATTATGAAGTTAACTTGCAGCAATCATTTTCTATATGAAAGCAATTACGTGTGGGTTAAAAGCTTCTGTTATTATGGATTGTGTATGGCGGCCACAGAGGGTTCAGTCTCCCAGGATGAAATTTTAGCCTTCGTGAAAAGCTGCTACATCCTGTAAGCCAAATCTTGTTCACCCATCAGAAAGTCATTGAACATTACCCATTTTATTAACCAATGCAAATGCAGACAGCCAGGGAGAGGTAGATAGGGAACATCCTGCTCACCAATAAAACACATACACACAAATCACCATGGTTCACTTCCCAAAATAATCACACAGGCTCAAATGTGCAGCTGTGATGAATGGCAAATTTCCAAGTCCTAATGCACCAGAAAGCAGAAGAGTCGTTTGAAGTGGTCATCTCTTGAAGGGAAAGGAAAAGCCAAGGGAAAGCTTGTGAGGAACCTGCAAGCACGAGGTCGTCCCCAGGAACAGCCTAACTGTGCCTGCAGGAAGGCCACCAGCTGTGGTGTCAGTGGCCTCCTCCATCTGTTTTCTTGCTGCAGAGCCTCAATAGCATGATCTCAAAATCCAACAGTAGCTCAGAGCAGGGTTGCTCCTGCAAAACAAAGTGATAGCAGAGAGCAACAGCCTGGCTCCTTGCTCATCCCCACTGGCAGGAGGAAAGCGGTCACCTGGGGTCCAGTGGCACAGTTCTTCCTGGGAGAGACAATCCACCAGTTGTCCCTCCATCACCTCCAGATCTAGGAGCCAGCAGCCCACCAGCAACACTGTCAGCCCTGCCTGCACCAAAGCCAGCCCTGGTCCTGCAGCAGGTTCACATAGCAACAGCTTGCAAATGGAGCTGACGAAACCACTTACCAAAACAATCTATTACACCCAGCCTCTTCCTTCTCTTTATTCTTAATTGGGCTTTATTTCTTGTTTGGTGTTTTCTGTGCAGTTAAACGAGTTGACAGACCTTTTGCCTCTGGAATGAAAATGAGATTTTGACTGCGATGTGCATGGCAATGAGCCGAGAGCACGAGGGTACCTCCATCGTGTGTCTTTCAGGGATGAGCATCAGAAGAGGGCAAAAGGGGAAATCTGCCAAAGATCTGTTGGAAACCAAACACTCGTGTGCACAAGTGATGTCAGTAGATGTGATAATGTGGATTTCTCCTGCTACAAAGGCTGTGAGAGCAGGAGGAGTACAAAACAACAGCCAGTCTGGCCCCTGTACCAGGCCCACCAGTGGCAGGGAGCAGCCTTGGGGCATTGCAGGCATCTTTAGGGTAATGGGACAGGGAGACAATTGCTAAGTAGGGGCCAGGAGCCTCGAAAGGGAGGCTCCAAGGACAGCACAGATCCATAATTGATGTTAGCTGTTATAATAAATGAAATTTTGTAGCTAAACACAGAGGGTTATAATAACAGCACTGAATTCAGCAGCATTGAAAAGGCCACAGGAAAGCAAGGCTTGCTGCATAATGCATGAGGGGGAAATCCACAGTAAGAGCTAAATGCTGTTTCCAGAGAGGAGGAAGGCAGAGATCCTCACTGGTTTCAACAGAGCCCAAGTCCTAATGAGGAGACAAGGCAGCTGGATGTTGTTACAGCAATCCTCTGCCTCATCTTTCCCAATCAGACCCTGGACTCTGCTCCCCTCGCTCACCCTGAGAGCACACGCAGAGGTCTTTTGGCAGAAGGGTTAGAAGCCTGCACATAGAGATCCCTCAAAGGTATTTCTGTGCCTTCCTGCTAATTTCATCAGTGTATGAAAATGTCTAAACATGCCATGTACAGCCAGCAGTGCTCCTTTGACATTGATTCCCTGCACGGATTTTGAGCTCAAAGGTAAAGGTGGTAAATAAGTGAAACAAAGATTTGCATTCCCAGAAATCCCGTTAAGGCACATTTGGATTGAGGATTTCACTTTTCCCACCTCAGGAGCTCTGTTCAAAGAGATGTCTTTTGAGGAAAAATCCAAAATCTGGCCATAAAAATTGATAAGTGATACCTGGGAAGCAACAGGAGAACAAACTCAATCCTTTTCCCTTTCTGCTCATCTTTTCTATGAAAGCTTTCCATGGCTTAGTCAACACAAGAAATTGCACCTATTTAGCACTATTGATCCAGCTTACTTCAGTAACAAACCATATTAAGTTAAAATCAATACAAGCCACTCTTAAACTGATTTAGGAGTGTCCACACAAAGGGGCTCACACCATTTTAGACAGATCTGTTTTGTAACCAATTTAGTTAAAATATGCGATCTACGGCCTGAGCTGTGCTCTGAACAGCCCAGAGACATTAATTTCCAAGTCTTATCAATAGCTCCCAAGGGACAGGACACAAAAGGTTAAATGTCACTGACCAACTTCCATCTTTCCTGGTAAAGAATATAGGTCTCCCTGGCTCCAACCAAAAGAGCTTGGGGAAACCCAAAGATCTCAGGGTTAATTTATTACCGCAGATCAAACTTTGCATGAAAAAAAAACAAACCCAACAAAACAACAACTGAAGATGCCAGAGACAAACAGATCAGAAAGCTACATTTTATTTCTCCCCCTGGAATATTTACTCCACGAGATACATGCATTGCAGATAGCTTTGCCCACTATAAATCCACCAGCACTGTGCTTTACAGTTCATTTTGCAGCAACATCCAAGTGGCCAAGGTTAGGAAACGTGACACAAGAAAGAGTTTGAGAGTGCAGTATATCACGGCAGCTTGGCTATGTTTTGACACCTTTTGCTGGTTTAATATCTAAGGGTCTGTGCATGAGCAGAAGAGGCTTGAGGTGAGCACTGAGGAGCAGAGCACAAATTTCATCATACACCATGACATCATAGCATCACCGGCAACTCTTTGAGATGGGCTATAAATCTCCTCAGCAAGAAGAAGGGAAAAAGGATTCTTCCTTCAAAAGAGAGGAGGTTTTAACATTTAATCAAGTTCAAACTCAGTGATCTCCATCAGACACAGGCCTTGGCTGACAGGGAAAGGCCACAAGCAAACATTTGATGTTAAACTTCCTGGCCAAGGGCAGGGAGACCAGGCCCTGTGAGGTCTTTCCACTCCTGTGCCTCAGTCCCCCAAAAGTTGACACACCATAGGGAAATCATCAAAGCTTAGCTTAGGTTTGAGCTTTGGAGAGGAAATTTATCAAAATTTGTTCAGGACTTGGAGGCTTTTTAAGTAAACAACATTAGGCTGAAGCAATGATGATGATGGTTCATTTATGGCAAAGGAGATAAGAGGAAAGCAGGTTTTCCCCTCCTGTGCTGATTTGCCATGATGGGAGAGGCCTGCTTGGGAAGTTCTGATGATGACCAAGAAGTTACGGATTTTAAGACATCAGGAGGAAACAAAAAAATTGAAAAAAAGAACTGCCCTGAAGTTTAACCAAAAACATCACAATGTAGCTCTACCAAGAAGAGGAGGGCAAAGCTCAGAGCACACGTGCTGTTCTTCCCATGCCAGCTAATAGCGTGAGGCTCCTCTGTCTCCAAAGGAGGGTGAGGATGAGCCAAGTGCATGAACTCCCAGCATCCAAGGTCTACAAGAAATCCTCCAGGAAAAAATTATTAAGTTCCAACTTTATCCTCTTGCAATAAAGATGAAAAGACCTACTGAAAAAAAACCAAAACCATAGAATTCAAATATATTCCCTTCAGGGCTCTTTTGTACCTCATAAAAAAGTCTGAAACAGTACAGGGCCAGTTTGGCTTCAAAAGAGATCTGTAAGTTCTTGTTGCCCTTGGATTCATGGTGGTCACAGAACATGGGATGGTCTCCAGAGCACTCGCACAATGCTGTTGGGCCAAAAGAGGTAACCTCCTAGCAGGGCCTTCCACCCAAGGAGCCACACATCTCTAGTCTCTAATCCCTGTTGATTTATTTCTCCTACTGTCTCCTTTCTTACCGCTCCTTCCCTGGAGCCACAGGCATCCTTTCCCATCCTCAATCACTACCTTGAGAGATCAGGATCAGCCAACCCACTAAAAGTCCTCCAAAAGGCTGGATAACACCACATTTCTTGCTGCTCATCCACTAACAAAATGTGCATGTTCAGGCATCTTCTCACCTAAGCTGCTTTTCAACCTGCCATACAGAAGTGGTTTGGGGTTTCACTTTCAGGCTGTGATTCTACTTTGTGATGTTCTGGATATCTGGAAAAGGTTTTGAAATTGTTTTCCCTGCTGTTACCAGGTAATAATTTATTTCAGAGATAGATTCAAGTGTCCTACTTAATGTTGCTGGGTTAAACATAGGAATGTTTCGGAAACAGAATTAAACATTTCTCCTTCTGTTTTTTAAAGTTAATTTATTTGTTTTAATTTAAAGCCTCAGGCACTTAGATTTAGCCTTTGTTATTCTATAAAAAAAAATACAAAGAATGGGCCCTTTCCCCAGAATAAATAAGGTAAAGAAAACATCTTCCATATTTTGCTGCCGTGTTTAGAGCACTGCTTAAGAGTGATGAATGCCGCTGAGATATCCTGCCCAGGGCCTCCAAGGACAACAGGCACTTGGGTCCCAGGAGCCAGGTAGGTTTTGGTACTTCCATCCCAAAGTCCAAGGCAAAAGACTGTGTCCCCAAACACTCACCCCATTGTACCTCCACATTAACTGCTCCAGCCACCACCACTCACTGCTGAAGCCCATTCTCACACTGAAAGCAAAGGCATTTGGGCAGAGCACCCATCGTCTTTCCCCAATGCTACACCAAGCCCTTAGTTAGCTAGCAAAACACTCACGATCCCACACACTCCAGAGACCACAACAGAGCTGGAAGAGCTGGCATCTGTCATCATGTTTAATACTCTGGCTGAAAGACCGAGCCAAGGCTTTGTGAGCCGTAACGCGTGATGACAAATTTCAGATGAAGGACGCTGACCACGTGGCCAAGATTACCATCAGGGGGTTTATTGGCAGGGAAAGCCACCTCGCAGCTCACACAGCCATTTAAGGCCTTCTCTGATGCAGAGGAAGAAAGGAAATCCCATCTGCTAGGTGTTCTGATGCAGGGAAACACAGATTAAGTGTCTTCCTCTAGTGAGCAACTACTTTCCAAGTCACCAGATTTAAGCAAAAAAAAAACCTCCACGCCCTTATCAACACAAAGCCCACATTTGTAGAAGCTTCTGTCACTCTGAAAAACATCCCTCCTGCCAAATGCTAACACCAACTGCATTGATGTGGTGAGAGGGTGACATTATTCCCACCTCTTCCATTTGACCACATAAGTATGTTCTTGCTGTGCCAAGAGCACTCTGCAACAGGAAGACATAAAACCCTATTGCAAAAAATGCTGTGTGCAGTGATAAGAAATTCATCTATTTTCACTATCTAATCTAATGCGTGCAGCAAGGCTCCTGCTGCCCTGATGGATGCACTCTGGGCTCATCCGTAAGACCCCAGCACATTCTGCACAGGTCTCTCTCTTTCTGTCTTAGGGCCACAAAAGCAGCTGGAATGGGGAAAAGCTTGCAGATTTCCAAAACAACCCCTCCAAGTCCAGCATCTGAACTCCCCACCAGTCTTTGTGGTATTTACAGCCAGCCCTTAATTTGGTGTGATTCTTGGAAAATGCCACAAGTCAAGTAATTTTTACATTATTCCAGCAAAAGTAATAACAACAAAAAAAAAAGATTGGGGTTTGTGGTTTTAAAAGCAGCGCTTAAGTGCCTGTCAACCACATCCTCATGATCCTTTCTGCTCTATTTCGAATCGGAGTAAAATACATTTAAACCTTCTTGCAAATTCTCACCCAAGGGCTCAGTCAGAACATTACAGAGGCTGGTGATCCCCATCCCTTTCCCTCCCATGCTGTGAAGTTCTGATATTATCAACACTCTGGGAGGCATCCCTGACACACAGCTCATGAAAATTCACTTGCCTCTGGTCAGTGAGCCAGAAAGAAGTTTTTAAGTCAAAGACTAAAAGAAGACACTGTCAGGTTAAGGAGGAAGGAGGCAAGAATTCCTTTGTGCTGTGAACTTGCTGTGATTCAGGATGGCTGTGCAGAAGCGACCACAGGAGAGGCAGAGGCTGTGCCTGTTGCCCAAGTCCCCCTGCCCACCGTCGCTACTCAGCCCTGTGTTCATTCTCTCAACCTGCTGAGCATCCTTGAAGACCATAGATGCTCACATCTGCCTTTAAATTAACATTGTACAAGGTGCAAGCAGCCTTGATCCCATTCCCACGTGTGCATGCCCTGCAAAGCAGCTCTCGGCACCCTGGAGGAACCTCTGTCACCATGAGCAGCTGGCATCCATGAGACTGAACCCAAGGAGGCTGCGGTGAAGGACTCCCACCTCTCTCCAACACTGTGGTTGTTTGCCAGCTTGGAGAAAAGGGACAAGCCCAGACCACAGCTCTTCCATGTTAGCACCGCACCACAGGCAGCTCAGGACAAATCCTGGGAGAGGGAGACAGAAGCCACCCCAGACCTTGCTCTGCATCCATCCACAGCCATGGGTCAGCAGCCAAGCAGAGCAGTGACCAGCTCGAGGTCACCCGCTTCTCTTTGTAGCGCTTTGTAGCTTTACCGCACCCTGGCAATACGGGGTTTTTATAAAATAAATGAATGAATTTAAAAAGCCATTAACTACAGTTTGTTTAATCAGGATTTGCAAAGCACTGAGAGATACTCAGGCACCATTAAGCGCAGACTAACATCATCACACGCTAATCACCAAGTGTCAAGATGTACAGAGGTGCATATAGATCTAAAGAGCCACTTAGGAGCACAAGAGCCCCCGGGCAGGCTGAGAGTCTCATTTACACCTCCCCGGGCTGTTTCATTGCTTCTGGAGCAGAGCACTGGGGTTGGGTTTAGGAGGAGATGCAGGCTTCTAGGTGAAAAGCCCAGGGTTTGAATGCACCAGGGAGAGTGGCATTGTCTGGGTAATAGCTGACAGCACCAGGTCTCCGCGGTCCAGGGACGTCTTTTGTTTCTCAAACTGCTTCGTCTGTTGAAACAAAGCACCTTGCCTTTGAGATGAAGCACCAGGGGAAGCAGAGTTTCTCCAGCCGTCCTACCTCAAAACTAAATTGTGCCTTCTCTTTTCCTTACCTTAAGCAATAAATGCAAGAGAAGATTTATTGCTTTTTAACAAGTGCCACAGAACATCCATTTCATTAATTTAGACGGGGCGGGGGTGGGGAAAAGGGATGCCAGTTCAATAAATTCTCCCAGATTATTGCTTTGAAACAAACAACTCTGCGGATCCGGGCGGTGGATGTCACAGCAGAGGCTTTTATCCAAATGAACTATGCATTCTCAACAGAATGACTAAAATGCTTCAAGAAAATAAAAAGAGAGGGAAAAAAAAAAGAGGGTGGAGATAAAGAAGCCGCTCTCCACAAAAGGCAGCGTATCACTGACACGTTGTTTGAACTCCCAGTGGTGTATTAAAAAAATAAAAATAAAACCCCTCTGAACCACAGCTGCATCCTCAGCTTGCAGTGCTGTGTTGTTTTAGCTCGGAGGGGAAAACGACATTTGCTGATGCCTTTTCTCTTCTCTCTTTCCCCCCACCCAGAGAGGGAAAAGTGTTTGTTTTTCTTACGCCCAGTGTTTACCATGCAGATGGTGCGGCTCCTCTCCCTTGGGACTAGAGAGAAAGGGGAGAGTGTTTGGAGAGGGGTGGCTTCAGGGAGGGATCCTTCCCATCTGATTTACTGGCAAAGCTGGAGCAAATAAAAGGAATATAGTCTTTCCCCCACCCGAAGCACAGCAGGGCTGCAGATGTGAACAGTGAATACAAAATCCTGCCTGAGCCCACAGCATTTCTATGACAATAGAAAATAAACAGCTCCATATTTGTTTATTTAGTTAACTTAACTTCTGAGGGTTTCATTTTGTGCTACTGAAGAGGAGGAAATGGGATGAAATGAGGGTGACCAGGCAGCCCAGCTGCTGCCAACACCAATCCTTGCTGCAAAGCTCAATGCTCTCCTGACTGCGTAACCCCAGGGAAACCTTCAGGGACACGGTGATGGCCCTCCACAAAGCCACTTCAAGAGGACACATCACACCCCAGGTGTGACAGCTCACCGGGTGACTTGCCCCAGGCCAAGGCTCTCTGGCCACCAATGTGCCCCAGGGTACTCGAGATCCAGGGGTTCCTCCCAGCTCTGCCCCCTTTCATAGCCAAAGACCTCCACACCAGTTGTCATGCCTGCAAAGCTATAGATTGCATTGTTCAACAACTTGTCAGTGCACAGGGTGGTTGGAGGTACCTATCATTGGTTACTCGGTGTCCAGGGGCTCATGCTGCTCCCTACACATCACTGCTGTAGCCAAGATACTAGGGAAGAGCAGGCTGAGGATAGAATACAAATAGAATGGATAAGCAGGGCAGGACAGGGTGTGCAGCAGGTGCCACTCCACCTCACAATGGGAATCCTCCTTCCACACAAAAACAGCTGCACAACCTTAGAAACTGTGGCACAGAGATACTAGAGGAGCCAAAGCAGCAGGATGGAGCAGCAAACCATCAACCAGGGCTCCCCAGTCAGTCTGTAGCAGAGCCAGGACCATCACTTACCACAGTGCTGGTTTCCATTAAGTTATGGCATAAGGACTTGCACTTTAAGCTCTGACCTTACACGTTTCCGATTTGCCTTTCCATTTCATATCATTTCTCTCTTACAGAAAGCTAACCAGAGACAGACAAATAATAACATGTGCAAACACATCCTTACCATTACCATCCAGAAAAACATATCAAACAAAACCAACATCGGTAGCTCAAGCACAAACTGTTCCCTCTCCATGCTATGTTCAACATATTTTATAAGGAGCAAACCTTTCATTTGCACACCTATCTTTGAGATCCAAAACAAAGTCTTTGTCTTTCCTTCTGCTAAAACCAAACCAAGAAAACAAAGCTAAATCCTACAGGGAGGGTAGCTACTCCTACACTGGAAGCAAACCAACCAACTCACCTGTGATCCTGGCCCATCTGGAGCTTGTTTCACAATTAGCACTCAAGTGGCGGAAAACCAATGTCAGATTTATTGAAGGTCTCTCAATATCAGGAGCAGAAGTGGGGCACAGTCCTGAGTAACCCCCAGCAGGGAGACATTGAGGGAAAAACGTTCCTGCAAAACCCCATGAAACACCCATTGGTATTTTAAACATGCCCTGTCCTCCATGGGCCTCTTGTAAAAAATTGAGTTTCCTCCAACCTGATGTACCCCATTTCATGTTTTTTCACATCATTACCAGAAAATAAACTCTCTTTTGACCCATACCCAAGGGATTTTCTTTTCCCATTCAGGCCCTGTGCTTTTTCCCCCAGGTCTGCATGGTTTGTGGGCACCAGCAGCCACTGTCCTCAGCAACCTCTGAAGGCAAATATTGAAGGTAAATCTTACAGGTGTTTGTTTAAACAGTTGGCAAATACATGGCTCCTATCAGAAAATGTTTGATTTGATCTGTTTTGCCATCAGATAAAAGCAGAGAGTTTTGCTAAAAATTGATCAATTTTTTATCAATAATTATTTTTAAAATGATAGTTATTATATATATAATATTATCTATATAATTGTATAATAAAATTACAAGATTAGTTATAAAAAGAGAGAGACATTATTCTTCTCTTTTAAGATATGTGTTTTCTGATCATTTCCAGGCTTTTTTTCCAGGTTTTTTAAAATCTTCCCACAAATACTGATGTTTCTCCTGCTTTTGATTTCTATGATGCTCATTACTGCAGTATTTAAGCACCTCACAAATCTCAATTAACCTCAGTCATCCTGGGAGGTGAAAACACATTAACAATCCTGTCTTAGATATGAATAGAGCAAAGTGGTGAGAGAATGATGCCAACACTTCACACTAAGTGCAGAGGCATGGTTCCTCACTAGCACAGCCCAATTTTGGGAACGGGGAGGTAAATGGGAACTTCAGGGCTCTGCACCTTCCAGGTGGCGCATCAGGAGCACAGGAGACAGTGAAGTGGCTCCGGGAGCTGGTGACAAAACCAGTTCAGCTGGAATATGGAGGCAAATTACACCATAGTATCCTCATTGAAATATTTGTGCTCAACAAGATGCAACACCTAAACCACCAGGTCATTTTTTTTTAGAAGTGTTAACCTAAATTCAACCTTATTGATTTCTCTCCCTACAACTTTCCTGTGCTCTCTTATGGATCCCATCACCACTCCTTCATAACTTTTACTGGGCTGATCTACCCAGGGCCTGTAAGATAACAAACTGCTGTTCTTCTAATTTCACAAGCAAGGACTGGAACACAAGCAAATTAATTTAGTTAGCTGCTATCAATCACGCACATCTACGGCACAGTGAGGAGACAGACACCCCAAGTCAGAGGCTCAATTTAACATCCGTTCAGCTGTTCTACAATTCCTCCGAGATATCAGCTGGGATTTGACCTTGTAGCTACTTGAGCAAAGATAGGGAGCTCTAACACAACCTTCAAAGAGACAGTATTACATGGCTGCTTCCTATACCGTGCAAAGATAATACTAACAAGTTTTTAAACTATACTTACAAAAGAAGGCAAGGCAAAACTAATGCTTCTTGTATTTTCCCCAACAGAAATTTTCAGTGTTCTTAGAGCAGCTTTGCCACAGATTTTAAGGCTCACAAAATTAGTTACTCTGCTTTACTCCCCCTCTGACGCTCTGAAAAGGCAATATTCTAGGTTATAAAGCCACCTAAAATGTAATGTGTGTTACCTTATTCCTGTCTTTCCAAGAATGTCAGCCCATGAAACACAACAGCAGGTGATCTCCAAAGCCTTGTCCACAAGAAAGAGAGCCTGATCTGTGGTGGCTTACAGGCAATACCCCCCACTTCTTGCAGACACACACATGGATAAGACATCACCATACAGCAGCACAGAAAGCCCACACATTTACCTCCCACAGACCACGCTGACAACTTCTTCTGCCATCTTAAAAAGGAGATTACCAGTTTCTCTTCCACCTACTACAGCCTCCCACTTTTCCTCTCGTTATTTCATAGAATCACAGAATGGTTTGGGTTGAAAGGGACCTTAAAGATCATCTGGTTCCAACCCTCCTGTCATGGGCAGCGGCACCTCCCACTAGACCAGGCTGCTCAAGACCCCATCCAGCCAGGGAGGAAGCATTCTGTTCCATATCCTTCTTATGTTGGGGATTCCAGAACTGGGCACAATACTTCAGGTGGGTTATCATGAGAGCAGAGTAGAGGGGGAGAATTCCCTCCCTCACCCTGGTGGCCACACTTCTTTTCGTGCAGCCCAGGACATGGATGGGCTTGGGCTGTGAGCGCACATTGCTGGCTCATGTCAAGTTTCTCATCGATCAGTGCCCCAGTTCCTTCTCTGCAGGGCTGCTCTCAATCACATCATCTCCCCTCATGTATTGGTGCTGGAGGTTGCCCCAGCCCAGGTGCAGGACCTTGCATTTGGCCTTGTTGAACTTCATGATGTTCACACAGGCCAACTTCTCCAGCTTGTCCAGGTCCCTCTGGCTGACGTCCCGTCCTTCTGGTGTGAGCACCGCCTCACTCAGCTTGGTGTCATCCACCATCGTTTGTTACAAATAAGACACATCCCAGCCAATTAGCTAATAATTAAATCTAATTTCCAGGGCACAAAACCTTTTAGGGCATCAGTTCCAATGATGAGACTAAACCTCCTTCCACCCAACTACCCATATGTTTCAACACAAAGATCCAGAGTTCCCGGTTCCCTGCCAAAGTGCCTTCCTCTCTGCAAATTGCCAGGAAGGTTTGTGACACCAGGTTTACATTGCCCTTTTTTTTTTCTTTCTTTTTTTCTGCAATCCTGCTCTGACTCTTGGAGTCCTTTCCCCCTCCCTAGCCCAACCTCCTCACAGCTCCCTGATCCGTGCTCCATTGCATCTGCTGCCTTTTCAGACGCTCCCCTTACACACAGTGTGTGGTTTCCCTCACCTGCTCATTTGACGTGCTATAAGCCTTCTGTTTGCTAAGCTTAGAGATTATTCTGCCAGCCAGGAAACCATGTGAGATTGGTGGCGAGACCCAAACTGAAAACAAAACTTGAGACAAAAGCATTCAAAGAGGCTGCAAAAACTGCTCAGATTAGCAGCAGGCGACAAAGAGGCTTTTACAGTGAGGCCAATAATGCTCTGCCATCCCTTAGCTGTCACTGCCAAATGAATTTGCTGATCTCAGATGCCAAGGAAAAAAAAAAAAGAAAAGAGCTTGATCCAAAGAGAAAATCCTACCAAAAGTGGCCTTTGGCTGGGGCAGGATGGGGTAATGCCAGAGCTGCTCTCCCCAGCAGCAGCCGTGGTGAGAAGCCGAGCCTCTGCTCCCCATTCTCCTGCTGCCTCGGTGATGCTCATTTTCATTTCTCCCTCTGGAGCAACACGTGGACACATCATGACTTAGATTAATTACCTGTGGAAGAACATAAGTACTTCCCTTCTCCTTCTCCTCCAGCTCCAGGGTGGGACAGCAGAGAGGGCCACTGGGCTGGTGGGAGCTCAGCCCAGCACACGCTGCATGGGGAGGGACGAGTAATTCACCATGGACATTGGTCAGCAAGATGTGACTGCCTCGAGTTAGAAGCAGAAACATTTTAATAAGAAATGTGCCTCTGAGTCACGATGCTCCAGGGACCAGTGCTGAACAGTCTTATCCACCAGACTTGCTCAGGGACTTTCATAAGGTCAGGATCTGGGCTTAAAATTACCCAGCTGTGAACAAAATAAACACTTGGTCATGTTTGCTCACTCAGGCTAAAGGTGAGTCACTCGTAATAACTTTCAGAGGGAAAATTATATGAGTAATACTTTGAGAAAAAAGGTATGAAAAATACAGGGAGAGAGATTGTGATGCATTTAATAACCACAAGCCCTCACAGAACCACGATCCTCTCCAAGAGCTGTTCCTAACATTCACCATCATTTGATTGCACTGCTCTGGAGCGTGCTAACCCTAAAACGTTCTGCAGATACATCTGTGTCGCTCAGCTCTCTCAGTGTTTAGAGAACATCTTGGAGAACACATTAAACACTTCAGCTGCTCAAGCGAGTGTCAGCGCCGTCCCAAGAGCCTCTGAAGTAAATGATGTTGTTAACCACAGTGTGGGAATACTTCTCCCAGCTCTGTGCAAACCTGCTTTGCTACACCAGAGCCACAGGTGATGAAGTCGGTGTGCTGGCACCCTTTTAGCCGGCAACAGGGAGAGCTGCAGAGCCAGACCCTGCTGCCAGCTCCACTGAGCTGCAAACAGAGGAGCAGGCAGGAGATGCTGGCCAGGGCTCCCCACAGCCAGCGCTTGCCTCGCCGCCTGCCAGCTTCTCCCTGGCCCATCAGGCTCCTGACAGCTTCCAGTCCAGCAGAGCAAGTGCAGGCCGGCACACTGAGCAGCTGAGCCTCTGCCCTGTGTGATAACCTCAGAGCAGGCAATCAGAGGTGCAGAAGTGCCTGCTGCTGGGGTATTCCCCTGAGGCTTCATATGGAGAGAACACATAGAAAAATTGGGTCTTTTTTAAGGAAAAGAGCTACATAAAGCTGCTTTTCTGCAAAAAAAAAAGGATTGCATAGGGCTCAGAGGACCCACAACACCTCTGGGCAAGATGTGCTCTGATGGGAGCACTCAGGAAAGACAGGGGACCAATGGCACACAGCATCAGGTCAGCTGATGCCCTGGTGAAACACAAACACCTACTGTGCCCGCTGTGAGCCCAGCTCACGGCACAGGCAACGTCTCCCCTTACAGTGCCAGGCAAGAACTCCCTGGTACACAGATTTACCAGCTGGCATTTTCTGTTGCTGTCTGTACATGCATCCAGGCAATACCAAGACGTGACTCTGCCAGGTGGGCTCTACATCACTGTTGGCAGCAGAGGTGGGCACAGGTGAAGCAGCCACAAGCCCACAGCTATGCCTGGCAGCTTGGGGTCACATCCACACCACGCAGCTCCCCAGGTGCTGAGCTCAGCCCTGTGGGAGGCAACCTCCCAGTGTTAACAACTGTTTTTATATGCAGCACTACACTAAGCCCAGTGAGGCAACACTATTGCTGCCAAAAGCAAAAAAATAAAGGTTTCCACGGCTATTGCATCCCATCAGCTCTTCTAACCTCTTCAAATGTAAATATTTCTTAGAAGGTTTACTGTTACTATTAATGAATATAAAATACATTCTTCTGTCCTATTCCTTGTTTCATTCCTATGGAGGGATGTGCTGTACTTCCAGCAGGCACTCCAGGAAGTTTGACAGGGCAGAAAGCTCTTGGTTTACTTGGCTGCCATCCCCAGGTTAACCCCTTTGTAAGACAAATTGTTGTCAGGATCGTTAGGGGCAGTCCCTAGGGATAACACTTTGGAAGTGAAGGCGTTTGCTCCCCAATGGATGAATACAAAACTGACTACAGTCAACCTTGGGAGCAAGCAGAGAGCTGCAGCCTCTCTGAGAGCAAAACTGGGAGCTGGAGCCATAAGAAGACTGAGGGCAGTTGGAGTCATTTTTCTCAGTGGGCAGCGAAGCCTTGGCCACTGAGGCTGGGAGTCTTGGCTGTTCCTCTCGTACAGTTCTCACGGTACGCCATGAGTTGGTCTTGAACATTGGCCAAATCCCTGGAGAATCTCAAGTGTCAGCTCAACCTGGAGTCTGCTGGCATGTTTTAAGTTTGGATTTACAGCATGTTAAAGCATCATGGGGGTCTGAGAGAAGACTGAGCTGCAAGCACACGTGTAGCAGAGCATCTCTGCAGCCCCACGGACAGAGCTGCAGGTGCTCCAGCTGCAGTGCAGGCGGGTCCCAGAGCATGGCCCTGTCCAACGACTGTGGGTATGGGCTGTGCATGGCAGAGCGAGGTGCTCTGCTCCAAGCCATCAGCTTTTCCTCACTGCCCTAGTTACTTTGCACCAGAACTCCTGGGCAGCAGGACTCCTGACATGGCTGTAATGTAATTTTGCATGTGTTAATTTCATTTCATGGCTTTGCTTAATATCAGTTATTATTCTGCTGAGATCATAACCAGGAACGGGTGAACCTCGTTCAGAGAAAATAGCCAAGCCCACGCCTTTCATTTCCCCTCTCCTCCCAGCTGCCGTGACCTTTGCCCATTATTACAACCAAAATTGAAATAAGCCTTTTCTTTCTGAGGCTCTGAAATACTCAGTTCTGACTCAAATGCATGGAACAAGGGAACTGATTCAGAGAGCCACAAGTCATTGTTTCAGTTCCACCTTAAAGCAGTTACAGCTCTGTCAGCTCTTTTCTTTCCTCCTTTTAAAATGCAGCTGGGGACAGCCCATTAAGGGGCCAGTTGACACTGATGGTGGAGGCTCTTGACTGCCCCTTGCTCCTTCCAAAGTCCCCACACTCCCAGAGAGCACTGTGGCAAGAAGTGGCACACATTTCCCATGCTGTCCTGACCTGGCAGAAGCTGCCTGTCATGCAGGGGACAGATCCTGTCCATCACCACCTCGGTAGGAAACCAGCACCAAGTTATGGTAAATATTGGGTGAGCGGCTGATAAGACATGAGCTGGTCCTTTAAAGCAGAGGAGGATCACTTGTGGTTTTACTGGCTCACAAAAAAAGCCAGCAGCTGCTACTTTATCCCTGGAGAATTGAAGAAGTCCCACTTGAAGGACTGCTCTGAACAGTCTTGCTACACCATAGCATACCCACTATTAGCCACCACCATGGTGTTCTCCTTAGACACCAGTGCCAACTGCATGCTTCCTGGATGAAGGTTAATTACAGCAGATTAAGTATTCTTTCTAAATCTCACCATCTGAACAGCAGATTTATACTGGTACAGTGACCTCGGCGTAGCTACACCCATGTTCGGTTCTCCAGAGTAGGTAAGTCAAGCCCCTAGGAAAAGGCTATTATGGGTTCTCTGAGTCACTGTGTGCCTTCTCCAGTTGTACTTAAACCTGATATTGATCCATGCTTTTGTTGAAAGCAGAAATTAAGCAGATGAACAAGTAGCTGGTACTTTAAAGGCTTTTTCATCAAAGGTGATTTCAAAATATTTTCCAACTCAGAATTCTTTACCCTAAATACACCACCCAGGTTTTCAGGGGCCTTTGGAGTAAGATCAGTGTTGGAAGGAAGCAACTCCTCTGCCAAAGTGTGTCATTTGAGGAGCTGCTACTTGCAAAATAACACAGGCACCTGTTGTTTGTTTTGGCAATTCTGAAATTGCAGCGTTCCCATAGACTCCACACACATGCACTGGCTCTGGGAGAGCTCTCACTCTCGGTACTGGAAGAGACAGAGTTATTTAAAAAAAAAATCCTCAAGGTTTCCGAGTCGTTTAGCAAAGCCTGAACAGAAAAACTACTGTGCAACTGTTAAATAGTTGAGATTCAGGCCCAAAAGGCCAAGAAAGTTGTCTGTTCTTGTCTTCATTAGGAGGAAAGTTATATCCCTGACTGAGCAAAACTGCTGCTAACGGAACAACTTCTTGACAAGGAAAGGTAGGATTTGCTTTTCCAGCACCATTTGCTACCCAGCCCCAAGGAAGCCTCCCAAGTAATGTGGGACCTACCCATCCCTTAGGTGTTTTATGGCCATTTACACACGGGGTGCGATGCATCTCCAGGCCTTGATGCACTCAAATCAGAATGACAACCCTGATATGGCCACTCAAGAGTGAATTCAGAAACTGAGAAGTCTTGCCCCGGCCCATCAGTGCTGTCAGAGTGACAGCAGGTACAAGGGCTTGGCCAGGCAGAGCAGCCAGGCACACCATGCAGAAAACCACAAAGCAAAGAAAGCTCACACTGACTCTGGAGCATGGGCATCAGATTCCTCCTCTTCTAAGCATCTCTTGTGGGTCATAGTTTGAAGCCAGTTTGTGTGGGTGCATCTCCTACTAAGCATTAAAAGCACTAAGAGCTAGTGTTGGTACACCTGTGGGCAGGCCTGAAGGTGCATCAGTGCAGGACACCAGATTAGGGGTGGGCAGAGTCTGGGCAGGATGGGACAACGTCTGCAATGAGGATTTCTAGCCTCTTACAAAAAAAATAACAATGGATGTCAACAGGGGAGTTGTGTGTGAAGTAGCAACCTTAACACCCAGCTTCTTGTCTGAAAAATGTTTATATTGACCAGTGTTTATGCAGAAGATTTTTTTCAGACACCCAAGATAGTTGTGATTACTCACCTTAATGTTCAGCAGTTATCCATATCTATTTCTCAGTAGTTAACACACACAAGTCAGCCAGGCTTAGCAAATCTTTGCCCTTTTCTACATTATTGATCTGACATTTCCTCTGGAGTATTTCAATGGAGAATTAAATTAACGCCGTATCTATGGTCATTACCTAGTTAAAACAAACCAGCTGCAGACTGGCACACCCTTTGTTTAGTCAATCATAATCTTCCTTTTATTAATTAATGAAACTTTGTTGTTATTTCTTAAAAGTGGAAGATACCATTAGTAATGCTAATGAAAACTACCAGAGTCGTTACACCCAGCACTCTCCAGACAGCCCTGAAATAGCTCTCTCCATCTTATGAAGGCCTCGCTCTGCAGCTCCCAGGCAATAACGTGTTGTTTGCTTTTCACCAGACATGTTCTTGGGAGAAGATAAACCATTAACTGTATCATGACCAGATGTACCACCCCACTGCTGAACTTGGAACACCTCCAGGGGTCCCTGGAACAGTCCTGCATTAGTCCTGGCAGCAAGAAGAAGACAGCATGGGTGTGGAAGGCTTCATCTCCGCTCTTCCCGTGTTCTCCTTTCTAGCTTAAACTACTGGGTTATTTCCACGGTTAAATATTCATTTTCCATTTTGTTTTTATGTCACAGAAACGCCATTGAAGGATCAGCAGGAAAAACAAATGACTTGGAAAAGACTGCTTGGCCTGAGGAAGAGGTATCCTCAGCACAGACTCAACTGCCTTCCTGGATTTACAGGGCTTTCTTTGGTATTTAATAAAGATTGCTGTTTTGACAATAAAGAGAAACATCTGCTGCCTTGTGTCTGGCCTGCTTTAACAGCCTTTCTTTTTCCGTCTTAAGAGAACAGTTTGGTTTGATTAAGACTGAATCAAGTATTTTATACTTCGATACATCCCCAGCTTGTTGAAATCTTACCTGAAATTTTAAGAAAAAAATACATACCAAAACAAAATACTGCATTAAATGAAAGTCTGGAGGACATGTGAAGGCCCAGGGACTTCAAAGAAGTACTTTCAAGGCTGCAGACTGGATCTAAAGACCTTTATATTGCTCCAGCTGCAAAGGAGGCCTTCAGATGGGGTCTGAGCAACATGCTGGGCCCCAGGCTGGGGCTTCATATGCGCAAAGCTCTGCTGCAGCTGAGGGGAGTTCCAGTTTGTACACACACACACAAATCTCATGAAGACAAAAGTGGTGTAAGATCTCCAGACTTGGACTCTGGCTGATCTGCTGCTCAGCTGAAGAGCAAAGCATCCAAGTGCTACATCTTGCCGGACAAGTGAGAGATGTCATGGGAGAATCTGAGGATGCTCTGACCCCTGCAGAAATGGGTCTTCACAGTGAAACAAGATGAGCTTTCAGTCTGAGGAATGATAGTAAATATAGAATAAAGAAAACATATCTAAGCTGATGCTTTTTATCACATCTAAAGCTCTGTACAGGAATCAGAGCAGACTTGTTGGCTCCAAGCATAAAAAACCTGTAGGTAAATAAAAATCCTTATGCCGCATATATGGCCCTGGGTTATTCCTCCATGGAATATCTAAAAAGAGGGTTTTGCTGTAAGATTTCAATTGCTGTTTTAAACTCTTCCACTTTTCATTTGCAAAAAGGAAAGCTGTAATTGAAGATTATAAATGTTAATGTTGGTAAATGCACTGCGCTGGGTAAAGTCATGTAGTATTCAGACAGATGATGGCTCTCTGTGAAAGTGCTTCAGCAGTGTAGATGAACCCCAGAGAAGATCACGCCTAGGGCTGGTTTGATGCTAGTACACACTCTGAGCTGCTGCTCTGCATTGAGACCAGTCATGGGGCAAGGGATTAAGCACACACAGCAACTGTCTGCAGCCTCTGAGCTGTAGTGACAGTCCTCGAGTTTAAAACTCCCCACCTGAATAGCCCTGCTCAGCAAAAAAAATAATCTTCTCCATTTCAGATAGGGAAATGATGCACTACACCTCCTCGCACAGCTTAGCTGATGCAGTTTAGGAATAATCCGCCTTGCTTCCACTATCAAACAAAAAAAATCCTTGCCTCTACACACACAAAGCTTCCAGTTGTGTCAAAGCGTGTGGTGCATTTTGTAACACGTGCAAAACATGAATTAGGCTGGGACCACTAAACTTCTCTCACTTGTGAGATAAGAGATCGCTAAAGCTCAGGTCCCTGAAGGCAGATGCATATTCCACCCAGTTGCAGCCACCTTCAGCCCTCTGTGTGGTGAAACCCCAGGCAGACCCACTGCCTGGTACATCACCTCCTACCCACTACAGGCACTGGCCAAGGACCACCTTCACTTGGACCCTCTGCGTTTTGTTTCCCACGATGACAGTCCCTGTGTTAGCAGGGACATTTAATTCACTCCCCTCTCCTGTATTTTCATTGCTTAAATTAGTGTTATAGGACTGGAGAGGAACACAACACATACAACCCAAACCTCTGTAAACATCATGACACTCAGCCACAATTCATTTCTCTTTGCACAGACGAAATCACTCCAGGTGTTCTTCTGCACAGCCAGTTTATTCAGCCAAGACAAGAGTTGTTGGAGCAAATAATTGAGGAATAATATGATAAAACACAACATTAGCAATAACTGCCTTTACTGAGGGGACTGTGAATGAGATGCAGTCAGTGTGCTGCACATGCCCCTCTTGCTGTCATTTTCTTCTCTGAATAGATTTGTTGAAGATTTGATCCCTAATCTGTGCAATGTAACATTAGCTCCAACATGTGTATTTGTATACTGATCTTCTGTGGTTAGACGTAAGCTTTGGCTCCCAGGGGGACTCCCTAACACAATTTGGTTGTGTCTGTTCCAAATAACTGCACGCTAGTTTTTACCTAGAGAAAAGGTTCTGGTTTTCTCCCTAAAAATAACGACAACAAACCAAGTCATTTTTGGTGCCTGATTCCAGTGCTCACCCTGCCTTCCCAAACTGCGAAGCAGCAAATGCCTCCACTGACTTGGCCAAAGCGTCTCCTCCAGGTGCCCAAATAAAAGCACATCAGGTCTCTGGTCACTGCTGTAAAAGCTGCCCGAGGGTGTCCAGCCACCAGCCCTCCTCTGGCACAGCCAGGCCCCAGGCTGGGGGAGGCTGGCGCGGCGCCACACGAACAGCGAGGCAGGCAGGCGGCGTCTGCTCACCCGAGCGGACTTCATGACCAGGCCGTAACTCCTACATGTTTACAGGGACGGTGGAATTATGCCTAGCACAGAGAAGATCCTCAGCTGATGTAAATCAGTGAGAATCCACAGACCCCGTTCATACGCCAACCCCAAGACGAGATGTCTTGGAATCCCTTTGCACTGAAAATGCATCAGCCAAGTGCAGACCCTAAACTGCTACCAATTAATGTTGTTTTTATAACACGCTCAAAATGAAACAGTCCATGTCAGGAACATTATCCTAAAAGGGAAGAGCACCTGCTACTCTTCTGGTCACAGCCTCCCTTTTTCTTTATCTTGGGCTTCTGACTCTTTAATCTGTTGTGGAATGTCATTTAATTAAGCATTTTCAGGGTTCACTCTAGGCCGTGGGATTATGCTGTAAGCAGGCAATGCTGGCCTGAAGTTGCAATAATTAAGGCCACAAAGGACAGCTTGGCACATTGTCTAATCAGGGAGCCAACATAAATATGCCAGAGTTGGTACTAAATATTTCCACAGTAGAAGCATTCAGACCTACTAGACGGGGTTTCCCCTAATCATACAAGGAATAGAGGAATCAAAAAAGTGCATTTTTTAGTAAAAAAAAAAAAAAAGAAAAAGAAATAAAATAAAGACATTACAAACACTCTTGACACTGCAGAACCTGCCCAGTTTTATAGCCTTTTAATGAGGGATTACTGCGCACTAGAAATAGGAAGAGCTGGCCAGCATGCAGCACCACTATCTCCCGTGCTCCAGCTCCAATCCAGACCTCAACGCCTGGATGCATGAGCAGCTCTGCAGGGTCAAACCCTCTCACTAACAGGACTCAGTGCTGACCCAAGGGAGCTGCAGTGATCCCCGTTGGCAGAGTGGCCAGCGTGCCCCCAGGGCCAGCCGTGCCCATCCCCAAGCACTCGCCAGCAGCTCACCTTGATGTCCACTCAGCTGGAGAGGAACGTGGGCCAGGGCTGCAGCTGGTGAGCACTGGCACTTTTCCACCAGCTCCACAGACCAGTCACTTCCTTCCAACGCAGGGCACCACACTGAGCAGGGCAGCAGGGTCCTCATGGCACACGTTGGGCAACCTGGGGGAAGTAAAAGAAGAAACTGCCTCCAGAGCCCAGTGTGTTCACTTGGCACGTTCTTCTGTGCAGCATTCTCTGCCCGTCGATGTCTCTAGGAGGCCCAAGTGTACTCATGGTTCACCTCCTTCTCCCACACTGCAGAGGTGTTCCTTGTATTCTTGCCTTCACTTACCTTCAGCTCCAAGCTGAGATGCCTAGACTGCTCCCTGAGCATCACCACCTCTTCTAATTGTTATTCACTCTTTTCCTCCCACTCCAGCCCTGCATTCCACACCACTGGATTGTGCAGATTCAGAAAAATGCCTGTGGAAAAAGACAAAACCTCTGTACATGAGACCAGTGCCCACCTGGCAGGTTTCCATGCTGTTGATAGCCAGTGGCTATCCACTCACTGCCCACTGGTGACACCCAACCTCTCCCATCTTAGAGTGCACACATGGTCAATACCTTTCAACATTTTCCCTTGCTCGTTGGGATAGGAATTTACACAACATGATGTTCCTCTTACTGATAATCCTGTCTGCTTTCCCGGTTTGTTTGGGTTTCTTATCTGCTGACAGAGGTTTGGTTTATCCTTCAACATGCTTAAACACAGCAAATGGGTACAATCAGCTCAGCTACCTGCTTGTAAGTCTGTGTTATGATTATTCTAGGAATGCTTATGGAAATTTCTTTGAAAATTAATGTGTAACACTACAGTTTCAAGGTTTCAAGCCCCTGGTTTCAAGGGCTTTTATTCCTTCTAGTATTGTCAGACATGAAAAGATGATATAAGAAAACAACAGAGTTTAGGGCATGACCAAAAAAAAGCAAGAATGATGCATCCAATTTAACAAATGTGAATATGGAAGAAAAACAAAAATACTGTTTAAAAAAAAGGAAAGAGCTGTATAATCTAGGAATAATTTAGGCAATAGTCTCCTCTGCAAATTTTACAGGACAGGGAGTAAGTTGTGTGTCCCCAGATCATACAGCAGCTCACTCAAACAGGGCTTTGGTCTCTTTGATCAGATGCACCAGCAGATCACACAGCTGCAATTCAAATGAAGACCAGGTCACTCTCCTCTTTTTATGTGCACCTGAGCAAAACACAAACCAGACTTGAAATATACTATATTCTCCCTTTTTGTTATTTGCTGAGCAGGCCATGGAGCCAATAGCTTCAGGGCAGCAAAAGCTGTGTTACTTTCCCCTCATTAGAAACATCCCTGAAACACACTCAGTGTCATATCAATTCAGTGTCAGGTGACAGGCGTTTTCATCTGTAACATTAACAGTGGTATTATTACTTTTACTTGAGTGCTTTGATTTAAGCCACAGGAGATGTCACAAATTAGTGTTTACAAAACTTAACACGAGGGGGCTGTCAGTACTTGCTTGAAGACAAGGATTTAGATGGTTGAGACCCCATCGCGGAGGTAGCAGACTAATTACGGGAGCCAGGGTACAGAAGGATTCCAGACCCAAGTGCCACCTTGAGCAGAAGCGACATTAATGATGCCCAGAGTGCAGCTCAGAGACCCAGTGCACTGTACCCCCTCCCTTTTGTAGGTTTTTTTGTGTGGGTTTGGGTTTATTTGTATACAGTGCAAAAAGGAATTAAAAGAAGAGTGAAGGAGTTCAGCTCAGCTTAGCAGCTGCTCCATCTGCTTACAGCAACGTGCACCCTGACACTGCCTATTCGATGCATGAACACTCTTAAACCATATCCTCATGCATAAAATGGCACTAGAGTTACATGTTGCAAGGGATCAGATTCCAAGGAGGCTTGAGTAAATAAATTGCCTGGTGAGTCAAGGAGGAAATATAACTTCTTCTACAATCCAGGAATTCAGTGACATTACCTGTTAGCTGGGAGATTGTTTCCTAGCAGTTAGCTACCCAAGTGGAAGAAGTCTATTTTGCATTTGGGAAAGTCTGAAAAATATATTCAATTGCTATGACTAATAAACAGTCAGGAGAAATGCAAATTTTCTAAAAGTGTGATATTCAAAATCCTTCAAAGCAGAAGTACAGCAGATATCAATGCGCAGAGGAATGCAGAGTATCCCTTAGAAACACAGCTCTCCTAAGAGGCCCTTCAGCAAAGCAAGGTATTCCCATGTTCACCATTAATGAACAACAACATGCCACTAAAAACACACTAGCATTAATTCCCCAGCGATGAGAAATTCTACACAAGTGCAGGCTTCCTTGGGAAATGAACACAGCATCTCAGAGCCACCAAGGCAGCGGAAGGGCTCATCAGAAATCTCCTCTCCACCCTTTCATCATGATTCATTGCACCATTCGGTGCAAATCACAAGCTTCAAAATTGCATTATCAGTACAGCTCTTTTTAATCAATTCAAGGTACTGATGTTTAAATATCTTCTGCGCTAAAAAGCAATTGCTGTTTAGACCCAATTTTTTTTTTAAAGAAATCATTATAACATTCTCATAATTGCTTATCTCTCAGAGGAAGATAACGCAGACACAGCTGCTATTTCAAAGGACATTTTGTACACGAAGCTCAGTCACATCTGAAATACAGCAGAGATTCTCTCTAATTCAGGAATCTATTTATTGTATGACAGCGCCACGGCCTTACTTACACTCACAGTGGAGGTACTTATACACTGTGATTTGCCTAAGGACCTCTTCCTCTGCTGGGCCCCTGTTCAGCAAAACATTGCAATAGATGGTCAAGACCACGCTCAAGTGATTTACTGAAGAGGGCTGAGTGTCTCTATGCTGGCTTTAGGGAGCTGGTTTCCTCTAGATGTTCCTCACCTTACCTCTCCCCGTCAGCCACACAGAGCATCCCATCCTTGCGTCGCCAGCCACCTCTCCTAAGCAGGGGGGTGTCAGACCTCAGCATCACCCCCACACTCCCCTTTCAACCCCCAGGCCCTCCTCTCTAATAGGAAACCTCAGGAAAATAGCCGTGTGTCAAATAAGGTCACATAATGCTGCTGGGGTCAACAGCAATCTCTGCCTATCTGGATGTTAAAGAGGAAATATAACCTTGCCTTTAAATTGAATATCTTCCTTTTCCACAGATAAGTCAGCTTTTCCTTCTGCCTCTTAGAGATGATGTTGCTTCCCAACCTGACAAACCCACACAGTGAGGCTATTTCAGCAAGACATAGACCCTGCCCATGTGATCAAACCCTTCCTCCCACAGCAGAGCTAAACACTGTGTCCGAGCACCAGGTTTGGGAATTCCCAAGACCCGATGAACTGTCAAGATCATTGATCTTCCATGTAGCAGAGTCCATAGGGCCTTCAAAAATTAATGCCACTGAAAAACCAGAGACCTCTCTTAGGAAAGCTCACCTCCTGACACTACTGTTGCTAGTACTGAAGAATCATCCACTAGAGCTTGTGTTGCTCCAATGGTTAATTACCTTCACTTTTAAAAACGTACACTACTTTTCCCCTGACAGAAAGCTATGCCAACAAATTAGTCAAGCTAATCAGTGCCCTGACTCACTACCTAATATCTAAGTACAGGAGAAAGATGTGATAAAATGCATGGGTAATATAGATTCTAGAAAGTTACAGATAAAAATACCCTGAAAACTAGGTTAAATTACCAGGAAGATAAAGCACATTAGAAAACAAGAGGGTATGAATCAATAGTTTACATTTCAGAACAGTTACTCAGACATTTACAAGAGCTTTCAAATGCCTGTCTCCCTCATCCTTCTCCAAAACGTGACCCTGACAGTGATGCCCGCAGCTTCCTCAGAACTGAAGCAATTTTTACAACTGCTTGAAATTTTGCTGTAGAGGAACATGGTAAGTGAATGGAAAGAGAAAATACTGGGGGGAGAAGGGGATCCAGGATCTCACCTTATTGCAACTGTTGCCACCAACACAGCGTAGTGATTTCCCCACCACTTATAATTTAAATAAACTCCTAAAGCAGTTCCACTGCTAAACATTGTACTTAATAACACAAAGGCTCCCTGACGCTGTTAACACAGCTGGACTGCCAACTCTGAAATGTCAGCTTTCTTCCCTACATTGTGAAAGCTCTACTGTTAATTTTGACATCTGTTTTTTAGTGAGATGTATTTCTCGCAGAGCAAATGCACACTGACAAATCTGGGGCCCTCTGTGTATTTTGGTAAATTGCAATCTATTATGAATATATATCTTCCTATAATGAAATGTTAGCTTTGCAGTTGTAATGCAAGCTGTCCAAGTATCTGGTGGGAACATTTAATAACAATAATATTTTGCTGACGATAACACAGTTACCTCATTTAGGAATTCCTAATACAGTCTCCTGGATGGGTTTTCCCCAATATATTAACAGTTTAATAGTACACAGGTGAAAGCAACTAGGTGATAGTGAGATAAAAAGCTGCCATGGCAGCTTAGAGCCTCTCTGTAGAGGAAGGAGAATATTGACATGTCTGCAGCAGTTCCCACTGGGATCTTGCTGACAGCAAACATCACGGATCAAGACAGTCTTAAGAGGCTGCACAGCTCAATTACTGCTCACCGCACACCTCTGAGTGTGGTTTGTGGGCCTGGCCACATATCCTGAGGATCTGAGGGCTGTGATGGATGCATGGAGTATGTCCTTCCCACAGGGAAGTAAGCAGGGATGGTGGAAAGCGTTCCCTGCACCTGCATTCCAGCACTGCAAATAAAGAGTCTTAACTCTTTTAGTTGATGAGCTACTTTTCTTCCCTTCATTTAGCTCAAAACATTCTGAATGCAAAATTAACAAATCCCGATGCAAACAATCGGATCTGTCCAAGAGGAATTTACTGAGCATTTGGGATATGTTTGGCACAGGGGTGCCACAGAACCACTGCACAGCCAATGTGTGCTGGCGAGCCTGGCTGCTCACTGTGTCCGAGTCCGGGAAGACTCTGGATATTTACATCTAGAATAAATTAGGACCTGGGCTTTTTCATCTCAAACTGGTACCTTGCCCAGCTACTGGAACCCTCCTGCTCCTAGTTATAAAGGAGTTTGCACCATCTGTCATTGCTGTCAAATTTATTATTGTACTATTTGGCTGTCTGGTATTTTAAAAGGCTACTTCATAGGAGAGCTGCAAAGCTCACAGTGGACTTATCCAACATTAGGGATGTAAATGTGGCCCCTGGTGAATGAAAGAGAATAAGTATTAATACTTAACTTTCCTATTTGAGTATGACATGCCCCCAGGCTGGCTGCTTGTCTTAGCAGCAGCACTATCTCCTGTTTAGGCATGACAATATTTGTCAAGCTAATGCTCATTAGTCTGCTGTGTGGTCAGGTTAGGAGTGTATAAACACTCTGAAAGATCAGGTAGGGACTAAAGGTCTGCTCTTTGTGGTCAATTATAGCCATCAACATTAATGATGCTACTATGGAGAGCTATGCAGGGAGAAGAGAGAGAAGTGCTTTCCCAAGGTGAGTCTTGACAACATACCTTGGCTACAAGGATCTGGTAATGAAAAATGTAGTGTGCACCTCCAGCCTCTGTCTAACCCTGTCAGTGATTTATTTCAAGAATAGTCTAGTGGGGTTTTTTTTTAAAAAAAAAAACAAACACCTGAATAAAAGACAAGCTTTCTAACCTGAAGTGCATTCTCTTGTATCCTTCAGAATTCACATTGTTGATGATACTTAAAAGTGATGTTTAATCAAAGAGAGAAAAAGCAGCATAGAAGCTGATGAAAGTTCCCCTTTTCTGCCTTCGTTTTTGAGTCTATATTTTCCCCTAAACCCTAGGATTTCCCAGCAAAGCTGAGAATCTGATTCTATTTGCGTGAAGAAAGTTCTTGCAGACTTCATAAGTGAACTGGGGAAAATAATGTTTATCTTCCCCCTCGAAAAATTACATGTACTTTTTTCTTTTTTAATATTATTAAAATGGGGTTATAGGTCTGTAGATCTCAAAAAGAGAAGGGTAAAAAGTTCACTTTAATTCTTGTAGAAGCAGAAAGGCTCAGCAATATTTAAAACATTGACAAAGAAAAAAATCACTATTGCAAAACTATCAATATGGATAACCATCTTCAACTGGCAACACTTAGTACCACAGGAAGAAGGACAACTTGTCTGCTCTCTGCAGCCAACTGATTGCAGGGCAGAGCTTCAATGAAAGCATCATCCATGAAAGCAGAAAAAGCATGAGGTTTTGAAATCCCTATATATATTCCCAAGCCTGCTGGAGCAATATAAATACAAATGAGCGTGAGACAGCAATAGCACGTTCTGAAACTCCAGTGAAGTGTGGCGTATGCATAACTATCTCAATGAAACCTACCCATAGAGAACATGGATATTCCCAACTGAAAAAAACCCCAAAAATGCATAGTCCAGCCTTTCCCTAAGCAGGAAATTATTTAAGGGTGTGCTGAATTCTAAGCAGGATTTGAAAACATGTTTAAGTTTAGGACAGGTTTAACGCCTTGCTGAAGGAGGAGTGCTTTGATCAGAAATATCATTTGTTTAATCTGTGATCACTGATTTCTATTTAATTAGCATCCGTCATCTTTGCCTATGCAGCATAATAGAGCACCAATACTGGGGTCTTGGCCATATTCCATTCATTTAATCACATTTGTTGGCCTAAACAGACCCCTACACGTAATGTTATTTACGTACTTGTCCATGGCGCAGGCTGCCCAGCAAACAGCAGCATTCAATATTTGATGTGTTCTCCAAAAAGCAAAACCACTTTTTCTGTAAGTGAGGTGTAGCTCAGTCGGTAATTCCAACTCTCAGCATTCATGAAACCCTGCAATCCATTTATGCCTGCTTTGCAGAACTGACGTTTGCTTGGTGGTCTAAAGCCTTTTATTTTTCTCTTTTCCTTTCCAGCATGTGCTCTTGTACTTATCAGGGCACTTACAGTATTATTTAGGTTGCTGCCTGCGATATTTTCAAGCTACTAGAAGACAGTTTCTTGAACATTTTCATAATGTTTTGAAATGCTGATGAGGATTTAGCATTAAAATTAATGGCAGCCAGCCGTGGTCTTTCAGATGTGAAAGACTGTGCAGCATTTTCTGGGAAAAAAAAGGGGGAGTAGGGGGAAGAAGAATGGAGATATAAATAGCCAGTCTTGCTTTTCTCCAGGCAGGATCCTTTTAATCATGTAAAATAGATTTTAAAGATTAAAGACTCTAGGCTCTGTTCTGCCTTTGCTCATGTCTCATATCACCAATTTTTTTGTATGTAATTTGAATGAAAAAGGACACACATGGTGTTTTCATTTGCATTACCCCAAACTGGAATTTCCTCTTGAGGAACATAGCCCCTGCCTCCTCTGCAGTGAGAGGAAAGCCACCACACCTGAGTGGAGCAACAGAAAACAGGAGAAAACAATTCCAAATCATTACCCTACTTCCTGGACCTCAAACCTCAGTTTTTCTGAGATTCAATTTAGAGTTATATCTTACAAGCTGAAAAACAGACCAAAAAATTACTGGTCCAGCAGTTTTATCTGTATATGTATGAGCTGCAGTCCTGGATTTCTTCCGGACATCATCATAATGCACATGGTAAAACCTGCATGAATTGAAACAGGACCATCAGCACTGGGAAAACTGGCTGCTCTGGGGAGCAAGAGATCTCTGTCTTGGTGAGGAAGCTTGGCAATAGCAGGGATGTTTTGCAAGAATTGCCAAAGATGGAGGGGTGGGCAGAGAGGAAAAGCCCAGCTCTGCAAAGAAAATATGAACTAAAGTCCTCCTGCAGAAACAACATGAACTGAGAAAAGCCAGGGGAGATACTAGGGGGACAGAGAAGGCCAAAGAACTAAAAACCTGGGGCAGAACAAACTGCCCATGCACATCAAACCTCCACTGACAGGGCTGAAACCAAGAGGCTTCCTTCTGCTGTTTGCATGATAAACCCTGTTTTACCACGTCACTCCCTCTCACCAAGGCACATAACGCAAGAAGAGTTGCATCTCAGCACAGGTCAGTCTTCATTCTTATATTTATTCCTCTAATGCAAGTTGCAATCAATTCCTCTTACACGTTAACTACAGGATCCTTTCTCCACCTTAACAATCCTCAGACCTGTAGCTATGATCCTACCTGGTTTCCAGCCATCCCTCCCTCCTGGAGCAGGAAACCCTTCATCTCCTCCATGATTCTAAAGACAAACAAAAAAAAAAATCAATGCTGGAATGTATTGATTTTATTGTTTGTACCTAGTAGTACTTCTCAAATGAAGTATAGGACATCTGGGTAATTCTCTTTGATTACATTTAAAAATACACAGAGCATTCTAACTTTGTTCTAACCTTGTTCTGTATGGTAAAGCATCCATGGGCTTATGAGCAAAGAACAGAACCTTCCTCAAGGAACCATCAGAAGTCATCAGCTGTGAACAAGTATTCTCTCCATTCTTTCACATTCATAAGCCAAAGAATAGAAAGAAAACAAAGGACACTGTTCATCAGATATAAAACAATTAATCTTTCTAAAGACATTTGGAATTCACCTTGAAATTCTGGCCAAACCTGAGACAGTTTTCTGGTGGGCTTCATCTCCACAAGTTTGAAGAGTGGAGAGTCCTGTATTTCACACAGTTGATGTGCACATGGCCTATGGAAAGAGACACACACACATAAGAGCATCTGAATGTAAGAAGCTGTCTTGATTCTAAGCGGTGCCTTCTTGTTGGGACAGGATGGTTTAAAGTGAAAATAAATGTGTGCAACTCTGTTACAAGAAAATAAAATGTCTGTAGTTACAATGAAAGACCTTATCTTGACAGCCCTGGAAATGAAAGTTCACAAAGCACATATAGTGTGGGAAGTGTCAGCACAAACCTCCCACACGCGCCTCCGCTGGTGTAACCAGGGGATAAGGGCAATGTGTTCCCAGTCTCTCTGCTGAAAATGGCCACCAATGTTTTGAATTAATTCCAGGTGGTTTTGTACCACAGGCACTGACCCACTTGGACCTGAACCAGAGCTGCTCCCCTCACTGTACAGATAGCACACATACTCTGCTAACCCTGCCTGCAGATGCGTTTCAAGGTCCAGATCCTAGTTTTTAAAGCCCTTAATAGGCAAGTGCCTAATGAACCTTGGAGACTGACTCTTACTCCCCAGTCCAAAGCAACAGCTGTGGTTGCTATGGGTGAGCAGAGATCAAAAAGTTGAGGATGAAGCCCTCCTTGCTTTCTGCATCCAAGACTCCTGCCACTAAAGTCTCAACGCTGTCTTTTACCAAGAGTAGCATCCTCAGACCCTCACCTGCAGTCCTGCCACAGCCTTCTTCACTACTGCTGCTGCAGCAGCCTTTAACAGCACAAGGTAAAGGAAAGCTGCATTTTAGAAAAAGATAGATACTATTTCAGGTCTTTGCAGTAAACAGCCATTCTAAGACCATGTCCCCAAGAACAAAGGGAGAGGAACAGTTTTTAAGTTACAGTAAAGCAGAGTTGGCAAAGAACTTGAGAGGTCAATGCCTTATTGGTTTTGGGTGATAGCAAGAGGAGATCAGATAGCAGAGCCCTGATGGAGCAGCTCTGCAGTTAACGAGACCAATCCACCTTGTGTTTAGAGTAGCCCAGCCAGAGTCCTCATACCATGACCCTTCCCAGCACGTTTTGAGTGAGGCCATGGCAGATGAACCAAAGGCAGCAGGTTATGCCTGGTTAGAATCACCACAACACGCAGCCAAAAGAAGAAAATTCCCATTACTTACGTTTTAATGCTCCGTGCTTTGTTTATCAGCCTGTTCTCACTCTTCCACATGCAGCCTGTGCTTTTTCTGCTCTAAAACTATGAATAGAAATGCAGAATTAGCCTGCACCTCAATGCTCCATCCTCCTTGCCACACACTATTTCATACTTTAATATCAATTTTAAAATATATTAGATGCTAATGAGCTGAAACAAATCTAGATCATTACCCTTACAGCACTAGAACCTCTCTCCTGTTGCCTTCCTTCTCCCTCATATTCACCCTCATGACCTGCACTGTCCCTTTAGCATCAGTGTAAAGCACTTGCTCAGTGTGCTGAGCCACAGAAGGGTGCTTCAAGCAGGTATCTGCTCCTTCCAGTAATCCACCAAGCAGTCCTTGTCCTGCCAAGCAACTCAACCTGCTATTCCTAGCCTTTGAACTTCAGCTGGTCACACTGGGTCCCTTTTAGATAGCATGTTCATCTGCTTTCATATCCTGCTCTGTTTTGTAAGTGCAGGTTCCTGCAAAAGAATAAGCAGTAATTACTGCAGCCACACCTATACTGGAAATGCCTGTGCAATGATCTGTAGCTCATGCTCACAAAGAAAACAAAAGCTGTAAAGAAATAAGCATCCATTTACTTTGAACTTTGCTATCTGGTCCTTCTCTGCAGCAGGGACCTAATTCTTTGAAGCACTGAGCAGCCATAGCCCCTGAGGGACTTGAGTTTCTTCTCACACATGCAAATATAAATCAGAAGTTGCTCTATTGAAGCTAAGTAAATTATGCAGGTGTAAGCTCAATGTGACAGAGAGGGCTCATGGATGTCAACAGAGACTGGAACAGGTGCCCTTTCATTTTTCACATGGTGATTTTTCATTTTCAGCCACTTGGTTTTGCACAGCTACAGCAGCACATATACAGCTGTGATGCAATAGGACAGGATGGCTGATATTTAGGAGAAATCACACGCTTAGATCAATGCACACTGCAGGTATTCAGCTGCAACCAAATGTGTTGGAAGCAATGTAAACCCCAGGGGGCTTGTTCAGTAATCAATAAACACAAGGAGTGTATGCCACTGAGTTATTGCTGCAGTGTTAATTGTAGCTATACAGGACTTTTTTTTTTGTATTGCTACAGAAACAGGTATCTTCAAGAACTATTGGTTTTACAAAACAGACAAGATATGAAAAATACATTTCTATTCACTTTGCTGGTGTTTTCAACTTTAGGAGAACACATAACCTCATTAAAAGCTCTCAGTGTTGCCTCATGAAGGAGGTTGCATAGTGCTTCCGATCCCCTGGTTTACCACCAGTCACCTGGGCAAAAAAAAGCCCAATGGGACCACTGACAAAACTTACCATTTGAAAAAGGTCAGAGCTTCTATTCTTGCACTGAATAGATGGTGTTGACCTTAAAACCCTCCCAGTCTCAGTTCCCTTCCTCATAAGCATATGATGGAGTGTCCAGCTAGGGCAATCCTACCCAGGAGGAGAAGCAGGGCACCATTGCTCTGCAGAATTTTCTTCTTTCCTTGTTTTCCTCTTGGCAGATTACAGATAAATCAACTCATCTGCGAGCTTCAGCAGAACAGGCACCAGTGTAGGAGCATCAGGTAGGGCACAGGCAGCAGCAGGGAAAAGAGTTGCCTCTCACCAGGGTGATGGTCTTGAATACAGATGGAGAAAATGCAATAGAATTCAAAACCCTGGTGAACAGGGTGTTCTGTGCAAGTGTGATAGAAAAAGGGGGTTTTGCAAAAACTAACTTTAACCAAGGCAATTCAAGGAAGAATTGCCATTTGGCAGCTGTGGTTCAGCCTCTGCAAGAGGCACAGACCCTATAAAAAACAGCTTTATTCAGCTGGAGTTAGCATTGCAAGACCCCTCTCATTTCCTTGATTGAAGACCTCTCCTCACTCATCCTATATGTAAAAAAGCAGACAGATAGAGAAATAATATTTCCGCTCTCCAGATGGAAACTAAACCCCTGGTATGACCTTGAGCACGAGGTCAGGCAAGGATCTCATGGCAGAAGTCAAACCCAGATTCACAAGGTTCTAGCTCAGGAGTTTATTTGTGAGTTCATCCTTCTTCCTGACATGATCCTCTTAGTTTGAAAGCGTAATAACTCAGTGCTACACACGCTAATTCCTCAACTTTACCAAGGACTGCCATCCTAGCACCACGTTGTCAGATTAAAACTAGCACCATGCCAGGTACCTGAATGCAAATAAAGCTCCCTCCCATCAGTACAACTATCAGAGGCTGATTCTCCACACAGGCTTCAGAAAAGTAGACTTCCGACTGAGTCATCCCGTGGGACGAAACAGGACAGCCCACAGCGGTAATCCCAAATGCTGCAGTATGCTAGAAAAGCACTCTGCAGTCACAAAAATACAATAAAGAAGCCCTATGATTCCATTTTTAGTCTCTTTTCAATGCAGTGCTGCAGTTTGTCAGTCTTTCTTGTCCCAGCTGGAATAGATGAATTGCTGATGCTTTTTAGGACCATTGGCAGATGAGCACAATAGAAACATTGCTCAGATATTGATGACTAATGCACACAGAATGTTTCCAAAAACTGTTGCCATCGCAGCTAAACAAAGTGTACTAAATTAACACTCACATGGAAGAAGAGGAGCTCATTTCCACATATTCAGCATTTAAATGAATCTATGGCACCACTGCAAAACTCAGCTGAAACCAAAAAGTGACCATGGTTCTCTTGGAAGTTCCACCTCCATAACCCTAACTCGGGTTTCAGGTGGGCAGCAAAGCCTGGAATATCTCACAGGGTTTAGGGCTTCATTATAGAAATTTCTAGCAGCTACTAGGAGAGCTGCTCTTGGGTCACAGACCTAAGCCCTCTAGGTACCATCTTCACTTTAAATTATCCTTGCCTTGCTATAAAAGTAACATGCATTACTTGTAAGGCGCAGTCCAGCTCATTTCAAAAGCTCACAGAAGTCTTTTACCAGCTCAAATGGATTAGATCAGCTTCTTCATGGGAAACTTCCTAGACAGTTTTCCCTTTAGGACTGGAAGTAATCTGCTTGAACACAGCACAAGCCAGGGCTAACCTGCAGAGGTGGAAAATTCTTGCAATGGCTGAAAACGCTTCTGCCAAAAGAACTGAAAGCACACAAAAAGAACCTAATTTAGATTGAAAAAACCCTCCAACAAGCACCAACACATCTAACAGCAAGGCACTGGAGCTAACAGACCAATAAAGCAAAAGGAAGGGCCCTCTGTCTGGAGCAGGGTTAAGCAGATGACTCATGGAGGAGTTCTGGTGCTGTCATCTCTGACTAAATCTTATACTGAAGTCCAGATACAAAATGATCTGACTGGAAGGGAGTTTGAGCAGCCCAAGGGAGTCAGCACTCCCAACTCCAGTTCCCAGCTCTCGCAGTCATCTGAGCACTCCTACACAAATGATCCATCCACTTGTAAAATTATAAGCAAAACCCAAAACTCCTCCCTGCCTTGAGTGGTCTTAAACTTCATATTATGACAATAACAAAACATATAAATGCAAAAAGCAGAACACAGACCATTTCAAGTCTGAGATACAGCACTGCTTGTTTTGTAGCTGAAGTAAGCATCTAAACATCTGCTACTTCTGAGGCACTTTGTGAGGATTTATGTTCTAATGCACTTAAAAATTGTCTTGAATACTTTTTTCTAAACCCCTGTTTGGGTTATAGGCTGTTCTTCAGATACAAATAGAAAAACAGATCTCAGTGTCTCTGGCTGTGTATTTAATGGTTTCAAAAATCATCACCCTTCGAGCACCTTTTTGTGAGGATGTCAATCATCTTTACTTAGGTAAAACTTTTATTGACTCTCAGGGTGCTTTTCACAACACCATCAAACAGTTAAGAACCCTAGATACTGACTTGTACTTCATAGATAAATACCTATCATTCTTCTTCAAACAGGAATATCACCTCTGTGGTCCTGGTTATCACAACTGCCGAAATCCAAACAGGGTGGATATATTTTAACAACCTAGCCTGACATGCACTCTTTGAAAGCTCTGTTCCAACAGACTGAACCCATATTCATGAAACCGGAGAGGGGGGAGAGAGAACAGGAAATGTTCTTGAAAATAGGAGAATAATAGAGTGTTTTTATACATCTCATGGATTTCTGTTTCATTAGATTAGGGAGCAGTGCCTTTAATGTAACTAACATGTGGCAACCACGGGGTAACCACAGTGAGTAAATCTGTCCTGCAGGAGGAAGCTAAAATGCAGCAGGGTTTGCTTCCACTGCTAGGAAAGAATCAAAAAACCTTTTTTAGTACTGCTTGCAACTGGAGTGGAGGGGAGGAGAACTGAGAATACACTAATAGCGGACAGCTGAAACAGAAATATCTCAGTATTTGTGGGCAGGGGAATCAAAGAGGTCCCAGCATCCTACAAATGCTCCCGTTCATGCTCCAGATTTGTTCTTGTTGGAAAAAAAAGCAAAGCAGTAGATCTGATAGTCTTCCACTTCACAAAAAGGCTTGAGGAGGTCTTAAACAATAAAAACTATATTTAATAACAGCAGTTAATCATAACATGTTCAGAGATGCACACATGTGCAAAAACCATGCAAGCTGGAGGAATTGTAGTAAGGCTGCATGGCTCAAATTACCCTGTTGTTGGGAGATCAGGTCGGTTTCACTGCTTTCCTTCAACATTCCCATCAGAACTGCAGCTCCCTTGCTTTGTTCCCCAGAGAGCCCAGCATTTAACAGATGTCCAAAGTAAATCATGATCATTTGGTAGGGCTGAGGAACAGAGGCTAGATGGAAAAATCACAATCTAATAAACCAATCAAAAAAAAAAGTACCAGCACATTATGTGCTATTTCAAAATAAATTAGGGTATCTTTTAAATCTCTACACAACCATTTGTATTTTAAATCAAAAGACCGTATGTCATTGACTTCCCCCTGAGTAATGTAAGTGATGGAGCCCTCTGAGGTGCAGTAATAGGATCTAAGTGAAGAAGTGGGTATTATTTTACCCGTGCTGTGATAATCTGAATGCATCACTGCCCAGCATCATAAACTGTGAAGTGAGAAGTATGAACAGCACTTTCAAACCCCCCCCCCATGCATTTGAGGATTGTAGGAAAAGGCGGGGGACCAGCTCTCAGTGACAGGGAATGTAAACATTTAAAACTAACACAGAAACAACATAATATTCTTTAAAATCCAAAGAATAAGAAAACTATGAAAGCTGTCTTTTCACCTCTCTGAGAAGGAAAAAAAGCAAGGCAGTAGCAGTGTCAGGAACATTGCAAGCAGAAAGTGCAGTTCTTAATAATTAGCAGTATTTTACATCTCTTCTTTAAGTTTTGAACGAGACACTATAATTAAGGAAAGAAATCAGGGCTTACCAGTTACAGTCTGTCTGGAGCAGGGAGGGAACTGATACTACAGGATCTCTTCCACCAAGTAACGCACGGTGCACAAGTAGCAGGAAAAGAAAAAATGAAAAAGCCACTACAGACAACAGCAGCCACCACTTAGGTCACACTGACTTCCTTCCCTTTTCCAGCCAACCCAAAAGTTTTCACATGTCTCCTTCTACCCCTGAAGAGAGTCCTGGGACACAGTGCCTTCCCACAGTGGGATGTCCCGGAGCACCACCACCCCTGGGATTGAGCACAGCCACCTCTGCCAGCATCCCACATGGGGAGAGGGCTGCTCAAAACAACACAGAGAGGCTTCCTATTTAAAGTATATCAGGAAGGGGAAACCAAGCCTTTAAACTGCCTCTCACAGACAGACTGGGGTGAACAATGCAAGCAGCTGAGAGCAGGATTATTTAAAGGAAAACTCAGCTCAGTTCTGTGTTGTGCCTGAACTAATGAGGACAAATAAATTGTTTCCAAAGCTTGAAAACAGATAAAAGTATCACTATATGTAACTATTTTTAAGGATTGTTTTAACAGCCTTTTCAATGTGAACTGGGCAAGTTAGTGCTAAGCAAACCGAGGAACCCACAGAGTTTTCTCTTTCTGGAAAAGGATTCTTGCTGACAGATGTTTCCCAGGAGATAGCGGTATCTGCTTACCCACCTGCATCCTCCAGAGCCCACCTGAAACTGCTCAGATACTATCCAAACAGGGCACAAAACTCCCTCCTCCTCCTCTTGGTTTGCAAAATTATCTGTGTGTTGGCCCACGGACAACCCAGCTTGAGGAGCAGAAGAACAACTGAACACACCATAGAGAGAAGATACAACTCTCCCTCTGCACCAAATCCAGGAAACAAAAAGGTGTTAACTGATAGAAATGAGAAAACTGTTGCATGTGATTAAGTTACCCACCATGACAACTAAAGGTGCTCCCACAAAAACTGCACCAACACCACAGTGCTGTATGCAAAACTGCTGCTTTTATCCAAAACACCCCTTCTCTCCTCACCACTCAAATTCACAGTACAATGACCCAGTGTCTCAGGCTTGCATTTATTTGCAGGTCATTCACATTTATTTCCTTCTGTCTGTCATTTTTCTTACACCTTCCACAGGGAAGGCAGAACATTTATGCCAGCAGGACCCAAAGAAAAATCCAGGTACAGCCTCAGTGGGATTTATACCTGCAGTGAAAAAAAAAAAAAAAGAAACCAAACCCTTATAGACTGATCTGTGAGTTGCTCCCAAATTACTAAGGGTGATTTGATCTGAGGAACATAATAGCTTTGTACACTGAGCCAGTCCTCCTTTGACTCCAGATGCAAAATTACCATTTTTCTGCTGAAAGGGTGATTTCATGCCATAACTTGCATGACTAAGGTTTTCAGAGAAGACTTTTGTTTAGATAAGGACAAGAAATGCCCTGAGGCTCGTATTGTAATGTTGTATGGATATATAGACAGAGAAAGAAATTTTTTGTTGAGCTGAGGGAGTGGTGTGATTTTTATCTGCATGATTACTTACTGACAGACACTGAGAACACTGAGATTCGTCTTGACCTTTTTTCACCCCTGCCTGGTTGCAAACTGAACAGCCAGCCTGCCTTTGCAGCACCTGGGCACCATGGGCAGCCTGAGCTGCAGCTGGGTTTTTGCATGCTCACCATCATTCAGCAGGATACTGTGCTATCTTTAAAAGGAACTCTTTGCTACCTGAAATCCAATCTACATTTTGAGGGAAAAAAAATAATTGGGCTGTCAGTGATCCCAAAGAAAAATGGTCAACAGAAAAGTTTCTTCTGTGCCGGTATTTTTAACAGCCCCTGGGATTTGCCCTCCACTTGCATTATTAATAAATAAGCTTGCACTTGCTTTGCTTTTGATATACTTTCAACCTCCAGCTAGAGTCATCTACATTACAAACCAACCTGCAGAGCTCTGGGTACGACAGAGGGTTGGATGGTCACCAGGAAAGCACTGTGCATGCTGCTGTTCTCCCCCGTTTACCACTTCTATGGTGGGTGTAGTCCCTTCATTACTGCATGACAAATAGTGGTTTGATAGCAAAGGTGCTGCAGGCATATGATTGACTCTCCCAAGGCACTTCAGAAACATTGCTGGGAACTTCATTGTGTGTCTTGTCTGAGGCTATTCACTATTCTTCTTGTCTTCTACTTGAGACAGTAAATAATCTTAGTTCAGATAACTAGATACCTATGAAACTCTGCATTTCAGCCTAAAAATTAAGTTCTCAACAATTCCCAAACACAGGAGTAAGCAAGAGATTGAGTGGGTCTGATTCAGTAGTGTCTAAAATAGACTAACTAGAAGGACAGCTAATCAGATAACTATGCAGCCTTCACATCCACAGGTCTCAAACCACTTCAGAAAATGAAAAGTTGTTCCCATTTTACAGACAAAAAAGGGCAAATGAAATAACTGGTCTTCAAGATATGACACATAACATTTAACTTCTAGCTGAGGAAAGCCACAATAAGGCAACGGAGAAGGGCTGTTGTGTGAAGAGACTGATCTGCTTCCTCCTCTGTAACCCACTCCAGTCACCGCTGGAGCCAGGGAGCTGCCTGGAGCCAGGGCTGCAGCTCAGTTTCACAAGCAGCCAGCAAATGCCTGGCCTCCAAGTTTACAACCCCCTCAACCCCCCCCCACCGATATTCCAGATCAGACACACTGAGCTTTTCCTTAAACATCAACATAATCTCAGGCTCTACCAACTGATTTCTTCAAGCAGGAATATGAAGACAAACAAGTCAGCTGCTTCAGTGAACGTGAGCCACGAACAAGCAATGGTACCATAATTCACAGTATCGACTGTCATTTTTTGATGATACATATTTTAATGTAGTATTTCATTTTATCCATCCATCCAAGTTTCAAAAGACAAACTTAAGCTTTCTTCTAGCCAGAAGTATATCACTGAGTGCAGATAAGTGCAATGAGTAACTGGAGTGATGTAATTCAGTGGTACTATTAAAACAAACAGCTGGTAGCTGGCAAAAAAAACCCAATACCCTATTAATTCAAGTAAATGGCATAAGTAAAAAAAAAAATGAAATTAGGTATGCACCTAAAACATATTCTGACCCTATAAACTTCAAAACACTGAAGAACTATTTTCCATCAAGTTTCATCAGTGACCTCATCTAGAGAAACTTCTTTCAGCAAAAGCTGACAATATGAAAGGTTTCAAAATGAGGGGGGGTTTCCCCTCTTTTGCTTTTAAACTGTCCACAGTACAGCACAGCCTCACAATGGCAGTGTAAGAAAATCCTCCATTACTTTAAGCTTAAAGATTCTTCACACTTCCAGCCTTATCCTTATTCAGCTACAGGAAGAGAAATTATCTGCTTTGGATTTTACTCCACATTTCAAAATACCTAAACTGTCCAAACAAAAACTGCTTGTGTACAGGGCAAAGTCTTTGTTTTGACTGGCACCTGGGAGGAATTATGACATGCCATCATCAAAGCCAACTCTGCAGATTTTGGGGTAAGCAAAACAAGTTTTCTCTGTCTTCCAAGTTTTCCCATCATACAAATATCTTTGTAATTAAACAGGTAAAATATATGGGAGCTATAACCTTGGAACCAATGTAGTAAACTGGTTAAAAAAACTATCATCCACACAGAAGCTGTTTCCTGAGCATATTAAGAACACATGCCATTTTATTATGTGTATACTTTTAAATAAAATGGACATATATATACATAACAGAAGTGCCTAACACGTAGATTCAGATCACAGTTACATATGTGGACAAATGGAAGAACATATTTCCTTTCCACATATCTGTATTGGAAATATTAATCTGTCCTAAGCCTCATTTTTGCATAAATTCTCGTATTTGTTCTTTGGAAGGTGGAGGTCTGAAGCTTCATAAATTCTGAGAACCAAGTTCAAATTCTTAAAGCTTCATTTGGCCTTAACATCACATAACATGGGCTGATTTTTGGAGAGATGTTTCTTCAGGGAGAGAAAAGATTACATGGCTATGTAGTTATTAGACAGATAGTATAAGAATATCAATTTGAAATATTCCTGTAAGCATCCTTAAAAACTTATAAAAACTTGAAAGAGGCAATAAACCAATCTGAATCACACACCACACAGTAAATACTGGGCACACATGCTGAAACTGAGCTCTTCATGAAAGCCATTCTCTCTTTTCACATCATATCACCTTGACAAGATGACTAGGGCAGCCAGATACTGTCACTGTGACTTAAGGACAAAGCGTTAAGATTTTTAGCCAAAACACAAATAAGATATTCCATATTTTCAAAAGTCTGGTTTTCATCAACTTTGACCTCAATTGGTTTCTTACCTCTCAAACATTTGCTTTTCATAATCCCATTGTTCTAACAAAGCTCTTTTAAAGTCCTCTAATCGATGTGTATTTGTAAATCCACACAAGTCCTTTGTCGAAGCTTCTATTCTAATCTGGGAACTTTAATTTTCGGAGAAGCCAATTCCTTAGTGGTGTGGAAGCATCAAGATGAAGGTTCAGTGAACTCAGGGTCACTAAGTCATGCATTTCTTTTGACTAGTATTTGTTCTTGACAAGCAAGCTGCTCACAAATCCCTTTTGCAAGTTTAAGGCTCTGTGTAGCCTGCAGAGACAAAATTAGAATATAAACATCTACTCACTAGAGAAAACAAGGGAGTTATTGTCACTGTAAAGAAGGAGACATCTAAACCATACCCCCTTCTGCATTAATTCTGTTATTGTGTACAGGCAAGCTGACAGTTATACCACCAAGTCAACTGCAGTTATCTAGTCAAATGATCATTTAATGTTCTTTATTTTACTTTTTCTAAAGAAAATTGATTTCTTGCTATTTATGTGCAGGGTGTTTCATTGTGCTGTGATTATAAACTAGACGGAATGCATTTCCACTGACTCCCTGCAAAGTGTGTTTTACAGTCCTTCGTGTTTGTGCTATGCAAGATCTTTTTTTTTAATTGCCAGTCTGCTTTAAGTAGGATGCATGCTTGTTTGTTTACTGAAAAGCTCTGAAACAGCTAGGCTGGACTCCAGCCTTTAGACAAGCTGCTATGAGACATGGAAGGAAATATCCCCAATAATGATGTTTGCTATGTAAATGACAAAACTGCCTACAGCCCATTAAACTTCATCAAGGCTTTGCAGATATTTGAAGTTTAGATTGGAAGGACAATTAAGGGTGGTCCTGGGTCATAATTGTCACTTGTGACACATCAGGTGTCTTCTGTTGTACCCTACTGCACCTGGAGGCCAGCAGCCAGGCAGGGGACACAGGGTTCCCAGCTGAAGTGGACAGGGAAGAACAGCATCACTGGAGTCAGCTGAGGCTGCACAACAGGAGCACTGGGACTGAAACTTGCATTTCTAGATCCATTCTCCCACACATTCAGTTGTGCTGGTAACTCTGCACTACTCATGCACAGAAATAACACGAGATGATAAGAGAGGGAATGTTACAGCAAACGGTGTTTGAGTTAATGAAAAAGCAAGGCACGGCCAAATTCTGCAACCAGACGGCACTGTGGTGTGACAGGCACGGTGCTGAGTGCAGTCCTGGCCGCTGCAGCCCCACCACCAGCACCAGGACCTGCAGCTCCTGCTGCTGTTCAACAGCACCATGAGAAACATCCCTATTGCAGGATTCAGCATGCAGCTTACCAGGGGATTTTCAGGGGGGTTGTGCTAATTACTTCATCTTTGAGGAAAAGAAGTGATCACTTACTTGAGAAAGTGCAAACTTTCCAAGTCTCCTCAAGTACTGCTAATGTAATTAGTTCAACCACCCCCAGCCTGACAGCCTTTTAAGGACAGACACTCAGGCATAGGTTTTGACACACGTTCAACATCCTGTGATTATTTTTTTTTCTCTCCTTCCCACACCTCAGTATGTAAAACCTTATTGCTGCAGGAAAAAATAATGTGTGAAAAATCAATCAGGGACCTTTGCAAGCTATTAAAAAGCTAACACAGCACTACAGGTTTACCACCAGCAGTTAAAAAGAAGCTCTCTACAGAGCTGGGTGGAAAATATTCCACATGACACAAGAATTTTGACAGACATACAGAGTATTTTGAATAATCCAACAGCTACTTACCTAGAAAACCACATTCACTTTCACAAATACATAGCTCTATAAATATTATTTTACTGCTGATGTTTTACTATACTTTCTTGGTAAAACCATGTCATGTAAAAACATCTGTTTGGAGGGAGGAGTAAATTGTGAATATCAAGTGTTAAAAGACAAACAAAGAAATGTAGGGGCTTTGTTCCCACCCATTCCTTACTGCCTGTTTGCCTTGTCTGTGATGCCATTCATTGCTTCTCAGATAGGATGAAATACCTTTCTCCTGCTGCCAGCCTTTATTCCACATGTTGTAGGAGGAACAGCTGAGAAGCCCTGGGGGCTGCACGCAGGCAGGAGGATATCCTTATCCCAGCAGTTTTGCCATCCAATACAGCATTGCAAGCACCAGGTAAGAACAAGGTAAGAGGAATTTCAGATTTCTGTCTCCTCCTTACGCACCTGGACACCTCACCCTGCTCTCCCAACACTGCACTGATCACTGTGCCCTGATGTCTCTTCTCCACACTTTCTGCAGGTAAGCAGACTGAAAACACAACAAAGAAGAGCCTTCACTACGCTCTCCTCCCTTGTGTGCAAGGGTTTATCGTTTACTCCAGAACATACATGTTTCAGGCTGTGCTATTAAATGCTCCAGATCAACAGCACCAGCCATTCCCTTCTGGTATCAACACCTTGGCTTGCAAGGTTAAAACACTCCTCTTCCACTGGTACTAAGTAGGCATTTGCAGACCTACTCACTGTTTAAGACTGCGGTGCTTGGATTAGATGCTAACCTTCAGTTAGGGTTCCTGTTTGAGGAGCTGGGAGAATTCTGGAGGCAATACTCCAGCACAGCTGTGTCTAACTTCCCACAGAAGAGATTGCCACACAATTGAGAGCAACTCAAGACCTCCTGAAAAGAATACTGCTCTCCAAACACCAAAGGATATTTGACAAAGCAATTCCTATGCCAGCATATTACCCTGGCTTCAAAGAGCCCAGAGATAAGTTTGCATTCCAATGTTACCACACAGTACCATGAAGACTAAAAGACTACTTGACTCCTCTGCAAAGGCTTGCAGAAGGCATCCTTTTGTCCATCGTGGAGCCGGATGCACAGAGGATCCTGTATGACAGATACTACCATCCTGATCCCCTCTAACATCCTCCAAACCCTGAGACTCGGAGAAACACTCAGAAAAAATGGCTTTTGGCACCTAAAAACTTGACAGAGTGTCCCCACAGCTACAATGAATTGTTTTCTTGGATGCCCATACAGAAAAAGTCATGAACTCTGCAGTGAATAACATGGAACAGAGGTCAGCAAAAATACAAGAGTCACTTCATCAGCACAAGTGTGAGCCCTTTGCCTACAGTAAAGAGTAAATTCATCACAGCTTAACTCAACAGGGACAAAACTACATTTGAAAGGATGAAAAGGGAATTAACTCACCTTAATCCAGTCTTACAAAACTCTACGCTCATACTTCCCAGCTGCCCAGACTGGAGAGAGTTATGACACCTTTGCAGGACGCATTTAATCAGCAGCATGACCTGACCTGTTCTACAGGGAGGGCCCTTTATGTACACTTTCCAGCTCTGACCTGTGCTACAGCATTGCAGGAGTTTACCATTACAGCACACTGTTTGGTCACAGGAGAAGCATATCCCGTGTGGCACAGGCCATTAGCTCTCACTGAGCTCAAAGCAGTACCAGCTAATTTCAATCACCTCAGCCATGTCCCTCTTTGGGTTAGGCAGAAGCTCACTAGCTCGCTAAACAACACCTTTTGCATTCCCAACCACGTCTTTTTAATGGCATAATGCCCTAAAACAACAACAGCTTCTAGAAACAGACTCTTTGCTTTAGATGCATTTCCCAGAATTCTCAAAGGCAAAGAGCTGGAGAGGGGGTATTCCAGATGAGCACATTAAGCTCTGCATGAATCTGTGCATGCACTTTATTTTGCAGACAAGTCATTAGCAGAGCTATTTTCCAGTCGGATTAAGAGGAAAATCCAAGAGCTGTAAAGTTGAACTTGCAGAGCCTGATTCTCTGCTGGCTGGGAGAATTCTAGTGAAAATTTCAGCTAAAGCAAGAATAAGACAGCACTACATGACAACCAACCTCACTGAAATCAACAGGACCTTGTTCATCAACTTCAAAAGGCCTAAGGGACATACTATACCACCTCATTTAGTGACCATAAGTGGAGCTATTCTCAGGAGAGGTTCAATTGCAAGTGAGAACTGTGGCAAGCTGTGAGGAAATGATTATTCCAGGCTCTGATTTGTTTTAAGGAAGAACCCTCACATCTCTCTTGGCCATAGCTCCACTTTTCCCAGGTTTGTGAGGAAGATCACATCACTGATGGCACTGAGCTCATGTAAGTGTCAGTTATTCTGGAGTCCCTCCAGAGGGAAATATTTTGACAGTCATATTCTGTTCATTATTTTTCCAAGATAGGAAATATGCATGTCGTTATCTAAAGGAATACAGACAGCCCACCATGCTCTTGCCTGACTGGCTTACTTATCTTGATAAATGCCGGCTAAGATCAGGACTTAGTGCCATTAGATGTGTCTAAAACATGAAGCTGTCATTACTGTGTCAGCACCACGGATTTTTTCCAACTAAGATAACAGTGGGGCCACATTCTAAACAAAGATTTTCGTCTGAATTGATCTCCCACACCAGCTGGTTCCTGTTACAGCACAGAGACCTTTCGCTTATGATTATGAACTTCACCATTACTTTTTTTTCTAACTGGAAACCAAAGTACCTTCCCCATCTATGACTCATATTGGACCTAGCAAACGGTTACCTCATGGCTGGGGGAGATCGTGTCTGCAACAGTTCACAAATCTATTTGATACAAAGCCTGAAGAACATTTGGTCAAGTAAAGATCTCCAAACTGCAACCAACCCTGCCACACGGATCCCGCATCCCGGTCCTCCCACACTGGCAAAGCACTGTCAGCAGCAGCACGTGCACCACACGCACAGTGCTAATGAAACACTACGTTGATGCAAGAACACCTCATCTCTGCACCACCTTTCTGACACAGTTCTTCAAAGCCTGGGTTGCCTCTAAGGTGATTAATTTCACACTAACAGTGAAACAAGAAGAACCTGAATTCATTCTGACCTGACTCAGCCCAACACTTAAGCAAAATACTTAAGTGCTTCCCTGTCCAGCAAAACACCTCAGTGTGTGGTTTAATTTATAAAAGTTAAGCAAATGTTTATGTGCTTTGGATTGTTGAACTAGCAACTATTATACCAACTGCTACACATGTATATATAATTATATATAGACAACTGTTGTTAAAAATATATCTATAGTTGGTTTTAATCTCAGGTTTTAAGGATTCTTGGTGAGTTTATAGAAACTACATGGCCCTGCAAACAAGCATAATTACATACATCATTCTAGCTGCTTTCCATTTTTCCTAGCAGAGATCCATCCCTGCAAGGCAGCAGCATGTGTTTTATCCCTCCAAACCAGCACCTGAAGCTGTGCCGTGTTTCTGTTCCTATCAAACCGAGTGCAGAAGATTTCACATGAATATAGATTTATGACTTGCCGCTTGAAAATGTGCAGTGTCAAGTGTCCCACTGAGTTTTATTGAGTTAGCTGTAGCAGTGTCTACTACCCAGTGCTGTATGATCATTTCAGACTTTAATCCTGCCTAATCCTGTGCCACAGGGTTTATTCCCCCCCATCCTCTTTGCCTGAGAATTTTGACACCTAAATCACACAACACACATTACGTTACTTACTTTGAAAATTAACATTAACTGGACATCTTTAAGTTAGGACTTTTGCTGATGACAGGGCTTGTCCAAGATCTAATAGTGCTTGTATTCTCACCTCCTAGTTTTGTCCACCTAGATTCAGTTGCACTGAAAGCTTCCCGAATTTTGCTGTTTACATTTCAGTTGGTGGATCTCTTGGTTATGTTACATTGTAATGCAAATTGTTTGCAGCTATTCAGCATAACAATACAAAGATTTCAGAAGCAGCAGCAATCACATGTCTTTTAGGTTGATTTCTCCCCCTATAGCAAAGCAACAAGAGTTAATTTACTGTCCCTAAAAAAAACCCACTTAGAAAAAATAATGTAACCAATTTCCTAGTAAATACATGTGGCATTAGATGCAATTTGTTGAATTGTCTCACTGGCTTTACAGGGTTAACATCAGGTGGAAGCTTGCCTTTTGCTTGAATAGGAACTGCCAGTTTTGGAGCAGACACTGTTCATCCTTCCCCAGCCCCATGGAAGGGAATTGTTGTTTGGGTGCAGAGCTGCCATAGAGGCTGCAAATTGTTGCAATTCTCTAATTGCCAAGCTTGACATTTTTAATTGTTTTGCTTCAATAAAGGAGGCAATTATGCCTGTATTTTTCCTAAAAAATAGGGAGAGAGATCAATCCACAAAGAGCACAAGACTTAAACGGGAGACAGTAAGCTAGTCTTGTAAACAGCTTCCAGTGGACAAAGTGGACTGTTAGTGGTGTGCAATACAATCCCTAGAAAAACAACAGGGTTCCTGAAAAGTTATAGGCACTACGAGGTGATAATGAACTTCAGAGGCTGCAAGGGCACCATTTGAAAAGCTACATAATGTATCTTAAAACTGTCTTCAGGGCAGGTATAATTAAATGAACCAAGGCGATAGACAAATAACCAGCTCCTTGTTTGGAATATGGCAACTTATGTTCCCAAGTGGGCAGCAGTAGGAAAGGAAATCGTTAGTAACTATCCTGACAGCCCTTAATTTAAGGTAAAACATGCAAAAGTGTCCTAATGACCAATCAGAAAGTTTCAAATGCAAAGTACCTGCGTCTGCATTTGGTAAGAGCTTCCTAAGCCACAAGGCTATCAATCCAAGATTTTAGGCTAAAGCTTTCAAGGAGCCTGCAAGACAACTTGAATCCAACCTCCTCAGTCAAGGACAATAACATCTGATACTTCTCTGGGGTTTGGCTCCAAAAAAAAGTAGTGCTTCACAGCCTTTCCATTAAACTCAAAGGGTTAAAGAGATTCAGTGACAGTGGTCTTGGAGCACCCAGGTAAGAATCTATTCACTAGGTAATGCAAAATTGTTCTTACACCTTCCAAGATGCATTTGGAGCAAACCACAGGAGAAATGAAGGATGGCTCACCGCTTTCTCCCTAGCTGGGACTGGGGAAGTCGTTCATTTTCCCTGGCTGCTACCAGGTATAAGTCATCCTTCCTCTTTCTGCATGGATATCTCATCTGTGCAGTTAGAGAGGCTGTGCTAATAGTAACCCCTTACCTTCCAGGCTGCTTGTAATTAGCTGCTGCAAGCTTCCTGGTCACACAGAGGCCTCGAACTAGAAGTGATACAATACATGACAGAACAGAGCAGAAAGGATTTTACCATGAAAGCAGTCGTGGATATCTTACATGGGGGTTGAGTACAGTTAACACACTTCAAAATCATTCCACTATCATATGTTGTCACTATTCAACAACTAAAAAAAATATAGATACATATTTTTATGCCTTGAACTCTTCTTTTGACAAAGCACTTTTGTTGAGAATTTTGGAAGGTTGCTACGCTGCTCTTACTTTATTCAAGTGTCCCCTGTGACAACCACATCCTGGAGTCTATTAGAGTTTAAAAATATAGCAGCAAGATAAGGAGTGGCAGGAATATAGAGGAATTCAGAACTTTGAGACTCAGAAAAAAAGATATTTCTAATCTCTGCTGAAAATATAAGACAAAGTGGATAAGACAGACAGGCACTGGGAGGCAGTTACAAACAGGAGGGCAGGCTGTAAAGAGGGAAAGGAGGAAGGGAGGGGGAGCTTCTCACAACAGCAAGTGAGCTTGATAGCAAGATGAGAGAGGGGTCATAGCAAGACAAGTACAGCAAGCAAGTAGAGCTCTGGAGAGGAACAGTCTAGAACACAGGTCAGGGCAATCTATGTCTGTGCTCTGCTTTGTTCTTATTTTTGGCTTTCCACATACCTTCAAAAGGAGAGATTATCAGATAAGAATTGATGGGACACCATTAAGACAGAAGGTTTTTCCAGCTCTATTGTGTGCATGACATTGCTTGCCCTCTGGTCTCCAGAGATGTCATACATCTGGGGATGTAATTTGCAAAGCATGCACACAGGACTACACAGCAATGCTGCCTTTGGTTAGGAATTTGATCAAAGGTGCAATTTAAAGCGGGTGTTTAATAGCATTGTAGTGTCTTTACCATGGGATTGTACGGCCCAGCCTGCAACATAGACTTCTGTGCTACCAACAGGTGTTGGGAAGCATGCCAATGGCCAACATCCCTCGTCTCACAAAAAGCTTCTGCCTTCCCTGATGGTGTCCGTGCACTCCAAACTAAAGGAATTGTAGAGCTCCACTACTGTAAGGCAGGAGATTCAGCCACCTCAGCTGAAGAACAAAAATTGGTACCAGATGCTGATTTCCTGAGGGCTAATGCTACAAGAAGATAATCTAAAAGAAGCAAAAAAAAAAAAAGCAATTTATATCATAGCAATGCCCTGGGAATGAAGGAGACACGTAAATGGAAAGGCTGGTTTCCACTGCAGCAGTCAGAAGTGCCATATTTCTAAAGGTCAGAAGAATCTGTATCATCAATATGGGAAAAAATATTGGTGTGTAAGTTGGAAAAAAAGAATCAGCAAACATAGAGCTGTGTAAGTGTCACCAGTAGCGCTGCCAAGGTGAAAGAGGACCTGATGTTGTTAGCGTGCTGAATACACATTAAGACACCAGCTGAAGAGATGGGGGTTGAAGTAAGGGGGAAACTATTGTTCTAAGATTTCAACCACTCTTTTACAGGAACAAACCAATTTCTCCTCTGTACTTTCTTTCCATTCACCTTCATGCTGAATTATCTCCAACAGTTCCATTCCCAAATCATTTTCCAAGTTGTCCACCATCGTCATTAAATTTTGACCATTTGTGTCTTGCATCAAAATTACTTTACACTGCTCAATTATCAAGCAACTCAAGCCCTTACATTGTCAGGTGGACTGTACCCAAAAATTGTTCCACTCACTTCCTTGCAGTACTTCTCCACTGGACACACACGTGACATCCAACTGCTTGGCACACGTACTCTTCCCAACAACCCACACCACGGGCCACTTCCCTCCCAGCAGCAGGTCAAACAGATGACACAGCAGAAAGCAGGAGCTACAACATGGCTAAAACTAGGTGGCATGGGAAAAAGCCTGGAACACCATGGAGATACACACAAAAGTGTTAGAGGTAAAGGGGAGTGACAGCAGGGATGTGAGAAAGATAGGAGAGATGAAGATGCCACAGAGGAAAAGTTATAAGGAATAGGAAAAGGCTGCCAAGACTGCTGCAGTGGAAGAGCACGTGAGAGATTGGTCAAACCCCCATTGCTCGTGCAACAGTTCCTCTCTTATAAAATACCACTGAATATTAAATGATAGCAGCAGGATATCCATGACTGTTCCTCTGCTTTGGAATGTAAATAGCAGCTGTCTCTGTATTTTGTTGGTGCAGAGGCATGCTGTAGGCATGCTCTGTCTGTGTATCAGCAGGGCCTCTCAGGAGGCAGCCAGGAGAAAGCCTGGTTTGTTAATCTTGACAGGGCTTAGGAGAGAGATCAGATTTGAACAGTTCAGCATCAACAAGACTTGGATAATTCTAGACATACAGAGAAGTGCTTTAAGTACCTAAGGAACCCTCTTGGTGGTGATACTCAGCCGCTTATGGAGGTAGGCAGGAGCAGTGAGGATTATCCTTTTGGATTTAGGTCCTTAAATTCCTCCTCAAGCTCCTCCTTAGGTATCTATTCCTTTCTGTAAATCCAGCACTTGAAAAAAATCACTGCCCCTTCTTTTCCCTGCCCATGGAGCTATGTTTAAAAATACCTGACTATCTGAATAAATCCAAGCGTCACTCATTCACTCTTCATAGTCTCACAGCTGACTTCAGCACAGTAGGGCGATGATAAACAAGCAACGGTGCAAAGAACCAGCAGCTACAGCAGAACTCAAACCAAAAATATTCAAAAAACCCAACCAAAACCAACACAACAAATATTCAAAAAACCCAACAAAACCCAACACTGTCCTAGTGAAGTAAATCACATCACTGCTGCTGACCCAGGGATTAACTCTGGCTTCCCATCAAACTGACCACAAGCACACAACTGAGATTTAGAAGGCTAATCATCGCTTTTCCCTTTTCACTATAATTTGCCCCAAGAATCTCTCACAGGAAGCTTTTCTAATATCTTCTCTCTTTTGCTAATTACAAAGGAGTAAAAATATTAAGATCCCCTTGCTAGGAACCTGAGGATTCCTGCAGAGCTTGTTTCAATGTAAATCTCCTTAGTAACAAAGGAAATGGAGGGGAGGTGGGAAGAGAAAGAGGAGCCTGCACAGAATTCACAGCCTGCCTTTCTAGGAGTGTTTGCTGCCATCCTGCTTCAGAAACAATTCAGCCTCTCCCTCATCAGCACCCCTCACTGCTCTTAACTTCTGGCAAGGATCATCCAAGAGGAATATTTTTTTTAAAGTTCTCAATGAAGTATCAGCTGTTCTTTAAGGAGATTATGGTGGGAGCATTCCTAACATGTTGACTCCACTGTGCAGCCAGCCTTGTGATTAAATGGCTCAAGCAAAGGTGGTTTCCAAGGATAAACTGTGCCAGGGATGACAACATTTCCTCATCAAAGAGGGGAGAATCTAATAAAAAAATAAGGATAGAGGAGAACTGCTCTAGCTCTACAGCTATTATTAGTGTCTCAGAACATTGTCACTGCTTTGCCTGTGCTGTCAGATGTCACTTTGCATCAGCTCTGGGCAATGCACAGAAGAAAAATGGTGGGACTCATTTAATTCTGCGGTGCGTGCCTGGGCTCTGCAGCAGGGCCGCGCGGAGGGTTAAGTAACCTCTTAATGCTGGTGGGAGCACTGCTCAATAAGTTCAAGTGAGCTCTCCAATAATTTATGCAAACACCTTTTTGTATAGACTGGCGATTTATAGTAATTTATACCTTCTATCCAGCTGCTCTCACAAAGAATGAAACAAGTCCTTACAAACGAGTTGCAGCGCTCAGTCCTGCTGTCCCCTCAAGCAGCTCCCAATTGAACTGGCAATCCAAATAGGGGGTAAAAAAGACAGCTGAGGCAAGTAAATGGCTGGCATACAATGGACACTTGTACTTTTGGCACAAGCTGTGCCCAAGACTTGGAACCCAGGTCTGAGTCCATACACTCTGTGTGTAACACAGCAGCAAAAGCCAGCCAGCAACAGCACGACTAAATCCCTACACATACCTTTTCCAGCAATATGCTTCTCCATATTCCTTCTGCTTATTAGAGGGATCACACTTTTCCCACACTTGCTTTTCAGAGACAGCTTTTCAGGATAAAGCTAAGAAGTTTTGCCTCTTAATGAAAAATTCTGCACCCAGCAGTTGCTGACTACATTTTTTTTTCTGTATTGAGGAAACATGTTATCAACATCCCTTGCACTCTCTCTCAAGAGATCCAGATTATTACATGCTCTTTTTTCAGTGCTCAGGATGACTGAAGAGTTGTTTGTTTTGCTGACCATGTGGCAGTTGTCTTTGAACTTTACGTATTAGCAAAGTTAATCAGAGCTGATGCGAGACCTACGCTCATCCTACAGCATTCTCATGACATGCTTTTAAAGGCCTGCCTTCACTCTGAACCGAAAGCCACAACCACCAAAAACCTTCTAACTAGTTTTTCTTCTGATCTTAGTCACCTGCCAAAATACTTTGTTTGATACAGAAGAAGACAGCCTTGTCTAACAGCTAGCGAACAGCAAGGTAAAATGGCAGTTTCAGGGGAAAAAAAAAACACAAAAACCCTGAGGTGTCAGTGATTTATCCAAGTGGACTGAAACCACACCTTCACATCCAAGCTGTAGACAGATCCTGTATTTTTGAGGTGAATTTTGGGAAGCCAACTTAACTCCTCCATTCAAAACATGTATTAGCTATTCAACACACTTGATGTGACTGGGAGTAATGTCATGCTGACAGATGCAAGATTTCTGCCAGACTTGTAGATCAGAGTACCTGATGGATTACGCTTCTAAGTACCTGCATAGCTCTGAAGCTCAAATTGACTGTCTGATAGCATTCTTTCCATCCTACTGCATCAGAAAGCTTGGCTTTAAGCAAAACCTTTCACTATTTTCACCAGTGACCAAATCTCAGGACATAAAGAGCTCTTCATTGAGGAAGAAGGGATATATTTTTCAGAGGACAACAAAAACCAGTCATGTATGCTGTGAAACAACATCAGGAAAATCAGCACTAGACTAAAGTCATCTTTGTATACTGACACACATCTGATGTGCTGGGAGAAGTTTAATGTGCTGGCATGAATCCCTTATGGTCATCCTAGAGGAGGAAGACAGCTGGGACAGTTGCTTAATGAGACAGATCCTACAGCTCCCATTTCATCAAAGGCTCTGTCCTCTCCAGGGTGGGCACTGCCATATTACAAGTTTATTACTTTTCCTGCTATTTTGAGAGTCAGAAACTCCACTAAGCATCTTTTTTCCATTAGACCAAGTCAGGAACATCCCCAGAACTACAGGAGGAGGAAGGAAAAAATTTCTCAGGCATAAGTCTTTGAGATGATAAGTATCACTGGGGAACTCTTAGGTTAGAAAGCACAAACTAAATTTAATGATCATCCAAAGATACAAACAGGGAACCATCTGATGTCCAACATTAGTTATTTGAGAGTCAGCTCCTTTCTTTCCAAGGTCTGAATTTGTCCTATCTCTTTAGCAACAATGCTACTGGTAATATTCTTCTCCTTCCCCCAAGAAAATAAAGTTGTAATGCCTTCTTTCATTTGTTTTCTCTTACCTGTGGCTTTTAACGTTTACAGAGAGAGACAGAACTCTAAGCAAATTTTTACTGAATTTAAATTATCTTCTTTCAGTTTATCCAACCTTATGATACTGTGATACTGTGTGATACTGTAAAGGAAGCTTGAGCAACCATCACCCAGAAGACACTTCATCCCCAAGTGCAAAAAAAACCAAAAAGAGTGACAAAATACATCCAGTGCCTCAGAAATCAGCCAGGCAGAAAGCAAATGCCTAAATTCAGAGAGGTGGTTTCTGCTACGGAATAGCTCCTTGGCCCCAGCTATTTCATTAGCATTGCTCTAAAGGGTCCTAGGGCCTTTATTTTTGAGGTGTAGGCAATTCAGGGAGCTGAAAGATCACTGTAATTTGACCTATGAAAAACGAGTGGGTGTTCACAGTTCATTTCCCAATAGAGAAAGTCATGCTCATCCCAGAAACCATCACCCTGCACAGAACTAACAGCTGCCCTGCTTGGCAGGCACACCCATGCACATTAAGAAAGCTCACAGCACACTAGCTTGTACCACGTCTGAACAAGAGACTTTGGCTGGCAAAGCTGTCAGGAAGGCACAGGTTTTTTCAAGCTCTACAAGCAGGTGAAAAAAATATAATGATGTTATAAGTAAGTAAATACAAGCAACCAAAACTAGACTCCTGGAACCACAATCCAAATGGGAAACTATGAAGTACTCTCAAAGAAACCCCCTCCTCTCAGATGGACCTGAATAAAAACGTGCTGGAAAAGTTAAACACAAAGAGAAAAAACTCACAGATATGGGGAGATAATGCAAAGCTAACAAAAGCTTGAACAAATTGAATAACAATAAATTGCAGTCAAAGGGCAATGGCTGGATAGGACTTGGTATTTCCCTATTCCTGCTCTAAGTAGAAGAGAGCGCAAGGCTTGAGAACAACAGAACACCAGCCTTTGGGATTCCAACGGGCAGTTATGAACCTATGCAGGAACTCTGCCTTAAAACCATCCAGAGTCTTACAAAACCTCGAGAACCCTCTAGAAGACCTTTAGCAACTGACTTCTGCTTGGATATTGCCAAAATAAACTGAAGTTTAAATTAGACATGGCTGAGTCCAGTTTCACCTTGATTAGTATTTAGATAACACACTGGGAAACGTGAGAAGAGCACATAAATAATGTACTGTTTGTTGCAGACCTCTCAGGAGGAGAGTTCTTGCCATAGCATTGATCTTCATGCACCCACTAGCTCACTGTGCAGGAAGCCCACACCATCTCTCTCTGTGCAAAGTAGTAGACTTCCAGAAGCTGAGCCACACAGGTTGGGTTGCAGGCTGGTGCTTTACTACACCAGCAGGTCTACCAGTCAGAGAGCTGCATTCTGGATAAAAGCCTCATACTGAAAAAACTTAATGATGGAGAGTGTCCAGATCTAGATAATTTAGAAGACATCCTCCATTTCTTTAACTTCATTCCTTCTAGTGGACTTGACAATTCTGACAACACTCCCAGGAAATGCAAACTTGGGAAAATCTGGTCATTGGATTTTTTGTGCTGTTGCAGCAACACCACTTATCCACCCAGTCTTCACACAAGTTTCTAGGCAGGTACCAGTACCATCACTTTCTGAGGAAGCCACACAATGCAGCATTACTCAACAGCCACAAGAAGCCTGTGCCACCTGTGAGAATAAAGTGGGATCAGTTTGTCTTCCTTGTTTTCATTCTTTTCTTGTTGGAGGAAGTGTTTTAAATTCATGCCCAGTCCATGTGGGTAAAGGTGGAGAGCATCTGGATATTTCTTCTTTTCTACCCCTTAGCAAACATCGTTACAAAAAAAATTCCATTATTTTCTTTGATTGGAAGATACACTTCCACTTCTACTTAGCCTGCTCTGACCTTGTTGAACTTTATTTTTCTAAAAACACCACAACCCCTACCACACTGCTCCCCAAAGCACCTCAGCCAAGCAACAGCTATACCTGACACTAGTTTGCAGCTTGCTAGGTCCTGGGAAGCTATCTGCAGACCTTCAACCCACCTGATGGAAAATGACTGAGCAGCAAAACTAACAGGTGGTTGGAACCTATGCTTTATCTCTTCTGGTTTACAACCATAAAACAAATAGTCGAGGCTCTTACTATTGGTAAAAGAGGCATCTAAAACACCAGCAAACACCCTCTGGTAAGAGACTCTTACTGAGCCAGCAAGTAGCTCAAAGATCCATCATTACTATTTTCCTGATGCATCAATGTCTTATAAGTTTGCAGCAAATGAATGTCATTCTCAAGCATACTGTTAGGAAAGATTGCTTAAAATTAATTAGCTTAGTAACAATGGCCTGTCATTACGCTAAGTCACCAGCATGAGCACATAAGTTACAGTGACAGCTCAGGGTATAAAATAAGTGCCTTTATATTGAAATTTGCAAAGTGCCTAGCAGTCAAATGCCAATCTATTCACTTCTGGTAATATTGCATAGTTTCCTCTTAACAGACTGTTCCAGACTCCCACACAAAGATATGACTTATTTTACTACAGAGAAGTCTTTCTATTTCATACACTGACCGTGCCCAAATTTAGAAAGCTTTTTAAAGCGAATTTATTTGTACAGTGTTGATTCATTCAACATCAAGTTGAATGGGAGATTTAGAATATGACATTAGAAAAAGCTGAAGGTAATGGAAAACAAAAACTCTCTCTTGGGTGACTTACCTAGGGATATATGCTAAATTGAAGGTAAGAACCACATTCCGAGGGGTAAGAACATCAGCAGTTCCCACATTCAGCACTTTACAAGAATTCCCCAATAGAGAAGGAAATAGTTATTGCTATAATTATTTCATAGTTCCAGTCAGCTGCATTCAGTTGTACTGTTATATTCCAATGGCAGGAAAATGGAATACAGTAAACTATAAATATCTGTCAGAATTCCTTTGAAAGGACAACAGTTAATTGCATAGCTTGATCTCCTGCCGTGCAGCGCTTGCATTTCAGGTTAGAAAGGTACAGATTGTTATTGATTTAATTCTCTTGAAACATGTGTGGTATAAAACTGTTCAAAAGACTTATGGGGGAGAAAAATATGCTTCCAAAGGAAGTCCTGTAGCACAAGATTGTGGCAGGCTACCTTCCTGTGAAATGCTTTCTGAAATTCAATACACCCCTTCCAAAGGCCCTCACAGTCCCCTCATAAATTGAGGCTCCTTGCTTCCTTTGCAGAAGTGAAATTAAATCAGTGAATCAGATGAGGAACAACAAAAGATTAGCAATAGTATGAGGTGCATGCAAAAATAGTCTTCTGTGTTAAGAATAATTCAGCCCTTATTACATACTCGCTCTTCTAACAGTGAGTGATCCATTTCAATCTTTCCTGGCTTCCTTTTACTTAGCTTCCACTTCTCCCTTTCTCTTTGCAAAATGATTCCAGGCAGTCAAGCCAACTTTTTAACTATTATATTCTCCTAAATGTCTTTGAATCCAGTCCTCATTTAGTTCGTGCAAAGTTGGTCTGACCATCCAGAGACACCAGGACACACAATTGTGCAGCAATTCATTAAGCCTTCTCCACTCTGGGAATAAACTGCCATTATAGCCATCGACAACAGTGAGTGTGAAGCCCTATTTAACACTTGTCCAGCTCACCTACTTTCTAGAAGAGTAACTTGAGGCAGTATAAATTATATATCGTTGTGATTTTGCCAGTCTACCTTTGTGTTTTGCCTGCTGCTTGCACACAGAGCACTGAAACCCCTAGTGCAGAGAAGTCTTTATTAGCAAGTTACAAGTAAACTACTTGCTCCCAGATACTGCAATTACGATGACACATTTTCCTGATGATTGCTTTAAAGAGACAAAATAATAATGGAGGAAATACTGCAGAAATGTTTGAGTGCCTGTTTATCAGCTGACCATTTGTTACATTATATTTGCACAAGGTGCCAGGCTTTATTAGGAGAGCTCTGAAAGTTGCAGATTGCCAGATACCTCTTGTCAAAGTTAGTCTTTACTAGCTTTCCACTTTCCAGGCTCAGTACAGAAAAACATACTTAGAGTCTTAATTTTCAGGTCTCCCAAAGTGGGTGGTGGGTTTTGTTTGTTTTAAGCTTTTTTTCTTTCAGTTATTAGTTGATTGATAACAGACACTGAGAGATTAAAATTAAATGTATTACTCAAATTTAAGAGTAAAATGAGCTCAACCGACAACACATGGAACCAGAAGCAACTTCTATCCATGGAAAATTTCCAACAGTTGCAATGGTTGGACTTAATAAAGCTAATTGAGAAGATTTTCACTTTTATTCACCCCTAAATACCACGCACTGCATGACACACTGAGCAAGGTGGCTATACACTAGCAACATTCTAAAAGCAAGTAAAAGAATCATTAAATAGATCACTGAGCCCAACAGGATTTAGGCACATCTAGTCAAGCAAGACGCAACATTAGCTACCGATCACTGTGCTGCAGGGCCTGACAACAGACACTTTCAGCAGCTTTCAGACTGCACACATACGAAGCAAGAGGCAGTGCATACTCTGCAAGGCTCACAGCCTCCTGAAATCTGACCCATGTGCATGCAAATCCCCAGGCAGAGAGCATCAAACTTCATAAGGCTGGAGGCAGGAGTTGGAGCGTGCCCACATGGAACAAGTCTGACAGCCAGAACCTGAGAGAGATCAGGCAGGCAAAAAAATAGGCAGTAACTCTGGTTAGAAGGGTGGGGAAACCCTTACTGAGATGAAGTAGGCATGAAAGAATCTCTTGGATAGAAAAAAAATTAGAAAGAGATTTAAGATAACAGTCAGTAATAGCAGACAGGATACAAATGGGGAAATCTTCCAACATTTTTACCACACAGAATTTCAGGAATCATTTGTTCTCATCACTGCATAGGTGAGGGAGACAACATACTGAAGAAGTTATGGGAGAGGAATACTGGGGGTTTATCTCTGTATCTCCATTTTCCCAGTTAAAAATAAGGAAAAAAAATAATAACATCCTGTCCTGAAACAATTTCAGGAGCTAGCAGACAGCTAAGTAAAATTAAGCTACTGTTATTAACTATCACCTTCTCTCAGCCACGATATCAGATGAAAAAAATAGTTTTTTTGAAGAAAAAGAGAGAGCCTCACAAGAAAATTTGCAATGCTATTACCCATAAAAGCATAAAACATCAACACCTGACTATGATAGATAGCTGGAACTCCTTCATTTTCTCATGAAACATCCCTCCCCTCTACTTCACTTACTAAGAACAGAGACAGGAGATCCTCTTAGACAGAATGCTCCTCATAGCCCTACCTGGCAGGAAGGCTGCACATCCTAAAGCTGGCTGAGAGAGATCATCTCTCCCACCTCACCTTTATGCCTTCCCAAGCCAGGAAAATCAGCCCCAGGCCTGCAAAATCACCCCCATGGCAGCACATTGGAGCAGTTAGTAATCGAGGGGAGGGTCAGATCCAGCCCTCTACACAGTAATTGCAAGCATGCATTTTCTCTAAAAAGGTAAAAAGAAGCACACTTGAACCCTTAAAACAGATAGGCTGCAGCTGATTTATTGGGGTGATTTAGATCTGTTAAAACAAATTTAATTTTGAATACAATTTTATATCAATTAGCAGAGTCTCACAAGTATAGCCATTAAGGAATCTCTTTCCAAAACCAAAGCCAAATATTCAAGATTTATGAGACTGACTTACCATATTGGAAGTAACTAATTATTCGTAATGATTCTTTGTACTCTGACAGTGATTATGTATTTTCAGTGCAAATGACCATGATGAAGCAAGTGATAAAGGCAGCCCATGTTTGTGGAGGGGATAATGAGAGGTTAAGGCCAAATCACTTTAGCAAAGTATTGGGATAGCAGGGGAGAAAATACAGAACAGCTAAGCCCAGCAATGCAAAACCCAGCTTATTTAACGTGTTGAAGTATATTCTGGTGCATGCCAGAACTGCAATGAAAGCCTGTGGTCTCTTTTTATTGCCTTAAGCAATTTTTCATCCAGTTTATTTATTCTGACCTTTTGGTTGTCCTTCCACCTTGGACATGAGAGTCCAACAAAGACAGACCTCACAGCTCCAGCTCGCAGTGCTCACAACAGGGTATGGAGTACGTTTGGGTTGAGCGGAACAACACAGGTTTGGGGCCTGATTCTCATTTGCACAGAAGTTTTTCACCTTGCTCTATTGGCATAAGGCAGGCAAAACACAATAGCAGCCCTGCTTCCAGCTCCACAGGATGGAGGAAAACATCTCTGGATTACTCTGCACTGATTAAAGTCCCTGGGAATCCAAAACATTTTTGAATAGTTAGACAGGGACTGGGTAGATTTTCACATTGCCTCAGGCTACAGAGAATACAAAAGCACTGCCTTTCTCCTCTTTTCCTAACTTCCAGTCCTGCCCCAGACACAGGAATAAAGTAATTAAGAACAAAGTCCCTGTTCCAGCGAGGTGTTCCAGTGCCAGCAAGGTTAATGTCCAGGGGCAGGCTCGTGGCGAGCGCAATGCCGTGTTTACGCGAGGGGAGCTGCTGTTCTGATGCTGTGCTCACTCAAGCTACGAACAAGGGTCTAATTTCTGATCCTCAAAAAACAGAGGTATAGCAAGTTGGTCATTAAAATCTGCAGCAGCATGCATGTGATTAAAATGTTAATGTCAATATTGTAATCACGGTCTGACTCACAGAACAGCTGGTGAGAGACTTGATCTGTATTGCTTAGCCACGGTCACCTGATGCAGACCAGGGTTACAAAAAGGTTGTGCCCCATCACATGGCAGGGACTGGCATTCACTGGCTCATGTGGCTAGCTGGTGGCTGAAAGGGGAAAATCAGATCAAATGCAGACACAATATTGATAACTTCAGCTCCGCCTGTCCTCCAGCAAGAGGAAAGCTTTCTATAAATTTCTTTGGTCTCACCTAAGCTGCAGCCCTGTTGCAAAGATCCTTGAGCATCTCCTGTCTGCCCACAGCGCTGCTGCTAAGTTGTCCTCCTTCTGTGTCTCGCTGGCCCATCTCTCTTGCTTCTTGTGGAATTTTCTGTGCTCATTTTTATCTAGCTGAGTTTTATCCATTTAAGCCTGTGGTAAATTTTGCCTGGTGTTGTCTAAGCAGCAAAAGAGCTATAGTCTGCAAAGCTTCTTTTCAGTAAATTCAGGATTAATGAAGAAGGCCTCTCTATTGTTGGAATGTCTAATACAATTATGAACTGAATGAACGGACTAGGCAGCAGTGGAGGGCTCCCAGGTTCATGGCAGGGAATTGTCTGTTTTAACATCCATCTGTTTTCATTCCCTCTGATCCATTATCATTCACCTAGAGTTATAACATGATGAATATCATTGTGTAGAAAGCCATTTGATGCTGGGGGGAAAAAAAATCACTGTAGGTTTGCCTTCTATTGAAAACGTGAAATTGCCTTGGTGGAAGGAAAGGGATGATTGATTCAGAGATGCTGTTTCAAATAGAGGCATCCTTTCAAATGTGGACTGTTTGATTTCGTCAGTGCCTTTGGATGACCCTTCTGCTGCACCTTTCAACAAAAATATGCATATATAGCAATCTGAGGATAACTATGGATAATTGTAGTGCTTCTGAATTTGTAGAGTTAATTGACAAAAAATTATGTTTACAACTTTCCCCAGAAGGCACCTTTGGTTTACGTTCACAGTGACATTAAACTCCTGTATGTAAACATGTAAGTGGAATGAGAATCTAGATGACCCTGCTAACAGGAAATAAAGGAACTTTACAGGCAATTTCCACTGTCCTTCTTGGTCAGCAAATTTGGAAGTGAATGAAAAAGAGTACTAGAAATGCATATTAATGGTGGAGTACCTAAAGCAGAACATGACTGAAATGAGCCTTACCAAGAGAAATGTTATAGATCACCCAGGTTGTCTTTTTTAACTGCTTACCCTTATGATGTACTTATAAGCAAGACAGAAATTACCTTGTAAATTAAAGAGCAGGCTCACAAATGTAAAAATAGCTTACTGAACTCAGTGTAAATGCTCTTTTCTAGAAAGTGACACTCAAAATATTGATGAAGCAAACACAGTTGTTAACTTTTATCTGTTGTTTACCTGGATGTATCTGAACGCCAGGTATTTCATTAACAACCAACCCCTGGCTCTTGGTTAGAGCTTTAAAATACCATATGTCTAAAAAAAATAGTACCATCCTTTAAAGAAACAGGAGAGAAAATACCCCACTGAAAATCTACAGCCCAGCAACCCACAGCAGATACGTGTCTGACTCCCCACTAGCCTGTAATTACCCGAGGAAGCGGCTAGTCTAAGCTATCTTCCTTCTTTAATTGGCACGCAAAAGATTATAGGATTTTATTACGAAACAAATGACACCGATACAAGTGAGATTGAGGCATTCAAAGCATGAATGACTATTGGCATTAAGCAGCTTTGTATGACACATGGGATTTTTACCTTTGGTTTTAAATTGCTTAAATTGAAATGATGCTCCATTTTCAAAGGATGATATTTATTTTAGCTTTTGTTTAAGTAAGGTTAGAGCAAAGCTAATGCCGGACACCAGAAACACTTCTAGAAGAGCCTGTTGGGGCCAGATGGAAGGAGGCTAATTTTCAACTGCTTCATTATTACCAGGAATATAACAAAACCAAGGAAAGGTAGGCACTGCAGTCTTTAATGAGTATGTTAGACGCCCAGCTACCAGCCTGCCGCTGCTGTGGGCACCGGCCTGAGGAAGCTACCATTGCCCGTGATGACTGCATGGGAACAGAAGTAGAAGCAGATGACAGAAGACCTTTTTGTCTTCCCTTACTTCCATGGCTCCCACTAACACTAAATCTCCTTCATGGATTTTTCCCTACTAATTTATGAAGCTCGGTGGACTTCTTTATTTCACAACATCCTTACAACTTCTCTCACATCCAGCACTAGAGGCTACCCCCCAGAGAAGGTGAAAGCAGCTGAAGATGTAAGGAATGAAGCCAAGTCAGTCAAATGGAGCAAAGCCAGCCACATACAAGGAAGGGAGTATCCAGGGGTGATGGTAACACACAGTAATATCTGACTGTGTGCAATAAAAGATGATAACAGGAGAATTAGGTTCTGCTACCACTGTGATAGGTGGGACAGCTAGTGCTCTGTGCTGAGGCCCTGATCCAGGTGCACCTTCCTCAGTGGTGTCCCTGGGGCTGGACACTGCACCAAGTCAGCCACCAAGGCTTTCCAGGGAAGTGCCCAGGGACTAAGCCTCAGCCAAAGTGATCCTGAAGAGGTGAAGTCTTGAAACAGCAGAGAAACAAGAAACGAACTGCAGTCACTTCCCCCATTGCAGAGCCTGAATTGAAACCTCAGCAAGATGGATGGATGGGAGCACGAGGTAATAAATGGTAAGACTCTCTTGCCTCCATCTCCATGACCCTCGCCTTCACCTTCGGGCCCCTTGTGCTGCTTCATGTCCCACCTACAGCTCCAGCTGCCCAGCTTCTCTGCCCTCACACCCTCACCACTTCATTCTTAACTTGTCCCTTGACCCCCAGATTGTTTCCTGGCTCATCCCTCAGCTCTTCCCAGGTCCCTCAACTTCTCCTGTCCTCCTCAGATTGTCCTCAACCCCCAACTCAGCCCTCATCCTGTCTCTTATCCCTGAGCTCATTGTTTAACCCAACTCATCCCTTGTCCCTAGCTCATCGTTTGATGTGCAAACTTGCCCTTGAGACTGTACCTCATTCCTCAGATCATTGTTGAACCCTAAACTTATCCGTCAGCTCATTCCTTGTCCCTCGCTCATCCTCTGACCCCCAACCTGCCCCTAAGCTCATCCTTTGTCCCTCTATTCATCATTTAACCCCCAGCCCACACCTCATCCCTGGTCCCTGGCTCACCCTTTGACACCCAACTTGTCCCTCAGCCTGTCCCTCATCCCTCAGCTAATCCTTGTCCCTGGCTCATTCTATGATCCCCACCCTGCCCCTCAGCTCATCCTCCATCTCTCAGAGCATCATTTAACCCTGAACCCATCCCACAGCTCATTCCTTATCCTGGCTCATCATTTGACCCCCAACTTGACCCTCAGCCTGTGCCTCAGGTCATTCCTTGTACCTGGCTCATTCTTTGACACCCCCAACTTGTCCACCAGCCTGTCCCTCATCCCTCAGCTCATTCCTTGTTCTTGGTTGATCATTTCACCTCCAATTTGTCCCTCAGCCTGTCCTTCGTCCCTCAGCTTGTCCCTTGTCCCTGGCTCATCCTCTGATCCCCCAACCTGTCCCTCATTTCTCAGCTCATTCCTTGTCCCTGGCTCACCCTTTGACCCCCAACTTGCCCCCCATCCCTCGGTTCATTGTTTACCTCCCCAGCCCTCCCCGTTACTCGTCCCTGGTCACACAGCCCGTTCCTAGGTCGCCCCCCCCATCTCATCCCCGTGCTCTGCCGGCGGTGCCCCCTCCATCTCGCGGAGGTTCACCGGCCCCGTGAAGGCACTGCGGGCGGGAGGGGGGGGGTCTCAGAGGGAGGGGTTGCAAGAGCCGAGCTGGGGGAAACTTTTCCCGTCGACGGGGTCGAGGCCAGGCCCCGCTCCCCGGCGAGGCGAGGCGAGGCGGGAAGGAGGAGGAGAAGCAGAAGGAGGAGGAGGAGGAGGAAGGGGGGGGGGCCGGGGGCACGGCCGGGCCTGCGCCGGGGAATGACGCGCAGCTGGCAGCCCTGCTCATGCGCGGCCGGCCGGGCGGTGCTAGCGCCGCGTCCCAGCTCCGGGGAGAGAATGGGGCGGCATCCGGGCAGCGCCGACTGAGCGGCTTCTGGGGGGGCCGGGGCTGCGCCGCGCCGCGGGCGGCCGGGCTGGGGCGGGCGGGCGAGCGCCATCCGGCAGCGGGCGGCGGCGGGGGGGGCGCCGTGCCGCGCCCGCGGGGGGCTGCGAGCCGCCCAGCGAGGAGGGGGCGGCGGCGGCGGCGGCGGGCGGCGGCGGGGGCTGCCCAGGGATTGTCTCGCTCGCTCCGCCGCCAGAAAGTTGGGCGGCGAGCGCGGCGGAGCGGCGCTGCCCCCGGGGAGGAGGGGGCGCCGCGCCTGGATTATCCCGAGCTGGGTCGAGCCTCCTGGATCTGCCTCTCTTCCGCGCCGAGGGAATCCGAGGTGTCCTCGTCCTGATCCAGAGAGATTCACCCCCCCCTTTTTTTTCTTTTTTTTTTAAATTTTTTTTTCCCTCCCCTCCTCTTCCCGTCTCTGCTCTTTTTTTGGGGGGTGGGGGGTGGAAATTTGTCAAGGTCATTCCGTGGATTTAATATTTTTGTGTGTGTGTGTGCCGCTCGCCCCACCGCCACCCAGCCTTGCTCTGTGGATTATCATCGCCCTGGATCCGAGGGTCTGAACAGCAGGATTTTTTTTGTTGTTGTTATTGATTTTTTTTAAATTATTATTATTATTTTTAAGGGTTCCGGGGTTTGGACAGGGGAAGCGGTGAGTTGGAGGGGGGGACGACTTTTCTCCCCCCCCTAACCCGCGCCCCCCCCCCCGCCCCCCCAACCTCCCCTCTTTTTTTAATTATTATTATTAATTATTAAATATTTTTGATTCGCCGCTTCTTCGGCAATGGATGGGAAAATCCGCCAGAGCCGGCGGTCGAGGTCGCAGCGGGACCGCGTGCGGCGGCGGGAGGCGGCGGCCCGCGACCCGCGGAACCAGAGCCCCTCGTCGGGCTCGGAGAAGGAGCCGAGCCCCACGCAGGAGAACGGCGGGCAGCGCTGCACCGCCCCGCGGGGCCCCCCGCCCGCCGCCCGCGCCGCGCGGCCCCCGCGCCGCCGCCGCCGCGAGTCCAGCTCCCAGGAGGAGGACCTCATCGATGGCTTCGCCATAGCCAGCTTCAACACGCTGGAAGCGCTCGAGGTACGAGCCAAGGGGGACGGGAAGAGGAGGGGGGGGGTTGGGGGTGAGGGTGTCTCTCTGGAACTGAGAGGGTGGTGGGGAAAACGGGAGGAAAAAAATATATCGAAGAAGGAAGCGCGGCGCTTTCAGGCGGCTGAATTTTGCAAATTGCAATTAACGTGCATTAATCCTGGTGTCAGCCCGGAGGGATCCGGGGGCTGCGGGCAGGAGGGTGGCGAGCCAGCACGGGGGCTCGCAGCCCCGCCGGCAACTTGCTGCGCCCCCCTTTCCTTTTCTTTTCTTTTCTCTTTCCCAGCACCCCCTTTTCTCTCCTCTCCTCTCCTCTCCTCTCCTCTCCTCTCCTTCCCAGCGCCCCCCTTTCCTCCTCTCCTCTCCTCCTCTCTTTCCCAGCGCCCCCCTTTCCTCCTCTCCTCTCCTCCTCTCTTTCCCAGCGCCCCCCTTTCCTCCTCTGCTCTTCTCCTCTCTTTCCCAGCGCCCCCCTTTCCTCCTCTCCTCTCCTCTTCTCTCTTTCCCAGCGCCCCCCTTTCCTCCTCTCCTCTCTTCTTCTCCCCTCTTTCCCAGCGCCCCCCTTTCCTCCTCTCCTCTCCTCTTCTCCCCTCTTTCCCAGCGCCCCCCTTTCCTCCTCTCCTCTCCTCTTCTCCCCTCTTTCCCAGCGCCCCCCTTTCCTCCTCTCCTCTCCTCTTCTCCCCTCTTTCCCAGCGCCTCCCTTTCCTCCTCTCCTCTCCTCTTCTCCCCTCTTTCCCAGCGCCCCCCTTTCCTCCTCGCCTCTCCTCTTCTCCCCTCTTTCCCAGCGCCCCCCTTTCCTCCTCGCCTCTCGTCTTCTCCCCTCTTTCCCAGCGCCCCCCTTTCCTCCTCGCCTCTCGTCTTCTCCCCTCTTTCCCAGCGCCCCCCTTTCCTCCTCGCCTCTCGTCTTCTCCCCTCTTTCCCAGCGCCCCCCTTTCCTCCTCGCCTCTCGTCTTCTCCCCTCTTTCCCAGCGCCCCCCTTTCCTCCTCGCCTCTCGTCTTCTCCCCTCTTTCCCAGCGCCCCCCTTTCCTCCTCGCCTCTCGTCTTCTCCCCTCTTTCCCAGCGCCCCCCTTTCCTCCTCGCCTCTCGTCTTCTCCCCTCTTTCCCAGCGCCCCCCTTTCCTCCTCGCCTCTCGTCTTCTCCCCTCTTTCCCAGCGCCCCCCTTTCCTCCTCGCCTCTCGTCTTCTCCCCTCTTTCCCAGCGCCCCCCTTTCCTCCTCGCCTCTCCTCTCGTCTTCTCCCCTCTTTCCCAGCGCCCCCCTTTCCTCCTCGCCTCTTCTCCTCTCTTTCCCAGCGCCCCCCTTTCCTCCTCGCCTCTTCTCCTCTTTCCCAGCGCCCCCCTTTCCTCCTCGCCTCTTCTCCTCTCTTTCCCAGCGCCCCCCTTTCCTCCTCGCCTCTTCTCCTCTCTTTCCCAGCGCCCCCCTTTCCTCCTCGCCTCTCCTCTTCTCCTCTCTTTCCCAGCGCCCCCCTTTCCTCCGCGCCTCTCCTCTTCTCCTCTCTTTCCCAGCGCCCCCCTTTCCTCCTCGCCTCTCCTCTTCTGCTCTCTTTCCCAGCGCCCCCCTTTCCTCCTCTCCTCTCCTCTCCTCTCCTCTTCTCCTCTCTTTCCCAGCGCCCCCCTTTCCTCCGCTCCTCTCCTCTTCTCCTCTCTTTCCCAGCGCCCCCCTTTCCTCCTCTCTTTCCCAGCGCCCCGCTCCCCCCCATCATCTCCTGCTCCTTCGCCCCATATCCTCTGTCTCTTGCAGGTCTTAACTATCACTTAGGGCAAGTCAAGTGTTTGGGGTTTTAATTGGCTGCAAAATATTCCTGGCTGTTGGGATGATCTGGTATTGTTGTGTATGGTTGGGCTTCTCTCTCCTGCCGCTTCCCCCCCCCGCCCCCCCCAATCCCTTTCCTCTCTTCTCCCTCCCCCTCATCCCGGCTCCAGGAGTTTGTGTTTGCATTGCCAAAATGTTACTTTATCTGTCTCCGGAGATTGTTAGCAAATGGCTAGTGTTTGACATTTTGTAGAAAAGAGATGTTTAAATGGATAATAATCCCTTGGTTGTAATTCCCATTTTTGAGGTAATTGAACAAATTCTTCATCTCTTGTTGACTGTACATATTTTTCTGGTGTTAATAGGCTGGCAAAAAATATTGCTTGTCTAACTTATTACAAACAATATTTGCTGAGCAAATACTGCCTGCCTTGTCTGAGCTAAGTTAAGCAGAGCAGGAAATTTAATATTTTCAGAGGGGCGTTGACAAACTCAGACTTTGGCTTCTGATTTTTGTTTTGTTTGTGTACGAGGAAGAAGTGAGTTGTGGAGCAAAAGCATGGAACAAGTGGCTTGACGGATGTAGTAACTTGAATTCTCAGTAAATGTGAGCAATCTGGGTGACTTTGCCCACTCTCTTTGACACACAGTGCTAAAAATGTAGGCAAAGTTTTGGGTGCTGTCCCTACTTCAGATTTCCTGTTACTTCTGTGTGCATTAACCCAGGTTGCAGTGATGAAAGATTTTGTGGAGGCTGATGAGTGATCTTGGATTTGCCCTGGCATCTCTGACACCTTTGGATCAGACCTTGAGATCCCATTTTGGTTTTGGGCTTTTCTTCGCTCCAGGCCACCCCTCCTGCCAAGCGGGCCTCTGGGGTCTGGTGGTATTTTGGGGAGTTGTTCACTCATGGAACCAACTTCTCCAACTCTCTGATGTGGTCCCTGTGCTCCCATGGAGGTGTCAGTGTTGGCCTTGGCCATCTTCCGTGCTGTCAGGGCAGTGAAACCTTGTCCTGGGATGCATGGATGTCCATTCCGGAGGGACCCTGAGCAACACGAGGTGTGTGGGTACTGGAGGGGGAGGTAAGTGTGAGCTTGGTAGTGGCCATTCTTTGGCCTTTTGTGGCATCATTTGTGGGGTGTTGTCCTAACAGGAAAGGCAGCTACTTTGCCCCGACAGAATTCACAGTGGGAGAGCGATCCACTTTTGTGTGCCTCTAAAACCAGAGAACCTGTCTGTAGCTTCTTTTTTTTTTCTCTTGGCATGCTCTTAGTCAAATATGCAGCAGCAGGTAGGCCTAGTTAAACCCCTGAGCTTCTACTGAGCTGTCAGTGAAGAAAGTAAAATTCATCTTCCTGCAGAAATTTTCTATCGTGATGAGCACATTATCAGGAAATAGAATTCAAATGATAGTGCAGTACCTCCAGGGCTGACAGGGAAAACTCTGGGCTTTTCAAAAGTTGTACGCCTTTTATCAAATCAACGAAACTGTGACCTTGATAGTAGGGCGCTTGAGGATAGAAGGTGACCTTAAACTTCTGCCCCCCCAGAGTACATCTGTCTGTGGGAGCACTTCTGTTTTTTCTTTATGAAAAATAAAACTAATTATATACAAGTCTTTACAAAACCATCCCTTTTCAAACTCTTGCAAAGCACTTCAGTACCACCTGAAATTAATGGATTTCTCCTGTGTTTACCAGCACGCGAGAGAATGTGTGCAGCTCAGCATCTGGGATGGTAGTTGGCACCTCAAAGGGAACAGTGCCAGCAGAATTCCCCTGTTTCTTTCAGATGCTGAACTAGGAGGTATGTGGTATTTGAGGTTCTTGGAGAGCCCTACTGATTGTGTGCATTTTGTAAATCCCAGTAACACTAAAAAGGAGAAAATACCCTGCATGGTGTGTTTTTTTCCAGGCAGTGCTGCCTTTGACCATGGGTGTTGTCTGGCAGATTTGATGCAGCAGCAAGGGAAGGGGATTATTAAGGCAAAACTACTTTAAAGCAACATATGTCCATGTAAATGACTGGAATGGCAAGGTCATGGTGCACAGTGTGGAGCTGTGGGCTGCAACAGGTGGTTTTCTTCTGCTTTCAGGGAGATTTGCCTTTCAGTGTGTATTTAAGAGTACTTAAAATCTGCCGTGATTATATTTTGTAAATAAATAAGAATTGGAACTGTATATGTTCATGAGGGAGAAGAAAGAAGTAAGTATGCAGCCTAGAAACAGTACTGAATGAGAGAAGTCCGTTTCTTTTAATTTCTAACCCTAAAAGGAGCTTTTGTTGCGTATATGGTAGTTTGTTTCGATCCTTCCTTGTGTTCTTCAGGTTTGTTTGTCACTTGATGTTAACAGTGAGCAGTGATTACATTTATTAGGCTAGCTAACCTTTGGGCTTCCCCTGGAAATTAAATTTCTCAGTGGTTAGGCAGAACTTAATGGTAGAAACATTTGGGAGAGGTAAGGTGTTTTTTTGTTTGTTTTTCTTTTTGTCTCAAAATACTGAGAATTCCCCTTCCACATTGAAGAAAATTCTCACCCCGGTTTTCCTGTAAATAAAGGCTGCTATACATATATACGTATTCTTCCTTTGTGTTGACTTGGGGGTTGTGAGCAGTTAAGGTTAATACTGAGGCGTGGCTTTGTGAAATCTCTTTAGCTCTGTGATGTGAATTTTAAGCATTTTGGGTTTTGATTTAACTTACGTGGCAACGTTTGCTTTGGCAGTTGTCATTTGAAAATAGAGTGTTTTGTTTCTGTGATACTACTTGTGACTTAAGGATTCCCTATTCTACCATATTCCATGTAAAATCAGATTTGATTTTATATTTATATATCTTTTTTTAAAGTAAGGGGGAGGGAAGGCCCACAGACAAACCAGCAGCAGCCTCCTTCTGTGCATAAGAAGTTAAAACGTCCCCTTTTCCTTCCTTCCCCTGAACATTCTTGTCTAAATCCAGCTCCAACTCAGGTTATATGCAGCTGATGTGTGTGTAGTGGTGGGTTTTGGTTTTTTTTTTGAATATCTGGCCACTCAAGATGACTTTGGAGTTAACCTAGAAACTTAGTTTGCCCAGACCACCTTGAGGTGGTTGGTGAGATGAGGGGCTGCTGGAAAAATGTTGGATGATGGTGCTGCCCGGGAGATGGTTCCTGTGCTGGGGAGGGGGTCAAAAAAGCCAGTGGGATGCGAAATAGGGGATTTCTCTTTGCCTTCTGAAATGAATGGTATGTATGTGAGCATGTGTGTATATTCATTACGTTCAGACAAAGCTGCTAATTATTCTTGAAGGTGATTGGTGAATCAGAGCGAGAGAATCTAAATGAGTGAGTCGGTAGTTGAGGGCTCTCTCTGATCATAGCTGTTCCTTTCAAGTATGAAAAACAGCGCTAAAAGGGAACTTCATCAGAATGTTAATGAATGCGATCTTTGAGAGCAATTGTTCTCCCAAAGTAGTTGTAAAGACAAGGGGTTGTGTTTTCTTTTTGGCTGTTGTTTATAATTTTTACAGAATCCAGCAAAGCTTTGGAACGCTGTATGGAAATTTTAACTTTCCTGGGGTGTGTATGCATATGGGTTTTTTAGGGATGTTTAACCTGTTTATAGAATCTCATGGAGAACCCACTCACTGGCGTGGAGTGATGTATTGTACAAGGGTAGATCCCTGAGCTGGAACGAGGCAGACCTTGACTTTACGCAGGTTGTGTTGAAGTGGTGGTGCTGCCCTTACAAGCAGAGTCAGGGCCCAGCTGCACCTACTCACAGACCCCAAGGAGGTTAACGCTTTGCTCACTCTTCTGTTTATATCCAGAGCTAAGTCACAAACCCTTCTGCTCTTTGCACTTGAGTGTAGCAGAGTTTAGAAAGCCTCATGGTGATAGTAGACTTCTGGACAGAATCCATAAGTTCTTCAGCTGTTATCTTGATAAGGCTGTTTTCACATGTGTGTTGTACACTGTGCTGTTACTGTTGCTCTGATCTCTCATTGATAAGAAAACCCATGTATTTAGCTGCAGCTTCCTGTTCCAAAGGTTTTGAGCTAGCTCCACTGACCTAGCTATCTAACTTCTCATTTATCATCATATCTCTGTATATGTACTTTGCAGCTTAATTTTTCCATAGCTCCTCGTGTGTTTTCAAACAATTTTCTACATATTTAAGTATTTTAGCCCTTCTGCATAATTGTCAAGTGATGATGTATCAAGTTAATGTTTCTGATGGCCGGTTATTCCTTTGAAAAAGTGCTTTTAATCTCAGAAAAGCTAATGATTTTCTAGATAGTGGTCTAAAGGCTCTACTTGCTTTTTGGTTTTCCTGAAGGCTTATTAGTCTCCATTGATTTGTTCTCCTGGCTGTAGATTTTTTTGCATCTTGTCTGAAGTGCGTATTTTTGTTTTTGTTAAGGAATAAGAGGTGGTTAACACAGAGCTAAAACAGAAGGGTGAGCTTGGAAAGCCTGAGGTATCTGCTCTATGGAGCCAGGCACCAAAGGAAGCCGAGTTCCCTGCAAACCATGGTATGGAGTCAGGCGATAGTGAGGAAGGATCTTGCTCTTTTGTGGAATTCTTTACCTCGTCAGTAAAACCTGCTGAGATCAATGGGCATATTGTGCACAGGAGACCAAGCTGCACAGCAGCACTGAGTGGGTGCGTGGGGCATACAGCCCTAATCTGGGCGATGCCTGCAACTGAGGTCAGGACACCAGTAGTGATAGCACGTGGCTGCGATGGCATCGGAGAAAGGAAGCCACTTGCTTCACCCTCCTCCCTACCTGAGATCCCATTTTTAGCTCAGACTGCTCAACCTTGTCTGAGTTTTTGAAACACCTCTTAATGTATCACAATTTTCCGAAATAGTTTCCTGAGGTGTAACTGCTCAGCCTTTCTTCAGCAGTCTGAAACCTGGGGTAGAACTTGATGGAGCTTGCTGAAATGCCAAGTGGACCAGCCACCACAGAGAAATTCAGAATACTCTGTATTGCACAGATTTTTTTTTTGTTTTTATAAATGGTAAAGAGTAAAATTAGAGTAAAGGTTTGAAATACAATATGTATGATGTGCATCTTGGTATCAGCTGTGTGTGAACATCCAGATGTAAGTGAGAACAATTTCCAATTCACTGTTATTTAATACCTCCAGTTTATCATAGTAAAAGTATAACAGAGTTTTATGTGGGTGAAGTGGCGTTTGCTGTTTAAATATCTCCTGGCTCTGCTGTGTTCAGCACCCCAGGGGCTGCGATTGCTCTAGCCCTGCTCCCCACACAGAGAGTTGAAGTGCTATTTTACGGGCCCTGTTGCTTCTTCTTGAACAATAGTCTCCTTTCCAAAACTAGCAAGCTATTAAGAACACTGTTCAGATGCTGAAAGGAGAATCAGTCTTGATATCCTTAATCCAAAACGTTTAAAATGGAGGAGAGGGTTAAACAGTCTCTGAGCTGTCTAGGCAAAACAGGACCTGCGTTTAGTTGTCGGTCCAGTTCCTCTGGTGTAAGCAATTGTGAAAGCTGGGCAGGTACGAACTGCACCGGCTGCAGGGCTCTCCCACCCTGTGCCCAGCCAGGCCAGCAGATGTGTCGCACCCTAATGACAGTCAATTTTGGAAGCTTAATTACTGTGTACTGAGTGACTGGTCCAAAGTTCAGAAATACCTGGTGAGAAGGAGCATGAGGGCAGCTCGTGCATGATCCAGGATGAATGGAGAGTGTTTCTTTTGTAGCTCTGTTTTGCTTCAAGCCAAAAAGGGACTAAACTTGAACAAAAGTTGCATCTGCAAGGTCAGTGGTTGGCATGGATAAGGGGATTGAAGGGATCAAAATGATTTCCCTGTGCTACTGGCTGCAAAACATGAGCTTATGGCACCGTTCCTGTCTCTCTCTTTGTGCTCAGAGCAAAGCTTTTTTAATCTTGTCCTGGCTATGTATAGTTGTGCCACACAGACGTGGCAATTTGAAGTCAAATGTTCTATTTTAGGGACTGCTGGGTACTGTTAGCAGACCAGGGAGCTACACTTGGGTTCATCTCCTCTGGCCAAAGCCTGCCTTGCTCTCTTCTGAACTGGTTGTGATAGAGAGGCCTTCAGAAAATGTGTATATATATGGTACACTTGTGCCTGTAGTCTAGATGTGAAGTTTATAGTGTTTGCGGTTGGATATCATTGCATTATCCTCCTCTCCAACAGATGTTCTTTCTAGCTTCATAAAAATATGACTGTAATTGTTTGGTAGCGGGTTTTTTTCAATTTTAAATATAGTCTAATTTGCTCTGATGCTGGCATATCCCTGATCTAGCCTGTATTTAATGAGGAGTTGCTTCGGTTAGAAGAAAGTTGCAGCCCAAGTAGGGAACCAGATGATAATTTAGGGTTTCTGGCTATTCAAGTGGGCTGTGGTGTGCTGACAGACACCAAGGTCATTTCTTTAACACCCCCCTGTTGGTTACTGAGGCTGTAGTTTCTTTAGCAGCTCTTATTTTTACAGAAGAGCTAAAAACCCAAAGAATTTTAGGGGGAGAAGTGTTGAGCCTTACAATGACATCAAGTGCATCAGCTAATAAATGTGTTGATTTTTCGGTGACTCATAAATGTCTCTTGCACTGCTATCGAAGAGGACGTGCAGGCTCTTTACTCCACTTAGCCTGAGCACATAGTTGCACTCAGGGGGAGCGAGGCTCAAGATAGTATGAAGCTAAGAGATGTTTATGGAATCAGTCAAACTTGATATAAAATAATTATGCTGTTTTGATAGCTTGTTAATAACTTGCAGCCATTGGAAGAAATGGAATTACAGCATTCTTGGTCCTTGATGGAACCTTGGCATTTCTTTCAGATAGTAAAATTCAAGAAAAAATGTGAAAACCATGAAAATAGTTGGACGTGATGCCTGGGAAAAATGATGGTTTGCTTAAGTGAAAAAATGCTTCATTCTGGTTGAAGTTCATTGCAGTTCAGTTCTGCCCACTTCCTTGTATTCCTAGTGGAGAAGGAAGAGGGCTGATTCCCCCAAAATCTGTCGGAGAGAAGGTTTTGGGTGTCACTCAGTTCTTCTTATCTGTGAATGAAGTGGAAGGAAATCCTAGCGAGCATTAGACATGAGAGAGAAGTCTTGTCACCTGTAATGACTAAAATCCCCTGAAGTGTTGCCAGCGTGTACTTTAGGAATCATATAATTATATGATTATTGAAAGAGACATAAAAGACCTCATGGCAAAAACCTTAGAAAAGGGGAGGGAGGGAATCCATATGCAAATGAAGATACACAGAATTTGCTGTCTCTTTTTTTTTTCCCTAGTTATTTTTCAGTCCAAAGCTCAGTAATTGCTTTTATGGGGATTACTTAATAAAACTGGGGCATGCAAAGCAGGGAGAAATTGTTTATGCCTTGTTACAGGGCTGGCTTGCAATCCTACGGAGTTAGAGTAAAAATGGATTTTTAAAAGTAAAACTGCGAAGTGGGTCTCCTGCTAACAGGAAATAGCTATTTGTTGTAATACTATCCTACAATAAAAGTGTTTTGTGGTCTGGCGGTTAGCAGAGGGGTCCGGAAGTTGAGATAACAGGGTTTTCTTTCTTACTTTGCCACAAGTTTTCTCTCTGAGCTCCAGGCAAGTCCTTTCATTGCCACCTGCCTCACTTCACTTGCTGGTGCCATTGCTTGCATATCCGATGGGAGGCTGGATTTGCCACTTGGGGAAACTCCTGTCACCCCTCTGACTCAAGGGAACCATCTCCTGTCTTTCAAGCTGCGTATGTGTAACTTGAAATGCTGTCTGGCTTTGTGCAGGGAGGCAATGGGGAGCTTCAGGTGAAAGAGCTGCTCAGGAGCCCCAGTATTATTCCCTGTTTGCTGTGTGAAGGAGTGGGGATGTGCTTGTCTGTGCTCAGATGCTGCCAGGGATGGGTTTTTAAGGGTGTGAGCACAGCACACTATGGTATTACTCACAGCTGTGTGCTGGATGCTGTAATGGGGAGCAGGTATTGATGATTTCTGGCCTGGCTTGTTGCTTGTGTAGCTTGCAGCTCCCCTCTGCCCCACCCCAGGGTGGTATGTGCTGTGTGAGCATCTTTCACGTGAACATACTGCCTGGTGGACTGCCCTGAGAGCGTGCCATGCTCTGGGTACCACTCTGGTGTACAGTCAGCGTGAGACTTAGCCCAGCTTTAGTTCTGTCTCTCCTCTTAGAGTTAAAATAGGGGCCTTGACTTGGGGCTTCTTAAGTTCTCTCGGGCTTCATCAGTCCTTACTGATGCTCAGGATTTATAATCTTGCTTCTCATTGAAGCACTCCTTCACTGGCAAGCCCTCCTGATGCAGAATAGGCCCATATCTTAAGAGAGGCTTTGTTGCAAGATAGTTGAAAGCATCCTTCCTTTATATCTCCGACTCAACCAAAGAACTTGATGCATAAAGAAAAAAGAAGAAAAGCCCCTGCTATACTGCTATTAGTGTTGAGTTACTGAATGTTTTGCAAGATACCTCCAGGAAAAAAAAATTCCATTTATTCTGGTAGTCGAGTTTGAGGCTGAATAGTATGAAGTTGTGATATGAATTTGCTAATGTTATTTTTAGCTGAAAATGACAATGGTTTTCCAACCAGATGGATTCCATAACTTGACTGCTATCAGCCCATCCATCAAACTCTGCAGATGTCTGCATGTTCATTATAATGTGCACATGATAATGTTGGTGATTACATCAAACAAACTGATAACCCTAGTCAAGCCCCATTGGTGCATTCTGGCCAGCCTGCTGGTATGCGTTTAGGGGGTGAGGGGGAGGTTTCTGTCCGCAGGCTGACCCTGCAGGTATTGGGTGGGAGTTTGGAGTTAAGCTGCTTTCTCAGATGCTTTCCATTGCTGTGGAGAAGGCTGCATCTGTGGGGGTGACATATCATGTGTAGAGAGAACCATTTTGCAATGACTTAGATACAGGCGCTGATGCTTCCAATGCTGTTTGTATTGGGAAGAGGCTTAATGAAACAGAAATGAGAGCCTCTGGGCTGCACATGGGCTGTAAGTTGATTTCATGCAGCTCATGGCTTTTCTTCCACATTGTTGAATGACACTAAGTTGCATAGGGTACATAACTTAGAAATTAAAATTTTATCTGCATTCAAGCAAAATGCTCACAGGGCTTGATCAGAAAAAGGTTCCCATGCCGGTTGCAAAGTCCTCTATATGAGTTTTGCAAGAAAATATGGTCTTTTTAGCAGCTTTTGGACAGGAGGTTGTCTGGGGCCTAGTGTTACCATCAAACTCAGCTGCCCCAGTTGAAGCTTGTGTTTGGCAGGTGTAGGACATGCCACTTACAAAACAGAGGTTGTGAACTGCTGTAATGGGGCCCTGTGTAAACTAATGTAAGCTCCCAGGTGATGACCTCGGGTAAACAACTATAGGCAGTTTTTCTTGATAGGTTCCCAAGAATTCTTTCTGAAGTTGGTCTTTCTTTTCAAAAAAAAAACCAAACTGTTTACACAAGCTGTTTCCAGACAGAGCATCTTTGGTTTCTTAGCTTCAGCTGTGTTGTGTCCTGAGAAATACATTAGTGGGTTGGGAAGTCTCTGAGCGTATTGCTACTCCACCCAGGAGGAGCTCAGGGTTGTCATCGCTGGGCTTATGAAGTTCCTGGTTTCTAGGCATGTGTTGCTCTTGTACTGCAGCTTCAAGGCAAGCATGCTGCTGGGTTTTTAAGTTTTTAAAATTGTTTCTCTTGATTATTGAAATCTGTTGTGTTGCTGGGGCGCAGCAGGCCTGTGAGGCCTTCTAGGGAAGGGTGTTCAGGCTACCCTGTTGGACAGGAGGGAGGGGTTTGCTGGTTTCCTGGTTAAGATATATCAGTGGATTTTCTTCACCTCTGCCAAAATAAAGGCTGCAGACAGTCCAGGACCAGGAGTGTCATCGTCATGGGGTTACCAGGTTTCTGCCTGAAGGTCAGCTAGCTGTGACTGCTACTAAGTAGCTGTTTGCTGATGTGTTCCTGGTGTGGGTTCATACACCACGCCTGGTTCCGTGTCTTCAGTGTCACACTTGGCATAAAGAGATGTGGTCCAAACAGGGGCATGTTTTATAGTACTTATCTGCAACTTTGTTTGTAAGGTCGGTACAACCTGTAAGGATATTTAATTTGACCTCAAAAAGGACAGATTGTAAATTGCTGGTGTTTATATCTGTTTTAAGTACAATGTGCTATTCATGTAAAATCAGATTATGTGGTTCATTTAATGGTTCATGTATATTGCCAAAGAGATTGGTCCTTTCTTTTTAAGACTTCTATAGCAATTGGCAGATATTTACTTCCACCACTTAATGTGGTTGCTTGGAGATGAGAGGTTTGTGCACTGTACCAGCAGGACCAAGAGACAACCTGTTCGTGCACAGCAGTGCTGGGCAGTGAGCAAGTAACATTGAGTCCCAATGAAAAGGGTAAAGCCCTATGCCCGTCTTGGACTTCAGCCCGATAGAGTCAGGCTTTGAGGAAGTGTCAGATCTGGGCTGAAGGGAAACCATCCAGAGGCTGCTAGTGGGCTGTTCTGCCGTGGGGCCAGATGTCCCCATTGGCCCCGTCCTCTTGGGCTGAGTAGGCATCTGCTTCCCCAGCATGACCATCCTCTGCAGCAGCAATGCAGCCAGCACCTGGGGATGGTCTTGAAATGTGGTGAGACGCTGTAAAGCGGAGGATGCTTCAGCGTTAGGGCTCGTAAATGGGCAGCTTCTAGTAGTGTGCTTCCTGCAAGTAAATAAAGCTTACCTTCATTTGAGGTGTTTCTTGGTTTGATTTTTATAGAATTCTGATTTTCTGCTAATTACTGGTAGGTGAATTCTCACTGTTTGGGTGCACTTATCTGGGCAAAAAGGAGCAGGTACTGAGGAGGGTGAATAGATTTTTGTCTTGAGTGGCAGATGAATTCTTTTTTGTTCTTTTGCATCTCTCTCCTTTGGTGCATGTGTGTGTTAAAATCACCATTCCCTGTTTATAAATGTTTAGCAGATGAAGTCACTGGTGTTTTTCCTGGTATTAGTTTTGCGAGTTCAGAACATAAGCGAAATGTGATTTTTGATTCAGTCTCTGCTGAATCTGTAGGAATAATGAGTCTGCGCCTAAAGCGTAAACCCAGACACCAAACACATGCCAATAAGAATACAGACCTGGGGAAACAAAGTACAAAGGGTAGCTTATGTTACTGATTTTACTGGAGCATCCTTGTACGTGTTTTGGGGTTGGCAGGGGGTTAATCATGGTGTAAAACTGGCCTTTCTGATGGCAGGGAGTGCGGGGGTCTCCTTACGCCGTGGCGGAGGGATGCTTGAGGGATGCTCTGGGGAGAATGGCAGCTTGCGGCAGTGCAGTTTAACCAGCCAGTTTAACCTTTCTGGAAGGGAAAAATCATGGGGAAGGAAAATCAGCTGGCTTTATGTCTTCATGGCAGTCCAGCCTTTTGGAAAAGAGTAAATACTGGTGTCTTGCAACAGATTCCTGATGCTGGCGAAAAGAAGGTTGGTGAATCTACATCCCGTTGCTTTTGCTTCCCAGGCAGCTGTCAAGCTAGAAACATTTGAATGTCTCTTTCTGGGGCCTGCAGGTACCTTTTGAGGTCAGAATTGGCTTGCAGCTGAATTATAAGGTAAATACTTCACAGTGACATACAGATTTTATTTTTTTCCTCAGACTTTCCAGTTCTTCTAATAATACATTGTCAAGTTGTAAAGTTGAATGAACTCTAAATATCGTCTGTGTTTAGCAGTGTTAATCTTTGTTTTCAGGCTGAAAAAAGGAATAGTGTTGCATTCAGTTTAGACTATGGTCATCAAAATGGTTTGTTTCTATATTTAAATAAAAAAATCAGTTTGGTTAGTTAGTGTTACTCTTCTTAATGGTAAAAGTTCATCCTTTGCCCCCAGTCTCCTTATGTATATTTTCTAAACAGCATCTAAAAGTGTATATCTGACAGACCTAATTAGTGTTGCTATTTCAGTGTCTGGGCTTTTTTTTTGCTTTTCATAGGGCACCTGGGTATCAGCACTAAATGTGAAGAAAATTGAACCTGTACCGAAAGTGAAAGCATGTAACTTTAATTGGCACTAGGGGAAGAAAGAACTCTAAAACTTCAGACTGAATTACTTTTTGGTGTGGTGCTTGTCCTGTGTTCAGTGTGTGCTGTGGAGGGAGGGGGAGGAACGGTATTTAATTAGTGCTGAAGTAATACCTTCCTCATTTCACTTCATTATTTTAGAAAAATCTGCCTAGGCAAACATATCCTGACCAGAGCAGATATGTGTTTGGTCGATATTATTTTAAGTGTGATAAAGCATTGTTCACACCTTCTTGGAATGTAATAGAGGAATGAACGGGAAACTCAATCTCCTTAGCACCGTATGTCACTCAGACAGGCTGTGCCCTGATACAGGGATTTATTTCATGCTTGGTGGCCTAGACACGAAACCAATGTGTAGAAAAGGGAATTAATGTAAAATTGAAAGTGACAATTATGCAAACATTCCAGTTGAAGTAAATTCTTCTCTTTTTCCATGTGCTTGGCTTCAGAGCTAAGGAGCAGCCTGTTGGGGTTTTTGGTCTGTGTGTTTCTATCTGTCAGATCTCTGACTGCTTCTTGTTTCATTTTCTTTTTTTTTTTCTAAGTTTGACCTTATCTTCCCTTTTGTTCCATGGAGTCATTCAATCTTTGTACTGTGAGGTTTGTTTACCTTACCAGAGAAAACGTTAGCACCCTTCCATTTAGGAGTCCGGGGCTGCTGGCCTCAGCCCCTTGCTGCACAGCTCCATGTCCGTTGCTCCATACCAGGGTACCCAAACATGGTGACTGGCGGGGTCCGAAGACCTTCATTCAAATCATACTTTTGTTTAAAGGGAAGGGAAGCTGGCAAGAGAAGAAACAAGCTGTGAAAATAGCTCTCTGTTTAGACAACCCCCCCTTTTGCAAAGCTAAACAACTTGATCTTCCACACTGCTTGGTAATTCCCACGCTTGCAGAAACAGGGAACTGGGGCTCTGACCACTTTAATCTGACATAAGTACATGTTTTTACTGAAGGGGGTGGTCTTTGCTACCCTGACGCTTGTCTTGATTTACCTCCCTTGTGCCAGTGCCAGCATTTACGCTGCCACAAAAATTCAGTTCCCTCCCTGGTTCCCTGATCTGGCTTGCTGCACACCCGTGCAGTTGCACGTCTGGCACTGGGGAGTCAGGATGCTGGGGAGAGGGGATTGCCGAGCAGATGTGTATTGATCAAAGAAACCCTGCAAATATGGCCTGAGCCACACAGCTACATGTTCTTTCTGTCGTTTAGGTCATCTTCCAAGGTTGGGATCCACTGAAGTGGATGATGTGAAACAATGATTGTGATGAAATGACTCGAAGCTGGTTTCGGTTAAACTTGTGAAGTTGAGATGATGTGATCAGATATGGGGTGGGGGGAGTGACTGAGGATAGAAAGAATTACTTGGAAAGATAAAACCTCACTGGCAATTTAATTGCTCTGAAAACCCTGTTTCTACCTTGTTTTCACTGATTAGTTTCAATGTGACAGGGTGAAAGAAGAGACAAGCTTTTGTTTGTGCTTGGTGGGTGCTTGAAGTGGATGAGGTATCTTAACTCTATGACAGAAGGTTAAAAGTAGTTCAGTCTGTAAATGGCCTTTATAGCTCAGTTTACACACATGTTCTTTCTTTTTAGCCTTGTGTTCTTTCTTTCTAAACTATATCATATGGATGTGTTGTATGAAGGAGAAGCCTGTGTTCGATATTAAATCCAAAGAGCTGGGGAAGAAGCAGCTCTTTTCATCAGTGTCATTTTCACTGCTGTAATCCCATGGAGGGATTGAAGAAAGTGTTGGGAGGATAAGAACAGCGTTTGAGCTCAGCTGAATGCTTGCTTGGCTGCTGAAATTGTTTTAATGGAGGCTGGTTGTGTGAGGAGGGTGAGAAAATTGCATGTAAATTGTGCAAATTTCTAAATAAAAAGCATTTAATTGCGTTAAAAGAGGGGGAGGGACCCTCTTGTGTGCACGTTGGAGACTTCAGTGAGCATAAGTAACCTCTGTGACACAGTAGTCATTGACCTTGTCAAATCATGCCATTGAAGGTCATCTGTGGTGAAGTGGGTTGCCACAGGGGATTAGCACATCTGGGCAGAGGGTTTTTACATATGAGCATGCATGCCAAATCCCATCTGCAGCAGTGCATATGGATTCATCAGAAAACCCAAGGAAAGAGAAGATGTGAAAACACCTGTCAGAAATGCATGGGAGAAACCTCTGTGCAGCCAGGGGCTATCTTGACCCCAGTGGCAGGAGAAGGGACAGTTGGTTACATGCTGAACTTGAAATTTATCTATAAGAAAGTAGCGGCCTTCCCTTGGTAATCTTGTAAATAGGTAGTCTTGGGCATGGGGCTGCTGTCTTTTTTTCACTTCATTTCCCCTATAGTTTCACATGTGCAAATGTTGACATCCTGCCTACAGCTGTTGGTTTGCTATGAGCAGGTACAGCTTTGTGCAGGTGGGAGGCTGCTTTGCTTATGCACTTTTTAAGACCAAGCACTTGTATTTTGGGCTTGAAAACATGAATAGAGGATGATGTTTTGTTATAAATCTCAAAAGATAAGAAATGAGATGACAGTAGTGTATCAACTCCTGTGTAGGGCTTAACACTTGTCTAGATTAATGAAGATATTAGGCCCATTTCACAGGTGGAAATGTCTGAAGTATAGGGAAAGCAAATAATTACTAGCAACTGATCCTTTTGCTTGCCTAGAAGGGAGAACATTGAAGGCTTTGACTTCCCTGCTTTATTGAAGTTTTTAATGGAAAGCTTGCTGGCTTGGCATCCATGAAGTCTACTCAGCTGAATGTGAGGTTTTATACAGACCTGTTCTGCTTTGCCTCCTGTGTTATTCTAAAATTCTGCCTTAGTCGATTTAATTTCGTATCACATGAAGAAGGCATTAAAAGAAAATTGTTGGTACTTCCAGCAGGAAGATTGCTGGTGTCTTGGTAGGTAAAAGGGACCATAATGCTGAAAGTAGCTAGTCTTTGTGTTTGCCAGTAAGGGAAATCTCTCATCATTGGCTTCCGTTGCCTCCTGGAGAAATGACTAATGCTTTATTCCTGCCTTAGTTGAGAGGACCTGGAATGAAACTGGTTGTAGTTACTAGAAGACTAAATGGTGATGGGTTTCTGTAATTGTGCTAAAGTTTTGCTAGGCAGGAAAACGTGGGAGTTCTGCAAAGTTATGATTTTTAGAAAGTACTGCTAGAATAACATCAGCAGAATGATACTGCAGGTTGATTGCTGAAGGTACTCTGTAGGAGAGAGTCCCTGTCCTGATAGACAGTTGGGCTCACAAGTGGCATTGGTGACACACACAGTAGAGATGGCAGCCCAAGCTGGTGTTTTCAGCACTGGTGGCTTCTAAGGCTTTTTCAGAGGATACGGAGCTCTCTACAGAGACAGATTTGAGATGACTGGGAATGGGTGTGGTGTTCGTAGTCACCTTTAGAAGTTGTCCCTTGTCTGCAGGGCACAGGTCAAAGTCTGGACTTGAGTTGCAGGAGTGGTGAAGCTCTGGTTGGAACCTGGGTTCTCCTTCTGCATTACAATACTTACTGTGCAATATTGCATCCAAAATGTTACGTTGGTCTTGCAGAATTAAGTGACACAATTATGAAGTGGAGAAAGAAAACACTTATGTGGTGGCTGTGATAGATTAGTCATTTTGTACCTCCAAATAGCCAATTATGCCTCTGACTGGCTTTTATCTGACCAATTTGCATGTGCAGTCATGGTAACTGGTTTGCGGATTAGGTGCAGAATTTCACGTGGGTCTGATGTCGTGTTTAGGTCTCATACGTTTGCTGCTTCCTGGAAGCAAACTGCATGATGAGGGATTCTGTGTAGTTGATTACCATTTGCTGTTTTGTGTTTTTTTCACTCTCAAACCTTTTCACACTCAAAGGAAACAAGATGACTGACTTTTATTGTAGTCTTTTTTTTTCTTTTTATTTCTTTTTTTTTTTAATACCTGACAGGCAGATGTAAAGTGGTTCCAGCTCTGAAGAAGCTGCAACACAGATTTAATTTGTATTGGCATTCTCAGCTGTGTAGTTTGAGGACACGTTGTCTGAGGGCTGGGAACTCGCTGGAGCTGCAGTGTATTTCAGAGCAGATATGAAAGGGAAAAAAAGAGCTGGAGGAAAGAAGGAAAAATAAACTGAAGCAGCATGGAGTGACCAAGGGTGAAATCCTGCCTTGCTGAAGCCAGTGTCAAAACTGTCTTCACTGGAGCCAGATTTCTATATCTGCTCTCTGAGTTTGATCTTAACTCCACAAGTGTGCTGAAAATTAACAAAATGGTAATGGGTTTAATAGTGTACACCTAGAGAGCTAAGTGAAATCTTAATTTGAAGAATATTAATTATTCAGGTAGCTGAATTTTGGTAGTAGGTTAAATGTAAGCTCCATTTCTGTTGGGGATTTGGGTCAATTTAACATGCTGTGGACTTTGTAGAATCTCTGATACAAGCAGTCTTTGAAATGGAGAAGTGGTCTAAAATATTTGCTAACAAGCAGCTAGCTTTTAAAAGCTTCATTTGCTTCAAATAAGCAAGTTTTTTTTAAAAGCAATCAAACAAAAAACCAGTTTGCAAGTGCAAGAATAACAAGATGCTTTTGAAAAAGCCATTTTTTTTTCCCATGGGCTCTGGCATCTCAGCTGTAGTTACCTTGGTCTCCAGTGCTGCTGAAGACAAATTAGGCTAATAAAACAGTATCTCGCAACATCATAGCAAATAAATTAGCTAATCTGTATGCAAGTTTCTTGCTATGCCAATTTTAAACTGCTTAAACGTTTCCTCTTTCAGTGAGAGGTGGAGGTTTTTGTAAATGTAACCTTTTCAAGGGTCTGTGGAACAATGTCTTGTCAGGCATCCAGCAGTGGAAAAAAGATTGTCGGTTGAGAACTATTTTAAGGAAATTCTATATTTATTTTCTCATAAGTGACAACTTGATCTTAAATGGATAATAAATTTGTAGGTTAGAAGCTGGGTTCCAGGGAGGCAGTTGTATCCAGCTGCCTTCCTGTGGCTTTACCCAGCTTCATTGGTAGCTGAAGGAGTTTCTTGTTTTGCAACATGTACTAGTCCTATCCTAGCTATACTAAAGTGTATGTGCATGCACATGCATGCCTGAACACCTGTTTTTTCTCTTGTATACACTTAAAATAGTCTTGGATTTCTGTGAACTCCTGTTTGTTTCTTTGGGACTGACTTCTGATGGCACCATAGATTTTTTGAACAGAGCAGCACCTGTGAAATCTGAAATCTCCTGGTTTTATATCAAACCTACTGTTCAAATAATTACAGGTGCACGAGCACCTCATTTAAGTTCTCTGAGCTCTTTAAACTTGTGAGGCTTTTCATGTTCTCCTTATTGAACGTAAGTGTGGAAGTTCTGTTAAAACTGGGTCTCAAATTTAATTTTTGCAGATATTTTCTCTTCAGTAGCTGCTCAAGAGCCCTTCCGAAGTGCTTATAGCACAGCGTGGGGGGCCTGGAAAAATCAGAGTTGAAAAGTGGGACATGTCACTTCCCCCCACCCTGTCTAGATAAGTTATTTAATCTCTGTCCTTCTGTTTCTTCTGTAAAACAAGGATAACTTATCTCACGGTACTTCTACTGCTTAGTAGTTGTAAACCCTGCATGCAGGATCTTTTTGATAGGAAGTACATTAAGATTAAAGTACAGGGTGTTTTGTTCTGAAGAGTTTGAGGATGAAATTTATAGGCAACCGTAAGCTGTGTGTTTGTTTATGATAAAATTGGGAGATGAAGTATAAAGGAACAGACACTGGTACTGGCCGTGTAACTTGCAGCTTTACATTACAAACAGGCTCTTGTTTGTGGTGATAAAGGCACGAAATCCAGTGTATTCTACAGCTACAAATAGCTACATGGGGTAGAGCTTTTCACTTCATAAACAGGAGGTTTTTCTCATTCTCCAATCAATCTCTCTGCTGTTCTGTTAAAAGATCTTTTCTCCACCTGGTTAATAACTGAATTTTTGCTACTGTAACACTAAAAATCATCTTTTGCTGATGAACACCTGGCTGTTGCTGCTCTCCTCCCCCAGCTTTTTCTGTATTCTCCAGATTTAGTTTGTGAAATTCCTTCCCCCCACCCCCCAGTCCCTTGGCTTAATCAGTTGGGAAGTGCAGAGTGCAGCACAGCAAGGCAGTAGGTTGCTCTCGATGAGCATGTTTTCCCCAGTAGCTGTTCCCTGCCTCTCCCCGATTCTGTAAAATTCCTGTGGACTCATCCTTTCTCCCAGGCATACGCAGCTCTGGCATCGCTCGCTGGCGTAGCCAGGATTGCTGAAGCATGCAAGAGTGCCTGGCAGAGCTGCCTGGAGCAGGTTCCTTCCCGTCCACGCTGCCCTTGGGATTTCTGCGTCTTGTCTTCCCGAGCTCTGCCAAGTGCAGGAGCCCTGCTCTGCATGCACAGGGGTTTGCTTGCCCCAGTTCTTCTGGATAGTGTGTGAATACTGGGTGGGGATTGAGGTTTGTGTGGATGCTGAAGAGTTATGGAGGGAGAAATTGGCTTGGTGGCCCTTGAGAATTATGCTATAACCGATAGCTGCAGTTGTCTCTCTCCTTCTCTCTAATGGATCCACTGTCTAAAGCTTTTTCAGTGACAAGATTCAGAATTGATTTTTAATCTTCTATGAGGGGAAAGATGAAAAACTGAAGGACAGTTTCTCCTCCAGATGGTACACTTGGATATTTCGGCGAGTTGTTCTTCATTCCCAGCCCCTTCCTCAGACACAGCTCATCATCTTCTTGTGCCATGAATCATTCCCTTGTTGTTTGGGGCCAGAAAATCTCAAAGGTTTTTCGTACCTGCCTTAGGGGACTTGTTAATAATACTGGGCTGCTGGGGATAGATCTCCTGGAAAGATTTTTCAGTGGTGGATTGAAATTACGAATAAAATAAGAAATCAGAAAGCCAAAAACGCTCAACCCCACCCAAATTGCGTAATGCATATAACCAAGATTTTGAGCAGTTTGTTTCCCTAGAATTCAAACTGGTGCACTGGTTAGCCCATGATGTGGGTTAAAGAGATGTACGTAAGAGAAATTGTGCTAGTACAAGCCATAGATCTTGAGAAACAAGAGCAAATTATAGTTTAGGCATCTGTGTGAAAGGCTGCTTTGAAAAGAGTACAGAGCTCTACTGGTGTCAAAGCTGAAATAACCAGGATGGTTATGCATGGAGGTACTATAATAATTGCTGCCAGAGTTGGTCTGCATCCCTCATGAGTCCTTGTATTAAAAAGTAATAAACCACTTACATGTCTAGCATGATATTAACATGTTTGTGTAAATGAATGTGAGTCTGGGCTAGGGCACGGTCTCTAGAACCTGCTAGACCTCTGGATTGCTGCCTAAAGAGGGAATCTTGCAATGGCAGAAGAGCTTTGGGCTGGGATTCCTTTGGGACACTGTTTCTATTATTTTGCTGATACCTTTTTAATAAAGCCCAACAAAGAGCAGAGTGCCTAGCTATAGAGAAGTAGGCTGTGGTGGCTGGTCTGTGGTCAGTGTGGGGAGTATAAATGCACTACGTTGTTACTGGTCATTTTGTTCATCCTCTGCGTGTTGTCGCATTCTCAGCCTCTGTTTTGCATGTACATCATAGATGGGGAAATGGCAGGGAGAGTTGCACAAAGCTGCCTTTCTTGCCATTTCTGCTTAAATCTCACGTGACAGTTGGGCAGAAGCTGTTTTCACTGTTTAAAGTGAGGGGGAGGTGAAATGGGTGATGGATTTTTAAAGAAAACTATATATATTCTTTTCTGCATACAGACGGCTTGTGTTTGTGGTGGTGTGGGGAAGGAAGCACCTCATTATACTGTCTATATCGGATCTATAGTGGAGAGAGCTCGATTTCCTCTGAGTACAGGTTTCTCCTCCTTGTCAAATGAGTTTGGATGCCCCTGTGAGCCTCTTCTGACCAAGGAGATTGATTCTGCCTTTCCTTCCTGACTGACAACTGCAGGGGGAGCGGGCTGCAGTGGGAGTGCGGGGAGTGTTTTGCCTTTTTCCTTCTTTCTTTCTTTTTTATTTCGTATTTCTCTTTCTCCTTCCTTTTAGCAGGACTCCTTTTAGAGGAGTTTCTAAATCACATTAATTGCTTGTGACACCACTCTGGGCTCTCTCCAGTACTGACCAGCCAGGGCCAGTCACCAACTCTCTGGCGTGGGCAAACAGATTGGGGCCTGCGTTGCAGCGTGAGCCATTTGCTCATGAGAACTGGGAAAAATACCATTTAACAGTGCCTGGGATTTCCTGACTTGAATGCCAGGGCGGCAGGGCTGGGGCTGGCTGGGCAGAGCCATGCCATGGTGGCAGGTCAGTATCGCCGTCGAGCCATGCCCTGGCGTGGGCTCTGCAGCTGCTTGGTGCAGATTAGCAAACTGCAGGAAATGGCAGGGCCGTGCTTCCTCCTCCATCTGCTGCTGCCTCCCCTTTGCCCTCTGCGTGCTGGGCTGCCGGAGGGCTTTGGAGGTGGGATGGGTGTGCTGGGGCATGTGTGGACCCACCGCAGCCAAAATGAAAGGGCAGTGAGCTGAATTATAGTAAACATTGAAAGAACAGAGACTTAGCCATGCTTGTCTGCCCCGCCATCGCCTCCTTCACCCTGAGGCTGGTGGCTTGCAGGAGGAGGGCTGGCTCACATCTGCTTCCTGTCGGGCATCGCTCCTGCTGCCAGCGAGTGGGATGGAAATGAAGGAATCTGAATCAAACACTCAGGCCGCCGGCTAAAAGCAGACGTGGAGCTGATCCCTGTGTGCTCAAGCTCCGAGGAAGCTTCTGGCCAGCCTGCACAGTGCCTGCCATACGCTCAGCCAGAGCCCTGTTAGGTGCAGTGACGAAAGGGCTGCTCACCCAGTGGTCCTCCAGCCACTATTCCTCAGGCTGGACTGTAGACAGCAGGTCTGTCTTCAACTCTTCAGCATGTTGCTTAATGCTGGATTTAAGTCAGTTAGCTTAATTGTGCCCTGATTTCCTGGTGTTGCGGCCACAAAGGAGTTCGTGAGTTAGGGATCGAGGGCAGCTGGGCACAGCGAGGGTGAGCTGGGTGCATGGCTCTCCTGCTGGGCTTGGGTGGCTGTGGGGACGCAGACGTGCTCTCCTCTTGCTGTTACAGTGGCTGTGAAGGAATCAAAGCTCAGGTTTGAGGTTGTGTTTTGAAGTCATGCACTCTCCAGAGCAGCAGTTAGGGCCGGGATACAGGAGCAGTTGACACCAGTGTTTCACATCAGGTTGCCTTCAGTGTGATAGTCCTAGAGCTGTACAGGCTCTGACTGTAAATAATGTAAAAAAAAACCAGAACAAAACCAGTTTGCTTCCTTGTTGGTTTAGATCTCTGTATCCACGGACTTTGGGCAAGTTCAGGTCTAAAATTGAGGTGTTAGTCTGTTGCAGAATCCTACTTTCTCTTTTGTTTCTGGCCTGTCTTATGTGTTGCCACCCTTGCTCAGCTCTTTGTGGGCTGCTGAACTTGTTCCACCACTTCGCTCACTCCGAAGGGTGTGGAGATGCACGGCTGGGCTGCGGCTCACTTAACGGGCTTTGGCTGAGCAGCGAGCCTGGCTTTGTGCGAAGGTTGCGAGCGGGTAACGTTACACCAGGCTGGCATTTGTGTCTGCTGGGTTCCACAGTACTGCTGGCTGTGGGGAACAGGCGGGAGAATGAGTACCATTGTTTGCCAGGGATAATGTCTGCACAGTGTGAAAGTCAGCTGGAGACTTGACACAACAGAATTGCAGTGTGCACACGCACGCGGTTCATGCAGCCCTCGGAACAGCCAGTGCTTCTGTCTGCCCGCGTGTCTTCTGGTGTGGTCCCCTTCCTTCTGGGAGGGGGTCAGGCAGGCTGCCACACTCCAGCACATGCAGGTTTGTCCAGCGGAGTCGGCATGTCTGACTATGCAGGATCTAATGCGATATTTAATGGGAAGGCTGGATGGATGGTCAATTTTGATTTGGTTTATTTTAAATAATTTTATGCCTGTGTAGAGAAAAAAGCTGAGGAGGAGAAGGAACAAAAGGTCATCTTGCATGCACACCAAAAAAAGCATGGCAAAAATACATTGAAATTGCACCGATTGTCTTTTCCACTATGGCTTTATTGGACTGGAGAAGAAATCGGAACCTGAGGAAGGTATATTGGAGAGCTGACCTTGTAAAGTTCAAGGAAAAAATAATTTGTCCAGAAGCTTACAATTACTTGTTAGAAGTTGTCACCTTCCTACCCCTCTCTTCATATCTTTCTCCTATTGTTTTTTGGGTTTTTTTGCATGAATCTTGTTGTGTAGATTTTTAATTTTTTTTACTGGCTTATTTGCTGGCCGTAGGTATGTGGCACTTTCTTGTCTATTCTCTCTGTCCCACTCTGTCTGGTCATTTCAAGCCTTTGGCAGGAATGAACATTGAGTAGTAGAGACACAAGGACTTGTGAGGGAAGGCAGAAAGCAAAATGTTGTTGGCTGTTTTGAAAAATGGGTGATCTTTCCCCCGAAGGACTGAGCTCTCAAACCTGAATCTGGCAATTCCCCTAAACTGGACTCAGCTTTCTCTGGGAACTATAAAACTAGCAAATTTTCAAAACCTTTTGCTAATGGCTTACTGAGTGAAGATCAATAGAGATGCTGAGAGGAGCCAGGCCTGGAGAAAAAACACATAATGCAAGCTGCCTGATTAATTTGCTCTGGAGAATAAAAGCCTTCAGAGATGAGAACAGGGTATAAAATAAGCAGTTATAGACTTCCTATCCACTGAGTAGAAAATGTTAACTTCTTCAGGCTGGTAAAACTTTTCCAGCATTAGTTTTGTAATGACATAGTATATTTAGTGTAAGAGGGAATAGTCAGTATAGAGAAGACCCTTGCCTATTCCTCTGCCACCCAAAGTCATCTTCTAATCTGTGTGTCAGGGAAATGCTGGAAAGGAGATGTGTTGGTTTCAAAACTGACTTATGTATCTGCTTCTAATCCTTTGTGATTCTTATTGTCAGTGCAGGAGTTCAATTAGTCCTGACCATAAACAACAATAAGAAGCTGTTTACTTCCCTTTTGGCAGTTTCTGTCTGTATTTAAAAATACTATTTCTTCTGGAGAAGAAGAGAGTCATGTCTGTTCTGTGAGTAACGTTTAACCATCTTTGTTGGGCAACCACATCTGCGATGGAGCATGTCATGGGTGAATGGCTGGGTTGTGAAGTTGAAGATTTGAGTGCTTGCTTTTCAGATGCTCCTAATTCAGAGGACTGCACCCTTCCTAAGCCAAGCGACTTCCTTGCCTGTGGCATTATTTCAGTGTTGTTGGGTTTTCTTATTGATGGCTCAGGTTAGAGAAAATTCAGCTTTCCAAAAGAAAAGAGTTTAACAGAGGCTGTTTTCTTGCACGCTTTTCTCTTGCTGTGATGCCCATGCTCAGATCATTGCTGGCGAAGAAGGGAAATCAGGAATTTTTTGCAGATTTTGGCCAAGACACTAGTCTTAATGTCTTATTTCTGCTTAAGAAGGCTTCTTAATCACAGATGTCCAGAACTCCCTATTTATGTCCTGATAGTACTTCTCCAGCAGCAAAGGTGCATGGTGGGGGTTGAGTAGATCCTGGTGTGATTACTCAGGCTTCCTGCAGAATTGTCTTTCCAGGGAGAAGAAAAATGTTATCCTAAAATCTTGTTTTCATGTTTGTTCTCAAGCTACTTAACATGCATGGTTTATTTTTAGAGAAAACAATGTCAGCCAGATTTGTGCTAATTGTTGGCAACAGCATGTTAGCCCCTCAAAAGCTGACAGGGAGACAATGTTTGGTGATTGCAGCCATGCAAAGCTAAAAATGACTTTAATTAAACAATCACGAAGTATGCTTTGCAATGTAGGAGTTGAACAGTGGGGTTTTTGGTTTGGAGTTTTATTTATGTAGTTTTTCTCACTCAGCTGATTGCAGGTGTTGTGTGACAAATTGGATCTCATTGTGTTCTGCTTTTAATTATTATGCCTGAATATATGAAAAAACCCAAAAGCTATCATCTCTGAATTGGCGACAAGTTCCTCTACTCGTCCCCCTCCTCCTTTGCTAGCATTGTAGTTACTCTGTTCTTTAATTGTTTTTATTTATGTTTTTTGTTTGTTTTTTAATTTTCTGTAGTAAGGGCTTTGGCATTTCTTTGGTTGTATTTTCAGAGGTTTGAAGACCTCAGCTCACTGCATAGTGCTGAGACTCAGCTGAGTGACAAACTAATTTTTCTTGCATTGTGCAGAGCAGGTTGGGTCACAGCTTTCCTGTGGATCAGATTGTGGGATGCAGCACGAATTGGTCCCTCACCTTGCACATATGCTGTCCTTCCTCTGTTGGGTCTGTGGGAGCCATACAGATACGTGGCCTCCAGCTGCAGGGGATTCAGTGAGTCCTAAGAGTGCTCTTAGTTTTTCCTTTTGTTGTAGGAAGGAGAAAGCAAACCCTATCATTTGGACTTCTCATTTGCTCATGGTAGAACCTTCAGGAATGCTGTGGTTGGTGCTCACCCTTTTTATGTGTCACAAGCACCCTGGTGAGGTGCGTGGGTCAGTTCTGAAAGCAACCAGTATGAGTTTCTTCCACAAAACAGAGTGAGATGACCAGCTAGCTGCTGAAATCATTAGGATGCTTTGAAGATGCCACACGGTCTCGTAGCAGTATGAGTGGTAACTGTGCTGCAAACTAGCAAACCCGTAATTCAACCTCTCTCCAGGCTGTGCTTGTAATGGCCTGAAGCTCCACTTCTTTTCGAGATAGGAATCAGCCCTTCTATCTTTTGCTGTAACTGTAAAGATCTGTAAAGATGCTAGTGTTGTGTCAGACATGCTGCAAAGAGAAAAGGCTTCTGCCTGCTGCCAGCCTGCCCCTGGCTCTGAGTGCCACCAGCTATTTGCTCTCTTTGTCTAGAATTGAACAGCACAGTGCATTTTTTGCTCCCAAAGTGTTTAATTTCCAATATTTGCCCTGCTGGCAAAGGACTACAAAGGCGATCAAACCCTTTAAGATGGGGAAACAAGAACAGAAAGGAGAAATGATAGATGAAGCTGGAAGGCTATTTCTGGCTGCTGTATCTATTGGCTGTATTGTTTCACTTTTGGACAAGTCGCCTGTAATTTCACTGCAGCATCACCCAGCTTTGACTTCCCTGTCGTGGTTTGTGGTCGTGGCTTTTCAGATGCCATATGCAGTACAAGTCTCTTGTTCTGCTGATTTTCTCTGTTCTTTTTACCATTGAGGTGGCTGCTCAAGTATATAGACTGAGTATAAAGTATACCTCCTGTATTGAAATTGAGTTGTAGCCCTTCAGAAAAAGATACTTAGTGAGCATTGAATGGCTGGATGTTTTGGCAAAGAAGGGAGGGTAAAACTGCTGTGGGATCCCTGGCCTTAGCAAAGGGCTGGAGTGTGTGTGATTGGTGGAGAAAATCAAAGCATCTTGTCCTTTTGGGTCTGCAGAGACAGAAGCAGTGTGGCTTTGGTTACCCTCACTTAAAGTGTTTAAGGTGATGTTAACGCTCCTGGCTGAACATCAGTTCGAAGTAGCTCTGAAAGGGTAAATCTGTGTAGAGAGCAGGGCTCTGTGGCAGTGATACATGTAAAACTGTCTTGCAAAACGTAAAGGAGAGTAAACTGGTATTACCAAAGGCCGACAGAGTGGGGAATAGTCATGGTATTGTGGATAATTGTGTCTGGCTGGTTTTGTGTATGTACAGTGGATTTATTTGGTCATCCTTTTGAAATTTGTTTTCTGTGTCTCTGCTTCTTTCCTCCAACCAAAAGATTTTCAGTGCTGCACCATTTTTTTGTGTTTTAACCTCACGTGTGACCCGATGAGCATCTTAGATATTGTTTCCCTGGCTCACAAGGAGTGTGGAGAAAGCTCTGCTGAGCAGTGGGATGGTGCGGAGGAGCTGCTGGGTGTTCTGCACTGTCTCTGTCTCCGGGACATTCCGAACCCCCTGAGAGCCTGGCTTGGCCTTTGGAGGAAGAGGAGCATTTGCTGACTGAGGACACACAAATAGTTGCTGTGCAGCTGGTGGAATTACTGACTAATTTGGAAGTGTACTTAGGCACCATGTGGTTTATTGTCAAGTTTCATTATAGTTTCACAAAATCTCACTAAGGAAGTTTGGAAAGGGAAAAAAACTCCACAATCAGGAGTGATAAATGTTCTCTAAAGTAATATTATTAAATTTATTTTTAATTTTTTAAAAAGCCTGTACATGTTTGTAGAAGTTGATGCTTCTGACTCCAGGGAGGTTCTTGTTAACAGCCCTGCGGTCCTGTTGGTGGCAATTGCAGTAAAGGAATTTTAATAAATATGAAATTATGATTCTGTTGCAATTCTATTACCCTATTGAAATACAACTGTGATTTGGCCTGAAACACACCTTTTTTTTTTGCTTTTGTTCTATAGAATAATAGGGCTTATTGGGCTGCTTTTTTTTCTTTTTCTTGAGAAATCAATTATGTATTTTATGTGATGCTAGAGTAAACAGGGCATTCCAGCACAGAGTAGAGAGCACAGCAGCTTAACTCTGATTCCAGTGTTGCATCTTGTCTACCTTAAATCTCTAGCCATTTTAAAACCACTTAGAATTAATTATCTCTGCTTTAAACCTCCCCTTCTCTGGCTCCTGCCTACAGTAGTCAACCACAGAAAAGAGGACTTGAATATAAATAAATGGTGTTGCATTGTATTCTCTGGTTTGAAGACATCTTTTTTTTCAGTTCATTTATAGCCTTTCAAGTGGAATTGCCTATTGAAATGTGACTATTGGTGTTGAATCAAGTGGCAGGACTCCACGAAGCTTCAGAGTGCTGTGCAGTGACAGTGCAGAGGAAATTAGGTGTTTCAAAGAATGGAACAAATTAGAAGGCAGAGAGCGCTTCTTACGGCATATTAAAATAGCACAGTTTTAAAGGGCCTTTGAACTTATTTTGTAGTGGCTGAGTCAGAAACACGCTGTTTAGTTTGACAAAACTACTGTTTCCTCTTTTGTTTGCTTGTATTGCTGGGTCAAGGGGAAGCAAGAAAGGAGATTTTTATATAGGCAAGCTGGCCTAAATGCTTAAGTCAATTGGGTTTGTTAGGATTTCCTAAATATTGTTTAGCACTGTTACCATTGGTGAGAGGGGCTTGCTTGTAGCTGGGGGAGCTGGATATGCTGGCTCCTCGTGCGGTGGATTGTGTAATAAATAAAAAGCCAACACCCCAAAACCCCACGAGTGCCTGATGAAGATGGGCAGCGTGAATATTTTGGCCCACATTAAAATTAGCTGGCACCAGCTTGTTTGTAAATAATGATTCCCCAGCATCGAAGGGAGAGTAACGGTGCAAATGGCCAGCGTAATGCATACAGCAGGATGTTGCTGTGTACCTGTTTTAACCCCTCTTACCCTCCTTCCATCTTTCCATTTCAATGCCAGGCAGCCTGCTGTGGTGATCTTTGATCAAACAGCTTTATCCTTTACCATGAGAAACTGCTGCAATTTTAGTAATGTAGAGGGTGGAAACAAACTAAGAAACTACTTGGTTGGAGGAGATGTAGCCTATCCCAATTAGCCAGAAGAGGCAAGAAGGAAAACATTGTGAGCAAACCCGAGCAAACCCAAGCAAGCAGCCAGGAGAGCCGGCACTGTTTATTTTTAGCAGAAGCTGCTGAATGGAAGCTGCTTGTAGTTACTGCTGCTGGTGGCATGACACAGCCACAGGGTCAGACTACAGCTCAGATCCAGTGACCAGTCAGTGGTTTTCCTCTTTCTCTCTTCTCGTTTCTACCGTTTCTCCTCCTTTTGCGTAGAGCTTTGGAGGGTTTTGTTTTCCTCCCTGGCCCTGGGTGCTCTAGGAGGGTGTTGCTGGGGTGGTGAAATCCTTTCCAGCAAACCTAGCAGCTTAGTAGCTATTGCAAGTTGGAGAGGGGTCCGGGTGTGCCCGTTGTACTGATCGGGACACAGAGCTTTATGGTGTTGGATGGCCACTGAGATCCAGTGTCTGTACAGAGATTCATCCGGGCAGGTATGAAATCAGCACGTGTACGGTGCATTAAGTAGATCATGTCTTGTAATGCTTGAGTTTGATCAAACCGAAGTGTAGAAATGAAGGCTTTTGATATGGATGAAATACCCTGTTGAAAGAGAAATAGAGGAATTCCTTTGAAAATAATTGGGAAATCTTCTGGAAGATAAAAAAAATGCATTCACAGGTGGGTGGAAAAAAAGCCCTTTCCTTTCCCTAAGTGTGTCCTCCACTGCTGGTGTCTCTCAGCCCCTTGTTGTCTGTGACAGCTGGGTGGTTGCTGCTTTCCGTGGGGCAAAATTAAACCAGGGAAGGTGAGAGACCTTTCATAGCATGGCAGAGCTGGTGAGAGGGATCTGGGAAGGGAAGGCACGTGTGGCTGTCAGGGTGTGCAGTGGGGCCAGGGGAGCTTGTGAGGTCTTAGCATCACGGTGTGCTGCTGTCATGCCAGAAGGACTCGGCCGCCAGGATAAGGGCTCTAAGGTTGCCACAGGATTCAGCAATTTCAAAGTTGCAGTTTGATTGCTCCCCTCTGGAATCTGAAAAGGAGATAAAAGTTGAATTAAAAAAACCCAAACCAAACAACAAAACCCAAACATGAGCCCCTGCAAACCCAAGCAAACAAAAAACCCCTATCCACCCACAAACAACAACAAAAAAACCCAAACCATTTTAAAACAATTTTCCTTATGGTCTCCCTCACTCCAGTTCTTTTCTTTCAAGGAGGAAAAACCCAAAGCATGATTTATGTATGTTTGTAGATTACAAGAGACTTGCTCCTCTCAAACCAGAATATGGAGCAGAAGTATAAATATAATTTTGCAAGGTAAATGCATTCCCTTAGTATTCCAGGGCAACCACTTTAAATACTTGTATTCCCCATTTTGCAGTTCTTGGATTGAAGCAGCAGAGAAAAATCCCCCACCAGCTTCCACTGAAATGTGAGCAGAGATCCATTATCTAGCCCACAGTCTAGTGTTTTTATTAATACCTTTTCTACAGTGTTACAGTTCATTAACACTAACTTGGGAAGTTTTAAATTCAGACAACAAATACTTGCTAATTAGAGTTAATGGTTAGCTTGTTGCAGCTGTAATCTTCTGGTTTGCTTTAATGGCTTTAAAAAAAGCCACAGATCTTAAGTCTCTTTTCTGTGTGGCAGAACTATTGGAAAATTGGTCATCTCCTGGCAGGGAATGTCTGTGTTATTTTTCTTTCTCCTCCATACAAATCAATGATTATAACTAGTTTTCACCTTACAGTTCCCTTTTTGGCAACTGTGTAAGAGTTCAGCTATGAAATACAGCATTTACATTTCTGTATGAAAGTGCAAAATTGAGATGCATTGGCTGTAGTGCTGGAGAGCCTGCTGCATTTTTCATATTCCCATTTAGTGAGAAGCAAAGATTAGCTGCAGCTCAGTCATCCTGCAACATTTCTGGAAGTAACTGAAAATCCATCTAATTGTTAAGCCAAAAACTAATAAAAAGCACATATGTGCAACTCTCACAAAGGAAAGCAGCTAAAGATTGGATGGGTATTGTAATCTTATCTCAGTGGGGGAAAATTAAGGATTTATTTGGCTTGAGTTATTCTCTTTGTCTGCGTAGCTGTGTCTGATGAGAATTGATAATGACCATCTTCACAAAACTGGTGCTTGAATTCTCTCCTTTTTCTCCTTGGCGCTCACTTGCGTTGCTGGGCTGGGCTTTCAGGAGCTGATATGGGTGAACTCCCTTAGCCCGGCTGGCTGACAAAATGCTGGGATGTGGCACTGACGCTGTAATCTGAGACCTGCTCTTGGGTTTCAGCCACCTGAAGGCAGCTGGGATTTTTGAGGGGGTGGCGGTGTGCTCACCCCACACGGCGCAGCCAGTAGCCCTCCGTGTATCCTTCTCTGCCTGCTGGCTCGCACCAGAGCCCAGCTTTTCTTGCCATAGGTTCCTCTCAGCCCACCTCTTCTTATGGCTACTGAAATGTTTGAATGATCTACAAAGAGGCTGAATTTCCCTAAATACTTACATAGTGTCCATTTCATATTAGCATTGGGATAAAAATGTGCCTTTTTCCTAATATTAGGAACTCCAGCCTTTTGAATGATGCCCTTAAAATGCAAGAGCCTCCGGTATGTAGTGTTCAACCTGAATTGACTATGGTGACACAGATGTTGATAATAGTTACACCTGTTTAACAACTACACTGCTGACTTACACTGCTTTGGTTGTAAACTGAGGGAAGGAAGGGTAAAGAGTAAATAAGTATGTTGGTGTGTTTTCTTCAAAACACATACCTGAGCCAGAGAGGAGTTTCCGATAGCAGCAGCTTGTTGAGTTGGTTCACTTTATTCGAACACATTGGCAGTGCCCCCCTCCATGAATTATAAGTTTAGTGGATTAAACACTAACTTGAGAATTTAAATATTGAAACAGTTGCTCTTTTCTACTGGAAAAAAATCTTGAATTATTTCCATTTTAAAGGAAATATGTGAAGCTCTGGATGGAAATGGTTGGTGCCTGCTTCTGGAAAAAAACAATGTGCTGAGCTGTAACCAACAGCTACGTTTATTCCTTTCAAAACATCTGCTGGAAGAGCTGACCAGCAAGAAGTGTGTTGGAGACACGTGTGCAAGGGAGTCGGATGCTCCTAAGTGGGCACACAAATATTCACCTACCTAAGAACTGAATTTGAAGTTTAATAGGCAAGTGTAACTGTTCAAAGCAGTTGTTCTACTGACAATTCCGTAGTGCAGAGCCTTCTTGTGTGTTTACAGTTAAGGAAACAGGAGGTCCCTTGGGAAGCTGGGGGAAGTACTTGGAAACATGCTGAGGCTCTCTGCTAGATCAAGGCTAATGCCATATTCCTCTTTTTTCTTTTTTTTCTTCTACTAATATTTCATTAGCCAAAAAAGCTAAAAATTGCATAAAAACTGTACAGTGGTGCTTCTAGTTGATTTCTTATTCCTGAAGTCCTGGAGCAATTCCTACATTTTCTGGTAAGCTGTGAAATGACTCTTTTCACTGCTGCTAATATAAACCTTGCTAATGAGATAAAACAAGAACTTGCTTTTCCTGCACATGAATGGACTGCTATGGTGTCCCTGCAGCACTGGACCACAAACCCTCATGGTGCAACCCAGCTGCCTGTCCTTGCTGTGCGTGCATTGCACTAGGTTTGATCTGTGTGCGCCTCTGCACCTTCCATCCGAGCTGGCTCAGGAGTCAGCCTATCCTACTGCCTAAAACCCTCGATGCAGTCTGCAGGAGGTGCCGGATTTGAATGTAGTTGCCTTTTTTTTTAAAAAAAAAAAAGTCCGTTTGCCATATATTGCTTTTATTCTATGAAGACAAATAAGCCATGCTACAGTATTGTGTCCTTTGAATGAGCCTGTGTAATCTTCATTCCCTTTAGTGAGCTTCATGCACTCTGTGGAGCACATGGGAGATTGCCTAGCATGGCTCAGGGAACGTGTTTGGTGGCCACTGCTCAAAGCACTTTTGGGCCTTTTGAAAGTGGAGTTAAGACTTTAGGAAATGGTGTTGTTTGGCAGAAAACATAATGACGTACTGCGTTTTCTGTGAGCATCTCACCTCATTTCATTAACAGAGATTCTAACACAGGAGCAGTGAACCCTGATGGACTCGAGTTTTTTCTGGTTTCTCAGCTTTGGGGTTACATGCTGTAGATGCAGAGACAGAGATGTCTGACAGCCACTCGAGAAGCAAAACACTAACTTCATCATCAGGCGTTGAATTCAAACCACTGTGCATTGCACTGAAATACCACTTTGTCTGGGCGTTGCACAGAGTCCAACATAGACTGAAAGTGAGCTGTTAGAGCTGAAATAAGTAAGAGCAGTTACTTTTCTTTTGCAGCAGGTAAAATAGAGCTTCAACAGCTCCTAGTTTCTTGACTTTCTTTGTTTTGGTTTGGTTTTTTTGTATGTGGGGTGGCTTGTGGTGGCAGGGGCACATGTTCTGGAGAAGCAATAGGGAGCATTAATAATTGAGGAGCTTCCCTAGCTTTGATTCCAACTAAGCTGTTTATGAAAGGCAGCATACTACAGACAGATGATATAATGTGCTTGGGAAAGCAGAGGGTGTGGAACTAAGGCAGGAAAGTGCAGCTATTATTTGAGCTACTTGAGCAGTGCCTAGCAGCTGTGGCCAAGTCCAGGGTCGTGCTGTGCTCACTTTGCTGTTGAAGATGGGGGATAACTTATCCAACAAGGAGCTTGCAGTCCCTGGGGGTAAACTGGCATTCCTGCTCTTGTTTCCGGAAGGAGAACAAAAGCATGGACTTACTGAAGTAAATTGTCTGCCATTGCAGGTTGAAGTTGGTGGTGTGGTTTCCCTGTCCTCCTGCTCCATAGAGACTTCGCTGCACAACTAGAGGCAGCTCAGATTTTTGAATAGTTTTTTTACTGATTGCTTTATTTTTGTGGCAGTATATTATGGCAAAGACTCAGTGGATGAGGAGTGCCATGTATGTGAGTCCTTCAGAGTTGCTTTTGGAAATGTGTCTGAGGTGGAAAGTGGCAAAATGTGTCTCGCAGCAAGATTATTTCCCTTCTTTGAACAGGTTGGGCTTGATGGCAGAGGAAATGACAGTCTGACTTGTCTGCAAGGTCAGTGGGATCCAAGCACTTTCTGTTAAATCTCTGTTTCTAATATTTTCTGAAGTTCTTGAATTCAGTCCAACCTCATTTCCTACTTTGTCAGGAAATTGTTTTGCTGCTTTATTGAATGAACTGCAAAATAATCCTGAGGAGGGGAAAATGTCGTAAGGAGAGCCTCAGCAATGCTTTAGCTGCTGGTGCCTGGTAAAAACTGTATAGATCAAAGGTATCTATCTAGCTTTTTTATCCTTATTGCTTTCAGCAATGATACTAAATTGATTCTCAGGGAACTGGAAAATGCTAGTCTGAAGTTAATCAATAGGTGCATGCAATATCTCTCCATCCGTACCAGCAGGACCCTGGTTGATGGAGTAGTAGCTTTAGGTCCATCAAACTGAGTGCAGCAGAGCAAAAACTGCTGTGAAGTTGTTCTTCAACAGAGATTTAGTGGAAGGTTTATGAGCTGGGTTGATGATCTTTTCCTTAAGGCTCCTGGGCTGTTGTTTTGACACTGGGTTACAGCTGGTTTTGGTGTTGGCATTTTGGACGTGAAGTCTAGCCTTTCACCTCTATGGCCAGTAAATGAAAAACAGCCCATAAGGAATTTCACATTTTACATCAGTGTAAAAGACTTCTGATTTACACCGTTATGGAAACGATCTCTTAGTTTTCCTCTCCTTTTCATACTTGCTATTTACTTTATTATATGTCCTCTGATAGTGTCCCACCCTCTTGCTGCATAACTTGTTTTCCTGGAGGCTGGACCTGCCTCTGGTTGAAAATATTGCCAAGCAAAAACTAAATAGCTGGCTCAGATTAACTGCTAGAAAATGTTTCTACTGAATCTGTGTAGGAGGAGTGAAAGGGAGAGGCTGTATCCTGGCTGCAGAATAATGCAGAAATCATAAGATAAGTAACTTCCAGTAAGTAGTAAACTTTTTCACTGAGTTGATATTAAGAAATGTGAAAAAGTGACAAAATAATAATGCACTTTCAGTGTTGACCTCCCTCTCTGCACTGGCGGGGCTTCTGCTGTGCCTGCCAAAGCCCAGGCTTCATATAATAGATGCTTTCTTAAAATAAAGCTGTATTGAAAACCAGTGAGAGGCTTTAGTGATACTAAACCCCCACCCAGATATGAAATCCTCAAAGGGTTTTTTGTTTTTAGGTTTGGGTTTTTTTTCCTGTTGGGGTAGAACTGCTAATGTGATTGGGGAAATTAGGGAAGGGGTTGGAACTTGAGGTTTTTGTTTTGCCTTTTTTTGTTTTTTTTTAGAAACAGCCAGACTTTTGCTGTTGGTGCACCTCCACAGCTGATGTTTGGAAGGAACACCTCTGGGACAGTACAGTGCCTTTGGTTTTGTCCTGCTCTCACCCTGAACGGTGCAGGTCCCTGGGCACATGTGTGGGGGTGAAGTGTGTCTCAGCAGGAGAGTCCGTTGCTCTGGGTCTGTGCCAGGCAGTCCTGCTTATGTTCAGTATTCCTGTTTCTAAAGCGATACAGCAATCCAAAAGCATGTGCAGTGGCTTTGCCTGTTGGTATAGCTCTAGGTAGGAGTTCTCTCTAGGCTTATCTCTATCCCCTCTAAGCACGGACATGTCAGACCTTAATTCCCTTCGGTCTGTGTCACTGAACCTCAGCATCTCATTTTATCCTGTTATACAGAAACGTAAGAAAAAGCCATCTGAGTGCTGCAGGAGTGCTGGGGCTGGGCTTGAGTGGTGCTCTGGGAGGATCTGCCTGAGCTTCTGATGCCAGTTTCTTGCATTGCTTTTCAGTCCAGTGGGTTCCTGCTCCGTCGGCTCACAGGCTTCTCTCTGGGCTGAGCCCCAGTGCTCATCCTCCATGAATAAAGAGCTGCTGTGTTGCTTCTGGGATTCTTAATGCAATGCTAGGAGCTGTCTGATTTGTCTTTTGCACTTCAAATAATTCCTCAAATTCAAGGAAGTCTTGAGCACAAATTTCATAATGAAGGAACCTCATATATTACACAGAGCCCAGGTTGTTTTTCAAGAGTTTGTGCTTTAACTTCTGCAAGACATGGCATATCAGAGGAAGGCTCTGTGTGTGGTTTTATGTATCTATATATATAGCTGTGTGTCAGGTGTATCCAAAGCTGGCAAAGGTGCAGGAAAGTTTGTTAAGGTACAGCCTGAGCCGATGTGCAAGGAGTTTGAGACAAGGGGTTTTGAGACCAGATCAAAAGCAACTTTTCTTTAATCACTTTTTTTAAACTTTAAAATTGAGTGAGCTGGGTTTTGCAGAGAGCTCTGGATTTCAGAGCTGTTTTGGACATCTCTTTAATTTCGCATGGTCTTACATTCCCCTTGCTGCAAGGGGAAGGAGACCACCGCTATATAGGGGTTAATCGATAGGGTTGATGGCTTTCACCTACATCACAGTAATTTTCATAGAACATAAATGGATTGTTCTACTCAGAATGCAGGGTACTAACTGGTGAGGAAGGAGTTGTGCCATTTCAACATTGTGCCCTTTCATCAGCCCAGGCGTCACAAATTTTAATTCAACCTCCAAGGAATGTTGGAGGAATTTTGAAATCTTTTGTTACTGATACAAAGCCCAGAAAAAATTCAGTGAGAAGGCAGGCTTGGTTGCCCTCCAACAACAAGACACATATTAGGTCACGCTGTTGCTGCCTGTGGTCTGTAAACATCTATAAAAGCAAGTTGAATTGTAATAAGGAGGAACCAGGCTTTTCTAGACATACTTAAGAACTACAAAATATGACTTCCTTCTCCTTTTTCTATTTAGTGGCTTGGATATCAGCTCATGCATATCTGATGAAATTAAGTATACTTATTCTGTATAAGTGTATCAGATTTTTTTCGTTACTTGAACTCTGTATTAGGAAAGACAGACACATATCCTACTCTCTTCTTCATGATGGGGAAAACAGTATGCTAACTAAAATACTCTTATCTCAGACTGAGAAACTAGATTGGCACAGATTAAAAAAAAGATAAAAAAATCCCTACCTTTAGAATTACAACGGAAGTTCTGTCACAGTCTGAGTTACAGCTTGCTTATTACGGGCATTGCAATGGAGGCATTGAAGATCAAGTCCAGTTCCAGGTAGATATTTCCCTCCTGGGTTTCCTTTGACCCATGGAACAGTTTATAATAGCAGATTTCCTTCACCTGACTTACCCTCACTACCCATGTGCTGTATGCTATGCTGTCAGATTGTAATTCTCTTGGTAATACAATGCTTTGCTATAGAAATCTTCACACAAGCACCGGTGCGATGCTGCCGTGGAGCTGGCCCGCGAGGGCTGTCGTGACTGTTGACTTTTTCAGTGTTATCAGAAGGCTGAAAGAGAAAAGAACTACTGATAACTCTTGCAGCAATGGCTGTGACCCGAGCGAGGGAGACCAGAGGTGTACACAAATGTCACAGTTAAACACTTAATAGGATTTGGGGGAATTTTTTTTTCCCAGATTGATTCTCTTAATTTTTCTGAGGTCTCTGTAGAGCTGTGCCATTCTTCAGTGAAGTTAAAACCAATTAGGGCAGAAGTTCTGACATAGACTTTGAATTTTCAAGTTTAAACTAAGCTTTCAAGGTCAATATGTGGTTGCACGCTATGAAATTTAATTGATATTTTTCTTCCCTAAAGCATCAACGTATTAGTAGGCAGCTCATCACTTGCACAGAATTCCCCTGGACATCATTAGATTTAACCTGGGATGCTTTATCTCTGAAGGACTTCTATTCAAAGTTTAAACGCTTTCTTTTCCCAGAAATATGTGATAAATTTTGCTTAATGTTCCCAAAGTAAAGTATGCGCAATGAGAAATCGAGGAGGAAGAGGGATTTAAGAGTGGGAGTGCACACTCACAATACTGAGCAGAAATGTTTCAGAAGGAAAAGGTTTGGAGAGCTGAATTTAAAGCTTTTAAGAGAAAAATAAAGCAGAGAGTTTAAATACATAAATTTCACCGAGGTAAAAGTAAATTAATGTTAAAATATTTTAATGTAAAATAACAACATTGTCATTATATTGCTTTATAAATGGACAAAATGCTTAGAGATCCGTCCCTAGAGTGTTAAGAAATAGGTAGAAAACAAGCATCATTTGTTCTCGAAAAAGCACATTTTGGGGGATCATTTAAATCCTGTAAAGGTAATATCCAAAAATTCCTTGTGCTCTTCAGAGGTTTGGACTCTTTTCAAGTTTTGCACTCAGCATCTAAGCAAGACATTCAAGATTATTAATCACCTTATACTGAAGTCCAAGTTTTTCATATCTAATGAGATTTTTCCAGAGTGGACAGTACCTGAACAGTACCTGAACAGTCCATTTAGTATAATAACATATAATAACAGAAAAATGATGTGTGAGCCAAGTGTTATGTGATTCCTGTGCTGGACTGTGTCCTATTTATTCTTGGCAAGAGATCACGTACCATAAGGGAGCAGTGATGCTTCCAGAAATCTGTAGCACGTGATGCGTTTTTCTTGACTGAGGCACAAGGCGATGTGCCATGAAATGTCAGCTCCCTCTCTGTTTCATAAGTGAGTTTGTTCCTTCAAAGGAGACAACAGCATTTGTAATTAGGCAGGTGAAATTGTTAGGAGGAGCATCCTGGGCTCCTTTCCAAAGGCAGGTCAAGGTTTTGTGTGTGTAATCAAATATATAATGTAATTTGTATTTACATTATAAGTTAGGGTGAGCAAAACCCTGGCCTGTGAGAAGCCAGAGAGCAGAGGGGTTTTATTTTCTTCCATAGTCAAGCAAAAGGAACAATATCTCTTTTATGTTGATTGCCTGGATTAAATTATTCTTGGACTCATTATTAAATGAAGCATATGGTTAAATATTGAAATGAAGACTATTATTTTTCATATCTGCATTGGAATGAGGAAAAAAAAAACAACACAGGGATGAGTCAGTTCCTGTATCCAAAGCAGTTGGGGGAGAAGGGAGCTGTTTCCGTACAGACTTGAATCCTGAGTTTGGAGCCTGGGTGGAGTTGTTCGCGTGTGGCAGAGGTATGGGAACATACATTTGTTACTCCACATCACAGCCATGTGGGTGGAACGATGCATTTCTTGTAGGTGCATCGCTAAGCCCATCAGTGCTTGGCATTGTGTCTAGGAGCTGGTCCCCTTCCCAAAGGAATCCTGTCCTTGCAAGTGCTGAGAGAGAATGGGTCTCCCAGAAGACCCAGTTCCCTGCTGGTGACTTACACAGGCGTACACCTCTGAAAGCAGGTGCTGGCTCAAGCTGTGTGCCTAAGTGGATAAATAAATGCAGTGGTATTTTGTTGCTGCTGTGGTAGGTTGTGGAGATCCCAGTGAGGTTAGTGCTATGCCAAGTCCTGCTCAGCAGGGATGTGTTGTACTTGGCTGCCCTAAGAGCCGTTTCCCAAGGGTCTGCAGAGCAAAGGCAAGAGACTAGAAGGAGAGAAAGACTGTTAACCCTGAACTGCAGGAGCTGTGCTTCAGGTCCTCGGTTTGCAGGTGTATTTCTCTAAAGCTGTGTGAAAGGTTTCCCAGAGGTTTGAACCCTTTCTCTTGTTTACGGTGTGGTGCGTGTGTGTGCACATTAACCAAGCAACTCCCCGCCCGCCAGATCTTGCAACACATTTCTAGAAAATGAAGACTATTATAAAGGATAGAGACTAGAAGGGCAAGTGAAATTGTCAGGCATGGGTTTAGGTCTGTTCAGATTCACTGTGTATATATCAGTCTGATAGGGGAACTTGGGAACCCGGGCTGACACATACACAAAAAAATTTCTCATGGACGCAAAGTGATGTTTTAGCGATGTGTGTGGTTGCAAACCTCTTTATAAAATTTGCTTGTTTCTGGGATAGTAGTTCTACACAAAAATAAAATGCAGCAAGGAATGCTGTGGATGGCAGCTGTATTAAGTTATCAGCGCTTCCTAACAGCAGTGATCTGTCTCGCTTGGTTTAGTTTGGTTTCTGCCTTCACTCCTGTGATAAGGTGGTTAAAGCAGAATGACCCTTTTACCCTAAATAAAGCTACAAGTTTTTAATTGATTTTCCTGACATGCCCCCAGTTCTTAAGGAGTTTCTGTTGTGCGGTTACTGGCCTTTTTCATGTGATTAAAAAATAAGAATTTGAAATGGTAGAGGAAATCTGCAGATCAGAAGTTGGCTGATTTGAAATTCACTCCATGCTGTGTTATGCATGACAGCTTGCAACGTTAGCTGAGAGGACAGCAAAACTTCATATTGTTGCAAAATACCATTACCAACATTCACCTCCGAAGGTGCAGCTCTGCCTTGCATTGGTCCTGAATCCCAGCAGCTGGGGATAGAGGGGGGTGTGTAAGAAACTTGGTCCCTTTTCCAAAGGTTAGGAAAGTCCAGCTCTCTTAACTCCAACCATAGTAAAGCACGTGAAAATTTGCTTCTTATGAGTAACATCCTCAGTGCTTCTATTTCTGCCAGATCTCTGAGGTGTGAGTTGGGCTGCTGCTGCAGCACTGTGATGACCTGATGGCTCTGAGCTTTTGGGTTCTCTCAGCCCATCACTGTCCTCTCCCATGCCTTTGTCTGCTCTGCCTTTCTGTAGTCTTCAGAATTGTGCTCTTCCCTGAAACGGGGAGAGGCACCTTCCCCAGTAATCACAAGAATGATTTCAGTAATGGATGAAACTGTATTAATTGCAAGAAAAACACGACTTTGTAGCACAGCAATCTGTGTGTTTCATAAGGCTTCCTTTTGCAGCTCTAGTGGATCAAGTGTTCTGCTGCTCTTGCACTGTTTGTTGCTTCTTTAGTAAACTTTCTAGTAGAGCTATTAAAAGTATTTAGTTTATTGCTGCGTTGATGGTTCTATTAATAGTCTAACTTGGTAGGAATGAGTGGAAGTTGATGTAGAAGTACAGATAGGCCCTACTCAGGCTCCATTTTGTTATTTTTATTAGTGACAGATGTATTTTGTTGGCGTGCTGTCCCACACAGCTGAATTGCATCAAACTCCTCATGCTCTTGGAACTATACCTTGAAAAATTAAAATTGTTTGGACTGTAGAGCTGAATTTTAGATTGAGTCTGATGGGGTTTTTATGTAATTACTTCAAAGTTTATCCCTGACTTGCTGAGCAGTGTTTATAAATCAGGTTTCAATAATGTTTGCAGTGTCAATAAACCTCTGGAATGACTTGGCAGTCGGCTTTTGAACTGTCTGTGGGCAAAGTACAGATGCAGCCTTTCTTGCATCATGAACGTTAAGGAAGGGTCCCATTAGCTGAGTATGTAGTTTGTTTTCTCTGTCTTCTCCTGTGCTTGGGACCTCTGAGATTTTGTAGCCATCTGAGGACCTTCTGCTGCTGTGTTGATTCACATCCTTAAGTAAGGAAACCCATCGTGTGCTTAATAGGATTGATTCAAAACTGGCAACTAATGGAGCGGATCTAAAGCACTAGGGATGCTCTGGTCTTCCAGAAATTAAAGTATTTATTATAGAAATGTGGAAATGGAAGACTATTAATTTTGTTCGCTTGACAGTTGTTATTAAATTCTACTTATTTCATGTGCTCTCAATTCTTTTCAATTTTGATATTTCAAGGCACAGGAGATCTGTGTAGAAATAAATAAATAAAAATTCCAGTTACTCTAGAAGTTACTGACAGATCTGAAAGCATATTTATGGGGGAGATGTGGGTTTGTTTCTGCTGCATCTGTTGCTAAAACGTTCATAATGAAACTACCATGCTGAATACACAGGCTTGCAGCTTGCCTGCAGACTTAGGCAGACAGTGTTGTGTTGTTTATGCCTGAGCTTTTCCTTCTGAGGTTTTTGTAACTGTAAGTAGAAGCAGAATGTTTTTGCTTATGTGCTAGCACCATTTCTAGGTGGAAAATGGTGTGAAAAGGAGCTCTTTTATCCAAGTCTGCAGTGGGGATTTCCTAAGCACGTGTAAGAGTGAGTTAGTAAACCATAAACAGGAAGGTCTGGAAGATAAGATCCTTTTGCTCCTATTAATGTTTAGAGGAGGCTTCCCAAGATGCTTGCACCGAATAGTAACATGGATTTTATTTTAAAGCTGTGTCACATTTAACTTCATTGCTCAACTGAAAATATCCCAGTGCTAAATCAAACTAAGCTCAATTTTTTTTCTTCCTGTTTCTGCGTTGCTGATTTGATCCCTAGATATAGGAGATCAGCAGAAATCCTCCATCATTTAGAATGATTAGAACTGGCTGGTGAGATTTTGGCTGTGGAATTATGTGGTGAAAGCAGTTTTATGGTAATAATGCACAGGTCAAATGCGTGGATGAGTTGCTTCGTTCTGTATCGAGCAGAAAGGGAGGTACAGTAGTCTGTTTCTGTATTCTTGCCTGCTCAAAACATGCTTTTATACTTTTTGTTGGGCTCTGCATTTTTAAAAAACTTTTTAAACTTTCCTTCTCTAGTGACAGTTGCATTTCAATTACTCATATTGCCTTGTACCCTCCTTACTTACCTTCCTCAGTCTGAGCAACCCCTTTCTTTCCAAATGTAGTTCTCCATCTGCTTTGCTGGTTGTTCTGGTGTGGAACCTGTTCAGCTGTGATTAATGACCGCACCAAGCATGATTGTCTAAACTCTTCTCTGCCATGCATGCACAAATTGAAAGGCTGAGGGGTCTTGCAGGCTTCAGGACGGCAGCTTTTCACTTTGCTGTGTTGACTGCCATGACTCTCATAGTTGCAAAATTGCCCTGTATTTCTTGGAGCAATAACATCATGCTTACCTGCAATGGTACAGTGATGTGGGAGGGAAGAGATTGAGGTGATGGGGATGTGGTTTGCTCCAGTGAGCCAGGAGAGCAGAGGTGCTCAGCACTGGAGGAAGGATCCCCATTGCTTATTCTTCCGAAAGTCTGTTTTCTGTGTGGCATTGCAGCTTTCCCCTTTCCTGGACAGTCAGTGGAAAGAGAGGTTCAAAATCTTGTGCCATTATATCTTGCTTTCAAAACAAGCTGAATCCGATTCCTTAGTCTTTGCCAGGTAGGTTTGCGAAGTCAGTGGGACTGCGTCTGATTACTCCTTATCCTGTTAAGCCTGGGACTGAAATTATTTTGTTAGAAATGGAAATTAACCTTCTGGGTTTGATTTATTCCTAGAAGTTTATCCTCAAATTCTTGGCTAATGTTCCTGGTGACTTTTTCGGTACCCTCAGTAGACCTGACCAAACAGTTCCATTATATTAATCCAGACTGGTTTTGACATCAGTATTAAGCCAAGATTTTTAAGGAGAATGTCAATCAAACTGACTTTGGACAACCACTGTCTGCCTGTGACTGACTGACTCTAATCTTTGCTCTGAAGAGGTCTTTGACCACTTCAGTGGGTGATTGGTGAGTCTGTCCTGCGCTGGCGTTACGTAGATCAGTGTGTTGGCTGGCCATGACAGTAATCAACGCGTGCACAGCATCCTTAATTTTGAAGGGCTACAAGGATACGCTTTCTATAACACAGTTCTGGATGTCAGGGAAACCATTGGGAAGCATCTGAGAGAAGCAGAGGAAAACTGAAGTGGAATGAGTTTACCATATTAAATGTAGGCTTATGTGTCTGTGCATGGTGTTGGAGACCAGCTTCTTCTAGAAGGGTGGGGGCACCCATCTTGCTGTCCCTGCTGTTAGCATTGAAGCTCTTTGGAAAAAGTTCACATTGGGAAACCCATCCATCTTTTCAGAAAGTATCTTGCAAAATTGGCTCCAGTTACTGTGTTCTGGGGGTGGCTTCTTGTTACTATTGGGGAAGGGGGAAATTGGTTTGGGGTTTGGTTTAGGTTTTAACTGCTAGTCATCTGAAATGTGGCTCCAAACCGTCTCTGGCTTGGGTTAAGAAAGGCCTGTCCTCAAAAGTGAATAATTTTCTGGCTCTACTTCACTTACTGTATATGTGTGAGCCAGAAAGAGCTCTTCACTCTCAGAAATTCAGCAAGCCATCTGAAGAGCAAAGTTCCTTGTGTTGAGTGTCTGTCTCTTGACGTGTACATTGAGCCAAATCTAGAAGTGCAGCTTTTTCTGTTTAACAGCAGATCGATGTGTACTGGGTTTGTCATAGGTGCTGCTGGATGTAGGAATGGGTGAAAGTACACGTGTGTCATACACAATATTAACTATCACTTCTGAAATATGACACTGTATAATTTATGTTAATGCATTCCATTTTGTAATTGATTTTAGGGAGAAAATTTTTCTAAAAAAACACTGTTGTATCTTTCAAGAATTATCTGAAGTGACTGGATCAGCAGAGATTTTCATATCCAAAAAATACAAATAACTATTTGTCTTACTTCTGCAGTATTATTTTTCAGTTTTAGAAATGGAGTGTATTGAAGGCATGAAGCTTGGGAGCTCTGAATGCAGTTATCTTTATCAGTTAGATTTTACTGATATGATGTTGAGGCAAAAAGCAAACAATTTGCCTGAGGTCAAATGAGAAATATGTGACAGTTACTGATGTCTCCTGATTCTTTGCTTACTTTGTCTGCTTAGAACTTGGCAGACATTTCTCTCCCCCCCTCCCATTTTTACAGCACAAAGTACTCTGATTTTGATTTAAGCCTTTAGCCTTTGATTTAAGAGTACAGGAGCTACTGTAACTTGGTAATGCTGAGTTCTTGGAGTCTCTTGGCATATAGTAATCATCATTTGGACAGAAGTAGCAAAAGGGTTGCACATACTAATTTCTTGTGTTGTCTGCTGTCTTGCTAATAAATTCACAAATCTTGTATGATTAAAAACTTGAGAACCTGGTGCACTTTGTACACTCTAATTAGAATTGGTAAGAAAACTTGAAGCTATCTGATGGTGGCTTATAAGTTGGTTGCCAGCAGCAGAAGAGGAGCCCGCAGCACAGTCACAGGGTTTGCTGCTGGGGCAGGATGTGGTTCTGTACAGGTCGTACCTGGCCACCGCATCTGCAACTCCAACCGTCGTGTTCAGATTTCTTGGTACAGTAAATGCCTGACAGAGGCAGAGCCATCTCAGTTTGTTCATGTATTTCTGCACAGCACTGCAATGGGTCACTGACTGATGTGGTTGAGTTACTGAAATGAACAAAAGAAGTGTTAGTAAAAATAAAGTTCTTTTTGCTAGCATCTAGTCCATGAAGGTGGTAGGCTTGCACGGTGGGAGTCTGTGTTTAGTGGTTCCAGGTTTAAAAACAGCTTATCCTTTGCCTCCAGATCCAAGGATGGCAATTCCATCTTCCCTCTGAAAGCCATGTGCTGCAGGAGCTGCATTCCTCCTCTCTTTGCTCTCCCCCCCGCTGGTGGCTCAGGGCAGTCTATACTGCAGAGCCAGCTCAGTATCGCTGGCGGAGTGGGGGAAAATAATTTACATAGTAGGTTTTAAAGAAATGAGTCGAGTGTTTAATTAGGAGCAACGGATAGCTCAAATCTTCACTGTGGCTGGGCAGACGGATTTCTGTAGCCCTGGTGAAGGCTGGAGGCTGCTGTCGTGTTCGGCGTTGGCCATCACCACTCAGTGAAAGCCATCGCTGCCCTCCTTGTTGAAGGAAATCAAAATAAACCAATTTGCAAGCTTCCCCAGCCCTCCAGATTTCGCTGCATAGCTTTAACCTCAGTGCTGTTGTCTTTCTTCATGGGATCTTCTCTTGATTTAGTGAACTAAATAAACATAATGTTGACTTTGAGTTAGTGCACAGCCTCCTGGCTGGGAAGAAATGTGTTGAGGAAGTCCCCCATTTAAATCACAGTATCACAATATCACAAGGTTGGAAAGGACCTCTGAGATCATCAAGTCCAACCTAAATCTTAGACATTTCCCTGAGGGGACTAATGCTGAATGGATCGTCTGGGTACAGCAGCAGCCTGGGGAAAGGCTCTCTTTCCATGGTCTCTTGTTGAGCAGCACAAAGTGCAGTGGCTGTGGCAGGTATGCAGCTCGGGATGTGGTAGGGTGATGCTCTGTTAGGATGCAACACAAGACTCCAGTTGAGAGTGCTGGTGCTTAGTCCTGCCCTGGATCTCAGGGAACCAGAAGACAAGTACCGCAATCGGCTGGAAGCTTGATTTTATTAAAGAGTAATCAGCAGCAGATATGTGAGCATAATTTACTGACCATCAGAAGGTCTCTTTAAACATTGCACTGAATTAAGAAAAAAAAACCCAAAAACCTGCTATGCATGGTTTTATTGTTTCTTTATGAAATACAGCTGTTGAATTTGTATTTTCCCTTATTATGTTCACTGTCCCCCAGCCATTCATCATTGCAGCGCTCTGGAGTCGTGATTGCTCCCCAGTCTGCAGTATTAAAAACCCATCAGAAGAGTCTGGTTGGAATTTTCCAAGCATGCATGGCATGTTGGCATCATAGTTCTGGTTAATTTTTGTGACATTAAGTGTTGGGATCCCACAGGCAGACTTTTGGAAATATTTTGTTTCCATGAACAAAAAAGCGGTGAGGGAATTTTTGCCTCCAAACTATTTTTTTTAGCCTTTTTTATTTCTTTGGTAAAGGAGTAGAAGCAAGCACTTCTGCTCTATTAGACTGTTTGTGGAAGCTCCCCTCCAGCAGTAAATGGGAGCTGGTGTTGTGGTTGGGAATCTGTAGCTGGCACACTGAACGCTTGAATTAAAGCAGCATCTCTGCAGGTACATATTTAAAACTAAAATATTACAGCAAGTTAAAACAACTTTGGCAGCATGTGCAAATTACTTGGCAAAAGTGTTAATTTCCTTGTTAAACGTCGTAGCAGAAAGGGCCTTTGATCCCAGCAGCCTGTTGGGAGTCCTTCCTAATTGTTATCAAACTATCCTGTAGCTTTTAGCAGATAAGGCCTAATTAGCTAAAGTGGTGTTGCGTTTTTGAAAAATAAAGAGTGCCCTCTCGATGTTAGGCACCTGTGTTTCTGTGCTTTCAGCTAGAATTACATATTTGGCGCTCTGCCCGACATATGACTTCAAGCGAGAGCTGGTGTCCTCTGGCAGTCAGTGGCTTCCAGCCACAGAGAAAAGGGAACTGGGATTGCATTTCCCTGTGGACCGAGCACAATGTACAAATTACCCCCTTCAGATGGAAGACAGAATTTTGAACAACTTTAATGACTGAAATGTGAAAGGCTAATGTGAAACTCTTTTTTGTGTCCTTTGCACTTGTGAAAAAGAAGAGGGGAAAATTGTGTCAATGGAATAAGGTCTGACTTCCTTGGCTCAATATAAAGAGTCTTCTCCACATCAAAAGATCACTTTAATGATTACTTTGAAATCTCCTTTACTACTTTTAACCTTAGGCTATTAGTGAGTCCACCACAGAGGAGGAGGGAGGAGAGAGAGATGTTGGAAACGCAATATACTTCTGTCTCCTTCACCCATCTGCTTCCAATGGGAAAACTGAAGCATTAGGATTTGGTTCAACACCTGTTAGGTTACTCAAGGAAATACAAAGACATTACCAGATGTTTAAGAAGAAACATATGGCAGGCAGGGAAGGAGAAATTGTGGCAGTTTCTTTAATCAATCCAACTTGTAACAGTCAATGACATTGTCCATATCCTTAATAAATAGTTGGTCCCATGAAACACTGTTTAATGCAATGTGGAACATCACTGATTGCCCATTGCAGTGGGCAGAATAAAGAATGCAGTGGATTCTCCTTCTTTCTCTTGCAGATGGCATAGGGCTTTAGAATTTTTCTTGCCCCACGGTTTTGAGCCCAAATAAAAAAAATCAGTTCTCAATAGATGAAAACAGGATTCCTAACCACCTGCACAGTTTTCAAAGCTCAATTGAAATTTAGGTACAAGTACTAGGGAAACTAAAGAATGTAAGTTTAGTTTCGCAAGGGATTTTGTGAAGGTGGGTATTGATTCTATGAAGTTTTGAAGCTTAGCTTCTGTCTTTTTTGTTTTTTGTATATATATCAAACTTATAAAAATATCAGCTTTGTTTAAACCACAGGCTACCAACAATTGCAGTTTATCTAGAAAAATACTGTTGCTGTAAATCCAGAGGAGCTCCTGTAGCAGTGTGATCTGGGTATAAAGGACAACAGTTTTAAGCATTTCCCTGGAGAAACACTTTCCACCAGTTTCTATCAAAGGTGCTTTTAGTCCAGGCATCTTCCAGGATCCCTCAGAAGAAAATAAGCAAGTTGGGGATGCTTCTGTAGTCATACAAATGTGGAGCATGTTAGGATAAGCAACTTGTCATTAGAGGCAGGGCACAGTTCAGCTCCTGACGTTATCTCGCAGTAGTACGCCTTCTGTCGCATCGTAATGATTAATCACAGCCCTGTACCATGTGTTACCAGGCAGCCTGCATTTGCTTAACAGACAGTAACTACTATACATACTCTGCTGGCTTAATCCCTGGTGACTGTTTTCTAATGCTAACAATGCAGAACAATGGAATATCATGACAGCTTCTGATTGATTCTTCTTTTTTTTCATCTCCTTTGCATAGAATTGGGAATTGTTTGCAGCACTTACTTAGGTACTTTTGCTATCAGTGGTTAAGCAATGCACTGGTTGCTGCCATTACTGAATGACTTTTAACTCCTCTGTAATTCAGTATTTGGCCAAGTTGAAAATCAAGGTTATTTCCCTCCTGTAAGTTCAGTGTTTTCTTGTGAATTACTTGTTAACTATGTATGAGGTCAAGTGGGGGGGGGAGCATTTGAGGCTTAAGCTGCTCAAGATTGCTTCAACTCCCCTGTGCAGCTCATCCCTCTTCAGTCACTGAAGAGGGTGAGTGAGACTGATCTTTAAAAAGTCTCCATTAACATCCTTGGAGAACAGCTCTGCAATCTTTTTGTCATTAAAATGCAGGTGGAACTAGCTTTATTCTGTTTAGGAAACAAAAAAAACGGTTATCACAGTGAATATACAGTTTGTAAAGAGGAGGCAGGATTTCTCTTCGTTTCCACCATGTGAGCTGTACAGAGAATATAGGAACAAAATTATTTTAGAAGGCACTAAAGACAGTACTTTTCTTAATTTATACCTTTTTGCTGATGTCATGCAGAGCATTACAGAAAAAAAAAAATCTTGTTCAGACCGGATCAGTGTATACTTCATCTGTCAAGGTCATTTTGAACATGGCAATTATTTTTAAGTGAAGCATATGCTGATCTGGGTCTAAATATGTTTTTCCTCTATTGCCTGACACTGCATTAATTAAAACATCCATTTTGTAGGAGCTGATCGTGGCAAGTGCCATCTCATTTCCTTAGTGGAGCAAAGATCAGGTTGGGTGCTGCTGCCAGCAAAGAGATGTGGAGGGTGTGCGGAGCCTGGCTGTCCTGCTGAACTACCTTAACGCTTTGTACCTTTGACCACAATGGAATTGTTAGTGGAGAAACTGGTTAAAAAACAGCTTTTGAGGAAAGCTGAAGTTTTCAGTGGAGTGCTCTGGTCTGAGTGACTTTGGGCCTCTTCCTCTCTACCCTCTGCACTGCTGTGGCTTGATTTTTCTGGGAACGGAAGATGCCAGGAGGTGGAAGGAGAAAGGACTGTGTGGCCTCTACTGTTTGCTCAACCTCATATAATCACCTTAATTTTCTTAGGATAAACCGATTCTCATTTGCTCTTATTTCCAAACACCTCTTTTCAAACTGCTGGAGGCATTATGTCCACTGAATTCCATTCTGGAATAATGAAATTTTATGCTTTGCACTATGGGCTAAATAATGCCCCTGTAGAATTTTTAATTGTTCTTTTTTTCCCCAACTTTCTGAGTGTCTGAAGTAGGCTTTCCTGTTTTAATCCAGATCACTGGGATTTGCTTATATATCAGATGCAAATCTCTTTGCATCCATAATCCTTCTTTATAAGCAGTTGTTGACTTTTCTGTTGAATTTTTTTATTTTATGCCCTATCTCAATGGGTACATATGTTCCGAGGTTTGAATTTTTGAAAAGTGCATCCCAAGTGAGTTACGAGACAGATCTGTGTTAATATGGCTTGACAGTTTGAAGGAGGATTGTGCTAAAATACAGTATCTGTGCTGCTGAGCTCGTGCATTTGCTCAGAGATGTAAGGATGAAAAGTTTGTTCCAACTATAAAGATTCTTCTTGTTTGTTCGTCAGACTTCAAAACCTAGATGGTGCAGTGATCTGGGATCTTAAATACTTGCTTCTGTATTTACTTGTGGAGGAAAGAATAAGGTGTATACAGTGTTTGAAAAGATAATGAGGATGAGGTAAGGAGAGGCTCAGCACTGGAGCTGGCAGCTGAATCATGGGCACACCAGTAGCTTGTGCATCGCTACCCTTGCTGGATTGGCCCCTTCTGTTTATGAGGCTCAGTGATGGATCCAGGGAGAGGAAGCAATGTTGATACTGTGGTCAGAAGATGCAGTTTGATTACATTTTTCTAATATTCTGCATTTAGTTCCTTCTAAGGTAAAAAAGCCCTTCTAACACCAAGCATCAGTGGTCCTCATGATTGATTCTGTTAAAGTGGGAACAGCAGTATGGACCAGATCTATCAACAGCTGCATTCAACAGCATCTTCTGTGTTTGGTGCTTTAATGATAGGAAAAAAGAAAGGGAAAAAGTAACGTTTGTTTAATCTTCTCTAGAATGCACCTAATTAAAAAGACCAAAAAAGTAGATATCCAGATTGTAATAGCAAAGTATGCTTTAATCACAGCGTGACCCCTTTATAATGGTTTTCCTGTCATAAGTGTAATTGCTGATGCTTTGATTCTTCCACTGGAGTGGCTTACAAAAGTTGCAACCTGAATATAGAAAGAATGTGTGCTAAGTTTTGGTGTTTTAGAAACATCAAAGCAAATCTGTGACATAGATTTTGATTCTTTTGTTGTTCATTTGCATATTCTTGCATCTATGGGGAAAGCAGGTGGTGACTAACAACATGTGAATACTGATAAGAGTGGTTTGGGGTTAGTACAAGGTGAAAGCACTAGGCAGTGACCCCAGTTCTATTATGTATTTCCATGCAGCTGCCTACCTTTTAATGCAGTTGTTGTAATATTTTAATGCTAGCTTTTGCTGTTGCATTGTTGTAGGACAGTCTCCTTGTGTTTGACAACTGCAGAAATGCTGACACGTTATCACTGGATTTTCATTGTTTGAGATCCTTAAACAATTCCTCAAACAGTTAGAGACTCCTGTGCCATTTCCCTCTGACCCAGAGCTTTTATGTCCTACCTTGAGGCAGCCCAGCCTTCCTTCCCTTACCTACGTCTTGCAAGATGCTGTACAAATTAAAGGAGGTTTGGTGGTAATAAGCTTGCTTGGATTCTTTTGCCCAGGTGGTAGAAATTTATCATGAATGTAATAAAAAGCTTCTCCTTGAGGGCATGGTCCAAAATCAACCCTAGACATAGAATTTTGTAGCCTAGAAATGTGCCAGGGGCGAGCCAGCGGGTATTTATCCCGTCTCCTTGGTGAAGAGCTTAAATGACGTTGTTACTAATTCCTTTTCTAGAAACTGTGACTCTTCCTGCATGTTTATCCCTGTTTGTGTGCGGGAGCTGCTTCCCACCGCCGGGGACTTGCAGCGAGCAGGCTGTCAGTTTGCGAGGCAGACAATTGAATCAAGGCACTAAAACATGCCACTCTGAAGCTGTTCAAATCATCGTAATGTGAATTATGAATTTATTACAATACATATTACCTCAGGGGACAGAGAGGGAAGGGAGATCTGAAGGGGCTGTTTGTAAACATGTAAAACAATAAGTGTTTCCTGCGTTGCCACCGCGACAGGGAGCTCGCCTGCTGAAATAGAACCTAAATAGATGTGTGCACAGGCAGCGGCTCACCTGGGGCCAGATGGCTCTCAGTGGGCCAGGTAACAGCCTGCTTAGCAAAAAAAAAAAAACAAACCAAACCCACAAACAACAAGGAAGAACCCTCTGTAGATTTGAAGATCATTGATTTTTGGTTTTACATCCCACCCCCTATTTGTTCTTCAACATTGAACATCTCTGTCTCCCATTTCCCACCCACCAGCATTTCTTCTCCCCTCCAGCAGCCCCAGAGCTGTTTATCGCTGGGTATCCCCGAGTTCCCACTGAGCTTTTGCAGCCAGGTTTCGCCAGTTGAGTGGCACGAGCGTGCCCAGCAAGGTGCTAAAACAGGGTCACGCTGAAGCCACGTGTGGGATACACACATGTGAGAGCAGCGCTGGCTCAGCGCCCGCAAACCAGGCAGTGCTTGATTTGGCATCCTGGTTTCTTCCCAGCTATGTGTGGATGGTTTAAGGTTATCGTGATGCTCGCAGCCCTGGCACTGTACATCTGCTTCTGCTGCAGGAGCTGATGCACCATCAGTTCAGTGCTGGTTTGGGTAAGGTTTGGAAACCTTGGTGAGCTTAAGGCCCTCCCTGTGCTTCCAGGCTGAGCTGCGTGTATGCAAGGGGCAGCTCCCACTGCGTGTCTCTTAAGTGCTTGGTTAGCTGAACAGTGAATCTTTCTTCTGTGTTTTGGCTCTCCTCCTGCTCAGGGTAGCACGTCATGTAGCCCATGCAGCAGTGGGCACATAAAGTGAAGTGAGTTTTGCTAAGAGATTTCCTGGAAAACATGGATAGGGCTTTCACTGACCCAAGTAACTTCCCTATGTAAAGTGGGAGTTGGTGCCAGGAGAGTCAGTTCCCACCATTTGCTCTGATGTTCTCCACTGTGTAGCTGGTGGAGCAAAAATCTTGGTTCCTGTAGTGAGCAGTGAGCCCCATGCTCTTCCAAGGGAGCCAGACCTCTGCATGTCACAGCGTGCTGCTTGTGGAGCAGGAGTGCTGTGCTGTTGGAAGGCATAACATGGACAAGGTACCACTAACAGAAGAGGCAGCTGAGCCCGGAAAACCACGGTGCTTCCTTGGGGAGAAGTAATGCATAAAAGCACCCTGTGGTGCATGTTGATGTTCAGCGTTTCCCCAGACAACAATTTTATGTGCAGATAGTGGATGGTTTGGGTTTTTTCGTTAGTTTTTAGCAGCAATGGTGGTGCTCACTTTCCGGCAGTGGTAGCCTCAGCCGTGATTTCTCAGCTGCTTTGAGAGGTGAGCAGTTAAGTAGCTGCCTTCCTCACCTTCAGGTCTTTATTCCATCAGTAGGCTAGTTGCTCAGAAGATGGGCATCCCCCAATGGTGCAGACTCCTACTGAGTACTCCATAATGAAAAGCAGTGGTGGGGCAATGAATTTTAGTCATTACTGACCAGGAAAACATAACAGAGGGACCAGCAGCTTACAGAGGGATGGCTCCGTATCCCATTTCTTTCACAGTTTGAGAAGCATGCTTCAAGTGAACTCTGAAGGGGAATGGCATTGATTGATATGGAGGTAATGATTTATAAAGTGGAGAACCTAAACTTAGTGCCGACTGCATTGCCAGCATGCTGCCTGTCCTTGGAGGACTCCGGGATATGCTGCATTGCAAGACTGCAGTGATTTGGCTGCAAGCTATATTTAGCCTATTTATTCTTTGTTGGTGTATAATGTGCAGTTCAGTGGAAAACTTGTTCTCTCCAAAAAGGAGACTTGAAGTGGAGTCAAGACAGGGAAAACACCATCTGTCTAGAAAACATTTTTCCTAAGTGCTCTGAAGGGGGAGGCTGTATATGTAAGATATATGTGCATGTTTCTTGGTTTCCTACTTGAGTGATTTGTTTAAAGCTTTTTTTTTCTTTCTTCAGTGGTCTTCCATCCTTTAGTTATTAAATTCTGAATTTCAGTCTGAAAAATGCAGTCTGTAGTTCAGCTTTTTAGACCAGCTCTTCAGTAAGAAATTGTTATTTTTTTTTCTACTTGAAGTGAACAAATTCAGTGCTAGGGTAAAAACCAGCTGTTTTGAGGAGGAGATTATTCATGTTGGAAGCACCCTTAAATGTTGAACAGAGATTAGCCTTGTTGTGTTAAGGAAGAGAACAGAGCAACAAATACTGTCTCTATCTTAAAGTGCTTATAGTCTGGATTAAAGGTTTTAGGTTTGCAAACCAAAAATTAAAGGTTTAAGTTTTGCAAAGTTAATTGCTCATCGTGAGCAGGATCAGGCTCTCTGGTGGCTCCCAGCAGTTCATGCGTGCAAGACTTATTTGTGCTCTGGCTTGCCAAGGAATGTGTGCCATCACCTCGAAATTAGTTCAGGAATTACCTCTGGGAAGCGTCTGTAGCCTGAGATGTACTCCCAGGGGATTTCCTGCTTTTCAGAGATGTCATCTGGCCGAATTTGTCAGCACCAGTCTGTGGACTTGCTTCCCTCTCTGTCTGAGCAGGGCTCTGTGCTGACCTTTAGGGCACTATATAGGTTTTGTTGTGGAAGTCCATGTTTTTGGTTTTTTTTGAAGTGAAAAAAGTTAGGGGGAGGGGTTTTTTTAGGGGTTTTGACTGATGAGTTGTTGCTATCAATTGGGGAAAATGGACTGGAGAAACTGCAGTAGGGAAGTAGGGAAGAAGTAGGGATAGAGAGAAAGTGGCATCTTTTCATGCATTAGCTCTAGAAATAAAGAGATTTTAAATGCTATTTGATCTTAAAAATCAAATCTTAATTATTGTTATATTATTGAGCATTATTTGACCAATTGGGAGACACAGTCAGGTGTTAACTTGAATTGACCCATCATGGTAACGTGACTGGACATGGTCCTCAGCAGCCTGCCTGGAGTGGGGTTGAACCAGATGGTTTGTAGAGGTTCTGTCCAGCATAATAGTTCTGTCCCTACATAATAGTACAGATTCCATCTATTCCTTGGGAGTTTCAGTAGGCAGTCTTTATGCAGATAACATTTTCTTAGATAACATTTTCTTACTTTTAATAATGTTAGACATGAAATATTGCTTTTTATGGCCATGCAGTATCTTTTTATTCTGTTTCTTGGGTGTCTGTTCATCTGTCTCCATAATTATATTTTACTTCATGGAATTATGCAATCCATCAATGTCAGGAAGGGCAGGGTGGCTAAGGGTTGCTCTGAGACTCATCAGACAAATGCAATGCATTTCTGGCCTTTGAAATTGTGTACTTACTAAAATTGAGAAATTTCTTCTCCCTAGCTTACATGATTTAAAAAAAACCCTCATAGAATGGAAATCTCAATTTCTTATCATGGTTTTATAAATTGAAAATTTAACTTAAAATAGCCCATGGTCAATATTTTTAAATGAATTGTTCTTTGGCTTTGATACAGCATGCAAATATCGAATGGTCCGGCCATAATGATGTTTGATTGCTGCCTGGCTTTTCTTGCTCTGGAGACTTTGCATGGGAGAACTTAGATCGTGCATGGATAACGTTACAGCAGCATTGACTGTGCTGAGCTCAGGAAGTCATTGGCCCCTGGAATGCATGTGTGGATGAGTGCTGCAGGAAATGCCTCTGCACTTGAAGAGGTGAAAAAGAGAAACCAGCGCACAGGGTGCTTTTTAAAAAGCGGAGCTGTGTCTGGTCGTATAATAAAAAGGAAATACGGTATGTACCTTACTTAATGTGCTAGGAAAGACTGAGATAAACTTCTCAGGGGTTAATATGGAAAATGCAAGGGGCTGGAGTTTTGGGATGCACTTTGACATTTCATGGCCTGTATCCATCTCTGTTTTCTATTAGAGTGATCCATATCCATGTTGACTTGGCAACTGTTGGGAAAAGGTGATGTAATTTGGTTTTGCTGCAAAGGATGCTTTTTGGAAGTCAGTCTCAATTTAATGCTGCTAGAGACCCACACTTCATTCAGGCAGCCTTACCAATATGTTGTTATGGGTTTTTATCCGCCACTAGAGAGAGAGGTGCTTGACTTACCATGGAGCAGGCTACCAAGTCTTAAGAAGTACAAAAATTCTTTTTGGGGGGAAGAGAAGCAAGGTCTTGACCTCACTTGGCACTTTGAGAAGGTTGTGGTGATAAAGATGGACAGCAGGAAGGCTACAGGACTGGTTTGATGTAAATCTGCTCTGATGAGCTGTAGTGCTTTGAAGCCCATTTCAGGATTTATATCTAGACAGAGCTGTTTTTCACCCCAATGAGTTCAGTGTTTAAGAAGTTTGATACGTTTTATTCTTCTGAGGGAGAAATAAATGTGAACTATTAATTTGTGATGCAATGGTATCTTTTTTCCCCACCTCATTTTTCACAGATGAATGTTGGACAAGTGGGTGTTCTCTCCTTCAGCCTCTGAATATCAGCATAAAGCAGAAATCTATGAATTATAGAGGCACAGTGATAAGTGGGAGAGACTGCAGGTGCACTTCAGCACTGAAGTCTATCAAATCCTTGTAGCTTAGGGTTTTCTCCTCTTCCCTTTTCTTCCTGAACAGTTAAGCATGAAGGCCTTGGGCTTTGCTTCCACCTCCTTGAATTCTTCAGAGCGCACATCACAGTGTCTTTAAAGTGTGTGACGTGTGGGGACTGAAGGCATTAGCAGAGCTCTGGGATTTATTGGCAGATTGACAATCTGATAGGCACGCTCCCTTTCTTCTCTGTTTGTCACTCTTTGATACTTCCCTTTTCCATCTCCAAGGGGAGGGAGGAAGTCCCACTGTAACGTAAATGTCTTCAACATTTCAGCTCTGCAAAATCCTTTATCTGGGCTTAAGTCTTTCTTTTTTTTTTACACATCTGAAGTTCACCTTATCCTTACAGGTGCATAATTTACCAGGCCTCTTGTGATAACTTTGTGTCTTGCAGAGAACCTGAAATGGGAACTGAGCTCATTAAAACTAAATTAGTTTAAAAAAGACAAAAAAAGTTTCTCCTTTGTGGGATTGCTTGCAACTAACATGAAAACCTAAGATAGTGCTGCTTTGTTGGTGTGAGGGTAGAAAATGAGGTGATATCTCAGGGAAATAGAAGATCTCTCATGATCTGTGTGAGGCAGATCTGAGTTTCAGGCTGGGTAGACTAGAAAGAGGTTAGTTATATGCGTAAGTCTGGGATGTACATCAAGTGCTGTTTCACAGGTTATCTTAATCCCTCTGTGCCTCCCTTCCCAAGGTTTTCCACAGGAGTGACAAAAACTTTCTCTGCTACTTGCATTTATTCCTCCTTTTTCATTTAAAGGACATTGGAATCCAGAAGTGCTGCCTGTGGGGTTATATTTATGTTTTACTGATTGCACATATGCCATCAGCCTCGTAACTATGCCGAAGCTTTCATCTCTAAAACTGAGGCGCACACCAATTGGAGCAATTTATTTTAACCTATATAAAATGACATAAATTGTTGACCCTCAGTACTAGTTCACTCTTTCTCCAATTGTTGCCTGCCTTGACTTCCCTCCCACTGCAACAGCAAGCGGAACAGTGCCAGCCAGGGTTGCTTACCCTGAATCCTCTGTGTGCCACAGATAATGCCTCAAAGCTCCTTCCTCCTGTGCATTTAAAGTACACAGCTGTATTAGAAGATTAAGTTACTTTGAATGTGAACAGGTCCCTGTATTGTAACTCGGGCTGGTTTTCACTTTGTTCCACTTCAGGTATTGCCAAGACTTGATCTGACTTTTTTTTTCTCATGAGGTAGCTGAAGAGCGTGAAATTGTTTGGTGCTGGATAGCACAGTAACCATGGGGCTATTGCTGTTACATTTAATGTATTAGACGTATGTAATATTCTGGAGTTCAGATGAGTTGGTTACTGTGGGTTGGTTGGGGAGGGGCTTTATTGCAAGTTGGGGGGGGGGTGGTGTTATTTGTGCTCCTGGTTTCTCTTCTTGTAGAGCTTCTCTGCCTTTGTACCTCACCAAACTGTCAGATGAGGAATGAATACATTTGGTAGAGAAATTAAACCATTAATTCCACAAGATGTTTTCAGAGATACTACAAGATCTCAATTTGATAGGAAGGACTGGTTAGAGAAGGAAACCATCTGATCACTTCAGACTGAGCAATTAACTACTTAACAGCTGGAAAAAGGTTGCAAGCAATGTGATTCTTCACACTAGCAGCACTTAGCTATTCCATCCACAGTTTTAAAATGCTTTGAACAGGAGATTAGTATCTTGCTCATTTTGCAGATGAGCAAACAGAAGTACAGAGGGGAGATGAATAGGCTCAAGCAGCAGGTCAACATCAGAGCCAAAAGAATGAATCCCAGCCGTCTAAATCCAATCTGTTAGAGCCAAAGCAATAATGTTTCCCCTAGGATTATTTCATCTGCCAATAATGACAGGGCCAAAATTTTGAAGCTTGTTTTTTTATTCTGGTTTTTGAATTATATTGTTTTCTTTAATGTGAGATGTCTCTGAGTGAGAGCCTTGGAGAGAGAGAGTGTATGTCCAATGCTTTCCAAAAACTGGAGGCTCCTAGTTCAGGTGTGAATGCAGCATGTGTCATCCTTGCAATACTCATTGCATTATTTAAAGAACAAACCCAAATACACTCTAAATTTTAAGAAAACTGGTTCGTTGATCCTTGGACGGTTATGGAACCCCAGGGCAGTGTGCTGATAGCATTTTTTGTTCCCTTGATGATACTTTGCATCAGATCTGGGAAGGGGAGCAATGGTAACAGGGTTCTCTTTCTCCATAAACTGCAGAGGCAATCAGTTGTGCATCCTGCATGGTGGGTAGAGCCAAGAGACCTCCCCTTCTCCTCGTGGCTCTCATGCTGCCTGTGCTTGGGCAGATCCCTTTGGTATCCCCTGCTCCTGCACTCCTGGGGCTCTGATTTGATGCAGCTATTCTATGTTATTGATTCACCCATTAGCTATGAACCTGTGGCGGATCTGGGATTTGAGTTTGGCTGTGGGAGTTCATCCAGGTTCTGCATCTCACATGAAGTCTTGCTGTTGTCTCTGCTCTGTTGTTCTTTAGCTAGGTTTAAAATATATATTGTTTCTGGCATTCAAATCCATATCTGCTCCCAGCATATGCTATTGGCACGATACCAGCAGATGCTGTTGAGCAGTATCAAATCTTGAAGTGCAGCTACGTTCTGAAGCACAGCTCTGCTCTGAAAATGCCACCGTAGGGTTCCTCTGCTGTGTCTCAGTGATTTATGCATTAAATTCTCTCTTAAAATGTAGAAGATGTTGGTCGGTTGTTTTTAGCAGTCATCTTGACCAAGTAAACCTGTGACTGGATTTGATTGTGTGGGCAGGCTCGGCAGGGTTGGAGCGGGGCTGGTGTGCGTTGCGTGCTCCTGTCTGTGCTCACAGCTCCCATCCTCCCACCCACTCCCTGTCTCAGCTCAGCAGGGTGGGCGCTCTGGGGCTGGGGAAGGGGGTGTTTGTCAGTGCCATGGCATTAGAGCTTCTCTGGCACCTTATAAGTATTTCCATTTTGCTATTTAATAACAAGTTGGTCACGCTTCATTTAAAGCTCTTTTAAAGATGCAAAATCCATTTGGGAGGAATAGAAATTTCAGAAATGTCAACAAACGATTTGTGTTGTCAAGAGTGGGGGTTTTATTTAAAAAAGTGAATGAACACTGAGTTAATGTTCTTTCCCTCTTTCCATCCTTATTCTTCTTTTGTTTTGTTTGTTTGTGATCAAATGATTGTAAGGAAACTTACTGCACAACTGAGTCTTTGCTTATTGTTCCTCCTCCTATGAAGTGTGATGCCATCTGGCACATGGTCAAGTGGGAAAGATTGATGGCTAACAAAGAGCACTATTCATTTTATCCTACCAGATTTGGACAGAAAGCAAACGTTTTTAATCAAATCTGTGTGTTTCTAAGGAATATTGGCTGCTGAAAATTTTCCATCAGCTGAATTTTCCCCCCTTCCCTACCCTGTGAGAATTATATTCTGCCAGACTGATTCATGGAGAGGACAGCATGGATGCTTTTCCTCTTGTGCATCATTTTCTTTCATATTATTGAGAGCAAAGAGGTAAAGGGCTGTTGGTGCTACAGAGAGAGAAAAGTGGGAACAGTTATGTGCTGTTACAGTGCAAATAATCTTAAAATGTAAGAGTAAAGTTCCTTTAATGGCCTCGCAATGAATCATGCAAGACAACTGTCTGAACAAAACACATAGTTGCTTTCAGTGAAGCAACCAAAACATCAGTGGAAAGTTTGCCTGCAGTGGTTTTTCATTTTTCAGAGTAAAATTAATAATTTATGGATTCCCTCTACCATCCCATCTTCTTTCAATAATTACACTGTCACGTGATACTCCAGGAATTTGGGCTCTTTGGGTCAGAGGGACTTCAGCTGTGGTGCTCAGCTGGGAGAAGGAGAGCTTTTCCTGGAAGGGATGCCTTGTGGTACAGTGGGGCTGATCCATAGTGTGCTGTGAAAATCCAAACCTCTCGGATGAGGGAGCTTGGGAGAGGTTTTGGGAAGTGATTTAGCTTCCCTCAAAGGGATGGTCCTCAACTGCACAGCCCAAGAAAGGAGAAGGTTAGGGAAAAATGGTATTGTTTCTTGTGTTTAAATATTACTGCAGGTGCTAGGTAGATGCTGGCCTTGCTTAGCTGTGTTTCTTCACATGGCACACATAATGAGAGGGGCTTTTGCTTTATGCTAAGATAAAGAAAAAAAGACTTGGCCATTTGAATATTAAATTCAGATGACTTTTATAATGCCTATAAATTAATAGGATTTCATGCAGAGCATTCAAAAGCATTGTAAAGACGATATGGGGTATGTAAAGATAAAATGGGTTTTGTAGCGCTTTATAGCTGTGGAAAGAAAATGATTTTGGTTTTGATTTTATTAATATATTTTTTCCCTTTGAAGTGTAATAAGGGAGTTAATTAGCTCTAAGCACCTGGATTTGAAGCTTTGAAAATGATCCTTTCATTGCAGTGTTACTGAATTTTCTGGAAAGTTGCATCCACAGGTGCCCAGCCTTGCCATACGCAGCCTTGTACTGCGTACACGTGAGTGCACGTGGACACAGAGGCTGTAGCTCAGAGAGCAGGACTTGAAGGACCTCTTTTTTTTTTTTTAAATGGAAAGTTTCTGTTGTAATAAAACATACTGTCTCTGATAAGTGTCTCCATGTCCTAGTTTCCAGGTTGGGAAGTCTTGGCAGTGCTTTCCCCTGCTAGTTCTCATCTGTGACTTGAGTACAGAGATGATAATGATGATGCAATGTGGAATTGCTGGCCCTGAAACTGCTGAATGGATGGATGATCAGGCCCTCTGGGCAGCAGGAGTGTTTTCCCAGTGTTTGCCCTGCAGCCAGAGGCCTGCTGCCTCCGCACCAGAGGACACTGATGTGACCTTGCTTGAGATGGTGCTGATTTCAATAAGAGCTTGCTCTTGTTTGCTTGGCTATATTGTTCTTAAATGTCATCACTCCCTCACTCCTCCAGGTTGAACACAGAGTTATGGATACTTGGCTGCAGTGTTTTTAAGGGTTAATCACAGTTTGTCGAAGACAAACTAAAATTGTGCTAAAATTGTTCTGTCCCTTCTGCTGTGCTGCAGTGCTGATAGAAGGCACAGCTCAAACCATGCAGCAGGTCTGAGACGGGGGGGGGCCTTGGCCAGTGCTGGGGCTTGGAGCCAAGGTCCCCCAGCCAGGCAAGTGCATCTGCTGGAGCTCAGACAGCTGCACCGGAGGGCAGGGGACGGCTCTGCTGCATGGCATCTGAAGGAGTGAGAAAACCAACTGAGGGGAGGGAGTGACTGTGTTGACACAGAAAGTTTCCAACTGTTATATTTATATAACAGTTCAGAGCTTAAATTGCTCTTGAAGCAGGCAGATTTATATCCCTTCCAATCCTTGCTGCGTACTGTTCCCCTCTTCTTTTCTTCCTGCCGCTATAAATCTGGATGCTCTTGTTGATATAAATAGTCTGTCTTTTAAAGAATTTTACCAAACTTTGTGGGTACTGAATCAAGTCTCATGGGCTTTGCACTGGGCGATTAAATTTTTCCTTTATCAATCTTTATTCTACTGCCTTTAAAATATTTCCTTGCTCCTTTCTACATAATAGGAAAAAATCAGAAGAAAGTATATTTCAGAGATAGGGACATCTGGCATTTGTTTTTGAAAGAGAAAGCTTCTGTTTCTCTGCTTTTAAGATGGTTGGTAGAACAAAAGTGCCTCTGAAAAGAGCACTGTGGCCAGGAAAGGATGTGGGTTGGAAATGTGCATATTCCCTTCTCCCTTAAAGCATGTTGATATGGCCTGTTAGCAGGACAAAAGTGAGAAGCAGTGGACAAACATGAAAGGTTTTATTTTTGCTGTTCTATGAATCTCCATGAAAGCTTTAATAAAGGACTCCAGTGAAGATGCTAAATGCCCACAGTGCTCCTCTGGGGACGCCTTGAGTTGTTCGGTCCCCAGGAGGGCACAGGGTCTCCTCTCCCCAGGTCTGATAGTGCTGTGCCAGGCTGGGGACAGTCCTGGCAAGGAATCTTTGTGGTAACAGGACTTCAGTTTGTTGAGGGGCTTGGTTTGATATGTGACAGCTGAAGGTATTTGATTATTATTTCTGTGAACAGAGGGCTCTGGTAATCTACCTGCTTGGCAAAAACCCATGGGGGGGCTGCGGAACCAACACAAAGCTGAGCTTGGAGCTGAGTTCTGTGGTGTCCGTCTGTCCTCTCCGGACTGATGTTGGTGATGGTCTTCATGTCTTAAATGCATACTGAACCAGCAGCATGACTAAGTGAGCTAATGCCCAGCCTATAGAAGTGAAGGGTAGGCTTTCCATTGTTTTCAGTGGGTTGTGAATTAAGTCTCAGGAGAATAATATTATCATGGTTTACTTGGCAGTAACAATGCTAGCAGTGCTGTCTGACTGTAGACAATAAACTGAGCAAGTTATGGAAAACATGATAGCCCTCTCCTGAACAGGAGGACAACCACTTGGCGTGAAAGCAATCCATTTTGCATATGGTGTCTGTGAGAACTTTCAAGAGGGTATTTTGATGTATGGCTTATATGTAGATTGTAGACGAAGTGCCAGACCATAGCCAGATAAAGATATCAGTGAAAGCACTCAGAGTAAAGTATGGAATCTTTTTTGAAAGTTCCTGGGTATGTACATGTCTGCACCTTTGAGGTGCAGAGATCTGGCACAGAGACACTCCTTGCATGTGTGGTCCATTTGCCAGGAATCATGAGAAATAGTCTTTCTGCAAGATTGCTCCTATTAACAGTTGTGCTCTGAAGCTGGCGATGTGGTTTGTTCAGTCTGAGAAGGGAAGTTCTTTGGTTTTTCAGTTACTTTATGCAAACGTTGCTGCACCTTTTAGCTGTTATGGGTGTGTTTTTGCTGATGAGACCTGCTGCCATCAGGTATCTTTGAGGATCAGTTGAGGAAATGCTCTGGGTTTGATGCTGAGTTAATGAAGTGGACTCTCAAGCATCAGCACGCTTCCTGCAGAGGGATGGAAGCAGAGCAGTGTTTGAATATTCATACAGGTTTAGCTTCCAGTATGGCTCTCGTTCCCTGCATGATGGGGGAAGTATCTTTCCTCTGTTCGCTGAATCTGCTTTTCCCTTATAAATCTTGGGTAGCTTTGTGCAGCAATTGGAAAAATGAGGGTTCTAGGGGAAAGAAGCAGCACTTAAATAATACAGATCTTGCTTAACTGGGGCTGCTAGATGTGAATAGCATGAGTAGCCACTGCTTTTATCACGTACCGCAGCATAGTCTCTGTGGCATCTTGTTTTAATATCACTTATCAAAACTATTTGATGTAGGAGCGGTTGAGTTTGTGATTGCTGACCTTGCCAGCAGAGGCCAGCTGGCAGGGGAGACCTGAGGCTCCCAGCACGGGTATGCCAGGGTTACTGAAGAAGAGGTTTTGGGGGCATGGATGAGAAAGCAGGAAGTGAGGTCTTGTTTGCTTTGTATCCTTTGAAAGCACTGCATATTGATACTTGAAAAGAAAAATGGGAAGAAAAATACACAGAAGAAAACATTACTCTCTGCAGTGGGTTACAGCTAACACGTGTTTCCCAGGGTATCAGTGCAGTTCCCAAAGCAAATGACTGGGGAAGGGTAAGCAGGGCTGAGCAAAAGGCTGGTTGTGTGCTGTGGATGCAAGTCTTAACGCTTAACGTCACCTCTTGTTCACTGCAGTTTGGTGTTAATTTAACAGTTTGGAGTGGGAGCAGAAATTCCCAAATTTGTGTCTTCCAGTGGTCCGTTGAACACCAGCTTTCTGAGGACCCTTGTGAGCAGGCTGGCCTGGGTCTCTGTTAGTAGCACAGCACATGCAGTCAGGGACTGCAGGGAGCAGATGCCAAGGCATGGGAATGAGAACTGCCTGAGCAGCCCTTTCCTACAGCTCAGGAGGCAACTGGTGGCAGGAAGATGAATGCATCACCAATTCTTTCTTCACGGGAGAAAATCCTGTAGCCGGCAACACTAAATACTCTAGGGAGCTCACAACAGTCGGTTTACCTCACTAAGCCTATGAAATTGTGAAAAAGGCATCATTTGAGCAGAAATGCTTGATGTATTCAGCAAGAATAGTTCTTATGAGGCAGCGATCTTGGGATTTGGAGGTAACTTAATGTTGGTCTCTGCATGAGACATCTGCATGCAAGTGGCTATTGCTGTTTTACTTACTTGGTATTTGTCCAACTTGTATGAGTATTTTGTGGTCCTGTTCATTGGTTTCTTCTGTGGATGACAATCTCAACTGTATAGCTGCTTTATTTTTTTTTTAAATGGGGTAAAAAGAGACCATTGTGTTGCATGCTTGTTTAAAATAAGGTGTGGAAGACTGAACAGAGATTCAGCCGGTGTTTTTAAACGAGGAGTGCAAATCCTCAAGGAACCCAGTGGTCTGATCCTCAGAGGTAATTAGTAGGTAGCACTATTAATTTTAATGGCAGCTCTGAGCTGTTAAAGCCTGGCTATTGCCTCTATATTTTAAATATTATTAAATACTACATACTTCAAGTACTTTATTGCTCTCATTTGAAAAAAAAAAAAGTCAGCTTGTCCATTGGGTGCCTCATTTAAATTATTTTTATTTTCAGTGCCTGTTGGAAAACGGGTGTGCTCTTCTGGGAGGAAAGTTGTTATTAGGGTAATTGTAATCCTGCGCTGCTCACAGCTTCAGGGAAATCTCTTCAGACTGCGCACAGTAAGAGGCACCAGGTGATGAAGATGTATGTTGATAATCCTTGGCTTTGAATGTCTCTCCAAAAACAAAGCTGTACCACAACACCCCCTTTGAGTAATGAATACTGGAAGCATCATGCAGTGCCACAAGAAGTCATTTGATGCTGGAGGCAGGGATAAGTGGTCTTGCTGGGTTTTAGCAGCCTTTTATTTCTTTGGCTGCTAGGTCCAGTTCTTGGGTAGCAGAGACTGCTTTGAAAGGATCTCACTCAGCATTTCCAAAAGCTTTCACACGTTTGTGTATCTTACTCCCTTGCTCCCCTCAAGAAGGAGTCTGGGATCTAAATTCAGCTTTTGACACGTGTTTAGAAAAGCCCTGAGAAACAGGGTTGTTTTGAAGACCTGGTTCTACGCGGGGTTGTACCGGCAGCTGACAAGGTCTGTGTGGGATCAAGAGTGACCTGTTGCAGGGCTGGCTGTCCTTGAGCTGGTGATGCACTGCGTGGGGATGGGACCTCAGCTGGGTTTGTGAGTGGAAGTGAGGAGTGTTTCACCTTTCCCTGGCGCTCTGTGGCATGAGAGTCAGAAGCCCCAAGTGTTGTGTTTTCTTTGAGGAGGGCCTGGCAGCCTGTCAGATCCTGAGGCTGTTTGACATCCACAGTGCAGCATTAATTGCTTTTCAAGTGGAAGAGATAAGAGTATTTCCTAGGCTTTTATTTCTAGTTTATTCTGGATGATGTTGGGAATGGAGCAACCTGGGGCAATGCCCCAGAAACACCTGACTGCCGTCCAGCTCACCCGTGCATGCAGTGAGGTTGGCTGTACCGTGGGACCTTGCATGAGGAGGTGATCAGGGTTTTCAACCATTTTTAGGTCATGGGATACTCCTGAGCACTCCCAGTCTGATGCGGGTGGGAGATGTTTGAGAGTGTTGCTGTGTTACAAGCAGACAGGCGCGGCATGAGCAAAGGTCCTCAGGGCAGGGAGGAAGAATGAATTGTGGTGGTAGGCTGTGTGATGCACAAAAATCCCTTGCAGAGAGAAACTGCTTGAGTGTGGATCCTTTTGTACCTTCTTCAGGTGTAAAATACATCCTCCAGCTTCTCCCCCCTCGTGCCAGTGTCCCTTTTACTTGAATGTGTGCAGTGTTTCAAAACTTGCCTATTTCTGTATTAAAGAGTTGGGAGAGAGGGTTGTAAAACCAAGACATTGCCATTTCCAAGCAACCTTATTTGCCTGGCCCTGAAAATTATTGCTACTTGCAGTTCCCTGCTTTTCCAAATGGCCGTTTAAGCAAAGAGTGAGCCATCTTGGATGCAGCTCCCTTTGCCTTCTACCCTTAGGAAGCAGGCTGCCAGTGTAGTTTATGTGTATTATGCCAGCTGATTTTGTATTAACATAAACCCCCACCTATACTGCTATCTTCCAAAGGGTGCATTTTGAAGGTAGGTAATACTGGAACATCTTCAGAGGCTCACAACGGGGTGCTGAGTTACTCCAAGATGCTGTGCTTGGTGTTCAGTTGGCACTCCACCGAACATGTTGATTTTAGTTGAGCAGATGTCTGTTAATCTTTGTGAGAAGCTACCTTGCCATTCTATCAAGCACAGTGTAGAGGACAGATGTTTGATGAAAGCACTGAAATATTTAACTAGGATATTTTTCCCCCTGCAGCCGAGATTGCTTGTTGTGCCTATTAATCTTTTACAAGGCTTGCATCTGCTCAAATGGGGGTTGTTTTAGGCTTCGGATGAACTTTGTGTGTATGTGCGTGGTTTGAAAGAGTGGTGTAATGAACAAACATGATGTGTATATGAATAAAGTGAATGCATAAAGCAGATGAATTAATTCCTCAGTTGCTGAAAGTCTCTTCCAATAACAACAATAAAAAAATACTATAATGCTCCTTCTCCTGTGAGAGTTTATTCCTCTCTTTCAGGGGTGTCTTTACTTTTACCTTTGTATAATTAAAATTTCAATTGGCATGTCCAAAGAAAAAGCCTGGATGCAGTATTGCTAGGTAGTGCCGAGCTCGTCTGTCCTGCTGTCCCTTTCCTCCTGGTCTCATTATCAGCACGTTGGATTAGATTTTTAAGTGCAGGAAGCCCTTGTTGGGTTAGTAGAAGGGAAGAGGAAAGGCTAAGAGATAGTTAACCCCTCATCCCAAGGTATCTGCTCTCTTATTTATGAAGAATTTATTTTCAGCTAAGACAGTACCTTTCTGTAATGCTGAATTCTTCTGCATAAGCTTCTAATCAGAGCCACTTGTGTTTTCGTTTCCTCTTGCTGCAAGGGTTACACTTCCAGCATAGCTGGTGACTGAGACACTGTAAACGTCTTGGATAATGTGACAGCTTGAAAAAGCAAAGAAACTGCATGCATGCAAAATATTTTTTGCCCCAACAGAGTAGCCTTGTTGGACAGCATTTTATACACCGTGTTGCACTTCACAAAAACCCCTCCCTATGTAATACTTAATAAGGAGTAATACTTGTGAAGTAATTAAAAAGCTCTCTGAAACACATTTTTCCTTTGCTGCTGCCGACTTAATGGCTCGTAGGTCTTTTTTCTAGTCTGTTCTAGCCCGCTTTGCTTTGAATGTTGCAATTTTGAGCTGAAGTCCAGTATTGTCTTTTAAATATCTCATGGATGTAATCCAATTTTTGTTCTCTTTAAAATTAGCTGGCTTATTCATTCCCATTTTCTTTTCTGGATGTGTTAACTTAATCAAAGTAAAATGGGTAATTGTCACACAGACCCTTCTAACTTCCCCCTTCTCCAAATAGAGAAGTTATTCACGCTATATTTTTATAAGTAAGAGTAACAGAAGTTTGAAAATAATTTTAGCACAGAGTTTTACAAACCACTTTGAGTATATTTCAGGGCAATCCTATGAGGTGAATGTGTATGATGATAATTATGCTTTAGCAGAATAGGCCTGTTCAATGAACAGCTCAAGCTCAGACACTTGTATTCAGTCTGCACTTTACAGTCTGGAATTAATTCACCTTTAAGAAATAGGCTTTTTTTTTTCTCTGCATATTTATACTTTATGTGCAAGATTAACTTCCTTAGTCTGTAAAATTTGCTAGATATTTTCTGTTGCTGTAAACTCGCCTGCTTGGGATGATCTTGCTTATGTCACAGAAAGTGACTCAAATCCCAGTGATGTAAATGTTCTCAGAAAATGTCCTCACTTAATTGTAATCAAAAGTTAACTGTTCATCTGTCTGTCTTCTTTTTCATGTTTCAAATTTTCTGCCCAGTAACATTCTTCTTCCAAATGATTCATTAGCCTTCAGATTGCTTAAAAATATCCTAGACAAGGAAGACATATATGCAAAGTTGTACCTATTTTGGCAGATGAAAATAATCTCTTCTCAAGTGTCTGCATATGTGCCAAGATCACATCATGCATACAGAGACTGAGTGGGCTTCTAAGTGTACAGGCTTTTGAAGGGCTTCTTTTGTTAATCACTAGCAAAATTGGTCAGAGAGCTCACAGACTTTAAAGAACAGTCTAAGTGATGTCGTTCAGAATTTGTCAGCTTTTGCTCATTGTCACGATGCTTTTTTAATGTTGTAGTTCCTTGTCACCCACCTGTGCCTCCTGGCAGTTCTCTTTTTCTGGACATCAAATCAGCTGTCTCAATGCACATAGTACTCTGAAGTCTTGCATGCTGCTGAAGTTAAGTAAAATATAGTAAACTCCTTCAAGGGATTTATAGAATTTCTGTATTGATCTCACCAGATAATTACAAATTTATTGGAATTTATCAGCCTACCTGACATGCACATCTCCCTCACGGCAGTGCTGTGCGTCAGTCCCCAAACGTTTGCTGTGTAAAAACAAGTAGGATTTTCTAAATCCCTGGTGTTGCCTCGGAGAAAAAAGAATCTACAATGGGGAAATCTTTTTTCTTATTTGAAGCATAATTGTTTCACTGTGATGTGCCCTGATTTTGTTGTTTTGCAAATCAGACCCAGTTGAGGGAAACCATCCCAGGAAATCCCAGCAGAGATCCTGTGTGTGTGCCACTGGGAGCTTGGAAGGCTTGGGGGACTGACATAGCAGTGCGCTTGAAGCTGCTTGGGAATGACTTCTCTGCTGATGCTGTTCAGCTGCTTTTATGATGAATGAGCAAACTGTGGAGTCTTGAGTTTAGCTTAGGGATAGAAGAAATGGCAGAATTTTTGAAGCATTTTGTCTGAAATGGTGAGTGCAGTTGTATGTGCTGTTTATGCAGAGCACTTCACAGCTTTAATTACAGTAGTTTTGCTGCATCAAGGAAGGAGAAGAGGGGAAAAAATCCTGTGGACCTGAAGTGTCACCTGAGATCTCTGTTTATATACATCAGGTCTCCATCTGTTCTGCAAACATTTACAAGGATGTGAGAGTCAGCAGGACCGGCTGTGCCCAGGTTTGTGTGAGTGTCTGTTTGCAGGAGCAGTCTTCAGCTGGCCTGGCTGGCCAATGGATCTCACTTGGGCAAAGTAATAGCGCATGTCAGGCTTTCCTTTTGGTTACCTTTATACGTTATTATGTAGGACATCCAAACTGTCTTTCTAAATACGGTGAGATTTAGTACAAGGAGTGCTGAAGGACTGCAAGGAAATTAAAATGGAAAGCGTAAGCAAGGCAGGCATTTATAAATGATTGAACTAAATTACACTCACTAGAATGAGCTGCAGCTGTGACAGCGATGTTTCTTTCTTCAGGTAAATAACATTACCCATCATTATTGGTTATGCTAAAAGGCCATAATACTATGTTAACATGCCTTATTGCAGCCTGATAAGTCATAGCCTAATCTCCATTACCAGACTACCCATAAATATTAGAGATCCGTGGAACGAGGAAGGTAAGGACAGAAAACTGGTTTTGATGTGGCAGTTTTGATGTTAACTGGGCTCTGATGGGAGAGAGCTGAGACATCTCACATGAAGCAATTCCTGTAACGCATGTAGTGACTCTGTTTTTATTTAATTAGGTATAAATCTGTCACCTGTTAAATTATTTTTAAAGAAAAAATAGAAAATGTTTGTTCCAAAAAGCCTTGATAACTTTTGCACATGAGAGGTACAAACAAGTTTCAGCTGTAAGTGTGTTGTGGTGCTGTGCCACAAATGCACCACCACTGTTGTTTGCACTTGAGTAAGTTACTGCTTTTTGTGGACAATAAAACCACAGCCTGCTGAAATTATATGCTATAGTAATGCAGTCAAACCCACATGCCCAAGTGATCCTCTGTATTTTTTGACATTTCATTAAATTGATGAGTCAGTAAAAGGTTGGATTTTTTTTTTCCTCTTGCTGCTGGAGATGGAGAGAAAACAGCAAAACTCAAAAATTTCCAGTTAGCTGTTCCTAGAAAACATAATCAGCTTTTTTACTTCTTGCCAAAGCAGTTCAGGAGGTACCTCCTTTGGAAGGCGTGGGTGCAAATGGCACTGTAGTTTCTTTAGTTTGAACTTCTTTACTTTTGTATTTATGGTGAATTTCAACCATCATTTGTTTATTAAAGAAACATTTAGGCTGAAGTTGAAATCAATGGATTAGCTTTGTTTTGTGAACCTTTCAAAAACATCACATGCCAAATCCACTGAAACAATTTCCATTGAAAAGCTTGATGCATTTTTTTGTCCCTATTCTACATGGCAGATTGTGCAACAGCAGCGTTTTTAGTATTTTAAAGTAGCAGGAGTGGCAAAGGGAAGTCTGATACCATTAAATGACTCACCATAAGTGACTGCCTTCCCAGCTCTGCTGTCTGTTCCTTAGAGTTATAATAGCATTATGCTATAAAGAGCAGTACGTAGATACCTGTCCTGGACAACCTCATCCCTGCAGGGTGGAGGTGGGAAAGGGTATTTACCTTTAGATCCATCCCTGTGATGGATCTAAAGGTAAATACTTCGGGGCTCTAAGGGTGCAAAGGCTGACCAGTAATTGGAAAAATCCTGTCTGGGAGAAGGGGATGAAGAAACTTTAGACACAGGTGTGTGAGCAGATCTATATGGAGCAAGTTAGGACATGAACCTGGCGTAACTAGCTGTGTGCAGTGAATGCAGGAAAGTCTGTCCATTTTCCCTGGCTGTGGAGATTGGTCAGCCTGGATCTGGGAAGGACATTCACAGCAATGTAAAGATAAATATATTTGTAGCATTTTCCCTGGGAAAGCAGAAGTGTGCACAGCATTGTTCTGAAGACAACTGTGGTTTTGCAGAGATAAAATGAAATTTATTTCCATTGCTCTGTTGTGTGTTTTTCTCTGATTCAGGTTTGAATTTTGCTGGTTTTTTTCATTGCTCTCTGTTACCATTCTGTGCTTTCAAAGCTTGCTTTCCCTGCCTTGGATTTATTGAGGGAGCATGAGGGAAAAATGAAATGAAGCAATATATTTTGCCTGTGGTAGTCTTGCTGTCCATTGAGTCTTAGTGGTACCATTAGTCATTTTATGACACATTACCTTACCTAGGTGAGTTCTGCTCCCCTCTATATGTGTGGCTGAATTTTTCTGTGGGTTGCCATATACTCTGAGCCTGGAAAATATGCTTTTTATAAATCAGTTGCTTTTTGAGCTTTCAAAGCTTTCCTCCCCTTATTCCCCTTCTATCAGTCTGTATTTGTGAGAGCTCTCCAGGGCTGGAAGTGAGCTTTATCTTTGTTAACACAATTAGTTGGTTTGCAGGGTGAGTGTGACATCAACTGTAAACAGGTTTGGTGGGATGCAGTTATAGAGCAACCACAGATACCCCAAGAAAGCTGTAGTAGTGAAGAGGACCAAGGTATCTATTTCTGCAGAGCTCTGCACCGCAGAGGTGCATGTGACAATCCCAGAGCTTCTTTTACTTACATGAATGTTCAGAACAAGTTGGCTATAGCTGTCTTGGTAGCGTCCAATTCTGTTCCTCATTAAGATAGGATGATCACTGTCATAGATGCTCAGTGAAGCTACTGGTGAAGTCCAGGAGACTTCACTCCAGGTAGAGCTGGAGTTGAGCACAGCATACCTTGTGTTTTCCTACTCCTTCCTTGCAAACTCCAAGTACAGTAGAAATTTTTCATGAACTTCATACAGCTTCTTAAGAGGAACTCAAGTTTCTTTTCTGTGCCTGGAACTTAGTCCTTTGTGTTTATGCATGCAGCTTATGATTCCTATTAATAACAATTGGTTTATAAAATGTGGTTACTGGAATTGCCAAGCATGTATTGGCAGCAAGGCAGCACAATAGTCAAGCAGCTGAGTGCAAGCAGCAGGCTGTTAATGCACCCCTACAGTATCCTTGTTGTGCTCTTCTGAATTATTATCTTTGGACTATATTTGCATTTGTTACCTCTTGTGTTCAACTGCTAGAAATGTGAAGGTTATGATGGCAGATACCTGGCCAACTTGGTAGTTGTATCGCTTGAAACAGGAGTGTTGAAAATGTTTTCAGTGAGAAAACTTTTAGCTGAGGGCTACAATTGGAGATCACTAACTGATCCTAAAATCTGACTCTGCTGGCTAAGGGAGAGTTAAATACTTCCCTAAGGGAGAGTTAAATACTTCCCTAATCATGACAGTTTGATTTTCAATTTTTCTTACAGTGATCATTCATCTGCAGCTGAAGGCTGAGAAATATCTGTGTAAAGCCTTCAGCAAATCACAATGAAAGGGCATGCAGAGAAGAATTCAAGAGCAGAGAAAGGCAGCCGTATGGACCAAATGAACTGTCGTTTTGCCCAAAATGGTGTTCTAGGCCAGGCTTTTTGCCCCCTCCACAGTCCCCCTTGGGCTTCTCTAGGTTCCACCTTTCTCAAAAGTAAAACTTAATTTGTTTCCCTTTGCTCCCCCTGACTGTGAATCATACTGCTGTCTCCCTTGGCTTGAACACACAAATGTCTCCATGAAGTGCAAGACCAGACCAGTCTGGAAGCTCAGGCTGTCAAGTCCAATTTAAAGAAAGAGGATTTTTATTCGGTTTGGATTTTTCAAATGCGAACATCAGGAAGACAAGCCAATGGCATCTACCACATTATTGCTACGTTGTGTTTAGGGTTATAAAGCTTACTGTAATACTAACACAGACTGGCATCTGTTTTGTTTTGGCTTTAGTGATTGAAAATTACCAAAAAGCCTCATACTTCTGAGACAGAGTCAGATAATATGGGAGGAAGGGTTAGCCAAGAAGCCCATTCAACATGGAACTGTTACCTCTGCTAAAATGTCTCTGTGGGTGACTTGGATGTTGTAAGGAGCTTGCATGTTGATTTGGAGGAAAACTCTTTTAAATGTAGACAGTAATTTCATAGTTAGCCCTTAAAATTACATGGTAGTGAAAACTTGGGAAACATTAAAGATCACAAACATTAAAGCATCTGTTTTATATTTTAGTTATGCTCGTCTTGATCCTTTTTGCTGCCCTTTGAAAAGAAAATTAAAAATACAGTGCTTTGAGTTACTGTGAGGACTAGTTAGGAGAGTAAAGGGGATGTAAAGCAGCTACTGAACGTAAGCAGGGCCGTGGGGATTCTCTGAAAGGACAGTGAATTATATTTGCACAGTCAGAAGCGCATGTACACTGAACTGGGAGATTTCACCTTCACTATCTTTACTATTCACTGATGTAAAGTTTAGTCCAGGTAACATCACTTTCAGACATCCCCTGACAGAAAGTGATACTTGTACAGCGTGCAGAACTTTCTATCTTTAATCTCTTAGCATGAACTTCCTGAATTCAGGTGGGACTTCCAGTGAACAGATGACCACAGAATTCACAATTTAAAACCGGAAAAAGTCTGAGCATTTCATAGAAAGAGATATAAAACTGTTTCCACTGTTGTCCTCTGCTTAATTTTTTTCATTTTTTCTTGCAATGAAAGCCTGTTGCTCAAAAAGAGACAGAAAATGATGACACTGGAGTAGACTCTTTTACCAAATTACTAGAATTTAATCTTGGTTCCTGGTATCCCCACCACTTTGTTTTTCTTACTCTAGAAGCTGATAGTTATTTAAAGGTAAATCTTTCTTTGGCATTCCGGTTGCCTGCATTGCATGTACACAGCTAGTTTAGGAACACATGGAAGTCCTTTTTTTCAAGCACGGGCATTCTGAAGCAGCTCAGATCCTCATCGCAAGGCCACTTAAACTCAAACCATTTAGAGCTTGCCCACAGAAGACTGCACCCACTTACGACATTACTCTAAAACTGCTCTTTTCTGTTTTAAGTAGGTGGAAACACATGGCTGGATCAACCATCCTCCTCCTGTCAAGAATTTCTGTGTCCAAACATAGTTGCAGCCTGAAACTCTGTAGACTGGAGCCATTTGGGCCTTTGTTTCTGTCTCTGGTACTTGCTTGAGATGAGGCTTCTCATCATACAGACATATGAAGTGTTAATAGCATCCCCATTGACGATGAACTCGATTGACGAGTCATGGATCAAAAAAATGTGGGAAAAGCTATTTAGCAGTCTTTAACTTCCTAGTATGGAGAAGGAAGATACAACTTAATTGATTCTCTGTAATAGTAGGGTGTTTTTAAAGTTGTGTTGAAAAACATTTGCATTAATGTTTAGTCTAAACAGTGTTTAAATTATTTTCTGTCTTAATTCCTTCTGCCTCTATAGACTTTATTTTTAAAGATCAATTTGCTTTCCTGTAGAATTAAGTGTAAGGTGATGACTAACATCACAGCTTTACCCAACAGCTTACATATTTGCATATTGCTAGGGCCTTCATCCAAACAAAAAAAAACCTAGGTACGAAAAAATCCTTTTGGGGAAAGAACTTGTAGGATCAGTAAACATGTTGCCTTCTGAATGGTAACTTTTCCTTCAAATCCATGTGGGTTTCTTGCCTTTGGTTGTTTTTTTTGGCCTCTTGGGAGCATCTGAAGCCCAGATCTGCCCCAGCTCTGAAGGAAAGAATGGAGCCATGTCCTTTCTTCTGAACTAGATGTTACTTGCAGAGAACCCAGAGCCATCAACTCCTGGATGTGAATATGTAATGGAGTGGGCAGGTTCTGGCACTGAAGAGACAAATGCAAAATAGCACTTTTTGTTGGGTCTGTAATTGCACACACATGGTGATGAGAGACGGCATAGTCAAAAGTTAGCAGTGGGAGTTGAACCTCTGGCACATGGGATCCCTTTTGGGGGTGCCAGCAATGGGCATGTCCTGAGCCCAGTAACACAGGAGACAGCCACAGGTTGGCTTTGAATCAGTTTTCTTTTGGCTTTCACATGGGCTTGTGTCACTTGCTGAGTGTGCTCTCAGGTGCTCTGGATTTTGCCACAAAGCTGGTCAGTATTGCAGAGGTGTAGCCAAGACAGAAACTTGGGACAGGGTATGCCAAGGTGCTGAGACTTGATTGTGTTTAGCACCTTGTTGAAAGAGCAGCAAGATCGCAAAATTAGTGATGTTGTCATCACGGTACTTTCCTGCCCCTTGTCACCTTTATGCCTGTTCTACTTACAGGAATATTTTAAAGCACAGAAAACATTAACATTTATAGTTTAAGTATCTCTTGAAAACATAACAGCAAAAACTTGCATTTTTTATGACAGTTGAGCAAAGCCCAACTAGTGACATCTCCAGCCTTACTTTTTGTTCTTACAGACTTACTGGTTTCTCCCAGTTCAGACAGCACTTAACCCCCCTGTGCTTTGCAGGAAGCTCATTTATTTGCTTGTCTCTGCACCATGCTACTTGCTGAACCAGTCGCTGGCTGCTGGGATGTTAACCTGCTGAATTTACCTGAAGTGGGATGTCTTCTGACTGCAGAAACTGTTCCAACCTCTCAAATGCACAAATTCCTCCAACACTGCTTTCAAGGAAGAGAGTGTGTTCCTAATCTTTTGCAGGGTGGTCTCGACTGTCATAGTAGCTTAGCAATAAAATGTATTAATAATTAATGTCCGTAACACTAGCATTATTATTAGCATTATTTACATACAGCTGCTTTGATTCTTGTGTCTTCAGTCTTGGCTGCAGTGCAAGGGAAACCATACGACTTGTGATTTGAAGCCTTGTTGGGGAGGGGGTGAGTGGGAGCAACAGGAAGCTTCTTCATGTGGAACAGACACACCACGTGAGGGTGATTTCTGCTGGGAATAGGGCAAGGGAAGGAAATAGGGAAAAAAAGATAAAATATCTCTGAGGCCAAGAGTGCCTCTTTGCTTAAACAAACTTTTGTAGTTTAATTAAAAAAAAACCCCAAGGTTGCAGTGGGGAGGGGTCTGGCAGTCAAAGATGGGATGGAATTGCGGTGCATCCGGCCCAGGCAGCAATGTTGACGTTTCAAACTTAAGCAGAGCTATTTAGCTGCTGTGGCAATACCTGATGCCTGCCTGGGAGAGAAAGCCTGGGGTTTCTGGGGCATCCTCTGCCTTCTGAGGGCTGCAAGGACCCCAGCTTGCATGTGTACCGGGGGTAAGCTCCTAAATGAGCTTGTAGATAGAAACCATCCCTCAGTTTCAAAGCGGCAGTAAGTGGGGGGGAAACCTCTGTTTGAACTGCGGGTGTATGAGTGCTGTATTCCAGACACACTTCCAAACCACAGATTTCCAACACATATTCCTAGCATTTATTAGAGATCGTGTGCTGAGCCATATGATGATGTTTCTCAGGTTTTTGTTCAATGTTCATTAGCAAATATAAACACCACATGACCCACACTTGGCTAGCAGTGCCCCAACCCTCTTGTCAGCATTTAAAGGAATAGTACAACTTGCATAGATTCTCCAAGCAAGCTCAGTTGTTTTATGTTTGGAGAGTTAGAACCAACTGGTCCTACTTCCAAGAGAAACACTGCGTATTCACCCACTTTACCTTTAAAACATGAGGGAGGAAAAGGGTTCATATGGCTTGTGTTTTGTAGTCTCTCCCATGACGCTGCATAACTGCCCTCCTGAAATTTCTTTTATTATAGAGTAGGGGCTTTCAACTTTTTCTTTCTCGAGTTCCTCTAAAAAAAACAAAGTAAAAGGAGATCACTGAGGTGCTGGTTCCAGTGGAGGGGATTTAACCTTACTTGGTGATTGGCTTGTGTAGCTTCTAGGTACCTTTTGCAGTCTCTTTTAGAAGTACTCAAAATACTACAAGCTGAAAATCAGCTGCTGTAGAAACTGAGGTGATTGCTGCAATGACATTGCTTTTGTACCCTCAGAAAGGGATAGACTGTCTATTATCTTTTCATCCATCCCATCTTTGGATGTGTGGAAAGGTTGGGAGGGATCAGAGGGTTGCTGATAGTCTGCTTGAGGCATCTGAAGTGTGCTTGAGGCATCTCTGGAATATCGATGAATGAATGGTGAAATTTAACTATTACTTACTGCAATAAAGAAACAAAATGCAGGGTGGCTGATAGCCAAGAGGTGGCTGATGATATGGAGTGGATTCCATCTACCAACTGCCCCGAGGTCTCTCCTGCTGCCTCTACCTCACACCTTTCAAGCCTCTATATGGCACGGGTAGTACCTGCTGCCATTTCTCAGGCTTTCCCTGGCCTCATTTAAATGACTCTTTCGACCATCAGGCACCTGCTTTCTGAAGCCCTAAGCAGTATTGTTAAGTGCCTTGTGACCATGACAGATGTTTCATAAACACATGTATCTTATTTAGGTGGTCAAATTCTGATGCCTTTTAAGAAGCTGATCTTTCTAGGAGGAATTTTGAGAAAATTGGGTCCCTGATTTTAAAAGAGGGCAAAGATAAGTTTTGAAACTGGTGAAAATTGCCATCTGGTGTTAAAATAGCTTTCTTCTCAAACACTGCATACTAAGCTGGTCCATTTGGTTTCTGACTTTCAGTTTGTATCTATGAACTTTTCCAATGCTTTCTTTTGTAGCTTGGCCAAATTTATTTCAAATCATGATGAGTCAATCTCTCTTTTACTGGATTAAGGTAACAATTCTGTTTGCAATGCTGCAAAGTTAATTGTTAAGGAACCAGAAGGTCTGGGTTTCTAAGGAGCGTCAGAATTTTCTAAAAAGCTTAATAAAATTATTTTGGTTAAATTGATAGTATTCTCTATTAAAACAAATTAGACAAATTATGTGTTCATTGCTGTCAAGTGTCAACAGTGGCTTGATTAATGCAAACTAATGTTGTCTGACTGATTGTAGCTGTCCATAAAATCTTGAGTTTGAATGTGGGGTTATACATTAATGAGCTAGGGAGCATTTTTCACTCTTGACGGTGGTCCAACTCCAGATTTTGACCACTATTCAGAATTTGGAAAAGCCAAGGCTGAACGATTTGATTTGAATATGCTGTTTGAGGGAGGGAAAGAGCATGGTTCTTGCAGGTGCTTTCCAGCAAGGGGTTTTACTTTGCCTGGTGTCTTTAGAGGTGGCGGGTCATGCTTCACCACTTGCCTAATCAGTGCCCATCCCTTCTAGTTCTGTCCCACCAGCCCTGTCCTACCACAAGTCCAGAAGACTGATGTCTCAAGAAACGTTACAAAAATTGATACAAGCCTCTATGGTTATTCCTTTAAAATATAATTATGCAAAGCCATTTGGATGGCAAAAGCAAACCACGAAAATGTGGCTTATGGGCGTACTTCAAGTGTTCATCAACAACTTCTGTCTCTTTCATATAATTTTTGATCACAGAACAAAGAATTGTTCTTCTAAGCAAGAACAGGGCACCACAGAACATGAAGAAATGTCTTTGTGTATAGTCATGCAGTTCCATGACTGTAGTTGGATTTTGCACTCGCAGGTTTAATTTCTATAGTCAATGAGAATTATTTTGCTGGAGCTACTTGTACTGAATGATGGCTTTGGCTGTTTGGTATATTGTTCTGTGTTTATCAGAACAATCTGATTCCCACACAAGATGAGTGTTCTGCTTCATGTGAGCAATTTTATACGCTGGCACAGAGAAAGCAAGGTTTATTTGCAGTGCTTGGTCACTGATGAACTTGATCTTTCTATAAACCTACCTGCGTAATTACTTGAAATATTATTTAGTGATGCAAGTGTATGAAGTGCTTACCAAATAGAGGAAAACATATTTTCTCTGGAAAGCATCTTTCAGGGGCACTGTTTGTCCATCCCTATTTGTCTCTACTCTTACTCACTTTCCAGCTGATGTTTGACCAATTTAAATAAATTGACCTTCAGGGGTTTTGTATAGGTAGAAAGGAATAAAAATATGGCTAAATTCCATGAAAACTGCTAGGTTGACTCTAGTGATCTCTGCACCATGTTATCTTTACTTTTATCTAAAACTCTGTTCTGATGTGCTTTGATCTTTGAGCATTTTAAAACCATGCTTTTTTAATGTGCAAATGGCCACTAAAGAGTTTACAGTTTCCCAGCATGTGTGCTGTGTAAGGTGCTCTCAGGACTGCTTGCGATATGTGACTATATCCACAAAAAAAATCCGTGAGCCCTAAGCAAGCTTTCTTTGTATGGTAATACCTGGGTCTTACACAGTGTGTTTTCTCTCTGGGCATTGAGGCTTTTTAAGGATTTGGTTTCATTTTTCTAATTTTACAGATAGGGTATGGAGTGGGAACTCGGAAATAGTTCTTTAAGCATGGGAGTGGGGAGAGAGAAAGAAGGAATAATTTTCATTTCCAGAAGGAATGGAGGCACAAATGGCAACTGCCTTGCCTGGAAACCCAGTCTGGTACTCTATAGTATTGCATGTTTTTTCTTCTGGGCATGCAGGGCTACAGCTGATAAGATATATGCCTGGTGTTTGTTTTACATGAACATTTATTTTTATTTTGCAAAGGTTTGTAGTATCTCATGGAGACATGTTTATTGTGCTTTAAATTCACTTTTCCCTTGCACGGTTTTCAGCCTCTGGAGGACTTTAATATCTCAGTCGAAACCAAAGCCTGGTCTTTCTATTTGACTCTGGCAGGTTTTACAGAGGCTAAACAAAGAAATCATCTGTGGAGCTTTTCTGTTTATTAGCACTGTAACCTTACTTGGGCTCTGGTGGAACAGGAGTATGGTGAAAGACTGGAATGAAGTGTAAGTGGTGTTGGAGGAGAAATAGGAGGAAGGGCATTATCTCCTTCTGATTGCACATTTAGGCTATGCATCCTGGTAGTTGAAAGTTTATCTAATTTGTCGTAAAACAATGCTAGCTGACATCAATGTTCTAAGGAATCTTAGCTGGATATGGTCATGCAAATTACTTGGCACCTTTCAGTGACCAACAAAACCATTAACTTCTTGGGAGAATATTGACAGAAGCATTAATTAAATCAAGAGGAATGGACAGAGTAAGGAGTGTAGATGAGCTGCTGTTCAGAGAGAAGAAAAAAATTTTGTCAAGCAGGACACACAATTTTCAGAGCAGAGGAAGATCCTTTAAATACTCGAATGGTGGCATCCAGTCGGAGAACCCCCTCCTTCTAAATCTTTCCAAGCAGTGTCTGGGAAAGCAGCTGAGATCACGAAAGCAAGTGCTGATCTTGGTGACCCTCCTCTGCTAATGCCTTCCCTCCCTGCCACCTCCTGAGAGCTGGCACAGCTTTCCTGCACCAGCAGGCGCGTCTATCCTGCCATCTGTACTGCATGCAAGGAGGCAAAGGTGCCAAATTTCAGCCAAGGTCTGGCGAGAGACTTGTTCTGCTTGGGGTGGGAGACTGAGCAGAAATGGAACTCCTTCCCACACACCTTCCAGATTTTCTGTACGTGGTGCTGCCTGCTCTTCTGGAGAGTATCTGGGTGACATGGGGTGTGGATCATACTTGTAGTCCGGAGCCACTGCATGAGTAGTGTGTGGGTCCCTTACTTAATTTATCAAGTTACGCAGAGCAGAGAACACAAGTGAGGTGGAAGAGAAGGATTGTGATAGTGAGATTTGCAGTCCTGATATGTTCTTCTTTTGCTTCTCTTCACCTGCTAGCGGTTGGCTCTGTTTTTTCCCAGGGCACTGCTCAGAGCTGCTATAAACTGCAATCATACTCCATCTTGCCAAATGCAAGTTAAAATGTCAGAATATTTCTCGAATGCTTTTTTAAAACTGCAAACTTCTAAGGCACTTTCCCCTGGTATTTTCTTCTCTTTATTCTTCCTTCTCCTGTGATTCATGAAGTGACCCTGTGTTCCTGTGCATGAAAAAAAAATGCAAGCATTATGTTTGTAATGCGTAAGATCACACAGAGCTACTTTTTTCTGGCACATTTGTACAAGCTCCTATTCTGCATATTGGATTATTTTCATGCTGGCTTCCAAAATTCATGAGCAAGGGCAAGCTAGGTTTTTTGTGTTGGACAGAAATCAAAGGATCTGGAAATGTAGCCAGTGATTGTAGAATAAAAGCAATTATCACATGCAGCAGTATGTAAATGTGTTTATTAGGAATGTGTATATCCCTTGTTAGTGTGTATCTTAGTGCCACAGTGTCTTTGATTCTTACAATGGTCGTGTGAAACATGATAGCACTGTTTTTCCCATTTTGCAAAGCTTCATCCTAAATAACTTCCCGTTCAAATTAATTCACTTGGCACCCCTGGCCGCCCTTCAGACATACTATTATTTTCTTTCCTTACCAGCCATTTAGTGATGTGGTTGACCTTGGTTTTCATATCCTGCAGGCCAGAGCGACTACTTCCTGAAAAATGTTTGACCAAGGGGAAATGCAAGGCAGGACAGAGATTTCTGATGTGTTCTGTTTTCTGCACACAAGCTTGATGGTGATTAGGCAGGAGGAGCCTGTGGAATAGCCTTGGAGGCAGCTGCAGCACTGGGAATGATCAGGAAATTCTCTTTTGGAAATCTTTCAGTGCTGCTGCTGTGTTTAAAAAACAAACACCTCCCACCCCCAAAAAACCCAAACAGAAACAAGGTGGTGCGTATGTAGCTGAGCAAGGGGAGGTTCCTAAACGTAGATAAGAAACAAAATCTGATTGACAGCTGATTAAAGACAGAGGTGGTGTGGTGCAGGGCTGCTCCACAGGAACATTTTCTGCAGCACTGGGAGAGCTTTTGTTATCGTCTTTACCTTGAACCACATCTGTGCAACATCTGTTGTTTTCAAAGCGCATACCTGTCATTAAGTATACATAATTAAACTTAATTTCATCTGAAACTGTTTAATTTCTTATAATGACTGCACAGGCCGGTTTTCTCCTCTGTGGGGAAACTTGATTAAGGCGTGTGCTTACAACAAGTGAGTGTGTCCTAAAATATAAAAGCAACAAAGGTTTTGGCCTTGAAAATAGAGTGAAGACTTCTGAAGAAACACCGTCCACTTGATAACATATTTCTGGCAGGAACAATTTCTTTGTGACACAGAGTTTGTCTGATCCAACCAAAAATCCCATTCACGTAGCAGTACTTTAAAGGGAATTAAGTAGAACATTTGTCTCATGTTTGGTGCCAGAGTCCATGCAAGGTGAGGGGGCAAGTCAGCCTCTCCATGCCTGTCTCCAGTGGTCACTGAACTGTCCCCACTGAAGTGCAAACCTGGCACAGTGTCTGCTGAATTCATCTCCTTTCCAACTCGTGAAAGCCATCCTGAGGGCTACCAGCAGGAGAGCGTGAGCCAGTGTGGCTTTGGGAGAAAGGGGAAAGTAAATAAAATGTGCAGACTGCAGCTCAGGATATAAAAATCCCTTCCTTCCTGTAAGAAGTGGTGATCGGCGTGGTGACCGGTGTTCACCCACTGGTAACTTTCCCAGCTGCTGTCATAATGTTATTCTTTTCCACAGCCTCTTTTGTTTTTGTTAAGAAATTATTTCAAACATTTCAGTCCTGATCCTGTGAGAAGGAATTAAAAGTTTTGGCAGCTGAGCCTCATCTGCCCCTCCCTTCCCTCCCCCTAAAAAGGCTCCTTATGGAGCTTTGGCTTTAATTACTGTCCGCAGGGTCCCCGGGTGCTGGATGGGTGAGGGGCTGAGCGAAGCCTGGGCGAATGGAAATGGCAGTGCCCTGTGGCGAAGCAGCTGTAATAGACTTCCCCGCTGTGAGCGAGGGAGACCTTAATGAGAATTGAAGGCTTGTTCTTGCTGTGGGATACGGTTCAAAAGCTGGCATGGGTTGTCGTGGGGTCTTGTGCTGGAGAAGGGGCAGGAGAGGGGCTACCCTGTCTCTGTGTCATTGTCAATTCAGCTCCGTGTTGAGGAGAGGGTTAATAGAAAGGCTTCAAAGCCTGGCTCACCGTGTGTTTTCTGTTTTCCTCACTGCTATGTGTTTTTTTTCACGTTTGTGTGTGGTGGAGGGCTGTCTGCAGGTGCCCTGGTTAGCTTGCCCATGACACCCAGCAGTGCCAGCGTGTTTCACATGGCTGGAGAAGCCTAGGCTGAGCCCTCCGAGCCAGAGGGGAGCTGAGGGCCAGCAGCCCCTCAGCCTGGAGACCTCTGCCTGATGGGGCCTCTGCATTGCGTTCAGGCTGGGAAAGAGGCTGAGGGCCCAGCTCACCCTCCATCTCTCCTGGCTAGCAGCGGTGCCTCAGCTGAGCTCCCAAGGAAGGCTTGCTGGTCCCTATCCCCAGGAAATGGGGCTTTGCTTCCACAGTGCTCCCTCCCTTCAGAGGTCGGTCTGCCAGCCTGTGTCTCGCGGCCCTGTTGTCCTGAAAGTGCTGTGAATCTGGGCTCCTTATGTGCAGGGAGGGGGCTGAGGTGCGTATGTGGGAAGGAGCGAGTTGGAGCAGCGGTACACTGGGATGAAATATGAAGTTTGTGAGGAAAAACTGTCAGGATTGTATTTGAGGATTAAACTTGGAGCTTGAATGTGCCTGCTGGAGGGGAAAAGAAGGAGCAGTGCTGAGAAATAAAGGCTTAAACCTTTGGTGGGATGCAAGTGGAAATGGGCAGGTGGAGGCAGGAGTGTGAGGGAAAGCCCTAGATCTGGGCAGGCAACTGCTGCCACAGAGCTGCCAAATAACAGCCTTGTGAGGGCGGGGCAGGGTGAGCTGGTAGGGTCCTGTGTCAGTTTGGGAGGCCTTGCTGCTCCTCGAAATGGAGCGGGTTTGGAACCATCTCTGTCATACCCGTAGCAGCCCTCTGTGAGCTGCCAGCCGCAGACCACGGGCACTAAGACATAGTCAAGTGCAAGTGAAAGCACAGTTGGACACTCAAGTGAGCTGATGAAAAGTGGAAAAAATAGAAAAGGGAAAAGAAACGCAACCAGGAGAGGGAGGGTGGGTTATTTCTATTGGAGTGGTGCTGCTCCAGCAGCGTCTGTGGAGAATGGACACACTTCTGTGGTGCCTGGGGATGGTCTGTCTCTGGAGACCTTTTCTCTTTTCTTTTTTTCTCTCCAGTTAATTTCACATGAAAGGTCACGGCCTTATGTGGTCATGGCAAATTTGCAAATCCCAGCCCAGGCTTTCCCTGGTTGTGGATTGTTCTGCTTTCTGGACTATTTGCTCAGGGCCTTGGTTTGACTCTGGTCCACCTGCTTGTTATTCATACTGGCAGAAACCATTCTCTGTCCTTTCTCCTGAAGTTAAGCTGTGATTTTTTGTCCTTTTCAGAGTGATTTGCCTCTCTCCTGATGTAATTTAGACAGGGAAATGTAATCAATCAATCAGCATAGTAATTGCCTGTTTAGCTTTGACGACACTTGAGAGATTGCCTTGCATTTAACAAGTCCTGTCTGGTGGAGACAGAGATCAGAGGTCAGCACCTTCTGACTCCAGGGATCCAGTCACTGGAGGAGATGTGACTCTTCTTGGGGAGATGCAAGGGGGAGAGCAGTGCAGTTTAGCTTGTATGGCTTGTATGGGTGTGGTGTCCTTTAGAAGAATGACACTGGTGGGAATTTGTGGGATCATGGCTGGCTGTGTGGCTAGCACATCATCACAGGAAATGTTTCCAGGAGAAATCTTAATGGGATCATGGTCAGTTGGTGTCTCGAGTTACTTAGAGGTTTAAAGGTGGTATTCGCTCGTCTTTGGCAAGGTAGAATGGAGGATGGATGCTATCCAGAATTTTGGCTGATAGGGGACATGTTGTGTATACTCTCTTTTGAATACATCTCTGAAGACCAGTGCATTGAGATAAAGAGAAAAGACAGCTTGCCTGTAGGACATGTAGAAGTCAAGTAATAACATAAGCTGGTAAGCAGACTATGAAGATTATTCCAGGTGCAGTTATATTTCCTGTGATATTATTTTAAAAGTCATTGACTTTATCAGGTAGCAAGACCCTAGTGGGTTTTGGTCAGCCTACTTTTCTTGACCATCTGCGTAGTATCTTGCTGTCTGGAGATGTTTGCAGCACTGTCCTAAAGTCCTTTTTCAAAAAGCAGTAATCCAGAAAAATAGCAGTTCCTGTAGAGAAGCCATTTCAAATCATTGGTCAGTGAACCGCGTAGTTCTTCTGTAAAACCACTACTTCTGCTGCTTGCAATGCTAGAAACATGTTAAACATGGTACAGCTTTGTCCCTTCCCCCCTTTTCCTTTGACAGCTGCTATGTGGTGATTCCACACAGTTAGCTTACACTGACATTATCAGCAGGAGCTGGGTGGTTGTGTTCAGCAACCACCAAAACCTCATACATTTTTCCAACAATTTGATTTCAGAAGTTCTCAACAACAAAGTAATAATAAAATATGAAATCAACAAATACTGCTTGAGATCATGACAGAAAAATAAACTAATGAAAAGGTCAGTAAGTTGCATTAAAATGTAAAATCTGAGAGCACATAAAAACAAACAAGTTTTTGGAGTGCAAACAGCAGTGGAGTTGAGCACACCAGAAATCTGAGCTGCAGTCCAGATGCTGGCAGTTGACTGTGTCCAATTAAACTGGGGACATGTCTCATCGGTGAGCAGTTCTCAGTAATACTGGTACAAGCGGTTTTGTGTTTCTCCTTCCCACACGTGTGATGTGCTGCACCACTGTATGGTTTCTAAGATGCCTGATCTCTTCCACATCAGTAGAAGTTGTCTGGTTCCCCTCCCCTTCACCAGTTCAGGAAACTGGTTGATCCTTGGGTGGCAGAGAGCTGCTTTGCAAAAAACCTTAGTCTCAGTTGTGCCAGTACAAGATGATATCCTCCCCCATGATTTTTTTTTTCCATGTGAAATGAGGGTGTTAATTCCTTCTGCCATTCTGTACTTCTTGATGTGAATGCATGTTGAAATAGTTGTGCTGCCACAACTTGCAGCGGGGAGCATGCAGTGGCATGAGGCTGGGCATGGGGTGGGCAGCAGAGGAAAGGGAGAGAGCTCGACAGGAACTGCTGTAAGCCACTGGTAATGCCAAACACATCACATCACCGAACCACAGCCTAAGTGCTACTGAAAGATTTAATAAATATTCAACAGCACAAATATGTCCATGGTGAATTAAATCAAAAAGAAAATAGTTAAAATGCAGATTTGGGCATCCGGAAGGAGGGTGCCCATAGCTTGCTGCAGAACTGCTCTTAATAATCGAATGTTTTTCTACTTATTGCTCAGTCTTCCAGTGGAAGTTTGATATTTGGTTTCTGAAACCTGTTTAAAGGCAGTTTTTTGACTATGTAGCACCTTTTAAAGAAAAAAAGAGGTTTCTATTGCAGTCAAAACAGGAGATAAGCACATTTTAAACTATTGAGTGTCATTAAAAAGTAGCTGATTTTACTGTGGGTCATGTTTTTATTGGGGTATAGGGATATACATTATCAAGTAGTGTACAGAAACTAAGACAAGATATGGATTTAGAAATTACACTGAAATACTGCATCCAAACCAGCCAAAAATCAAAGGATAAACCTTCTCAGATCCCGTTTTTCAAGACTGTTTAGAGCCCTGGGTTACATAAGAAATGAGCCACCAAGTTTCCTACCTTGCTGGCTCTCGATCTGGTAAAAAAGGGCACTTGTTCTCTCCTGCCCATCTCCAAAGGCTCTCTGTGAACACCAGATTGCAGAGCAGGTGCTATGTGATCCCTGCTCCCACTCTCTAGCGAGGTGATGGATTGCATTTGCTTGTGTTTTGCAGCATTAGTTCATCCGTGTTATAATTTAAGTTTGTTGCTTGTTCTCTGAGAAGGTTAAAAAACTGAAAACCCAGATCAAACCCTTACTTTGTGTCTTTATCCATGCAATTTTCACTACTGTGAAGTAGTTGGCACCACGCTGCGTGGCAGTATGAAGCCATGCATTGCCAGAAGGCTGGCAGGTATTTTTAGCATAGCCTGTTTGGCAAGGAAAGAGAAAAGTGTCCCTCTTTCCCCCTGAAAGGAGCAAGGGCTGCAGCCTATGGTGTGATTGGGTGGTGCTCAGCTGTAGGTTTTTAAAGTCTTACTGGGATAACTGGTTGCTCCAATTGCCACAGCTGTCTTAGCTTTTGCCTTTCCCTGTCTGTCTCTCCCCATTTTTTCCTCTCTTTGTCTCAAATTAGCACCACAATTAAAGTGTGAAGCCTGCTGGCAGCTAACTAGTAATTACTGTACAATGAAAGAGAGGAACATCTGTCAAAGCTAGGACAAGATAACAGCTGTAATTGATTGCCACATCATGGAGCTTGACCACCAGCAGATGGCTGGGGCCAGTTTTTAATAACCAATCACAGCAGTGGTCCCAGGGATTCAGTGTGACTCTTCGGAGGTGACTCTGTGAACTACACCTGTTCAGAAGCAGCCATGCAAGGCTTCATCCTTTTTGTTCCTTATTAGATTTTACTTATTTATTTTTAAATCTACGGCCGCCTCTGAAGCTGTACTACAGAGCAGCATGTATGGCTGCTCTCACTAGGCAGGGAATAGCAGGGAAGAGCGAGTGAGGCTCTGGAGCTGCAAGCGATGGCTCGATGGGAATTGGCAACACTTGGCGCTCTGCGGCACAGGAAGTGCCTCCAGTCACTGAAGCACTTGCTGAGAAGCACAGAAGCAAGTTCAAATTCATTGCAAAACAGGGATCCTTTCAGAGACAAGCTTTTAAAAAGCAAAGGGAAGAGGGAGCCATTTACTGCAGAACATGGGGCTCCTGCATCAGAGGTAAATCGCTCTGTTTGTAGGTTTGTTCCCTTCTCCCTCATCCCCTCTTTACAGCTGTTCCCATCTCCTGTGTTGTGTCTCGGTGGCAGAGTTGACAGTAGAAGCTCCGAGTTTATTACAGCATCACAATTCATGAAACCTGCAGACTAACTGAGGAGCTGTCATGGTTTCCGCTACAACATTGGTGCTCTGTTTGACTGCATTGTTAGAGCACGTTTGTGGCACATTCTCTTCTACACCAGAAATGTTACTGAAGAGGTAGAGAGTGAATAATAATCTGGAGAGAAGGTTATAACTTTTATTACACATAATGGCACTTGCCTTGTGGTAGCAATGAGATAAGGTCCAGGGAATCAGATCTGTCCTTGTTCTGCAGTTTTCCTTTTCTAGTCACATACACAGATATAGCAAGCACATGGGATTTTTCTTTTCCTGTGTCTTCAGACCCAAAGGAGTAGGTGTGTGTGGCAGGGAGTTGGGGGAATCTTCTGTTGTTTTCCATGAGAAAGAAGAATGTCTCAATGTAAATGAATTGCACAGACTGGCTGTGAATCCCAAACACTGCAGAGAGCCTGAATAGCTGCTGCCATTCAGGTCTCCTGGTGTTCAGTCACAGGGTTAATTGTTAAACGATTAGTGCTGCATTTCAAAGGCAATGAGACAAATTAGCTCAGGTATCTGAGCAGTTTCACCTTGCACACTACCCTTCTCCCATCCTTGCGATGACTCAGTTGGACAGAACTTCCTGGGTTATTGTGTAAAACAGCAGCTTGTTTTAAACAGTGCAATCTGTCATTAATTCAGCTAATAAATCACAGCATAAGAACAAGAGTCTTGCAAGATTAACATCTACAATCAATTGGGAATTACAACATTGGCTTTCATAGGCAAAGCTGATCGTTAAGTCATGGAAAATTTATTACCTTGCAAATCTGCTTATAAAAAGTGTTGACTTGAAGCCTTTATAGATTGTACTTATTACTATCAGATATTCACAGTTTTTTGATGAAAGGTTAAATAACTACAGTTGTGCTCTGCGTTTTCATTGAGTTACAAAATGTGGTGAGCAATTTTCTAGAATAGACTGATATTTTTGTGGAATGATCCTATTCAAGTATGCAGTTCTTCTGAATCACAATCCTCTTATCATGACAATGCCTATGTTAAATGTCAGAGGAGGCCAGAACCATCTTGTTAAGTGTTCAAACAAATCTTCAAACTATATTTTCTGGCGCAAACTGAAGCGAGATGTCTTATTTTTCCTTTACCTGCAGTGGGAAAATTTTGTTGGAGCTGTAACACCACCATTGTCAAGGCTTTCATATCCTGTAATAAGAAGAGAAAGTTTCCTGTTAAGAAAAACATTAGATACCTATGAAAAATAAAACACAGTCCAAAGAACATACAGTACAGCGAGTCCTGGATCTGTTGTTAGTTTGGAGCCTTCTTCATCCCTAAAATTAAGCACCTGCTTAAGTGAGAACAGGGAATTCTGCAACTCAAGTATCAGTTTAATTTCTGTTGAAAATAACCAGAAGGTAACAGGACAGCATGTATGTGGTTTTTGTGATGTGGAGAACATGTAGTCTTAAATTTAATTGAAAGTGTTACTGGATGTTCCAGTGGCACTCAAGCTGAATGAGACTGAATGGCCGAATCCTGGAGGTAGCTAACAAAGTTTCTGTTGTTCTTTTTTTTTTCCCCCCAGTGGTATTTTTAATTGTTGCCACATTTAAAAAAAGTGTGCTAATGTACAGTTATGAGCCTTGCAACTGGTATGTGGGAGTCATCTCCTACTGCTGGACAGGGTACTTCTCTGGGCCGGACTGTTTGTGACATGCAGGAAAACAGGTATCTAAATGTTCTGAACAGTAAGTGTTGGTGTCTGCCTTATCCTGATTTGGGAAGATCCTTCCTTTCCCTGTTTTCACGTGTTGTCTCTTGCTGTATAACCTCCCTGTTTTTTAATAACAGAAGAGCTACAGATTAAGCTGGAAGATGATGCAAAAGCAGTCGGTGAGTTAGATGCTCAGCAGTTTAGGTGCAGGATGTGGAGTCCAGCTTAGTGGAGGCTGTGGGCAGGAGAGGAGGTGATGTCAGCATCTGGGGCACGTGCCAGTTCAGTGCCATTCATGCTGCACGCTGGGCTGTGCTGGCAGCAGCCTTGGGGAGGATGCAGGGAAGTGAAGAAATGGAGGGGGAGGCAGAGGGTGCAGGGAAAATAGCTGTGGAAAAACAGAGAAGTGGAGAGAGCAAATGCAGGCATCAATAAATGAAGAAGAGCCTTTTTATTGTGTGGAGAGGGTACAGTACCAGCTGGGACTACCCGAAGCCCTCGTACAGCTTCAGAAATCAACTTTCCATCCCTTCACCCCTGTGCCTCGTTGGTGGCACCTCGGGGTTAGTGTCCTTTGCATTTATATGCATTCCAGAGTGGCAGAGACTGCGGCAGCCAGCACACTTGACATGGAGAGCCCCTTTGTGCTCCTGACTCCAGCATGAGCAGCAGGTCAGCGAGTGAGCAGAGTTTGAATAAGCAGCCCTTGTGTCTTCATATGTCTCTCTGATCCCTTGAACAAAACCAGCATACGAAAGGCAGGAAGGCAATGTGAAGGCCTCCTAAATGTCACCGTAATGTCAACAGCACTGGGAGCAGAGCAGCCTCCAAAGAGCAGAAAGCTTTGTAATATTTATAGAAACAGAATTTGTTAAAAATACATTTGCCTGTTACAGTTCAACCTTTTGGAGTCCTCGGTTCTTTCAGCTCTGGGAGTGGGTGGCAAGCTGAGAGGCTCTGCATGTGTTTCAGGTTTGGTTTAAGTTGTCACAGTCAGTCTGGAATCCTAGAAAATACTCGAAATCTGAGGCTTAGGTAATTCTGTAGACCAGGGAACAGGCATGGCTCTTTGAAAGAGCTTGAAGCTTTTGAAATAAGCCTTTGCTGTCCTGTTCTTCATGTAAACATAGAGGACCTCAAGACCCATTTTGCATTTGCAAAACAAGGGTACATGTGGTGCAAAACAGAAACTAACTTGTCTCCTACCATATAACAAACGAGTTCGTGGCGGTACATGGGATGCCAGGCACTCTGGCCTCTGTCCCTGGAAAACCCTGTTTTGTCTCTCAGTAGCTTGGACTTTGGAACTGATGGCCAAGAACAAAGCAGACCTGTCTGCTTGTTTTGCAGAGCCTGCTGCCTTTAGCTGCACTATCATCATAGTATGTCTTGTCACCATGAACACAGGCACGTAATGCTTTTACAGCATAACAAAATGGACCTGGAAAACAACCAGGAAATGGAGTGAGAGAATGCTGTGAAATTATCCCAGATAAACTTGTCTCTTGCCCTGTGCAGAGCGATGGCTCTGCTCTTCCACGCTGCCGGTCAAATAGAAGTGGTGGCTGGCAGGAGGCAGGCAGCACCCCTGACCCAAACGGTCAGCAGTGTTCCCTGGCACAGCCCCAGCCTGTGCAAGCAACGGGGAGCTCTGCTCCCTGTGCTATGAGGAGTTACTTCTGCTGTTAGCACTGTTGAAAGCACTGCCGCTTAAGAGCATCAGGCTGGATCCTCACCTGGAGTCACAGGCTCCCATACAACAGAAAAATTACTGCCTTTACGAAGGAAGAATTGCTGTTTCTCTTCTTGTTGTTTATTTTTCCTCGCTCTTGGTTTCTTGCCACGTTCTGAAGGGACATCTCCAGCTTAGGGAGCACCCTCTCCAATATGGTCAGTCAGCACTACGTCCAGGACTGTTAAAAGACAAATTACAACTTAAAAAATGCTGTGAATCTCTCTGTTTCCCTTCCCCATTCCTGCTCTTAGTTGCTTAAATTCATAATGCTTCTGGCATGCAGAAGGCTGGAAAATGCATTGATTTGTGATTTCCAGCTTGGTGCTACAGAAACCTGGGCTTGTTGTTTCCATTTACCTGTGCTTTGTTTCAGTGAGGTGGAAAAAATAACCTCCAGCCCTACCAAGTCTCTGTTGTTCGAGTTGATCAGACGGCTACTGTGTTGTAGAGCACAGTGTAAGGCTAGATATGATACATTCCATGGGGGGAGTAAGAAATCATTCTTTTGTTCTGTGTTTGACATTACACAACATTTCCTGGTACCAGATCTGCTACTGTGCTGCCCGCCTCTCACTGATGTCTTCTTGTGCCTAGCAGGGTTCTGGTAGAGCAAAGCACTTATTTTCCGTACTTGCACAAACCATATGTTTCGCAGAGGCATTTTCTCCCTTGCTCCCCACTGTTCTAAGCAGGAAAGATCCAACAGAACATTTAACAGCTCCTGCTCATTTCCCTTCCCTGCATATTAAAGTCATTGAAAAAGACACCGCTTTAGAATTGTGGACTGTTTTCAGTTCTCCGCCAGAGCTCAGATGTAGAACCAAACCCTGTTCATGCATTGCTGTTGAAGGAGGCAAACCCAAAGTCTAAGATGAGACAGTTGGCCAAAGGTGGTAACCACATGAGCTGCCCTGGGTCCCAATTAAATCTGTGGGTTAACACAGTACTGTCTTCGCACTCCTTGTCCACTCTCACTATCACCTCTCACACAGGAGCTGAAAATCCAACCAAGCAAACGTGGCTTTGTTTGACTTGCTTGGGATGGCTGTGGACCGCGTGGATGGAGTGGTGCTGCTTACTGGATTAATAGTGTTTTTCTGCAGCTAGTGGGCACTTTGATTACTGACCACTTGACTGCAGGTGAAGGAGGGCTTTAAAAAGTCCTTTTAAAATTACTTTCAGACTCTATAGAAATTACAGAATTATACTTTTCCCTCTTCCAATAGAGCTCTTAGTGGTGCTGTGTTATCTGTTTGTGGCATACAGAAATACGTGCACCTTTTTGCTATGTCTCTTATCAGTCTCTTCTTGTACGTTCTTTCCCTATGGGCAATTAAATTACTCTGGAGGGAGGAGGAGGAAGATTAGTGAAACGAGTGTTTATCTATCTTAATTAGCGTTCTGTTGACAGAAATTATTTTGAGTATTTGCTACACAGTATTACTGTTCATGTAAATCTTTTATTTTGCTTGAATTGACATGTTTATTTCTTGCACTAAGTCATTGGTGCGACTTAGCACAGCTGGCTACTGATTTCTCTTTACAACCAGACACTTGGTGATTTTTTGGTCAATCATTTGCCCTCCATTTGCCTGTGGGGTTCCTATAGGCAGTACAGACTGTGGTGGTTCGAAGTAAGGGAGCTGAACTCTGGGAAGAAACTGAGTTCACCTCATTTTGAAGCATCGCTGACAGAGGTTTGGGGCTGCAGTGATCAGGGACACAGGGTGACTGTACTCAGGGTGGCTGCAGGAGGCTTCAGAGAAATAAGGTGGCAGGACATGTCTGCAGAAATAAACAAGGACCTGTTTCGTGTCAAGGCCTCAACTTTGTATGTTGTCAGAAGATGGAAAAGAAATGATGGGCAGAAGAGGAAAGGCACTCCTTATTTCACTGTATTTTGTGTAAGGTTACAATCCTCTGATGCATGTGAGTTTTGCAGCAAAAGCACAGCTATTCTGCAGTTTGAAGAGAGTAAAATACCTCATGGGTTTGAAGGGATTTGAGCGTTCAATTGGATCTTGTACTTTGCTGAAACATTCTGGCTCTTATAGCCCATAACTTGCTGAAATAGCTGCTCAAAAACTGTGGTGCATTTCAGCAGGGGTCTGACAATATGCTTCTCCAAGAGCAATGTGCATGAAAGTATGGTATGCATTGACGTCCAATGTGGAGCGTGCTGGTGCTTCTGTCTCCCCTTCACAAGGTAGCGATAGTGTGCTCTGCAGAAGCCCTTTGTGGTGGTGTACGATTGTGCACCAAACAAAACTGAAATTCCAGGCATGATGCGATGTTGATGTGTGAGGAGGTGATTTGCTCCACTCACTTAGGAGAAAAGGTGTCCATGTAGTGTCATTCTGGGTTTAAGTTGTCCTGGTTACTGGTGGTGGCTCAGTCTTGGGGCTTTATTTTTCTAACTCTAAAGTGAGGATAACACATGCCCATGAAGGTAGAAGGTCACTGTTGCTAATGCTTGCGTAGTGCCTTGAAATCCTGATGTGGAGGATGCTGTAATATGGTCTTTTAGGCTTTGTGGTATTGCACTTAACAACTCCTGGTGACGATCCCTACCTGTCTTGATCTCTCTCATCTCCCCACTCTCTGCTTGAGAATTTAAAGAAATGTGGCAGGACCGTTTCAGTTTTGAACAGAACTTTTCAAATCTAGTGTGAAAACTCGCCTGCCTCTGTGGTTTACTGACTCCTTGGGTAATGTCCCTTTAAAGCAGCCGCTGCTGCCAAGGTCTGCAGGCCGTGGTCACTAAATCATTTAGAGCTGTGCTGTAGCTGAGGGCTTCCAGCTTCGCCTTTTGTTACTGTCACACAGTGGGGCCTGGAAGAGAGCCAGGGCTGCAGGCGCCTATTGTGCAGGAAAGCCGCACATCTGCAGTGGAAGACGAAAACTGGATGTCAGCTGCCTGAGCAAAACTTCTCACAAGTGGTGGTGTAAGGCCTTGAAAAGGGGGCTGGCAGAGGGTTTTTTCCCCCTTCTTGGTGCAGCCAGGCTGCTCTGACGTGTTTTGAATCCTAATCTGTTTTTGTGTTTTTAAGCTCTTAAGTTCCATTTTGGTGGAGGGGATGGGGGGGTGGTAAGAGAGCGTGGCCAGAATCTTTATAACTGTAATAGACTGCAACAAAAGGTCTATTCACATCTTGATGAACCAGGGATTTACGTGCATTAGTCCTCACTCTGTAGGAGAGGGGAAGACTGCATGATGAATGGAGAAAATTCCTCTCTTCTGTGCAACCCTCAGGTGTCGTGTCCCCCACACCGAGTCAGTCCATGGTGTCCAAGAGGACACCAACAGGTGTTCAGTATTGTAGCTGGGAATTGGCAAGCTCTGTGCTTGGGTTATGGGGGAATGAACTGTTGCTGTTCTTCACTTTCTTGAATGTGCACACAAAGCAGCAAGAGCTCTTTTATTTTAGCTTTCTATTAATTTTAATTTTCAGTCCAAATGTGTGCAAACATAAATTAAATACGGATGGGTTTACATCACAGCCAAGATAGTTGTTAAATGAAATTTGTGTGTAATATATATAGTACAGAAACAGCATGCTTGTCTCATCAGTGCAGTCAGAAGAAATAGCTCTGAGTGAATGTTTATGTTCTAGCAATGCACGCAACTTTAAAAAAGGTCCATGCTGATGGATGGTGTGTGAACACGTGAGCCTGTCTCAAGGACAGTATTTGCAATGGTAAATCAGTGCATGATAACAGAGTGGGGTAATGTGAATGAGTTTGAGTTTACTCAGAAGTTCCAAACAGAGCTGGTTTTTTTCCCTTGAGTTAAAGGAATAACTATTTCTTACAATGTATTTCTCTGCCCATCCCACCTCCTAGCACTTCCTCAAAGACTATTTTCCTGAGAGATCTTGGGGTTAGATGTAATCCACTGAGTCAGTCTTCTCCGTGTAGTGAGTGGGATGAGCACATGCTCTGCACTTCAGGGGGAGGATTGGACTGGAGCTCCTGTCAGCAGCTGCGTGTCCAAAGTCATTGCAGGACAGTGTGTTTATAGGGGAGACTGAGTGTGAGGCTTGGCCACTGAGGAACCTTGGGCTCCTGTTCAACATTTGAAATAGCTGAAGCTACTGATGCAAAATATCTGATGAACAGTGTGGACGCCAAATTTGCTGCATTGCAGGGTTTTTTCTGAACACGTGTGTTGACTGGGGAGGATTATTCAAAATAGCAACCTGTCTGTGTTACATGTGGCTTAATGGAGAGGAAAACACCGACTCCTGTGGCATCCAGCCCCTTCCTGTCAACTAGTGCTGAAGAGGCCTGACCCTTGGCGTGTGCTGCAGTCCTTTTGGACTGTAGAAGTCTGGTGGGGGAGGATAGGAAGGAGAAGTGCAGCTTTCCTTTAAAAACAAAGCAGAGGACAGGAAGGAACAGCTGGTCAGTAAGCAGCCTTCTACTGATGCAAATGTATTTTCCATTAAGACACAATTGGAACCATGTACCCAGAGTAAGGGAAGAGCCAATGCTGTCTTGCACATGCTTTGGGAATGGAAAAGTGTTTTTGTCATGTTTCATGCATTCTGCTTTGGAAACTTCTTCATTAAGGCTCCTGCCAAAATATGAATATATTTCAAGGAACATGGGAAAGCCTCAAGTTCTTCTTTCCTACGAAAAGGAAGTTCTCTGAACCATCTCCTTGGGTAGGCATAGAAAGAACCACATTTTTGTTTCTACTTTTAGTTTTTAAGCATGACCCTGTGCTACGGTTAATGAAGTCAAAGCTGTGAATCCCCCTCCCCTGAGGTTTTGTGCTAGCTATCTTCATCTCTGGGATAATATGCCAAGAAAAAACTCGCTGGATTTATGAAACCACAGCCTGACTGGATTATGCTAGCAGTATATTTGGAAATGCAGTTGGTCTCTTGAAATTAAAAATAACAGTGTGCTATCTTTCATATGGCTCTCAGACTGCTGATACAGCTAATGATTAGAGAATATTTGGAAAGAGTTATAGCAAATCATAAAAATAAATCTGAACTGAGGTAATAATTCAAGAGGAGCCTTTGGTAAGTCTAGGCACGTCATGTTTTCTTGATTAGAGGTCAGTCAGCCTTCATACTTTCTCACTGTAGTCAGTTAATTCTGTACAACCTGCATGTTAGTGACTTGTATCCGGTCTAGCTGAACTGAAGCTTTATTTTTGAAGGGATTGTATTTTGCAGCACTCTTGACAGTCTGCTCTTATAGTTACTGACAACTGTAGTTGAATTCTGGAAGGTGGATTAGTCCTCTTGCCTTCTTTTTAACTTGCTTTGGCATAGCTCACCTGCAGTACAGACAAGACAGAGCTGTGTTGTGTATTGGCAGAGACATCACAAGGGCACCTGGGAATCCAGCACAACAGGCTGCTGCTCGCTTGGGCTCTGGTTAGGATGATGGCTATTTTGGTTGCAGACATGGTGCATGGTTGGAATGAGAAAATGGATGCTAAAACTGGGGATGTTGCATTTTAGAGTGGAGTCTGATTTCTGAAAGAAGCAGCCAAGTTTGATCTTGAGGGTAATCCTAATACTTAACAACGCTGAAATGGGTCCTAATAGGCAGGAGTTTGAAACAGGAGCCCCTGTGAATTCCTGATGTGTTTATCTTCGTAATTACTGGGCTGGTGCAGGACGTGTGTGTTGGTGGTTAACGCTGGGATGGTTTGTATCTGATACTGGCAGCTAGGGTCTTCTGATTATGCAAATGACCAATGCATTTGTAGTAAGGCAGTGTTCAATTTTTAATGTAGTACATGGAAGCATAGTGATATTGCTGCCATTATTTAATTAGAAGGCTGTCTGGGTAACCATTGCAATCCTGCTTTGAATTTTTGCATGTTAATAACCACTTTATACAAAGTTGGGAGCGCCCGGTTTTAATAACATCACATGTGTAAATACTGTTGTCTTCAGATTGCTAAGACCTTTAGCAATACTGAGGGAAGCAAAGCAGTCTGTATACAAATGTTTAAACTTCATTCTGACCTTGTAAATCCTGTTTTCTCCCCAAGTGCAAATCTGGTGCAATGCAAACAGCAGTGCTTCAAAAATAACCCTAATTAGCAATTAGCTGCAATAAATCAAGCTTGGATGGTGTACTCAGTGCTGTTGAATTTGATAGTATATTATGACACAAGTTGTATAATAGACATTTAACTGTTTTAGCTTGTAGAGCTGCTTTTCTCGCATTAAGTATAATATCTAAATGTCATGCGAGTTTCAGCAGCAATTTAGTCGATTGTATATTCGCTTCTCGTTTAGTGGAGTCGTGCTTTCTGCATGAAGTTAACAGATAATCTTAGATACCTATGTGCTTCCGAGGTACCGATGTCTTTATTCAGTACTAATAAATACAGAAATTCAACCACACCGGTTTCCTTCTGAAATGCCTCAAGTTTAAATATAATTATTTCTGATAGCAACCAGAAAAAGCAAGTCATTAGAGGGATCTGGGGCTAATTGAACTTCTAAAGAGGCAAATGGTATTTTGTCAATGTTTTAACCAGAATAAGAGCATTTTTATAGCCCTTGATACATCAGTGTTCTGAGGTCCCTTGGAAGTAACTGCAAAGCTATTCAGCATTTTGTAACATTTCGTGTGTTGTCTGTTAGTGCTGGAGATACAACTCTTCTAGGAAAATAAGGATCTGAATTTCTGTGTCTTTAAAAGCAGTGAGGTTAAAATAACTTTATATTTTACATACATGGTATTTTACATAATGTTTTTGTATTGTTCAGCGCTTCTATAAAGTAGGTGAATATTGCTGTGGGGCATCTGGGTCAGGGGCTGAGGCTAGGACCCTTAGCCATAGATTTCCAGTGGCATACCTCAGTTAAAAGATTATATTGACTGGGTTTATCATTATTTAAATTTGCCATGATGTGAGCAGTGTGGCCCAATGTTACATTCCAGGCCTCATCTACTGCCTTGGGCAGACAAAGTGCTTTGCTTTGTTTAAAAATGTCAGCTTTATTGTATACGAAAAGATGACATTAGTGTCCCTTGCAGCTCCCTTTATTTGAAAGACAATGAAATTATTGGTGCTAATGAAGGTGGTGGATCCCTAATTTATCACTAGCTGTGTTTCTCAGTGTAGTTTCCCTAATTCCTTTCTTGATTTTTATCTATGCCTTACGGAATAATAATGCTATTCTTATGGGTCACTCTTCAGTTTATGGATGGATTGTGCCTTGCTGAAGTTGTATTGAGGCACGAATTATACTGTTGTGTAATGATGGGGCACAGAAAAGGAGGTGACCTGAGGTCTGATTTCATTTGTAATTGCAAGAACTCTTGGTGACTCTGTGATCTAGTGGGTGAGGAAAAGCATTGTGCATTGCATGATCAAGTAGCAAAACTGATGGTTTCTTTTGTGACTTAATGAGCTTTAGGGAATAGGAAAAAAAGCAAGGTGTACTTGAAAGGAAGTCCAGTAAAACTCTGATTCTAGATGTGCAGGTGGGAAGGCTCTTTTGTGATGTGACATCCATGAACTGGAAAAGCAGAACCACTTATGGGTGATGATTTGATCCATGAGCAGAGAGCGTGTGTGTGGCTTTTAATTTGAAGTAAGTGCTTCCTTTGGGACTGTTGTTAAATCTTTGGTTCTTATCATTCCTTACCGTCTCCGCTGATCTTTCCTGTATGTCATCACTCTGTTGGGCCTGTTGTAACTTTGAGGGTGGGCAGCTGCTTTTGGGACCAGCCACGGTTCTGCTCTGGTCCAGGAGGTGCCTGGACTCCAGCTCTGATTGGCAGGGTGCAAGGTCACCTCCGTGGGTCCCTACCCTCCGTTGTTGCATATACTGTAAGGTAGGGCTGACTGAATTCATTATTCAAATTATATTCTCTGCAGTGTCTGAGTTTTGGGATTGACACCAAACAAAGCGGGGTTTTGTCTTTCTTGACACGCTTTACATGTTCTGTTTGTATGCTTTGAATTTGTATGCAAAGGCCCTCTCAGTCTATTTTGAAGACAGGTAGTTTCATTTTGAAAACTACTTTAAAGGTTGCTGGCTCTTATTCAAGTAGTAAGTGAAATCCCTTAACAACTCCAAGCTTAACCTGGAATTTGTGTTGTCTTCTCCATAATCTTGCTCCACTCATAACTGACTGTATGTCATGTAGTAGCAAAGATGCCGATAGCGTTGTCAGCACCAGCTGTCCCTCTTTGCAGCCGTTTCTTGTACTGAATTATTTACTACTGGGATTTATGCTATGTATATAGTGTAAAAGTTTTATCACAGCAATTGTGCATGTAAACTAGTACTGGATACGGAGATGGTCTCCGAAGTGTCAGACTGCTAAAGGGAAGGAGTTCTGTTTAATTGGTTTTATCTGTGGCTCCAGATTTATTCATTCTTCTCTTTATCTGTAGTTTAACAAATAATCATTCTCCATAATTTGACACATGATATGGCTGAGTAATTATATTCTAATTATGGAATCCCTTAACTGCAAGGTATAGTTTCACAAAAGCTTTGGGTCTTTTATTAACTGTAGGCACATTTCCATGTGATCTTTTTTTCAAATGAATGTAAGCGTTCCCAGTACTGGAAAACTTTAGATTCATAACGTGTTTCTTATTGTTCAGACAGTGAAACAGGAATGAGTAATGAAGAGAAGAATGAAAGGACTGAAAGGCAGCTGTTAGCCAAAAATCTTAGGTTAGAGCTTTCAGTCCAGCCAGCAAAGATCATGCTACTTAAACTTTAGCTGAACTGAAAGGGAGGAGGGTGTCTGACTCATAAAATTACAGTGTTATATACTGAAATGTAAGTACAAGATTTAAAAGGTTTAGTGTATCTGTGACTAGCATGTCATTTTAATGACTCTTTTTCTGGGTATCTATCTTTAATTCAAGAAAGCCCTAAAGTGCATCCATTTAGGTGGCTGTTACAATAGCTCAATACTTCTCCAAAGTGAAAGTCAGCACATTACATTTTAAAAATAATAGACACCCCCCCCCAATTTATTAAAGGCTTAAAATATAGTGAGCACAGCCATAGGTAGGAGTGTCACTGAAAGCATGGTCACTGTGCCTCCTGGGGAGAGTATCTGAGGTGCTTTTGTTGCAGCTTTTTGGCACATTGTTCAACTGTTCACTGATGCCTGGATAAAGGCCTTGTATTGTCTTACTAAATGTCCTCGATTACAGTTGCCTCCCTTATATTTGTACAGATTAGTTCCAGTAATCATGTTGTTTGAATATTCATGCAGGTGACAATCTTGTTTTCTTTCCACTGGGCAACACTGGGAGGGCTTGAAGTAAACCCTGATGTGCCAGTAAAGATGTGCTGGGTGTGTTAGGTCATTTTTAAGGAGCATGAAAATATTTAGCAAATGCACAAACCAGTGGCATGTGCTTTGCCAAAGCAAGCATTTGTTAGTTGCCAGCTATTCCCTGCCATATTAGAAATCTTCAGGGGAGAAATCCCTGCTCCTCTGTCCTCAGAAAGGCTGGTATGAGGGGCTGTGTTATGTGATAATATATTACAGAGCTTAATAATCTTCTAAAATGTATTTTCTAAAGATGATGTGCCCCGATTTTATTGTAATGTTAACATCTTGCATCTATTAAGCCCTCGACTTTTTATGAGATGCTGGACACAGTCCCAACCATGTAATTTGATGCTGTTTTGTTTGACAAACAGGGTCTGGAGCTCACAGTTGCCACGGTGTGAGCACTAAGTGATAAATCACAGGTGTGGTGCCTAACTGGGGACTGCTGAAATGTTTCCAGTAATTCTGAGAGCATTCAGAGCTGGTGGTGGAAAGCAGACTTTCAGACCTGTTCGAGGGGGCTGTGGGATTTGGTGGGGGCGAGAGGGAAGCAACAGAGGAAAAAATTTAGTGCCACTTCCGTGTGTGCATATAGGGGCTGTATCTCCTCACATTTATGGAAGTTGGATATTTTTGTTATGTAGGGTGATGCCACTTCCTGTGCATAATATCTAAGAATTGCCTTCAAATTTAGAGAGGGATGAAGGAGATTGGTTTTCTTGTACTTGAACCATGATAAATGGAGTTAAAAAAATACAGCTTCTGTCAGTGCTTGGGATGAGGTGAGGGCAGGTGTGGACACAGCCTTGCATGTGTCGCTGCACAGACTCAGGATTTTTTTTGAGTACGTTTGCCATGTGTGAGGATTTATTTATCCAGTAGTTTTCAGACAGAGGTTCTCAGAGATTGGTGTCACATCATCCTGCAGAGTCCATAAAGAAATAGCAGATCACGGGTAATAAATACTCTTCTCTGCCAGCAGAGTTCAGAGGGGGAAATGAATGATCTGATCCAGAAGTGGACTGTCCTTTAGTTATCAAAATTGATGTAGAGAGCAGTCTGGGTTTGGATGGGAGGTGTTATTCCTGTTTAAAATTCTGTGGGAGGGGTGTCCTGAGGAAGAGTCTGTTATTGCCTTGCTTGGTAATGATAATTGTGCTTTGCTACCAACGGGTAGAATTTGGTTCTTTGCAGATGTCCTGTTAAATGCTGTGGAGAATAGGTCATACGTGATGTGTTCATTTCCTTAGTGTAATTCCCTATCACCAATGCCATTAAATGCACCATTACCAGCCATCTTATGTAAATGATTTTTCCAGTCTTTTCTCTTAGTTCAAAATACCCTTTTGGAGAGCTCTTGATTAGTTGAACTCAATTTGCTCGAAGGTTAGCATGTTAAATTGGTATTTGGTTTTCATTAACCTGTGCAGTAATATCTTGTCATTAGGAAAGGCCCTTTGCAGGGTCTCCATCATCATTCATTTCTTGTCGCTTGGTGCTTCGCTTTTTCTTCTCTTTTTATCTGGTTCATGCTGTCAAGGATGATGCCTTAAAAAATCAACTTGTCCTTTTTATCACGTAAGAAACAGCTCCCAGACAGCGTGGTAACCCGGAAGTGTGCTGCGTAGTGGGTTCAGTTAGCAAAAGTATCACTTCCGTTCTGAATTTTTTTTAATTAGTATTTAATTAGGTTTTGGCAAGTTGTTACCATCATTACAATTCCTTAAGATAAGAGTATTGCTTTGCTGGCTGAGGCACAGTTAAATGATCAAAAATAACACTGTAAAGAAAGAAATCTGGGGAAATTGGTCATCTTTTCTGCAGTGACAGACTTTCGGGAGACACAGACTAGAAAATCCAAAATATACTGCTAGGAAAGGAATTTTTTTAGTCTTAAAAAATGATAACTCACGTGTGTATCTGCAGGAAGGAACGTAATGGCACAGTTCTGAATGTACGGTTGCAGCACACTTCTGAATAATGCTTGGACTATCTATTACCCTGTAATTGCTACCTATCAAAACTGCATTGTATTAACATGAGTGATCATCTTAGGTGGTTCAGGCATCTCCTGTTCTGACCGATGCCTCATTTTGAAGTACAATCATGTTTCTTCCTCCTGATCCATCTCTCTCCCTCATACCAAATTGATAAAAGCAACATATTTGAACATAAATAAAATTAATGGAGCAATATAACAAAAGAAATTGTATTCTACTAAATCCTCTCTGTTTGCTTTGCTTAAAAAAACAATACGTTACTCCAGGGATAAAGAAAAGCAGCACAAGACAAGCTTTGAATCAAACGAGTTTCTTATGTGCTTTCCATCTCAAAAGAAGGAAGTATTCATTGAAATGCATGCTGTAAGAAAGCAAACCCAGCAAGTTAATTTTTCGTGTCCAAGGCTGGCAGTAGGATATGGAGTGAAACTTTTTCCACATGCTGAACGGAAGTAAAAATCGTTGTAAGTAAAGATGGCAAATTCCTGTCTTGGTGGAAAATGTGAACATCCTACTTTTTCACTTGTTGGTTTGTAAATTCAGCCTGTTTGTTGTTTATTAATTTTATGAATCACCAGTTATGGCTGCAGAAACTGTCTTGAGTTTTACATAACAAATGTATGTAATATTTAAATTATGAATTTTAAAAAAGCCTTTTTAAAATAAAACTTATTGTAGAGATGTGTGACAATGGGCAGCTCCTTCCCCTTTTAGCAGTAATTTCACAATTGCAATATGAGCCTCGAGTTCCAGCAGGAATAATATTTTAGCTGAAGTGCTGCAGGTTGGTGTCATCTCTTAATGAAAGTGGTGACCAAACTGATTCAGTGTGTGGCCATGCACCATTCTCAAAGCTCTTTTAGCTATGAGACTGTTCTTCCCTCTTACAACATTGCTCTGACGTGCTTGACTTCTTCAGATAACTCTGTTCTTCTGAACTGCCTGCAAAGACATTAATTGAAGGGCTCTACTAAGGTAGAGAGTGGGAATAAGGATTTTTCAGGGTTTCTTAAGAAGAAACAGTAGCTACTGCCAGAGGGAGGGCTCAGGGGGGTATCTTGCTGTCCTCATCCTCCTCTGGGGAGACTGCAGGTGAGGCAGACCCCAGCTAGTCATGGAGAGCACAGTGAGTGGAAGAAAGGCCCATGCATGTCAGTTTTTCATCCTGTTAAACAGTAATTTGAATGCTGTAGGAGTCTTAATTTTCTGTGTAAAGCTTTGCTGTATTAAAAATTATAGAAACAATGGAAAAACTATTAAAAAAACCTCCCCTCACTCTTACTTTTCCAAATAAAATAAGAACAGAAACAACCCAATCTGTTATGCTTCATTAAACAGGGATTTAGAAATCCCTTTAAGGATTTATTTTTCAGTTCATTTACCAAGTTTTTGTTGTCTTTTGGGTTTTTTTTAGGTTGAATTACACAAATGTGTTACTACACTTGAATAATAACAAAAGAAAGAAAATAGAACCTGATTAAAATGTGAATTTCCTGGGAAATGTCACATTACCAAAAGAATCAGCTTTTCTATTTTGACACATCACATGTGCTAAAATCTGGGATATAAATGATGGGTATTAGAATTTTGTGAATCAAGTTCAGTTGTTTTGAAATGGAAAAAATGTTACTGCAGCTTGTGACCTAACACAGGTGAAGGTTTAAGGCAGGCGCTTTTCCTTCTACTTTTTAATCTCATTTGTTCTGCCTTTGCACTTTCTCTCCTTAAAAAGGCTTTACTTTTTCCATGCTAGTACTGGTACTGACAAAGTACAGAATTTGTCCCCTGTGTTACAGAGGCTTTGTACTGTCTTCATTCACCAGATTCAGCCTTTCTGATTAGGCCAGGGAGGCAGCTTGTTCCCTGATTACCAGAGATGATGGGGGTGCTCCCTCTCCAGAACGTGTGAAGAATCTTGGCAAATGGGTCTAAACCAAAACCCAGAAAAATATTGTCTTCAAAAGCTGACTGTTCCTCTCTGGGATGAGCTCTGAGTTTCCTCAGCCTTAATCAGTTTGGAGCAAGATGTCATAAAGTAATTGGGCTTGGCTTATAAGAATTGCCTGGGATTGTTTCAGGCCAAACTGTCAAGAGCGAAGAGTGGAGCAATAGCTTATTGACTCTAAAACCCGAGCTCACCTTTGATACATCTACATTCCCGTTTAAAGAGCTCTTACAGTCTCTTTCTTGCGTGCTTCTCAGCAGCACTGTGTGGGTGAGTGTATTCTTTTAAAGAGTTTGCTTAGGGATGTAAGTATGTGCTTTTTAAGAATAAAGTGTTTTTCTAGGTTGCGTGGCTTGGTCCCTTGTGTCGGAGGGCTGGTTGCAGAAGCCCAGATGGCTGTGTCATCCTGGCTGTGTGGCAGAGAGCAGGGTGGGGACTTTTTATGAGGTGCTGGACATGCCTTGAGTTGGGGCTCCTGGCTTCTCCAGTAACACCCACAGCAGTCGACTGAAGGGGCGTCTTCAGGGAGGGGCGGGGGGAGGTGTCATATGGAAAATAATTTGCAGAGCAGATGCTGTGCATCAGTTTTTCCTATTGCCATGCTCCAGATTCACTGGATCTTTGGGTGTGTGTTTTGTTACATTTTCTTTTTAATATTCCTTTTGAGAATACAAGGCTTCCTCTGCTGAGAACTGAAGCTAGGTCAACTTAAAAAAAATAATAGCTAAATATTAGGCCAAATTATATTAATATGTGATTTAGATGAACCTGTCTGGCCTGTGCAACATGTGAAGCGTCCTTGGTTAGCCATGGAAACAGAACTTTTATTAGTGGGCTGGGTTCGGCTGCCTGCCCACCCAGCTCTTGATGCTGGAGCCCTTCAGGCAATTAATGTTGACTTTGGGTCAGGTGTGGCTTCCCTGCCTCCACCCCAAATCCATAGGAAGTGGGAGTAACATCTGGGAGAGCAAAAGAGGGAGTGGGGACATGGGGGTGGTGACAGAAGGCAGAGGGTACATTGCATGGGCTGGAGCTGCGCTGCATGAGTACTTGGCATGTGTCTTAAAAACTCTGGAGTGTAATTTGTGATAGGAATTGCTTAGAATACAGGGTTTGTGGCATCACTCTTTAGCTTCACTTGGAGGAAGGTGTACCAGCTCTTGTGTGTGTTGGTTTTTTTCCGCTTTAAACTGCTTTTGGAAAGGCAGAATCAAAAACTAACTTGAGAGCAGCCAGGAAAATGCAGCCAAACAGTTGCAGGCTTAAGCTTTTAGCAGGAACAGCTGGCACAGGCACGTGTCCAGGCAAGTGACATCTTGACTTGGGAGAAGCACGTGCTGTGTGTGGTAGGGGTTGGTTCGGGATCCTGGGGCCAGTCCTGAAGTTTTGAACCCTGCGGAGGTTCCTCTGATGCCAAGAGCTGAGCTGGGCAGGATCATGTTCAAACAGCTCTGTTTCTTTCCCCCAGGGCCCTGTTTTCATCCATCTCCTGTCCTTGCAAGGGAGAAACTCGATTTTATTTTTCCTGCCTGTTTGAAAATAGAGGGAAGGAGGGGGCTGTGTGAGAGGAAACCAGATCAGGAGAGAAGGACTTGGTACATGTGATATGAAGAGACAAAAAGGAACACATTTCAATGGCAGCAGAGCTGCTTATCTGTAACTGTGCTCCTGTGTTTGTCACCCCTTCTGATGGAAATGATTTCAGCCCCTCGCTGCAGAGTGAATGAAAGTGGATTTTCCCTTTTCTGTATGAATTTGGTGCAGAGCTAGGATTCTGTCGTATTGGTGTACTATATGGCAGTGCTCCCTGTGTGTGTGGTATGAAGGTATTCCTTCAGAAACGTGTCAGGGAGTGCTAAGAGCATGTTTGCTTTTCAGCAATGAAAGGTGATAATAAATAATTTAGGTCAGGGATTTTTGGAACAGTACCTACAGACGAGGCATGTGTGAATATTCTTGGGAAGGAAATTGGGTACCCAGTTCCTTTTGCTTTAAGTTAGTTTTATGACTTTTAAATATTGGTGAATTTAGTGTGCAAACTCTGGGATCCACACGTGGTTTTGCTTGTGTATGTTACAGCATCACTATAAAGCATCTTGTGCTCAGTAATGACAGTCTTACTCGCAAATTCTAGTATATTTTACCAAATTTAGACTTGTCAAAACTGTGTATGTCAAACAGACTTTACTGAAAAATGGAGTTCAAAAAGTTGTAAAACCTGATTGTTTATCTTTAAGACTTTCTGCTTTTGCACAGCTATTTCATCCTCCTAAAACTCGTCTCTCAAACATCACGACTTCCCAAGACTTCTGGACCAAAGCTTGCACCCTCCAGCACCCTGGTTTGTGTTTCAGTCACGCAGCGACGGGTTTTAGCCTTTTGGTCTAGAATCTTTGGATAATTGTCAATGGTCCATGAAAGCAGATCATGAAAAGCAAGTTTGTGTGTGGTGTGGAGCACTGGATGTGTATGAAAATTCTTAAGGTGTCTAGTGGAAAATTGGTAAGAGGTCACAGTTTGCCCAAGACTGTAAATCATTACTGTATTCATCTGTCAGGCCCTCTATTTTTTGCAGGATTTCAAGGCAAAAGTAAAGGAATATGAACTAAATAATCCCTCACACATGCACTCTGTTACGAATTTAAACTGAACCCATAATACCATTTGTATTTTATATATTTGTTCATTTCTTTTTATTCTTTTTTGTTGACCAAAAAAGAACCTTTGGTGGGAGTTCAGAGACTTTAGTTTAAATGATGTATTATTTACACAGTGGTAATGGCTCCTTTGTAAAGATGTCTTTTGAAACTTTTTAGCATGCATATTATCATTTAAATTCACACACAGAGACTATTTAAAATGTGCATTGCAGTGCACATATGTATTTAGGGGCTTTGTGTATATTATTTTATCCTAATGGGTAATCCATCTTTTCACTGTGTATTTAGGGACACTTAAATCCATGGATTATTCAACAGTTGAGCCTGCACATTAACTTTGCAAGCTAAAATTGGGATGAAATGTTGCTGTGTTGAAAAAGAAAAACACCCAAAAATGAGAAGTAAATTAGCTTACCTTGCACTGCTCTTGTGCAGGTGGACTCTCTATAAACACTGATACGTTTTGCACTTAGAGCTGCTCCCTTGATGCCACAAAAAAAAACCTAAGGAGAACCCCCTCCCAGTAAACAGTAGTGCTCTCGCTCCTCACCCCTGTTCTCTTTCCATTCCCTTCAGGCTCCAGACAAACAGCGAGGAACCTAAACAGTTTTAATTTAAGAAAGAAGGTTTCTTTTAATTCTTGGCAGTAGCTCTGCCTGCTAGGAAAACAGAATAGCATTTTGTCAAAGCTGCTGTCATTTGAAATAGTGGGAATTGGTGGGTTTGGAAAATGCTGCTTTATGAAGACTTAATTCTCAGGCTTCAATCTGGTCACCGTTTGGATGGAGGAATACCAATGACAAGTGTAGTTCTCATCTCATTTTGCATGTGTGTTTTCACCGAGACCAAGAAGAAATATGTTAAGGCTTGCTTGCCTTTTTTTTTTTAAACAGCCTACAAAAACAGAATTGCTGACACTTTGCAGAAAGCTTTGCTGTCTAGAAATAATACAAATTCTGCATTACTCTCCGTTTTCTTGTTTATGTCTTTGAGTGCTACCATGAAAACAGTCTTTCTCTCAGGAGAATTTGTCTGCTTCTTGGGGCAGTGTTGAAATGTAGATAACGATCAGTGCTGCTTGTTCTTCAACCAACACAAAGCAGCAGCTTCCAGGTAATAGTGGGCTGGTATCTTGTTTATATTTAACAAAGCATATCTTGGTATTTGAGGTGGGTCATGCTTATGAAATGGAAATATACCGGCAGGGAAGCAGACTCTGGCAGCTTGAGGCAGCTCTTTCCCATGCTAAATCATTCTTTGCACAGAAGAGCAGTGTGTTCTCCTCGGGACGCTGCCACCCACCTGAGTAGCTGCTTGTTCTAGGCTTTCCGTGGGCTTCTTTAACAGTGCTAATCCATGACAGCTGCAGCTGAGTTCAGAACTGGGGTGGTGGCTGTAATCCACTAATTTTTCTTGCAAGAACTGTGACTATTTTTGCTCTAAAGTCCCATCAAATATTGGATGAATGCGGGAGTGGTACAAAAGCTGGTGAGCAGCTAAAAGCACTGCAATACAGAAATTATTTCTGTTCAGTGTGGTAGCAGAGCTGAAGTTTATAAGCTGCATGCAGGTACAAAGGAGCATCTTGCAAGCCTTGGACAGCAGCCTCTGTGCATCCCTGCAATCCTCCTAACTCTTTGATATGCAGAAAGGAAGCGGATTGGATTCAACCATCCGAGACAAGGCAAAAGCAAGCATGTCCTGAAGAACGAGCCACTTGTACCTACTGAAGTCAAGCAAGCAGATGTCTTTTTGCTCACTTGTACCCCATAAATCTGGTATTTGCTGCTGTATAAGCAGATATGCAAGTCAGTTTCTAGAGTATCTTTTCATCAAATGGCACAAAACTTAACCAGCAAAATGTATTTCAAGGAGGAGGAGGACGTGCAGCAGGAAGAAAAGCAAAGCAGTAGCTTTTATGAAGTCTATAGACTTGGGACATGGCCTCAACCAAAATTTGTGTTGGCCCTCTGTAATGGGGAACTGCAGCTGCTGTGATCTGAAGCCCTGGAACTTGCATCTGTGTCTCATTTTCTGGGGTGGTTTTTTTTTTTCCCTGGGATGTTTTTTTATCTTTCCATCTCTGCAGTTTTCTAGTACTCAGATGCACCCAGAATTTTTGTTGATGGCAACAGAGGGACTACTGTTTTGACAGTATTTTTCAGCTCTAAGCTGGTACTCTTAGTCCACTGTGAACTGCTGACAGAATGGACCAGAGCATCAGTCCTGCTGCTAAGAGCAAATGCTTTGGACTCTCTTGCAGGAAGAAGCTGAGCTTAGTGAAGGAAAGACCCATCTCAAAGTCATCGTTCTGCTCTTTTAATTTTTGACACAAACACTGTAATTAACTTCTGATTGCCATCAATTTTCATATGCCCAATTCCATGGAAATGTTAATATAAGACAGGAAAGGCATAGACATTTACCAGCTCTCAGCCAAGTAATGTAGGGGTGTACGTCCTGCAAAGTGCTTTAGGTTTGTGACACAAATGTGTTGTTTACCGTTTTCCCAAATATCTCACAAAGGGGTGGTGAGTGAAGAGCTAATGCTATCAAAGCAGAAGTGTCAAGCTTTTAACTGTCTTTAATGGGTCATTTTGATGGCTTTCTCCAAACCCCAGCTGTTCTGAATTAATTACTGTTAGGTTGATGTTACAGAATTTGCCTTTTGCATGAGCAGAGGGAATTTTTCCACCCCCACTTTTCAGCCTACTATTACCACTACAAGAGGCTTGTCATCCTACACTTCTTAAGGAAGCCAGATTTTTGGCTGGGGTTCAAACATATGTTTCTCTGCTGCTGCCTGTGTGCTCTCTGATCTGTCATCAGAAACCAGTTTCAACTGATGCTCTTCCCCAAATTTCCTTCCCCCACTCGTGAAATGTTGCAATCATGTATGAAATGTGACCGGTGGATTGAAAATTGTCTCCTCAGACTACTGAACTTTTCTGTTTTATGTCTGCTTAATAGATTTGTCAGCCTGTTAAAAACAGACAAACAAAATATCTGTAGCAGTTATCCTAGACATCAGGAAGCCGCTCTTCATTTATTAATGACAGTATTATTATTATTTAAGGATTTAATGGAGAAGTGATAGACTGTCCATTTACTGCAGTGCATGAGTTTCAAGGACCTGAATTCCCATGTTAGCAGTTTGTACGGGTTTGTGATGCTTTCTAGTTTGTGTGAATGTGACCTGCATCTCAATGAAAGCAGCTGGTGGAGGCATGAAGTGGAAAGCATGGTATTTAAATGCATAAAGACTGGCCACTCCAGTGGGCAGACAGTGTCCTGGGACCTTTGTGTTCTCCACTTTTGGAAGTTTTAATAACCAGTCTGGGGGAGTAGTGAAAGCAGCAGAGGTTTTGTCCTGTGAATTTGTAAGTGTGCCATGCTCAGATTGTTTCAGCCTGTCATGAAGCATCAGTGAGAGGATTCTCAGTGGAGTTATGGGCAGGTGTTTTTAAGAAGTACCTCTATCTGGAGAAAAAAAGTAAAGAACACCCCCCAAACTTTTGGTGTGACTAAGTGAGAGGAAGCTTAAACTTGGCCAGCTCCCAAGTCAGCTAGCTGAAGCATGAGGGACAGAGAGCAGGTAGTGCTCTGTATTTACCCAGTTAGGAAATACTAGAGGATTTAGCAGCTGATTATATGTGTGAAGTCAAGGTTTATTATGAGGTTTGGATGGTTCTCTTTTTTTTTATTTTGTTATAGGTATCTTCAAATATTGCATTGAAGAACAAAAAAAGGCCTCTTCCAAAGTCCCAATGCTCTATAGATACATTTTTCTTTCCCACGTTATCAACTCTTAGAATCTCTCTCCATACAGGCCGTGCCTCTATAAATACACACGCTGCTTCTCCCTACTTATCAGTTACTGGAACTCCCAGTCGGCGCCACTGGGGTTCTCATCCTGCCCATCAGTCTCAGATTTGAGGCCGGGCTTTGCCCTGGCATGTTGCTGCCAGCCCTGTGAACGCAGGGTCACTGCAGGAAGGCTGTGTTACCCTTGTTCCTTACTGGTGATAAACTCCTCCACTGTGGATGCTGCCTTCCAGTAATTGCAGAGGACTTGATCCATTGACTAAGCTCACAGTGACTTTACTGAGCCATTTCTCACCCTAACTTCTGTAGTCCTGAATCTGCACCGTTGAATAGGAAGCAGTTATCAAAGGTACAAAAACACAAATTCAAGAAGGAGTAGGTTAAGACTTAGTAGTGTTAAATCCAGGTCTTCTCCCAAATTTGGAGAGTACAGAGGGGTATTTGGGTCACCTGTAGCAGTTTTCAGTGGATTTACTCTAGCAGTTGGAAGAACATACCCCTCCTGCTGTAGCACGCGTTTGCCAGGCTGTGGAGTTCCCTGGAGCCTTTGCCTTGCATGTTCTGGGCATCTCCTCTCTATTCCTACCTGCTTTCTGCTAGCAGGTGGGTCATAGCTTAGCCTAGCTGTAAGGGCTGAAATAACAGGAAGCATCTGTGCCAGAATGAGCATTTTCAAATATGTATCTATTCAGGGCCAAGGTTTCCAAGAAGCCTTGTAAATATACAATAGTGGATGTAGGTATATGGGTATGTTTTCATAAGGCTTAGAAAGACTTACAAGTAGATGTTGAACAACAGTTGTGTGCTTTGTTGGAAATGTTTGAGAAATGTTGGAAGAAAACAATCAAGTTTGGTTTTGGGGGGGTTTGTTTATTTTTTAAGGGATATGCTTTGTGTTTCTCCATTAGCAAGGTTTGTTCAGAAACCAATACACTTCTGCAGTATCTGAAATTATCGCTGCAGAAAAAAGATTCAGTTAGCTCTTCAGCCTTTCATTCAAGTAAACAATAGCGTGCATAGCCAAAAATATTGCTTGCAGGCAAAAGCCTGTTTTTACTGATGGCTGAGACAAACAATGTTAATTATATCAAAGAATCAACCGTGAACATTTACTCTAGATCTCTGTGTGAGAGCTCTGACTGGGGGGCATTGTTTGCAAATATGGCCCTGTCATCCAGGACCTCCTGCAGTTTAAGGGGTTTCACTTACTCTCTTTTCATCACCACTCTCCCCTTTTTTTTTTTCCTTGGGTTTTTTTTTTTTTTTTGCTGTTTGTGTTCTCTGTGGTCAAAGGTGTGGGGGAAAACCTTGATTTAAGGGACGATTTTTGGAAGAAATAAGGATAAATACTTTCCGAATTATGTCAAAATCTGATACATTTTTCTGCAATCTGACATTTCAGGGTGGAAGGAGGGTGGAAACATTATGCTTCAGCAGGCTCATCACAGTGATTTATGTAATGTTATCCTTGCAGTTAAATGCCTAATCTGCCAGATGATGCAGTTGCATGCTTAGATACATTTTCCAAAACCTTAAATTTTTCTGTTCTGAAGGAACCGTAATAATAAGTTGATTGGAAAGAACAACAGGAGACATCCATTAAAAAAAAAGAACATACTCTCTTAAGTCCCAGGAGGGAGTGTGGGCAGGGCCTTGGCAACCTTGGTTTTTGGCAGCATCATCCCACGGAGTTGCCTTGGGCAGTGGTCTATCAGATTTCCAGACAGCAGCAGCAGCTCCAGCTGGCAGACTTCTCAGCTAGTGCATTGCTTCAAGTGAAGGGAGTGAAGAAGGTGGATAGTCTTGAAATCTTCAGCAGTAAAGAGAGATGTTTTTTACTGAAGAAAACTGTGTTGGGATTTCATTTGTGCCTTTGGTCTCAAATAGAGGACTAATTTAAGTGTAGCCCCAAAAAAGTGGGAGGTTTTGTGGTTGGAAATGCAGGTGGGTAGGAAAATGGAAAAGACTTGTTCAGGAACCAAAGCTCTTAACTCTGACAAACCCTTGTCTTTTTTTTTTCCACTGACCCTCTCCAAACCTGAATGCTAATGTTTCTTTCTTCCAAGTGCTCCTCCTGACTTGACCTTTTTGCCTGTAAAACAGTGTCTGGGTTCTTCTCATCTCTTGATGGCTGCAAGCCTCTCATTGCTGACCTCTTTGGCACAGATATTATACCTTTCCTTTCTTTGCTCTGCTTGTGTGGTTGTTCAAGATGCAATTTAGACATCATCTTCCTGGCTTATCTCGGGCTGTGCCATCCTTGGAGTTTGCTGCATTTGATTAAAAAGAGGAAGGGAACCACCTTCAGAATTAGTGAGTGTGGGTAGCAGGCAAGAGGTTTGTCCTAGAAAAGCCCATGTGTTTGCTGAGTGGGGAGATCTCAGCCAAATCACTTAATCATTTGTTCTTCTCTTACCCAGCCTGCCTTGGCTGCAGGTGTTCTGGTATCAAAAAGGCTGGCTACTCTACTGGTGGCAGTACATGTTTGCTTTATCTTTAACCTGACAAGCCATTTGTGCTCCAGGGCATGTGTAAGAAGAATTAAACGCAAACAGTCAGAGTCCTCTGCAGGTTAGAGACAAGAAAGATAGTGCAAAGGGATTAAGGATTAAAGGGAGAACAGCCATAAGCGGGATGGTAGGTTCATTTATGCACTTGGCTCCAACTAGATAAATATTTATGAGCAAAGGGAATGGATGGTTGTAAGAATGTCTGGGGCTTGTATAAGCAGAGAAAATATAAAATTCTTGAAGATTTTGGCACTACTGATGTTCAGAGATTTTTTTTTTAGCAGTTTGAAGGAGTTCGGAGCACAGATCATTAAAGCCCTCATTAAATTGATATTTATGGCCACTCAAGTTCTCTTCTAAAGTTTGAAAAGATTGTATTTTTGAGCTATATTTGATCTGCTTTTAATATTTTTTTCACTTCTCTTCAGAGTAAGTTTTCTATTTCCCTATGATATGAAACCATGTGCTACTGTCACTGCACAGCACATTTTCAGTTTGTTGTGCAGACACCAGTAGAATAAGTAGGGCAAGGTGAGAGGACTCCTTGAACTGGGATTTTTTTTTTTTTTAAACAAAGAAACAAAAAAAAATGCATTGAGTGGAGCAGGAAATCTGTTGTTGATGGAGGTGAAAGGAAGATTCTTTGAAAATGAGATGGTGACACTAATCCCAGTTCCTGCAAAGTTTCAGGGAGATATTTGGGTAGAGGGCACAGGGAAGCGAGGCACATTTATTGTTTGCCATGAAGTATTAAATGATTATAAGTGAGCAAGGCGGCACTTCCAGTGATTTGATGCTTTGGCTTCTTGACTGGCAGCAGTCACTTGTGCTGTCTCGAGTGTCTAGGTTGCATTTAGCCTGCCAAATTTGCTAGACGAGATAAAGGCTTTACACTGACACGGCTAAAAACATTGGCAAGCATCAAGAAAGCTAATTTATATAATTTTTGTGATTAGTTGTGTTATGAATAAATTCAAAACCTCATTTTGCAGAGATGAGTCAAACCAACACTGCAGGAGTGTTTAAACAAAACCTTTGCATGGGGCAGACATTCAGACTCCAGGCTGTTCCTACCAAGTGCAGAGAGAAAGAGCAGCCTCCTTCCATCTCAGGGTGGGTTCAGAGGTGGCGATAAGGTGCTACTTGGGCTCTGGCTACTGTGTAATATTTACTGTTGTCCATGAAACTGCCACTTTATTTTGATTTCCTACACGCCTGCATTATTTTATCATTAACAGCTTTATCATGCTTTTCTGTTGAGATATTCCAGATTGTCGCCGCATGGTAGTTGAGACACGTCTATCTTCATAAAGCTTTGGGAAGTGTGAAGGGGAATCTAAGCAGGAATTTGATGTGGGAAAATTAAGGACACCTGTTCCACAGCTAAAGTTAGGTTTTCTTTCTGTTAAATTGAATTGTATGCCTTTAATTTCTATCCTTGGTACAGATTCTCAGCATTGACAAGGACCAGTCAGTCACACCCTCACTTTTGTAGGTTGTCATTGTTGTCATTGATCCATTAATGTTATTTTAATGTTAGTGAATGCTGCAGTACTTCAAAGACACAATGTTCCTTTAAATAGATTCTGTATCAGATGAGTTTTTGTGTTGAGGTACAAACCTGTTGAGGAATTGGGTTGTTGTCCATAAGCAGCCAGGGACCCCAGTCTGGGTTATCAGTCATGACAAGGAAGAACAAACCCCCTTAAGACAAAGGACGTGCCCTGCTTCTGAGTCATCCTTGTCTTTGTGTATAGGTGAGACTTCACAGCAGACCAGAAATCCTTTTAAAAATGTCAAACTAATGCAAAAAAAAAGACATCTTTCTTCATAGTGTACAGAGGGAGCAAAAATACATTTCACATTTTCCTTGCACTGGCTGTTTAGTCCCCAGAGTAGCATTTAAAATATGTGGTTTCCAGATCTTAGGTTTGGACTGGCTCAAGATCAAAGTTATTTTAAAGGTTAAGCTACATGTGATTTTGTGCCATCAGAAGCACTTCTTAAAGAATAAAATTTGCTTTGATTGAGAACCAGCAGCAATCTAAGAGAGAAATGGTTGACATTTTCATTGTCTTCAGTGCTGTGCAGGTGTGGTGGTGCTGCTGGGAGGAAGAACACTGCACTGGTGTCATGAGGATGAGTTTAGACCCAAAGGATTCAGCTGCGCGTGTTTAGATATTTTGCTGCTTCTTGAGAGCATTCATCACATCCATTTTTTCCTGTTTGCTTGTCCATCAGGGACTTATTTCTAACAGGTCGTGGAAACACGATGTTGGGTGTACTTGTAGATGTTCTGAGAGGCTGTGGAGCAGCAGAAAGTTGACAGTTATGATATTTTGATATCGAGAAATGTAATTTAAGCACAAAATGGAGAACATGAAGTGTAGCTGGTGACAAGTGGAGGTACTGGTTGGTTTCCTGATCCATTATTTGTGGAGATACAGAAGTGGGATGTATTTCATCACTGCACCTCAGACCTTGCCTGGTTGAGCTCCTGCCCCTTCTCCACCAGAGCAGCAAACCCTCATTTAGGGTGTACAGCTTTATAGGATTTAGAATAAACTATGGAATAGTTCCAGAAAATAACTTGCAATATTACAGAGCAAGTACACTCGTATTAATTAAAACACCTTACTTTCTTCACGTTGAGCTACAAGCAGGGTTGTCCTGTGCAGCTGTGTGCTGTGAGTTAGGCTGGTAGCTGCGTGGTGGAGCTGACTGAGCTCACACTGGGGCTGCTCGGTGCTGTGGAAGCAATGGGGCACATCTTGCGTGGTCTTGTAGCTCTGCTGTCTTACTCATTTGGAGAGCGTTGTTCTCATTGCACTGAAATCTCCTTGCATTACAGATAATCTAATTCTATCATGTTAGGATTAGAGGACCCCACTGAGAAGAGTTAAGAGGACCAGCTGCTCTGTGCTTCAAAGGCACAACATTGGCTTGTCTAATCTGAAGAAGGCAACCCTACATAACCCTGGAGAGTTTCTTCTGGGAGCAGGAACTTTCCCTTCCCCTGCTGGATATGCTTCCAGCACTCCCCCAGGCAAGGGGGTGGGGGGGACAGGTTTGTTCCACCACTGCCAGTAGCAACCATCAAACGTGCAACTCTGCTTTCTAGAGGGGTAGTGGCAAAGCAGGCAGCTGGATGTGGACCCTTAGATACTTAAATTAACATTTAAGCTGTCTGCATGGTAGTGGTAGCTCTGTTTTTCTCTGAGATATGTTGCAATCAGCTGTGAAAGCCCCAGATATTTGATTCAATATATTTTGAAGTTGAATGGTTTTGTCCCGCCTTTATTATTTTGTTAATGCAGATATTTAATAGAAGCAGCGTGAGGACTGGCTTCAGAACAGTCTTAACAGGAAAAAAACAGGGCAAGCAAAACAGAAGCAGCTCCCAGAAAGGTATGTTTGTAGTAGCTTCTTAGCATAGCACTATTTAACTTCTTTTAATCAGTGACCTGGGGAAAAAAAAAATAAAACCATTACTCATAAAGCCTTCAGATAACACGCAGATTAGGTGGAGTGCAAGATAAGGAACAGGACCTGTGTGACTGCGATTGCTTCGTAGACAGTGTGTTCTGGTGCAATAAAATGCTGTACTCTAGACACAAAATGAGGGCCCCTCTTGTATAATGAGGAGATGGAGGAGGGATAGCTGTCTCCGGAGAAATGGCTAGCCTGAAAGAGGCTTGGGTGTCAAGATTGATAACCATCTGAACTCGAGTTTTCACAGTCTAGCTGTGCCCAAGATTGAAATCCTTGAATGTGTAGACAGAGATACTGAGTTGGTGTATATATAAACCATGAGCTGGTGGTTATATAGCCCTGTATGTGGCTTTGGCACAAGTGTAACCTGAATCCTGTATTCTATCCTGGTGCTGCAGTTCAAGAAGGATGTTTAAAAATTGGAGCGACTTCAGAAAAGTGTCGTGAGAACTGTTAAATCGTCAGAAAATCTGTCTCACGGGGAAGGGCTCCAGGAGCTCTGTCTGTTTTATTGTAAGAGGGTGAGGGGTGACATGAATTTATAACAGCCTGGATAGTGAAGAGAAATTTGATAATAGAGAGCTCTTCTCTCTGGCAGTCAAAACCGTAAGAAGATCCAGTGACTGGAAGGCTACAACACTGATACATTCAGACTAGAGATAAGCTGCAAAATTTTACCAGGATGAATAATTAACAGCTGTAGCAGTTTATCAAGGGTTGTGTTGACTCGTTCATCTCTGGATATCTCTGAACTGAACTTTTTTAAACAAGAGGCCATGTTTCAGTCTGGAATTAATTCAGGCAGATCCGGTGGCCTGTCTTGTGGTAGCGTACCTGCAGTGAGCAGTTTTAAGGGTGTAGGTTTTTCTGTTAAAACAGTCTGGGGATGAATTCTGTCCTTGTTTACACCTGAAGAGTCAATGCTGCTGCCAGGGTATGTGAGTTGTAAGAGTGCATTGTGCCGTTGCAACTTTTTTACGTTCTCAGAGATCTTGAACGGTTACAGCTTGCAGGTGCTGCAACAGCTCTTGCTAGGAAAAGTGCATTTTTTGTGGTTAGTTGTATCACACAGTATCACAGTATCACAAGGTTGGAAAGGACCTCCGAGATCATCGAGTCCAACCTATAACCCAACACTAACACTAACACCAACCATCATCTAAACCATGGCACTCAAGGCCTCATCCAGTCTCCCCTTAAACACCTCCAGGGTCGGTGACTCCACCCCCTCCCTGGGCAGCGCATTCCAATGACCAATCACCCTTTCAGTGAAGAACTTTTTCCTAACATCAAGTCTAAACTTTCCCTGACGAAGCTTGAGTCCATGCCCTCTAGTTCTGTCACTGGTCACCTGAGAGAAGAGACCAATCCCTGTCCGTCTACAACCTCCTTTTAGGTAGTTGTAGAGAGCAATGAGGTCTCCCCTGAGCCTCCTCTTCTTCAGACTAAACACCCCAACTCCCTCAGTCGCTCCTCATAGGGCTTGTGCTCCAGCCCCTTCACCATCTTCATTGCCCTCCTCTGGACACACTCCAGCGTCCTGACATCTTTCCCAGAGGGAAGTGGATCTGTCTTTCCCTGTCATGCTGCCACTTCTCCAGATTCAAAACCATTGAGGAAACAGCATTTGCTATTTTTTCCAGTATATTGCATTTACGCTTTAAGCTGATAGATGTTCAGTAGGAACTTCTGAAATGGGAGAGATGGGGGCACTTTGCACCTTTGATGCATTGGTCCCTTTTGTTTGCAGTGAGGAGGGTTTGTGTTGAGCTACACTGAGGTATTTTTGTGCTGAAGAATTATCGGAGCCTTCACTTTTTACTGAGCTATAGAGGATCCTGCCTGCCTCCCTAGCCAGTGTTTCAGGGGAATGTATTAGGAACTGACATTAATGTTGTTGAGAAAACATTGTATTATAGGTGCATTAAAATTGCTGGGCCTCCAAGCACTCTAATCTCTTACTTCTTTATGAGGCTTGTGCTTGTTTTGCTTATGTGTCACCAAGTGGGTCATGACTCAAATTTAGCCAGCACTGTTATTAATGCTGGAGCAAGCCTTCAGCGGGCTATTTTTAGCAATCAGGGCTGTTGTTGAGAGCTCGCGATTGCTAAAAATGCCTTGGAATGATTTCACAAGTGATACTGTCTGTGGTGGAATTTGCGCACCAGCTGTCTGTCTTCAGGGCAGTTGATTGTGTTGACACGTATTCCCTGTGATTTGTCATCTCTGACTCCCGCTTCACGATGGCTGTGACAGGCGTGCTATCAGTGTCTGATGGGAGAGAGTGAATGAGGGGGTTAGTGACAGCAGCAGCCTCATTACTGACAGCTTGGGAAACACGGAGATCGCAGAGAGGACTTTGCCCTTCGCCGATATTTGATTTTTCCTCTAGCCCCCCACCTCGTGAAGTGCACCTCGTTGCCGCCGTCTTCCTCGGGAAATATCCATTCCATGGCTGAAAAGCAGTAGGTTTAGATTAGATATTGGGAAGAAATTTTTTACCATGAGGGTTCTGAGGCATTGGCACAGGTTACCCAGAGAAGTTGGAAGCCCCATCCCTGGTGTCGTTCAAGGCCAGGTTAGATGAAGCTTTGAACAAACTAATCCAGCGGAAAATGTCCCTGCCCATGGGATTGGAATGATCTTGTCTTCCAACCCAAACCATTCTGTGATTCTATGAAATGTTTTCCTGTCTTAAGTGGTTTCCTCCACGCGGAACAGTCATTGAACATTATTTGGTTGCTGACGGTGGTCTTCTATCCTAAGGTAGTGGTTCTCATGTAAGCTGTGGTTTTTGAGAGATAATATCCCAAGGAACAAGACATAAAGATAGAATCACTGATAATTGTGGTTCTGGGTCTGTCTTGGCTGCTTCTTGTGTACTCCGACCATGTTTGAGTCGTTTTTTCCATCAGAAATGATAGAGTAATGGAAGAGTGTGAGATTTGAACATGAAGTGATTAAATCATTAAAATTAATTACTTATTGTATATCCTGGGTAGGTTTCAATCTGCAAAGTTAAAAAGACTTGCTAGTAGCGGTCAGTGCCCTCGATGCCATACACAGAACACGCATAGATACATATAGCTGAGAAACTACACTGGTGCCTGTATTCTTAGTGAGATTACTTAGTTCAGTTAGTGGGATAGAAGGAGTGATTACTGAGTGATCCCAACATGTTTAAATTCTGGAAATGGAGAATCGTGGTATGCCTTTGTGTTCTGTGGCTGAGAGAGAATCAAGGCTGCTGTGATAAATGACTATGAATTAATTTCAGTTGTTCTGTTTTATAACAAACTCACTGATGAATGCAAACAATACAAAAATTTCAATTCACGGACCTTCAAAGCAACCATTTACTTTTGTCTTCTGAACTACAATATGAAATACCCCACCAGTTCTTTTAATGTTACTCATGCGGATTTCAAATACGTGTGAAAATATGCAAGGAAGGCAAATAGGCAGCCAGTAATGATTTATGATGCTGTAGTGTTTTTGCCTCCAGAGACCTTGATTCAAATCTTGGCCCAAGCCTGAAGAGGAAATGAGTTTGGTTTTAGACTAAATCTTAGTGGATTTTTGTCCACATTACAAATGGCGTGTGGCTTATCTGGCAGTCAGAAACCTTCCTTGAGTAAAGACTGAATTAGAGAATGTGTTTTAATAAGGCTTAATGGGGAAACGTGTTTGGATGAAGCTCTGAACAATTTTGCATCACTTGTCTCTAAGCACTAAGTTTGGCAGAAAGGAAAAAAATATGGGGGGCACACAAACTGTTAGAAGGGGGTTATATTTATAATTTGCTGTAGAAGAAAGCGGAGTTTCTCATCACTAGTCTGTAGTGGTGTTTGTACCACCTTGTTTTTTATGTATAGTATTGTATTTCTGTTCTTTGGCTGGGAGTTGTGCCGCATGACAGAGCCTCTGTTCTAGCACAAAAGGATCTTTTTATGTCGATCTGAGCCATACACCGAGTTGTCTGTCCTGAAGGTGAAGGGACTAGGGCAGCAACAATAAGTAATGCTTGAAAATCCCGTGCATGTGGCTCCTAAATAATTCAGCTGGCAGGTAGCTTGTACTTCTGCTCACTCTTTAAAATGACTGCGTTATCTGAGAGCCTGCTTGAGGCTTTTTGGGTCTGAATTCTTGGAAGTGATTTCAGAGGAAGGTATTTGAATTGTGCCTAAAAAAATTTGTGTCAGAAAGAGCATAAGGCAATGCATCATATTCCTGCACTGCCCTCAAAAGAAAGACTGCATTCCTATCCCAGCTATTTAAAAGGTTTTTTTGTTAATTATTCCCTTCCCGATATCTATATAATCTTCTCAGTGCTCCTCTTCCAGTGACTTACCTATTCTTACCTTGGCTGAAGACCGAGATTAACTCTGTGCAGGGAGCCTTAAATTATATATTTCAGTATTAGAGAAAGGTCTCTAACGAAATACACTGGGGAGCAAGCAGCAAGGGGAGAGTAGATGGGTAGGTATGATGGGCTGACTGAGCAACTTGTCAAAAGTCCTGTGGTAATCTACCCTGCTGCCAGGGAGGTGAGCACAGGGCTGTTTTCAGGATTCCCCTGACTCTCTTGGTCACTTGGTAAATTAATGTTGTGGTATGAATCCAGACACTGCGCTGGGGAATGAAGAAGAAAAGCAGATTGAGGTATGTCTTTGTTGCCAACTTCAAGTTGCAGTTTTGCAGCTGGTTGACTCTGTGCTCTTCACTGGTATCAGAGCGATCTGAAGCTGTTCAGTTGGTTGGTCACGTTTAAATTTTGAACTATAAACATGACTCACTTCTGAACTAGTCATTTCTACATGCTGCAAGCCTTTGTGGCTCAAAGATTCACTTCAAGTGTGTGTTGGTGATCTCTAGGATCCTTGTTGTTGTTGGACAGAATAAGTGTAAGTGCTGTGTTTCGTCAAGCTGGATATGTACTGTTTCATTGATTTACCAGATTATATTTTGTGGGTTTGTCAGTGATAACTGTGATGGGAAAAGAAAACACTGTAGTATATCTTAATTGATTAATGTGGAGACAAGTGCATGAGGCTTCTTAAAGCGAGTGCTTCGGCTGCTTCTAAGCAGTGTTTACTGTTTAGTTATCACCATGAATCTCTGTTAGTGTACTAAATTATTAGTTAATCTGTTTAATCTGTTATAAAAAGATGCAGATCTGGAGTTTCATGTATTGTTCTTTCATCCCTCCTTAAAATTAACATCTTTCCATTCACTCCATTCGTAAGTCACCGTGGCATATTCAGAGCATCACTAGTTTTTGGTTCCTTCTGACAGAAGGAACTTATAAAAAAGGTACAGCGATAGGAGCTTCTTATTCAGATTTCTAGTCACTTAATATAAGCTCTGACTGATAAGAGTGACTGGAAATAAGCATATATATTTTACTGCAGTGTCCTTAAGTATCCTTAATTCTGAGCAAAGACGTATGAGTTTATTATAAGAATATGAGAGAATTTGGATTTGGTGACCTTCTTCAGTCAAACTCTGGTAGAGCTTCATCATGTCTTCTGAATGAGACGACTTGACCTTTATCAGGAATTTTAAGCCTCTGGACCCAAAAAAGGAATTAAAAAAATCTGCTTCTTTCAGAGTAATTATAAGTATGTAGATAGATATAGCAGTACTGTTTCTTTTTTGAGAGGAGGCAGACTGCTGGTGCCTGCCAGTGTAACCAGCATTGCTCGAGTCACGAAACTGTCCTGACCAGGCCCCAGACTTTGTGCCTTTCGGATGCTGGCGCTCCAGAAGCCTTGTACCTGCCTTTCTGCCAGGTGCTTGTTCTCCCTGGAGCCTTGGGGAGGAGCTTTGGAAATGGTTTTCTTGCAGTGGTCCTGAAATTTCAATCTTGATTACTTTCAGCTGCACTTCTCTGAGAACTGTGCTTCCACAGTACATGCTAAATTGTTTGGAAGGACTACATATGCCTCAGGATCAAAATGCAACAGGAAACGTCAGCAGCATGTCTAAATAAACATCTCTATCTCTCTTACAAGAGCGTTTAGCAGCTCTGTTGGCAGATGTTTCTATAAAATGTTAAATACTGTGCTTTCCAAAGCTCAAAAATGTTTGCAATCCAGTAAATAGAAAAGGACAGGGAAACCAGCTGAGGAAGGTATGTCAAGGAACTGGAGAGCCCAAGAGAATTAGTTGTTCTTCAAAAATAAAAAATCAAATTGGGTCCTAGAAATCAGTATTTCATTGCTAACACTGGGTTTTAAGATTATAACTGAGGTGCATTGTTTTAGCTGTATGAAAAGACAGTATGGGTTGGTTAAAAAGTGAGAAGATTTGTCCTTTCTATGTGAGTTTTGTGTATCATGATTTTGTGCATGCATTTTTGTTTCAGTAGCCTGATGTGTTTTATCTGCCATGTTTTAGAAGTGCAAACCCTAAATAGAAGCAGCAGCCTTCTTCCCTCGTGGATCTCTTGTTTCCTCCTGTAATGCTTATCTGTTTTTTCTAATTATTTTTATTCTGATGTACTAGTTGGAGAAGGAGCTTACTCTTTCTTTCACAGTTCCCCTTTGTGTTTTCTGTCTCTTCATCCCTGTGTCCCATGGTGTGTTTCAAGTGGAGCTCAGGGTATAGTTTGTTTAAAAACTTCTCAGTGGCTTTGCTGACTGAGGCAGTCATGGATAGCTTGTCCTCTGCTTCTCCGGTTCTTCTCCCTGCTGCGTGGGGTCAGTCCTGCTGTCCCTGTGGCAGCCTGGTGAACTGAATCAGCAAACTGGTCCAGTTCATGATGCTGCTGCCCAAGTGTCTGTGCTGGTGCTGCATCGGGGCTGCAGAAGCCCTCTTGAGTTGCCCCACAGGTGACTGCATTGCCCCCTTGGCTGTGAAGGAAGGAGAAGGGCTTTCCCAAGGTCATTCTCAGCAGGTCATGGCATGTCTGGGATGGGTGTCAGGGATGGGGACCCGGCATGCTGCTCCAGAGCGCTGGCCCTTGCACCACCACCTCCTGCGGGCCAGCAAAGACAATTAGCGCCTTAATTCTAATCTCCCTGGTTCGTCTGCAGTCTGTTTTTCTTTCAAATGCTTTAAATGCCAGACCTGTGATACTGTGAAGTACCATAAAGGAAGATTAGATAAGGGGAAGAAGGAAGTGGGCGCCGAGGGCAAAGCCAGTGGGAGTTGCCTAAAGGAGCCCTTTGCTCCACAGCTATGTCCCCGTGCTTCTCGGTGCTGGAAGGGAGCGCTGCACCACACTTCATGGTTCGTGCCTGAAGCAGGCACTGGGATGCTGAATCCAGAGATCAGGCATTAGGGGATGGAGCTGGGAGAAGGCACTTTGCTAGGAGTGTGATCGCCTGTGAAACTGGGGGAAAAGGGCAATTGGCTTGTTCTGTAAAGCCGGCTGATCTCTGTGAATGAAAAGCAGCTCAGGCTCCCAGCAAGGTTTGGTGACCTTGTATAAAATATTGGGGTTTTAGAAGCTTTTTAAATATTTCTTTTCCCATCTGTTTTACAGTTGCCAAACAGATTTACTAATGGCTTAAAATACCAAGAGCAGAACAAGGGGTTGACTCCAAAACTCATGACTCCTGTTTGGCCTGGAAATCTTAAGTCTCTTTTCACAAACGTTTATTATTTGTTTGTTGCCAAATGAACTTAATTATTTATTTGTACATCTGAATTGTCAGAATAATAAGAAAAAAAATCAAGGTTAATTCTTTGTTGTTTGTAATAGATATAATTGAGATTGGTAGCTAATGATCTTTCAGTCTTTTAACACGTATATGAAACTTTCACAAGTTCATAAGGGAATTTAAAACCAGGACCCAGGGATGTGGGCTGTTAAGAAATCCCTTTGAACTCATTTAATAAAGGAATTGTTCAGATTTCAAGCTTGATATTTTTAAATCTCAAAGAGGATGATTTGGGAACCTTTGGTCACATTTTGGGGGATAATTTCCTCCCAAATGACTGCTAAAATTTTAAAGTCCCTTTTAATATCCCAGCCTGGACACAGCTGGGGTTTTGGTCCATCAGAGGATTGCTCGTTTGAATGGACTCTCCTGCTGGATCCAGAGCAGATCATATCAGGCTAGCTTGTGTTCACTTGTGTCTCCTGGCTTTGGGATGCTGACCTTTAGGAAGAAGACAAGGTGGATAGGTGGGTCTGTTTCCTTAAATTGTAATACGTTTTGGTGGGTTCCTCAGTGATTCCTGTTTTTTTGAGTTGATGTAAACTGTGTAAATGATTGTTCTCTCTTCTCTACCACTGTCACTCTCCTTGGTCTCAGTGGAGCTAACAGCTGCATAAAACCATGTAGGTGAATGCAGAACTGAATATTAGATGTGATATAGAACATCCCACTTGTTCTCTTGGAGAGATTGCTGATTGCTGTTCGTGCTGTTGCCTAAGTATTCTCATCTCCTTACTCTCAAATCGTCACTGAAGTGCTAGAAACTGAATTGAGAAGAATCCATGTGTTTTGTCCCAGTAGCAGGAAAGAAGGAAGGGATGGCTGTGCCATAGCTGGGAGCCCAAGCTTTAAGAAGCTCTAAGCCATGGAATAACATGTTGGTTTTGACTGCCGAGTGATGCCAGGTGAGCGTCATGCAAGGGTGAATGTAAAAACAGAGGTAGAAAATCAGGCTTTTGAATTTAGGGATTAGCTTTGGGGTAGGGAAGGAATGTGATACCCTCCACTTCAAATCTACAGCAGGAAAAGCATTTTACTTTGTTTTTTGTTTGATGGCTTTTTTTTTTTTTGTACCATTGGCAGTGGTTTCTTCTCAGCCCTCATATTGCCCTGAAGTCGCTTAACTGGCCTCATATTTCCAGCGTGTTTAGCTGGCTTTGCAGACTCTGAAGAGATTTGAAAATCCACGTTACTGCACCAATATATCACAGTATCTGTCAGCCAAGAGTCTCTTCTGCCCTCTGCATGCATGTGCCCGTGCTAGCCAGATGGTGCTGGATTTGGGTGCCATCCAAAGTAGCGCATTAGAAAGGCCAGGTTATGTGTCATATTTCAGAAGCCAAGAAGTGATGCCAGTTCTGCTCTTCTGGTAACAAACAGCTTGACTTAATGTATTGATCATGTTGTCCTCACTATTCTCAAGCTGATTTTATCTAAGACACTCAAAAAAGATAAAGGTTGAAGCTGTACAAATCCTACTTGTTGCCTCCTTTGTAGCTAATATCTCGCTCTGCATTTATTGTGTGTCCTAGAAAAATAAGCTCTCTGCCACCAACATGAAATCCTTCCTAGTGTCAGAAAGAGATTTTGATATTGTTTGGCTGTCGGTTCTCCTGGAGCACAATATGATTTCTGCTGGGAGATGTAGATTCTCCTCATGGATTTGCCAGAGATCTGATGGTTCATTTGGGGCAAGATGTGTTGTACTTGTTCATGTCTCATTCTGTAAAATAGAGGTCAAAATGCTGATTCCCTTTCTGTTGTGCTTTTAAGAATTGTTAATGAAAAAGAAATAGTGATGTTATTTATAAATTATGAAAGAACTTGCCCTCACCTTCTCAGCATGCTTTTTTATATATGTATATATCTTTTTTTTTTTGCTAGACGAAGGCTTTCCCTGGTGGGATTTGAAAGCCACAGATCTCATCTGTATCAGTAACAGTGTAATGTATGGATGGGAATGTAGTTGTGGAGAGAGAGGTGGGCGATGTACTGCCATTAAGCATACATTAATTAGCATGGCCCTGAACTTCCCAGATTGCCACTTGCTGTAGGATGGGTCGGTGTTTAAACTGGTCTTTCTGCCTCTTAAAGCCTTTATACTATCATTCTGTTTCTATAAAACTTGAGAAGATGTTTACTTCTGGGTGCATTTGCTTCTGGGTGCTGATCTCTCAGTCGTCTGCTTTTACAGATCCTGCTGAAAACTGAGAACTAATGCTTAGAATTGTGCTCGGTCATGGTAGGGACCTTGGGAAATCCATATTCTTCAGTGAAAATAAATATCTGGAAACTCCTGTCTTTTAAATTTTTTTCTGCTTTAGTGAGTACTTCTGGTCTGGTATGTGAAATTTCCCCTTCTGCCTTTTTGTCTGCTTTTTGAAATGTGGTATTCTTGATATTATCTTTTTATCTGCAGTTTTTACTATCATATGAATTCCTTGTCAAGAGCTACTTTATACATAAAAACAAGATTATCAAGGGCTACAAGACAGAGGCTGTGGCCCATTGGGTGCTGTGATTGGGAATGGGGCCGAGGCTCTCGGGGTGGGCAGAAATGGAGGATTTTTGCAGATTTCAGTGGCACTTTGTCGCTTAGCAACAGCCTCCTAAGATGGAGGTGGCAGAGGGGATGCCTGCTCTGCCTCCATCCAAGCATCCCTGCTCTGCCAGGCTGGGGGGGCTTCACACTTACTTGTGGGGTCATGCCACTTGGGTACGATGTGCTGTGGGAACGGGTGGGCACCGTGGGTCTCCTTGGTTACAATGGTGATGGGGATCAGAGCTTTTTTAATACAGGGTACTTGTGAAATACCTCTATAGCTCTTATTCATCTTGAAAGTCCTTTGTATCATAACACTGCTGAGAGAGATGTGCTGCAACTCTTACCTGATTTTATAAGGGCTTTTAAAAATAATTTTTAAACCAGGTATCTCACATGTGGTTGCGTTCAAGTACTGGTGGCAGAATCTGGATGAGAATTCAGAATGTGTTTGTTCTTCATTGCTCGTGCTGTTGTAGCAGTGAGAGTTGTAGTGTGTGTGCAGGTGTACAGTATAATTGCCATGTCAGCTTTTCTGGTTATCTACATAAGGAAGCAGATAGCTGGTGGAGATGTCAGCTGTGATGGGGCTTATTAAGAGCTACAAGACAGAAGTAATCACCAGAAACCCTGCTTCCACCCAGGCTGTTCTCCAGCGTCTCTGGTTGCATCAGTTCTGTCTTTTCACTTTGGCTGAATTTTTTGGTTCTTGCCAAAGGGTTATGTCTAGTTGGACAAATAAATACTGTGTGCTACATGGGTGTTTCTCATTCTGTGATGTTTACCATTGACAAGGTGTGAAAGTAAATGAGAAGCAAAGTTGAGCCCCCAGAGATGTGGATTGTGACGTGTATGAAGTCTCTTAACTAATTTGAGTGGGTTAGCAGTGACGAAAGGTGCTGCTCGGTATCATGTTTGAATTCCCTATTGCATTTCAAAATTGAGGGTTAACGGCAAATGGCAAATTTTGCATGAATGCCCCTTTCTCAAGTCTCTGACTGGTAAAGCATTGTTCCAGACAGGAAGAAAATAGGTCCTACAAACCAGGTCACCTTCAGTTTCAAGTCTGTGAAGTGCAGATAGAGGTTTCTGGATCTGAAAACGAGACATTAAGAGATACCTGTTATTTAGCATAGTTTGGGGAAGTGGTTGCAAAGAGGCCCTGCTTAGCACTGGTTGGGTGGGGGAAAACCCAGCTCTTCTAGACATAATGGAAAGAGAGCGGCAGAGCCGATGAAAACGTGCACCTCTGGCTCTGAGACAGCGAGGAGTGATTGACAGCCCCTGCTCTGCAGAGGCCTCTCTCTGCAGTGGGTTATTGTCCTGTCAGCTCTGCCTGCCCCAGGCCTTATTTGACATGCTTGGATAAGTGGATCACATCATTTTGATTCTGCACATGTTCTCTTCTCTATTGCTTGCTGGGTTTGTTCACTCTTGAGCTTTAATTGTCTACTGTCCTGGTGAGGTGTTTGCTTGGTTACTTCTGTCTTAGTTGGCAAGCGAGGCTAACCAGACAAAAGTAAAAATCCTCCTTTCTCTCAGGAACATTAATGAATGTGCTGATTTATCTGTTCCTTCTTGAATCGCGTGTTGGAAACTGATGGACCCAAGAATTGGTGTTGTCATTTGTCGGTCTTATAAAGTCTGTCTTCCTGTTAACACTGCACTTGCCCTCTGTTTCTTGCTTTCAGTTTCATCTCCCAGAGGAAACTGGGATGGAAATGAAAATGAAATATGGGTTTCCTTTTTTAAAAAGAAAATAAACCAAACCTTAAGGCCTTCTTATTGGAATGTGATGGGATTGGACCCCTATCTCTTATTCTTTGAAAATCCCAGCTGGAATTATTTAATGTCAAGGCATGGAATTTCCCAGTGTGAAATTCATTGCTGGCTGAGGATGCACTGGGGATTAGAGAGACATCACTTTGCCAGGGTAGCGTTGCTGTCACCGCGGGAGACCTCGCTCAGAGGGACGTGGCTGGTCTGTCCTGCTTCAAAGCTGAATCTTGGGGATGAGATTCTTCAATTCCCGTTGAGGTTACATGCTGTGTGACTGACAGCTGGATTTGGGAAGAATAAACCAGAGTGGATAACACTTTGCACTGCCTGGGAATAGAGAGAAAAAAAAATGAGAGGCAAAAGCAAAACAGTTTGCTGATTTTCTTACTTGGTAATGGGGGTAGTTTGCGACTGCAGTGCTAAAACTTTCCCCAGGACCGATTCACAGTTGGGTGATTTTGCTCGTTTGGCTGCGTGGTAAAAGGGTCAAATCAGCTGATTACGATGATTTTAATTTTGCACCAGAAGAAATAAAATTAAAAGCAATGGTATGGAAGCCTGATGTCTTGCAAAGCTTTATCTTGGGTAACACCATTCTCCTTTGGAGAAATCTCTTAAGTTTTGGAGCGTGTCTTCTTGCTTTTGAAGTAGTTGATAAAGAAAAAACAGGAGCATATTGAGACAATACACAGCATAACCACTAAAAACATTTTTTTTCTTCTGATCAAAAATGATTATTTTAAGTAGGCATCACTGTGTGGATGTTAGGGATCTATAAAGCACATAAGCAAAATCTGGGCTGATAGCTATATGTGCGCTGACTGGTGTGGTGTTAACAAGGTGCATCTTTGTTTCTGAGGCTCATAAATCGGCAGTGGGTTAGGTGATGGAGGGAGAGAGAGGAGCAACTCTCTGTCGTATTACAATAACAACCTTTCTGGCCTCTCTTTCTAAACTGTTGGTCTCTCTATAAAATAGGATTTGCCCTGCCCTGCTGTTCTAATAAGAGTTATAAAATAAATATGTGTAATTAGAATTTAATAATGATTTTTGTGACTGGATCTACAGCATAAGCTGGTTCAAGTGATTGTGTACCCTTTGCATTGTGTTCATTATCTAATGTTGAAATAACAGCTGGAAGTTGAGAGACTGACATATAGTTTTAAAATTACAGAGCTTGAAATTGCTGCTGCCTGTAAACATATGAAAATCTATTAATGACCTTTGAGCTCTCTGACTGAAAATGTTTTGTAACATAGAATACATCAAAATTGCCTGCTACTACGTTTCCCCTTTCTCAGCGATTGCCTAGGATATAAATGAACGTTTTGTTCCTGACACAGATATCAGAATATTTGGAACTATTCTGGGAAGCCCTAAGGATATATGGAAACATTTGGTTGTTTGTTCTAGCAAAGCAGTTATGGATGGGCTGCTCACATGTACGTGGTGTGCTAAGCCACCCGGCGTGGGAGAGCAGAGCTGCTGGTGATACCGACAGCTGTAGACCTCTGTGGTACAAGACATTTCTCCAGCAGTTTGTTTGAGGAGGTGATGAGGGTGGCACAGATGTACAGTCCTGGACTTTTCATTAGTGTGTGTGACATTTAGACATTTAGAAAGGCATTTCTCTCCTGCCAGAAGTCACCTCGCTCAGAGTTTTCCCCTTAGGTTGAAGTAATACGTTATGGGCAGCTGTTTCTGGAGATGGCTGGCTTATACATATTTCTTGCTGTTGGATCATTTATATTTCTTCTCAGTTGTTTCCTCGCCAAAAGAAACTACCAGAGGACTAATTATTTAATACACATTCTAGACCTCATGACAGCTGAACTGAAAATTGTTGCCTACCACTGAGGGCAACTGCAGAGTTGGTTAAAAAATGCCTCTAGTGTCATAGTGTTTAAACATGAATTAATTTATCATGCAGCACCAGGGATCAGGATGTGGCTGTTTTTCTTCTGGAGACTCTCACCCCTGCAGTAGAATTGGCAGAAGTGAATTTGCAAGCCTTCATCTCCTTCAGCACAGTGTTCACTGGCTTTGTGCAAGCTGTGTCAAGCTGTGGTTTAAGCTGAGCTTGCAGACTGCTCTGCTGTCGCTGGAAAACATTCATACCTCTGTTCTGCAGTGTCTTTGGGAATGGCACCTTTTCTAGGAGGGCGGTAATAAAAAGCATAGGCTTGGAGGCAGAGTCTCAAAACGTCTGCAGCTATTGCAGAGCGGCCGTGTTTGAGGCTGTCACTACATGGGAGATCCGTCTGGAGCTTTCGTTCTGTAGGTGCAACTGCCTTAAGAGCAGTACATTTTTCATGGCTATGTTTTAGAAATATCTACTAAAAAATAAGTGGAGGCAACACACATGGCTGAATCAGGAATCCTAGAAAATAAATTAAATCTTTCCATTTGTGTTTAGTGGGTGGAAGCTCTGAATTACTTAAGAAATCAGGCCAAAGATTCTTGAATTCACGACCAAGGTACCGAAGAGTACAGCTATATCCTTTAAGTCTCAAGTGTGAAGGTGCCCACGTGGTAGTCAGAGCAGTCATAATGTGGTTGTTGGATAATTTGCACTATGAAGATCAAACCTTAAAATGCAGACATATCCATAGAGGAGACCAATTAAGGCCCTGCTTTTGGTGAATGAGCCATATGCCCACCCCATCTGCCCAGCCTCTGGTTGGCTCAGCTCCGTTCCCAGAGTCCAGATCATGGAAGCATGACATCCCACTCTCAGCAGAGGTTGAAACGCTTGTGTCTTCTCCTTTTATTAATTTTGAAGAGAATGCCCGTATTTCTAAGCATTCCTATCCACAGGGACAATTAGGCTGGAGGAATGTTTTACTCAACAGTGCTTTCTTGTTTTTTCTGACTAGTTTAGCTGAAAATTGGTAATGGTGAAAGCATCCAGCTGCCATACCAGTTTGTGCTGGTAGACCCTCATGCTTCTTTGACTGCTTGGGACCAGCTGGTGTGGCTGGAGACCTGAGGTTGTGTGTTACCTTCCTGGCAAGATTGGAACTGAGTGATGAAATGGCCACATCTGGATTCAAGCAAGGAGCTGCTTCTTCAGGTCCCAATTCTGTCTCTCAGTCTCTCAGTGAGAGTAGGTTGAATACAATGTGTGTGCCCGTTTGAATAACACTGGACCTGGAGTGTGTGCCTGACTGTGCTGCTTACTTGCTGGATGCCTCTGGAATTTAATTGGGATTGATGTCCCCTAGATCACATTCATTAAAATGGAGGTGTAATGCATAGCCTGTTGCTTGTGAAACGTTGGGCAGTGTGAGGGCAGCGTGCGGTGCTCCTGCCATCCCGATTGTTCCCTCTTGGGATGGTTCTCACTGAGACAGTGGGAGTTTGCAGGAGTTATGAGTTTGCAGGAGTGGTCTGTCTGCAGGCAGCACGCACTCTGTGCTCAGCATTCATACCCAGCAGTGCGACCATGCAGGTGAAATAAGCCGAAGTAGGTGCTGTCAGATAAGCACAAGCTCTTCTCCAAATCCTTCATACGCTACATAAACTGGGCAAGCTGAGCTCCCAGTCCTGGCTGAGAGCAGCTTCAGCCGAAATGTGCTTTTATGTGCTGTGGAAGCTGGGCAGGTTGGCCTTGCAGAGCATGAACAGCAAAGCCTTTCAGCTCTCTTGCAGCCTGTAAAAGCTGGGCAGGCTGGGCTTGCAGTACGCCTCATTTCATCTACCTGAAAATGGTGCCCCAGCTTCCCTTCAATCATTTAAGCTCCCTTGCTCTCTGACACACTTTCTGCTGACAGTAATTCTGTGAGCGCTCGTCGGGCATTTACTGCCATCACTAGAGGAAATACTGATGGCTTAAAATGGGATCATTTCCTTTCTGATGGACAGCAAGCACCTGTGGGAGTTTTAATAGCTGCACAGTGCATCTGGTAGTAGGTAGCAAGGAAGACGGGTGCAGTTCTCTGCAGTGAGGTGCCTGCAGGCTCTGAAGAGGAAATTGGAGGAGAGGGAGAAAGCCACGGCTGCCTTCCTGTTGAGCTTGCAGAGTGCAGCTTAAAACGAGCTGCTGTGTATCCATCCTCCCGATGGGTGATGTGGAGAAGGGTTTATACAGAAAACATGGACAACCATATGCTCACATTCATGTAGATTCCCTTGACCTCTTACTGAAGAGTAGGTATGTGCTGTAAACCTTACTTTTATTGTCCTTAAATTACTGTGAAACACAGTTTCCAGGTACTTGGTAGTACCATGGAGAGAGAGAACTGTTTTATTCATGGAGCAATTAGGAAGAGAACAGCCCCTTTCTCCCTCTGACTTTTTAAAACAATTACTGCTCAGCATTTTATTTATTCACGTCTTGTGCAAGCAAAAAAGAGCAATCAAAGCCTTGTAAATTCATTGAGGGTTGAAATGTAGGCAAAGTGATACTGACCTTCCCTTTTGTAATTTTTGACTACATTTTGTTGAGGTGACATTTGTCCAGGGTGTCTCTACTTGGTACAGTGTCTTCAAGGTCCTAGCAGCAAAGATATTAATTCTTGGGAGACTTGCTAGCAGGGTAACAGCAGCTTGCTCTTCAGCGCTTCACAGGTGCCAGGAACGCGTCCTCTGGTAATAAATTTGACTGTTTCAATTACAGTGAGTTTCTTGGTTCATCCACTTTTATTTTTAAGTTAAATCATGTATCGTAAACCTGCAAACCAGTGGCAGCTTCAAATGTCTTAACATTTTCAAAGCTGCCTTGTCAAAAAGTCATCTTATTCTTGAGCTAAACATGTGACAGGGTCAGAGCAAGCGCGATGCGTTTTAAAAAGCAAGACCCAAACTCATCTGGAATATGTCACCTACAAAAGGAGAATTGCAGTCTAAGGTTAAACAAGCAAGGATTTCATTTGCAATCATTTTAATTGATATTGATTGTGTAGCTCGAATGCTCAAAAGCAGGAGAGTGATTTTGAATCTAGGCTCTTCTTTTGTCTCTAAAAAGCTTTCATGGCTTTGACCAAAAGAGTAGGAGCCTGAGTTACATTTTAGTGAAGTTCACAATGGGGGAGAAGAGAGGGTGGGAAAGTAAAACAAAACAAGTGTGTTATGTTACAGGGAAAGTGAGAACTTCCCCATCCATGCAGATTGCAGCCTCCTGGCAGGAGCTGCCGACAAACTGTGCCTCCCCAAGAGCCCTGAGCTCCAAGGAGAGCGGAGCCAGGCTGGCCTGCTGCCAGTGGGGCTCCCAGCGCGCTGCCGCTGGCCCAGGCTGCTGGCCAGCCCTGCCTCGGCGCTTCCTCCTCATTGCTGCCCTCCCTACCTGCTCTTTCTGCCTTGTACCTCTCCAGAGCAGAGCCCTCAAACCTCTCCCATCGTGAAAGTGCACTCATTTTTAAGATCTGCATTTGCTGTCTGTTAGCCATGTTGAGTTCAAGTTTAATCACCTTGGTGGTCCTAAGTGGCACACTCTGGTAGAGTTACCTCTTATTCCCTTCATTTTTTTCTCCTTTTTTCCCTCTCCTTATTATTCACCTTATTTCATTTGCCTGTTGGCTACTGCTCTTCTCTTGTACTGGCTCTGTTCCTGCAGTAGTGTCTCTCTCTATGGACCCATCTTCAAATTCTTGCCTTGAAGTTAATTTCTTTCATGTACGTTTCTCATGTATTTCTCCAATATTATCTTTCCATTTGAATTACTTTCTCCTGTGTCACATTTATGTGACTTAATGGACAGTAGATATACCTTAGTGTAGAGGTCCTGTCTGTATTTGTAACGTGATCTGTCTGCTTAGAAAGCATGAGAATATTGAGTCAGCATTTGTTCCTATATTGTTGTTCCATAAACTGAGTATCAGGTCAATAAGAATATTTAAAAAGTAACCTAATTAAAACTAAATCTTTTTCAGTTCTTCTCTGAGCCTGATTCTCTCCCTGAACTATTAAACAAACACATTTGACTACCCTACTGCTAATTGCATGATAAAGTTGATATAAGGATAGATCGTGCTTGGATCCTCAGGGGCTTTTCCATTGCAATTTTGCTGAGAGAAGCTGGAGGCACAAACAGGGACAGACAGGGTCGGTTTTAGAGACAGCAGGGAGAGGGCTTTTCCTTTTGTGTGCATCCTTCGCCTATTTGATGTTCAGTGGGACATTTCACACTCCTCAACTTAAGGAATAAGTGCTGCAGTGAAGAGGTGTGGAGAGAGAGAAGCTGGAAACTCTTTCCCTTCTGGGAAGTCAGCCCGTATAATCTTTCAAAGTAAGCAGAGGCAGTCTGGCAGGAGCGGAGTGGAACCAGTCCTTGATTGTGTGTCTGAGCCTTGCAGCGTCCTGTGAGCCCTGGGGACAGGGGATTGTCATGGACCTGATTTTACACCAGGGATGCATTTCAACCTGATGCTTGAGGGCTGAGGAGAATTACTGTATTAATTGCAGGTGTTATTTTTGTCCTCTGCACCCCAACAGCACACTTGAGGGTTTTCATCTAGCTGTGTGGGGTTTGCATGTTTTTTCTGGTACTTTAAGTGTTCCCTCTGTATGAAAGGTATTTACAACCCCAACCTCTCCCTGCATGCTTTCTGAGATCTCAAAGAGCTGTGTAAACTCAGGATGAAGGCAGAGTTTTAGCTGGGCTGGGCAAACACTCAGCAGTAACTCCAACCAGTGGATGACTGTGGGCTTGCGCCAGGGCCCACAGGGGCCGGTCGTTATTTCCTGATCAAACAGCGCTGCAGTCTCTTGCTGAGGCATTTTAGGGGTAAGAATGGTCTCGTTACAGAGCTGAGGGCTGTACACCCACACTGCTCACAGCTTTATTTATAAAGTGAGTGGTGTGCACCTTGTGTGTCTTTGAAGATTGCAGCTGTGCCTTGGTGACAGAAGAAGAATGGCTTTTCAGGAAGGAGTGTTGTGGTGATTAAGCAGACAAGCAGAGGTGCAATTGCATAACTTTAGCTTGGGCCAAGTAGTGATAGAAAAAAAAAATCACAGAAATTATTTTTATGGATTCTTAAAATCTGTTGCAGAGTCTAGGTTATATTTTGATTGCCTGTGCCAAGGCCTTTGCTGGTGGATCTTTACAGCTACTGGTGAGCAAGACATTTCAGGTGGAGCTGGAGGAGGTGCCACAATTACATGTTTAGCTGAAGTGGTCTTTGAATCTGTACATCCAAATAAGCAAATGGGGAGGTAGAATCTATATGTTTCATGGAGTAAATGTTAGGAAAGAGGTTCTAAAGAAAGGCCTATTTCTTCCTTATCTGTAACCACACAGCCAATTAGAACCATCTGCTCTCCGTCTGCAGCCAGGCAGATGAGGGGCTGCAGATGGAGAGGCTGTAGCCTGCCCTGGAAGGTGTGAGAGAGATTCCTAAGTGGGGGACAGGTAGGAGACAGCCCTGGAAGCAGCATGTAGTAAAGAACAAAGTAGTTTTGTATATCTGGAAACAAGGTTTGGCAATCTCTGTCCTGGAACCAAAGGAGAGAATGGGCCTGGATCCACCAGCCTTCTTTGCAGAAGGGGATTTATTGGGCCTCATAGCAAAGTTAGCAAGGTCTGCTGACTCCTGCGTTGGTTAGAAACCCCAGAGCTAGATATGAAGAGGTTTTGACCTCGGGGCCTGAGTTCAGATGTTGTTGCTATGTGAACCCCTAGGCTTTACCTGACATACAAGTACCTGCTGGTCCAGGCTTGTCTGTGGGGAGGGCACCAGCTGAGCAGGTTTTCAGAAGACCAGTCTCAGCTGCTGTCTGGGACCTTCTGTGTTGAAGTCAAGGTACATCAATAAACCTTCACTGCCGTGATGTACTGCATATTCTATATGTGCTTAAATTTGTCACCCATTGCCTGTGTGCAGACACAGATGCACATCCAAAAATAGCAAGCTCTTGTGCTGAGTGAGGTCCCCAACTTGGAGGTCATAAACTTCAGTAAAAGAGCAATCACGGGAAGGCTCTTTTAGAAGAGTAAATAGAAAGGAAACAAAGGAGGCAAGAACAGAAACCCCATTAGCCCCCTCCTGCTGTCTGCCTGAGGCTGGGAAGAGGTCTGCATTTAGCAGCATAGAGAACAGCTCCACTGTCACCCTCTGTCACTAAGGAGGAGCAGAGTTCTGTGTCCTTCGTTCACAGAAAAAAACCAAGTCCTCTGAGCTGCATCTTGTACTGAAATGAGGAGGAACAGGACGGTGGAATAGGTTTTCTTGATGTGGGGCTGAGAAACTTGGCTCCTTCCCTGTGGCTGTGCTGAGGACGCTTCCCTCTGCTTTCCTGCGGCCGGCAGCCAGCAGCGGCCTCAGCTACCAGGGCTTGAGTCTTAATTCACGGCTGTTTGGAAAGTGCTTGAGATTCTTGGACGCAAGTGGCACTACAAGTGAATGCATTATTTCCTTGGCTTTGATCCAGCTATGACTGTATTCCCTGAATTAATTTTGCTAGTAGTTCAGTGATGAGACAAACCTTAAATCTCCAAACCAAATGGGGATAAAAAGCTAAATTTCTGACTAGGGAATTTTGTAGGATTCAGTAAGGGCAAAAATGTGGTTTTGCTGACTAGTTGTGTGGGAAAATGAATCTTCTAAACCATGCAGTGAATGTGCTGCGGGTACTGAGGGAAGACTATCCCTAAGGCATTAACAGGGGCCTGATCCCCACATCAAGCCAGCTAGAGTTAAAACCCAAAAGCCCATTTACTGCCTCGGATGGGATCTTTAGAAGTGAGTGTTACACGCTGAGCCAGGAGTGCATTATTTACTGGTGCTTTCAAGTGGTGACATTCCCTTGCATAGCCTCCCCTCTCCCTTATCAGGGCCCCATGTCACTCCATGCTGCAACTTCCATGCGTCTGCTGTCACGTTGCAGCTGCATCTGGCTTTATGGAGAAGCACACATTTTTGGTGGCTTGTGTTTCTAAAGTTTTGCTGAGTATCAGTTAACAGATGTCATTTCCATTGCACTACTTTCTGATTAGTTACTAAAGCTTAGCATTTTGATTTCTATATCAGCAACTTCCCAGTAAATAGGACAATGTGACTTTCTTTAAGTGGCATCTCAAACTGCTGCTTTGGAGTGTTATCTTAAATCTAAAAACCAAAGTGAGCAACTAAACACCAGTTTGTATTCCTCATTTTATCATTCATGGAGAATAATGCCAGACAATCATTTCCCTTTTTCACTACTTGTGGATTTGGCAAGCTGAGCTGTGTTCTGGTGTGTTCTGTGCCTCTGAGACAGTGCTAGTTATTTTAGTTTTGGGGTGGAAGGGGCTGTTTGGGGGGGTTGCAAATTGTTGTATGTATGTGTGCTTTAAGAGGAGGTTGCCAGCCATTCAAGACCTTGTGCAAGGTGTTTAGGGACTGGGTGCTGGCTAATTGCATTTGAGCCTGAGGTGCAATAGGAAACAGCTGTATGTATTTTATCATGGTGATACACATTCCAAAGGCTCTGTGACCCTAAAGAGTCAGTGCATCATCTTGCTTCTCAGGGAAGGGTAACTTTAAGTAGTGAATGATTTGGAGTAGAATCAGCAAGTTGCACACGGAGGCAGTCAATTCAGTAATTAAAGGAGAAGGGGAGGAAGTAATCTAGAGCAATCAGCAGGGCATTTCATCCCAATTCCCAATTTTCTTCTTTGTTGGGCTTTAGTTTTTGAAAAACTAGAGAGCTAATGATTTTCATGAGCTCCTTTGCAGTAGTGAAGGTGTGTGTGCTGACGTGAGTCAGTTGAAGTGCGAACTCCATTTACCTAGGATGCAAATATCCATGATGTAATTCCTTGAGTCACGAGCAAGGCATTTAGAAAAGGGGGATGAGGCATATAGAAAATTTCTCTATCTGAGGCTGACAAATTTTGGCATGGCAAACAGTGCTTTTAAGGTATCTCCAAACCTGAATCATTTCTCACCGACAAAAATCAGTTAGGACAGAGATTCTGCAAATGATTCCAAAATGAGTTTACTGTTTACCCTTGAGCTGTCTATAAAAGGCATTGGGGAAAAATTTATCTAGCTGTAGTGAACTGTTGTTATAGTGATTTGGCATATTATTTCTTAAACTCTTTTTCTGTGTGGTGTGTGTAGGGTGAGAGGTCAATATATTGTCACCAAGAGTTCAGCTCTCAGTGCTCAGAGATGCTCAGGATCGCAATAGTAATTCCTTCTCTGATCTCATTTCTTGTGTTAATCATTATGACATGACATACCAGCTTTTAAACTCTGCTCAGATTGTGTGTTATAGTCCTGACTCAGGGCAGACACTTAACACTAAAAAGTGTTCAGCCTCTGTTATGTGTTTAGATCCCATTGATCTCAGCTTGCTTATTGAATGTGTGGTAGGCTTTAGAAGTGCATTTCTCCATAGGAACACTGCTGTGAATCAGAGACTGTCAGGCCCAAGGGGGGGCTGAGATGTTGCTTTCTGAGATCAGAAACAAAATAAAACCCACCTCTGTTTCAGTTGAACAGTTAAAGGCATTCCTTCAGGACCCTGACTTGTTTATGTGCTGTTAACGTATAGTTCCTGAATTAATCTGAAGCAAACTCATTTTCATAACCAGTTCTAGCATTACTGAAATTAATCACACACATAGCCTGGAGAGTATTCATCCTAATCTAATCTAAAATTACTGTTTGCGTTGTGCGTGCCTAATTATTCATCTTAAGTCATCGCTGGAAAGAACATGCTGTCTTGTTTGTGTTTTTATTCAATATTTATACTGCTTAATGCTGCTTAATGCTTAAAAGTAGTCTCAAAGATCTTAACTTACTACTTTTTTTCCTCCTTTACAGAAGGACATGTCGCTAAAGCCTCAGGAGCGGAAGGAGAAATGGGAGAGGCATCCAGGAAAGAAACCTAGAGAATCTGAAAACTGTGTGTCTGCTGAGCCAAGTGAAAATGGCCATAATAATGACGCTGGAAGCTCCGAGAGAGAGGCAGAAAGAGGCAAAGAGCGGATGAAGAAGAAACTCCCCTTGAAGCTATCCAAACAGGTAGGGAAATTCATTTGTCATCTGGAGTGGCTGTATCGTGGCATTGGCCGCTGTGAAATCGTTGTTCTGCTCTTCAGGTTGGGATTGTTAATATAACTGGCTTCTCTGGTAGCTTGTGCTGGTGAAAACCATGTTGTTTAACAAGACTGCTGGCCAAGTGTGCAAAGCCTGTGTTACAGGCAAGCTAAAATGGAAGACTAGGTGTGCTGGGTAGGGTGGGATGGAAGGAGCAGGCTTCCCTTGTACCTTGCAACTTCAGGAAGGCGTAGTAATGCACACCAAAGGTTTGTGGCTCTTACGGTCTCAGACACAAATCGGAATGATCAATCAGATCATAACCTTCTTCGGGAAAATGTGCTTCTCAGTGTGCGCCTGCAAGTTGCAAACATGATTGTGTCCATCTCATGAATCAGGTTGATGTGCCCCAAACGGGTATGCTGAGAAGGAGAGAACATCCATTTCAGAAGTGCAAAGTCAGCTTGGAGGAAGTTGTGCTCTGGAGTCTTTTCTCTGTGCCCTTCTAAAATGTGGTAGGGCATTAATGGATTGGGAGTTGTGGTGCTGGAGGGGATGATTGTGGAGACTCCTGTCTGAACCATGGTGTAGACTGAGCCAGGGAGGTGACAGAGGGGACGCACAATGGCTGGCAGGCTGTTTATCACTGAGCTGCTGCTCAGCAGGGAGATTTGTTGGTGACTCAGTGCCCATTCATCAGTTTGAAACCACACAGCACAGCAGCCTCTATCTATGAACAAGCGGTTTCCCAGGTGCCCGTTAGCATGGTGCCAAGCGGCAGCCAGCAGGAAAACCAATGTGCTTGACCCTTCAGCATTTTTTCTGAGCTGAGCACACTACGATGAAAAAATATTTTTTATTCTTTGTGATGCAGAGAAAAAGAGCTCTTTAACCCAAGCACACCTGTTCTGTGTGTGTGCCAGGCAATGGAAGACTGAGTCATCCAATTATTGGAAGCGTTTTTAGAAACTTTCATATATTTTAGTATTTGAAAGGATTGTTAAGATTATCTAATGTAACTCCTTGCATAACTTTTCCACCACACACAGTCTTTTGTGATTCTATTGTGCATATTCATTCAGAAAGGCTCATCACACTTTATCTTAGAAATTCTAATGGTCTGCACACAGCACTACCCTTCTAGGGGCTAATTGTTTCATTAATAAATTAGCAGACCTTTGTTTTATTCCTTTAGATTTGAAAAAAAAAGTAGCTGGAATAATTCAGTTCTTACATAAAGTTGTGAGTACTTTTCTGCTTGCAAACATTTAGGTATCAAATCATGTAACCACACACTCATTGTAAAATATTTACTAGGTTTGTTTGCTTTTAACTCCCCAAAATGGTACAAAATGTTTTGCTTTTAGACTCATCAGTGCATATGTAGTTAATATATATTGAGTTTCTTGTTTGTTTTTGCTAGTAGCTGGGTGATAGGGTTTCAATTCTCCCTCCGGGTGCAGGTGCAATGAGTTTGTGCACAAGTATTCACTCTGTGCAAATTAAAATGATTTTTATTTTTAGGTGAATAGATGCACATTTTGGTTTCGATGGAAGTTTGAACAAGGAGGATCCTTTTCTGGGCACCCAAACCCACAAACTGCTACGTGTTGATGTTGCCACAAAGTCCCTGGCTTTGATGTAAAATGTTTAGAAGCAGTAGTGCTGGATGATATTCCTGTCTGCTGCTTACACCAGGATTGTGGCACTGCCCTTCAGCTTCTCTGCCTTTGCAAAGCTGCTGTTGTCAGGTGGTTTTATTTACGTGAAAAGGCCCCAAGCACCAATCCAGCAACCTTTGCAAAGCACACACAAAGCTGGCTCACTTTCTGCTCTAGTCTCTGGAGTAACTGTCCTAACGCTCACGTTGATGCAACGGAGAGGGCTGCAGTTGGAGCATGGAGATAGGAGAGCCTCAGGAAGTTATGATGTCTTGACTACTACCAAAATCTCTCTAACCTGGGAGCCTGGTTCCAGTGAATGCTGCCTTTCTACAGGTTAGAGAGGTGTTCCTTCAGGTCTGTGCTTGTGCTGAAGTGCGTGCAGTGGGTTTCGGGTGTTGATGGCGAGGTGCGTGTGCGAGGCCAGGCAGCAGAGAGGACCCCTCTTCCCAGAGCTGGGGTGAGCTGGTCCTCACCCACTGCGGAGGAGGAAAAGGTCACTCACAGTGCCATCTTCTACCTAACATTTAAAACTGAACTTCAGGTAGTTGTGGTCACTGGGGTTTTCTTTGACGCCTTCATTGGGAGCCCTTGGGTAAGAGGTTTTGTTACAATCGACAAACTTCAGTTTCTCACTGAATTATATGCTGCTGCCTTAGTTTACCAGATCTTTAGTTTATTTGTTTTCAGTTCTGAAAAGTGAGGACATTGTTAGCTCGCTCTTCTGACTAGCGTTTGACTGCCTTCAGTGACTAAATAGGGTATTTATTTAGGCACCATTCATGAAAACCTGAATTCATCTTTAATTGTTTAATCTGTTTTTTCCCTGTAAGTAACAAACTCTAAAAAGAACAAGCAGCTTGCACAAAGAATATGAAATAAAGCCTATAAGGAGTGACTCATTAATAGCCTCTTGTAACAAGTCACAATTAGAATTCGTCTTTTACTGAAAAAGGAGTTTTTTAAATACATTTTGTTTTCCTAGCTGTTATAGTTGTGAAACCAGACAAATTTTCAGGTCTGTAACGTTGTATAAAGTAGCAGCAAAATCTAAACTAAATAAACTAGGCTATTCTTAGTTCAAGCTAATTATGCAAATGATACAGACAAGTTCAATAATTTTTCCTTTTTTTAATAACCACAAAGTTCACACCTAGAATTCTGGCATTTCCTGCCAAGCTGTCTAGACAAATTGGCTGTAATATTGTTTCCTGGAATTTAGGGGTGATTTTTGCATCTCAGTGTTATTAAAAATAGGTTTATACCTAATTTGGAAAGCTTACTGTAATTAATGCTAATTATATTGAGATGTTGCTTAGAAATTACTGTTCAATTTGAAGCTTTCCTTATACTCTCATTCCTTCTCTTCACAATGCTACTGAATTGTCATCTTTTCTGCGCAGCCTCCTCTAATAAATCAAATTGGGCATTATAATTATGGCATTCTGCTAATCCTTGTAGAGAGGTGCAAAGTGGTAAGCTGATTTGAGTGCCAGGTTGTCCGCTTTGTTTGGAAAATTAAATTAATACTTCAGTCATTTTGACAAAGCATCCAGATTCCTATTTGTTCCTGAGTATTTGGTGTTTCCATACCTCAGGGCATGGGGAGAGGGATTGCAGGAGCCAATCTGTCCTTTGCAGCCTATTCCTCCAACTGTGTGTAACATTCATTCAAACACATTTTCTCCTGCTGTAGTCAAGCAGAGGGAACAAAGTGCGTTTCAAATAGTCCTGGGTCTTTTGGGCAAGAGTTTGTCAGGACTTGGGGCTGTCTGCAATGCACGAAAGCTGCTGCTGTCCAATGGGAGGCAACCAAACCACTCACAGTCATCGGGGCATGCTGAGGAATGAGAAAATGTTTTAGTGTAGCCAGAGTGGCCTGCAGTAAAGTGTGCTTCTTTTAGCGTGTGTAGTTGCCTCCAACATGGGAACAAATGTTGGAAATTGAGTCATTGACTTTTTCTGAAAGCCAGGTCTGAGTCTGACCTGGCAGGCTGTGGAGAGGAACCCCGCAGTGGCTACAGAGAGTGCCGGTGGGGGAGAGGAGCCCAACGGCTCTCTGAAGGGTTCCTCTATGCTTGGGTGTAGAATTCACTTAGATGAAGAGGCAAATAAAAGGGGAAGCCTCATAGTTCTAATTATGCTTGTGTCCTAAGTAATTATTCTAGTTTTTGGATAACTTTGAGTCTTAGCTGAGCTGTTCTGCTCTGTACTGGGCTCATTTTTGGAGCTCCTTATTCCTCTGAACATCTGAGCAGCCTGGGGCCACGTTGGATAAGGAACAGTGAATTTTGTCTGAGTTTCAGGACCCATTGCCATTTCTGTACACAGACTGAACATGAGCTGACCTTCTGAAAAGAGTTGGTGCTAAAAGCTAAGAGTTGCTAATTAAGTTACCTTAACCTCAGACTCCGTGGTTAGTCAGCTCGGGAGCATCACAGTGTATTGAATGTGTTTAGATGTTAAATCCGGCTGTAATAACACTCTGTTCTACAAACTGTCATTTGTCATGAAGATGAGTGTCTTACACCTCCTCCTTCCTTTTCTCGCCCACTGTTTAAATCACCCAAGATGAGGAAGAGTCTCAAAGAAGCTGAGGAGAACAGGGCGGTGTAGCACGTATTTAGTGCTCATAAATAGCATGCTGGGTTTGGAGCATGGGAGGAAGGGGCAAGAAAGCTGATGCTGTCGTGTTGCTCTGGAGGTGTGACAATGCAGTGACTTCAGCAGAGCTTCCTGGAGGGAGGGAAAGCAGAGTGAATTCCCGTGTCTCATTCACACCCCAGCCTTCGTCAGACTGCTGAGCACTATTGATGATTAATGTATATCTTTGCTGTGGCTCTGGCTGGACTGGAGCGGCTAAATTACATTAACATGTTTGATTACCTATTCATGTGATTTTTCTTTGATGTTCATCAGCTCATTATCCAACATTCATTGATGAATGTAACTTTCTTCCCTGCCCCCCAAGAGAACACTGCCCTGGGTTAGTGCTGAGCTTAGCTAAAGGTGATACATTAAGTCATTTTCCATCCAGGAGATGCACATTGTTTTTTCCAATGCCTAGGTGAAAATTGATAGCTTGTCTTCAAACCAGTTACGTACCCTTGGCCCCATTTTGTGTTGCTGGTGGTATTGAAAGGCTGTGAGGCTTTCCCAAGGTAGAATGAAACAGTCTAGAAACTCATCTGACTAATGAAATGCCAGTAATTCCTTTGGCATCACACTCCTGGTGCTGACGGTTGGGTAATAGGAGCATGTAGCTGCTTGATTTTTATTTGTATTTTTCAAGATGATGATAAATGATAAATTAAAAACTTGGATGTGCTTTTGAAGCCGCTGGTGGGCTGGAGGAAAAGTATTTCCTTAGGAATGCCAGAGTTAGAGACTGAAATGTACCTGCTTAGCTGAGGTTCAAGAGCTGTGTAGGAGAGCGAGTCTAAAAGATGGCCTTTGGAGTCTTTGTCTGTAGGCCAGAGGGCAGTTATGGATATGCCTGGCCTTCCGTGTTTTAATAATATAGCATTTGGAAGCTGAATTGTGTCTAAGAGAGTCTAAATGTAACAGTAACTTGTTCTGTTACCTTCAGTATCTCAGGCTATTAAAAACAAATGAATCCCAGCCAACTGTTAAAAAAATAGAAAAAAGAAAGGTTGCCTTTAATGTGGGTTTTGGGGATTGGTTTGGTTTGGTGTGTGCTGCTTTGGTATTTGCATTTCGCTGCTTTTGAACACTGAAATTATACAAACCGGTTTCTTTTTGTTTCTAATTGATGTTACCCTTTTTGTTAGCAGAGATTGTTATTTAAATGTTCTTTGAAACTAAACAACAAAGCAAAAGGCAAAAGAAGTCCATTTTCTTTTAATCAGGAAAATGTTGCTTCATGTAGTGTTTAAAACAGAGATCCATTCCTACCTTTGTAAGTACAAGAATTTACAGTTTGGACATGAAAGCTCTGTACCAATTAGTTTTAAGTACGCATTTATGATTGCTGGGAGAGTTGGGCTGTTACCATGGCACACGATGTCTGCGTGAAGGCTCCGTTCCGCTGACTCCAGCCAGGCTGTCTGAAAGCGCAGGAGGTGCCTTGGGTTGGTGCTTTGGTTCCCTTCAGCTTGAGCCAAGGCCGGCGGTGGAGGCCTCTCCGGCGAGCTGCGGTGCTGGGATTCAGCAGAGCCTTTCCAAGCCCCTGCTCTCTTTGAACACGTGAACAGTCTCGCCAGCTTCAGAGCTCGTACTGCGGTGGTAGTGCCGGGGCCCTGTCCCGTGGGATCTCGGAGGAGGTCCTTCTTTCCAGCTGAGCGGGGCTGCGCGGCGCAGACACAGATGGCCTCGCCTTGCTGTCTCACGCTAATCCGTGAGTACAGAGGCTTCACAGCTGCCTGGGAAACCGCCGGGGAGTACCGGGGCAAAGTACCGAAATGGGCAATACAGTACTGAGTCATTAGGCTTGCTAATCCAAGGCCTAAAACAGCCTCATTTCAATCAATAGCAATCTGTTTGCGCTGTCAGGAACTAATTTAAAAATCTGCTTTAAGTCCTGGTTAGGCACTTGGTATTCTGCTTTCTGCATCAAAGTGGAGGGGAAGTGGGCATAGCACAGCAGTGGCAGGAGGAGGAAAAATCCTTTGTAAATAAATACTGGATGTTTATTTCCCAAATGAAACCCTGCTATTACAAAGAAATGCTGTTGTTCTTGCTAAATTTATCCAAGAATTCATCAAGATTCTGGAAGTGGCTGCAGAGCCTGCTCTGCGACAGAAGGGGAACTTCACAGTGTGTTTACTTTCTTCAGTGTTTCTTTAAAGTACTGTACAAACCTTAGACAATTAATGTTTACATTGTAAATATAACACAGGTAAATTCATCACAGGGTTGCAGCTGCTTTTGAGAGCTACAGCCCTGCTTCCACAGCTGATCTGGGTAGGAGTAGTGTGAAATAGTGCCATAAAACTGCTGGGATCTATGACAGGAAAAGGCCTTTGTTCAAGCTGGAAAAGTGTATTTCAAAACCTTCTGCAGTTCTGATGGGGAAACGTAAATTGAGGAGAATATGTTTATTAGAATTGGGGGGGGGGGGGGAATCCAGCTGGTTTTAGACCAACACTGGATCATGAAACAAAAGAATACGCTGGATTTTACTATAGTGCTAATATTGTTTCCTGAACAGAGTGATGTGAAGCGTGTTTTGCCTGCTGAAATTGTTCCATGTAGGAGAAAGTGGCTTTGTGTTTTTCAGTGATGTAGTGAAATCTTATTCATTTGCATGGACCAGTGGGTTCCCCTTTCTGTAGCCAGCCCTTGCTTGCCCGTATTGCTGCTTTACTGTTCCATGTACCTAACTTGTCCCTGCTCCTGTAGGACTCAGCTGATCCTCCCAGAGAGGCTCAGCTGGCTCGGAGTGCAGCTCCCAGTGTGCCCCAGCACAGAGCATGGCTGGGGGATGCTGACATCATGCTGGGTCAGGCAGGGCTTACGCATGGGGCCCAGGACCTTATTACCATGGGCTGCGCTCCTGCTCATGGGTGGCAGAGCAAGCAGAGGCTGTGGGACTGTGGGGACTGAGTGCAGTGTCTTGCCATGTGCACTCTGGATTTAAGCATGATAATGCTGTCGTGATGGAGTCTGCCCTGCTGTGTTCAGAACCAGACCTTGAGGCTTTGCCTGCAGCATTGGCTTCTACCTTCTTTGTCCCTGCTTTTCCTCTTCTCCAAAATTCCTGTCTTTCCCTGTTCACCTCTCCCACTTAACAGCATTTGGCCAATAACGGTGTGTTCAGGCCTCCACATGGCTGTTGGCATCTTTACTGTGTGTTAGAGCAGGTCTAGACAGCACGGTGATTAAAGTGCTGGGTGCTACCATTGCTTTCTCTGTGCTGGGTTTCCTTACGCTACCTCTACAGGAACTGAACCTCACCGTCTTTGGGGCCTTATGTCTCCATCTCAGTTCCCCATCTGAGAAGCTGCCATAGCTGCAGACCCAGTGAAGTGTGGCTGGACAGACCTCGGTAACTGGAGACACACAGAGACAGACAGCTGCACAGAGCAGTCTGGAGGAAGCCGCTCAGAGCAACGCCCATCTCTCAGGACTTGTCCCTAATAACAGGGAAGACTTGACCTGACACTCGTGGTGTTCTCAAAGTTAAAAACAGGTCAGAAAATTGAAGTGATAGGAAGATGGTTAAGTCACACTGCTACAGTGTATGAAAGTTACGTTGTATGTGCGTGGAGAATCAACCCAGTCATAAGCTCCATGTTTAAAAACGCTTGCAGGTCGCCTTTAACTTCTCTGCCTGCAGTTAAATGACTGATAAGGACCTTAGGTCACATTTGCTTAAATATAGCCTCAGACAAGAGCAGAAAAAAAGAGAAACAAAGCAATCCTCTCATCTCACTGATGTTGTGTAAGTAGCTGTGAATGAATCTTTACAATGGCTTCTTTTGAAAGGGAGAAATAAAGAGGAAATTTCATTGCTAACAACTTCTGTGGCATCAGATGCTATAAAAAAGGTTGTTGTTGGTCATTGGTTACATTGTTGCAAAAGAAGAGCTAAATGGTTTGTAATTTAGAGAAAGTGATTTAATTACATGAAGTAATTTACAGAAAGCTGTAACCACTTGTATCTTTTTCTCTCTTGAATTTAATTGGTTGACACAATGCACAAAGTCGTCTTTCTTTTCCTTCTTCCCTCCTCTTTTTTTTTGTTTTATTTGTATATTTGCTTTTGGAGAAGAGATGGCACTAAGATAGAGCAGATAGAGCACTTCTGTTGTGTCTCGTGATTTGACCGAGTTGAAGAATGGAGAAGCACAGTGCAGTTTGAATGGTGCTCTGTCTCCGCCGGTCCTGGTGGTGTGTGCTGTTCGAAGAGATTCACAGCCGAGCCTGGAGGGTTTTTTTCTCTTCATGAGGGTGAGATTGGACGTGTTCTGGGTGTCTGGGCTACGCAGAGCCCCTTTTCCTGGGTGAAATGCAAATACTGAAGGAAAGGCTCAGTCCTAGAAGGAGCTGAAGCAGCCATGGCCTCTTTGCGTGTTATTTTTCTAGTTTGGACAAGAAGTGTCTAAAGAGTTATTCCATCTTCTTTTAAGCACTGGCTACCTGATGTTTTTGCTAGCTTTGGGATCTGTTACTTAATTGCAGCCCCTGTTGTTGGGCTTGCACTAAATGCCTGCAGTAAAGTACGAAGCCTTTGAATGGGAACAGGTTAGAGTATGGGTGTTCATGATTTTTTTGGATGATGACAGGTATTTTTTGTGTATGTGTGAAACAAACCTACTAGGTGTAGATGGACGATATTCTTCCTCTAGCGTGGTTATCACTGTTAACAACTAAACCATCTGTGCAGCTGCAGTCTAAAGTCGAGTTTATTTAAACCAAACATAAAAATGACATCCCAGTGTCACTTGTGGTGGAGGCAGAATAAATGTCTTTTTCATGAGATACTGTTGCTTTCAACATGCTGAACTTGTCCTTGCTTACTGCTGGCCGTGGATCTCCATTTCTGCAAGAGACTGCTGGCATCAGTGCACCAGGAGCTGTAGCAGAATCGCTTTGGCACTTGCCAGTTTTGCCTGAAGTCATTTAATGGCACTGGTCCAGCTGACTTGGCTCTCTTTGTGGAACTGTGTCGAAGATGATGCTGTTTTCCACCTCTCAGTTGCTCTTGCCTCACGAACGGCAGCCTCAGGCAGTGTTACCCACATCCCTCCATCTCTCTTCAAGTGTGGATTCTTAAGGGAGCAGATTTTCATACTTCTGCCTGATGGATGGTTTACACGAGCTGTTGAGAATATACACAGCTTGAGTAAGCACATCTTTGGTTTGAAGACATCTCTTAGGTAAAATAAGCACTTATTTTTTTTCCCTTTAGTCCTTCAAACAAGGTTACTCAGGTGAATGCCATTGCAGTATTTATTTGTCAAAGTCAGTCCATGAAACCCATGCTCTTTTCTCTATCATTTTATCTAAAAGAAACAGAAGAATTAAATAACGCCAGCAGGGGCTTCCAGGGTTTGTGATAGGTTTAAAGCTCTTCCAAGCTTACTGGTTGAGAGAGTCCTGAGGCATAGTCAGGTACGTATGTATCTCAAGAGTTGATATGTGTCCTGTCTGTCTGTAGGTTTTCTCAGCTGTTAGCACTGTGAATGGATTCTAAAATTTTTCTGAAGTTGAGCCTTTTTAAATCCTAGCAAGGAGGCTGTTTTGAATGTTAAATTTAGGAATTGTCAATGTAAACTCCTATTGTCATTATATGCAAAATGTGGGAATTTTTTTCCCTTTTTTTTTTTCCCCTGGTAGATTTCTCTCAAGTTTCTTTCTTTGCAGTTAAGAGTTGTTGAGGTTATGTAGCAGAGTATTGTTTGGGTAGCTGCTAGATTATGAAAGCTAGTGTCTAAAGTCAATTATGTAAATATCTGCATGTTTTTTAATTTGAATCCAAATCTTTGGTATTCACCCTTTCTTCCACATTCCACTTTGTTCCAGTAAAAGGCTTTGATTTTGGCACTAGGGAAAGGAGCACGGGCTTGATTCTTCCTTCAGCTGCTGCAAATCCAATGCAAGTTCAAGTTGAAGAATAGTAATAGGTTTCATTTTGCACTCCCTGATGTTTCCTCTCACAGCCCTTCTAGACTCATTGACACTGAATAGTAAAAACAAGGAAGAAATCTTTTCCAGGGGAGACCTTACCCACTGGAATAATATTGCTAAAAGAATCTAAGGACTAGGTAATGGATCAAGTAGTGGATGCTGTCCAGGACAGCTAGAATAACAGTGCTGTGATAAATAACCCTCTGATGCTTTAATATTGCAGCCTCCTTGGAAGGTGATGCTGACTCATAAACTTGTCTTTCAGTTGGTTCTCAAAACTTTTGAGTGGCCATAGGGCAATATTTTATAATTTAACTGATATTTATTGGCTGTAGTGTCAGTCATAGGTATCTTTTTGGAGTTAGTGGTTCAGTCCTTTAGGATGGAAGATGGAGACAGTTCAGCTGGTCAAATAAGTCTGCTGTCGTGTAAATCTGCAACTGTAACGTGGAAAAAAGAAATGTGCTTTCCAGTTATTTTTCAGCTGGTATGGAGCAATTTCGGTGTATAAAGGTAAATGGGAATGATGTGAAGGAGCAGTGATATTGCAAGTGTTACTTGAAGTGAGGGTTTTTTAACCTGCTCCCTATTTGTACATGTGCTCTTCTTCCAGGTGCATTCTGCCAAAGCCAATAATGTAAAAATAAGTTATTCTTTGCTTACCACGTAGGAAATTATCCCTACAGCACAGAATGAAGTCTCAGTCCACAAAACATGAACCCCATTCCGACCAGCTGAATTTGGTTTTCTTCCAGCACATTTCCATGCTCTCTCCTGCACACGTCTCCTGCTCTCGCAGACCCTGCCGGGGGACGCGGGGGCCTCGTGGCCATGTGCCATTTTAGATTGCTTCCCCATTTTCGTCTCTTGCTTTCCTTGTGACTGGCTCATTTTGTTCATAAAGCAGCTTGTAATTGAGTGTTTGACAAAGAAGTGTTTACAAGCAGTGCTTCTTGTGCATAACTGCCTAGCTGAGGGGAATAACAATTTGGGTCTGAATTTCAGCCCTCCTTTGTCACTGTCATATCATCGTCGGTGCTGGTGCTGTCTCTGCCTAAAGGGAAAGATGGATTGAAATGGTTTCAGGGTATTGCACCGGAGTGGCAAACGCATGCTCTTTGAAGTCTCTGTGTCTGACTGCTCCTTGTGGCCCAGGCTTGTTCTTTGTTCCTGTTGTGGTTTTGGACCACACGGAGGTGCGTGCCAGGTATAGTGTGAGAAGACTTCTGGAGTCTGCTAACATAGAGAGACTTTTACTTGGATCATATGAAATGTAAAGGTTGGAGTTCTGCCAGGTTTTAAGCTTTCTCTAACCATCGTGTGGGTGATGTGGTGGAGACTGTAGCCATCCTAGTCTGGGAGCATAGTTGGAGTTCCGTCTTCATAGGTTGAAACCTGCGGACGGGACCTGTGTTATCAAAAATAGATGTCTCATTTAGCTATTGCTCAGAAGGAAAAGGACTCTGGGATCAAGCTTTTTAGTTCAGGCAGTGTGTGGGTGTTTCAATTGTCCATGCCAAAACCCTTCTGCAAATTATGCCAACTGGGCAGGGTGTGGAGAGAACAGAAGCAATGAAGTTATGCATGAGTAAGGAACAGCTCAGGCTCTATTTAGACCCATTATAGGTCATTTGCAAAGGTGCTCTTTTTATTTTTTGAGGGGGGAGTGCCTTTTAAAGGGGCTGCTGATTCCATGTTTGCAGGAATTACCATGTTTAAACAATCAAAGCTGATGGGAATTGGTGCATAGCAAATAAGCAAAGACAATCCCAAGAATTGTCTACTTCTGCCTGGAGGCACACGGAGCTCAGGTCCAACTCCAGGTTGCGGGGCTGAATAGGGCAGTTCCCGTTAAAGCCAGTGCCAATCTGTGACTGACACCCACACGTAGAGATGAAAATAAAGCACAACATATGAAACAGAAGTCATGCAGTCAGGCATGAGTAAGAGTGGTACGCAGCCATTTTGGCCAATAAGATTAACTCCTTCCCTGCTGCTTGTGTGCCAGCAGGAAACAATTTCTGCAGCAAGTTTGCTTTTCTGAGTATAGCGATCGCTTAATAGTCAAAACTGATCTGTTGAGGAAAAGTGGATAAACAGTCACAGCTTTAGTGACAAAGTAGGAGTAGGCTAGTGCAACAGCCACACTGCTAGAAGCATCTCTGAATTAGTGCTATTGCCATGGTCAAAGCACTCCGAGAAGCAATGTGCTGAATTTTTGATTTCTTATATAAAAAAGGCCACACAGGACACATCCAGAGTGCCTTTTATTTGTCCTCATGCAAAATAGCATTGCAGGTGTTTTGCTAAGACATCTTCCCAGTCTCCCTAGCCTTACTCTGAATCATCCTGATGTGTTGAGTAGCTGGGTAAATAAATAGCATGGTTTTACATGCCTGTACAAATGCTGGTCTTTTACAGTTCTTCACAGCTAGATATTCCCTCCCTGTTTACCTGACTTGTCAAGAGCAGAGGGAGAAGAAAAATGTCTTTGTGTCAGATTTTTTTTTCCTCTTACAGTGAAGCAAAGGAATAAAGGGATTATTTTTTTTTCTCCCCAGACACTCTACCCACAGCAGTAGCACCAGGGACCTTTAGTGAATTGATCAAGGGACATGTTTGACCTTAAGGCTGCTTGTTAAAAACATTGTTATAGGCACGTTGTAATAGCAGATGCAATAAAGTCTACATTGTCCCAGAGAGGAAAAAAAGTGTGTTTTGGATTGGGGGGAGGGTGTTTATGTATTATTCAGTAGGAACTGAATTGTTGTCTGGCAACCTTGGGTCACCTCAAATAGGCATAAGCCTAAGGCAAAGCCAAAGGCAGACAAGTTACAGAATATGTTATTTGGGAGCTTGACAAATACCTGGTTGTTGTTATTTATTGAAACTGAGAGCACAGGGAAGACTTTGCTTTATAAAAAATAATTTCAATTGCAAAATTAGAGAAAATGTGAGTTGTGACAAGAAATTAACTGTGATGTATACCCTGGAGGCTTGCAGTTGTGTGGCTCTGCCCTTACCTGGGAGGGGAGCCTGCACACACATACTGGAGTTTTGGTCCTGCGAAGCTTGGAACAGCAGCTCTTGGATGTTCCTCAGAACCATCCTGCTGATGAGGGCTGGATTAGGAGGGTGAGAAAGTGGGAGTTCTTACAGACTTGGGAAGTCTTTTGGTAAGAGCCAGCTTTGTGTAAAAAAAGAGAGTAAGCTCTCTGCTACTCAAGTCTTGTAAACACAAATGAAAAAAAGATGCTCTTACAAGAAGTTACCACCACAAGGATTCAATCCGTTGAGAGCCTGAATCCCAGAGACTTGTTGATACGATCTGCTCCTCACTCACTTAAGCATTTACATAAATGGCACTTAACAGTTTACTTGTATTTCCATTTTTGTATTGATAGCTCATACTAGAATAAATGTGTTTCTTCTATTCTGTTAGATCTGGGCAAATAAAATGTGCAAACTGTTGCAATATGTACGTTGTGCTCTGTTAATGGGACTCACAATAGGATTTCTGATTGTTTCAGAGGCTTCCTCCTGTGGCATCACGTGCTTTATTTCCTAACGGTTATTATTTATTTTGGCAGAATGTCTTTAACTTACTTTGGTTTTGAGAGGGATTTCTACTGCTTCAGCTGCATTCTTGTGCAGAATGTAGAAAATGGAGACCTTTTGCTGTGTTCAGCATGATGTGACTGACATTGATCAGGTATAGCCAGCTGTTCAAAGACCTGTTGAGATGTGCTGGAACTACTTTAGGTATAACTGCAAAACAGCTTAGTCTGAAAGTCTTTTTTAGTCATTTTATGAAACAAAGACCGTTAATACAACTACACAAATGAGCCTTTAGTTAATTCCTAGTTAAGTATTGATGTACTTGTTGACTTGAAGCTTGTTCTGACAGAATTAGGATTCAATCAGTAAAAGTCAATCTTCCCCTTCTACCTGTACAGAAAATCAGCAGTTTCTAATGCTGAACTACGTATGTTGAAATAAAAATTAAACAAGTGACACGATCTTTTTCACTGCCAGATACTGGCTTTCCCCTGGTAGTCACTCCATAATGAATTAACCTCTGTCTGATATTTTTCTTTCTGAATTGAATTGGAATCTTGATCTCTAGCATGATGGTAGTTAGTATCTGACTTGGGTTTTTCTCTGTTTCCAGGCATGGCAGACATGGAATTTTAAAAGCCTTTTCCTCCTCCTCCTCAAAAAATAACTCTATCTGGGAGAGGAGGAGAGGCTGTATTCTTGCCAGTAGTGTTAATAGGTGGAATTGTTGAGGTTAAAGGATTTATGCTACCAACTTCTACCACTAGATTGTTGGGCAATGTTGTAAATTACTTAACCATCCTTTATCTGGTTGCTTATCTGTAAGAAGGAGATAATGATTCTTGCTTCCTTTTTAAAATGCTTGCAATATACAGAAGGAAAGTAGCAGGGGACATGATGATTATTTTATTACCATACAGGAAAATACTAAGTTGTTTCTTCAGCTTGAAGAAGGAAGGGAGGAGGATATTGCTGTAGGAGTCTTGGGTTTGTTAGCAAGGTTTAAGGGGCTGGTATTAAGTTGTGGAACATGTTATAGAGAACTGACTACACTTGGAAATGGCACTGCAGCATCAACTCAGAGCTGAGCCAAAGCATGACGAACTGGTTCAGATGGAGAACATCAGAGAAGTCACTCCATCCAAGCTCAGGTTTCTGCATCATGCCATGTGAATGTGTCCCATCAGGTACCCGGGATGGATGGCAGCTCCAGTTTTCAAGAGCTTGCTTGGAGATGATGAGCACCATTCAGTATTTCAGTCCACCGAGAACCTTGCAGAAAGCTCCAGCAGTTGTTGAGGGTGATCTAATGCTGTTATTAATCATCATCTCATGATTGAGAACTAGGTGTGAATACTGAGAGTGTTTCCACAGAACAAACCCACTGAAGGGTCTTGATAGCAAACTCACTGAGCCAGTTTTCTAGCCTAAGAATTTTCTTTTTCTTAATTATAAACCCTCCAAAGGTCTTCCAGGGTGAAGAGGTGGTTAGAAATACTGAGTATATAATTTTGTGGTTTTCTGTCTTTAGTAACTGGCTTCTTGGGAAGCTTTAGGGAGGAATAGATGCACTTATGTATGCTTGAGAAAGGGCTCAGGTATCTGTTACTCTGAAATAGCTCTGCTTGATTGTGCAGCCCAGAGTATATACATAAATCTGGTTGCAATGGCTGAAAAGGGCTGTCAGGGCCCTGGCTGCCCAAGAGAAAAATTTTCTGCAGTTCAGTGTGAATTCATGCCCTTTTATTTTTCCCAGCAGTGAGATTTGTTTGTGTACTGCCCCTAGCTCAGAGACCCAGACCTTCACCTCCAGTGTGGTCTTCTGATCCTCCCTGGAGTGGCTGTCTAGGAGCAGTTTGCTTTTCCCTCACTGACTACTGGTTTGAAGAGTCGAAAGGAGTTGTTAAGGTCCAGCTGTGTGTGAGGATGGTAAGGTCTTCAGGGGGTTTGGCGTCCAAAAGATTTTTCCTAGTAGAAGATGGGAGGGGACAGGAGCTGCCAGTGAGTTGTCGGTACCTCCAGTGTTGGTGGGTTACATTCTATTTTCTGAAACTAACTGGAGGATGTTCCAAATTCCTAAAATTCTGCCTGCCCAGCAAAATCAGGAGGGAATGAGGCATTAGTAGCCATGTGAATGATTGCTTAATTTAGCAACAAATTATGAATATTCAGTGGCCTAGGCTTCAGTAGAGAGGAGGAGCAGGAATGTAAGCCCACGGGGATCCAAGCTTGTTAACCTCTGCTGCCTTGGGCTCTGCTGCCCTGTCTGTGTGCTACCTGGAAGGAAATCGTTGCAGGTGCATTCATCCATGCCACAGCTGAAGCTTCATTTTGCTCTGTAGATGTTCCCTAGGAGCTGCTCATGTGGAAGTGGGACAGTTGGGCTTTGTGTGAGTGCGAATGCATGTGCATGTCTGTCAAGTTTACTCTCGCAGCTTAACCATAATTCATTACATAAAGCCTGTTTGTCACACATGACTTTAAATATCTACAGGCCAGTCTCATGGAATAATTCCAATGTCTATTTCAAATACAGTGAGGTAGGGGCTGCCGTTTGCCAAAGATCTAAGCACAGAGGGTAAGCGTGGCTTAATGATGGGCATCTTGCTTCTAACCCAGTGCTGTAGCTGCCTTGATTGAAGCACCAGGAGGTCAAATGACTTGTCAAAGGTTGCACAGTGAGGGAGCAACTCCACTGACATATGATACCAGGAGCCTTCTGTTTCCCGGTCTGCTACTGATTTACACTTTCATCCTCCGGTACACATAACTGCTGCTTGAATTAAGCTGTGACACATCTTCACATTAGTGTAAAATTATTTCAAGTTAGACCTTGCAAGGGGAATGTCATTCCTTCTGCAAACACTGCGTAGCTTTAGTCCATTCCCACCTGGTTCGTATGCTAGTTCAGCACCACTGACTAATAAATTACAATTATTGAGGTATCAATTCATCATGTCTCAGTGATGGTGTTACCTGTTCCACTGCATTGACCGAAGCCCTTTGCTAGCTGGTTAATGTACTGCAGTTCTACTCTTTCTTGTCCCATAATGATGGGATCCCTTGTACCAATTTGAATCCTATTAGATTGCAATTAATTTCTTCCCTACTCCAAACTGAGGCTGAGTCAAGTGCTGTTCAGTGTTGAGCTTACCACACAGATATATCAAAAGGGTGAAGTGCTAAGAAAGAATCCAGCCTGAGCAATTTTTTAATCTGTGCCTCATGTTCCCTATCTCCCCTGATTGCAGTAATTAGCAAGCCAAATTCATTGCTTTGGGAGCACAATGTGAGCAAGTGAGGAGAAGGAGAAAATAAGATGCTTTAGGAATGAAAATCAGAAAGGGAAACAGTTGCAAAAAGTTGGACTTGTGGGGGAGGGATATCTGTCTTTAGATATAAAAGGGGTTTTATTCATGCTGCAGTGGGATGTTCCACTGTAAGGCTTGGTGAGCTGGCTTTATTTCTCAGTGAGTCATTGAATGCATGGGAAATCCTGCTATAGGATCTATAGAGGAGCCTGTTTAAACTTTGCTTCAGTGTTTTTGGTACAAGAACACCTGGGCAAGGTTAGTGCTGTGTTAGGGTCATTCCTTTGCTGGTAGTGCAGGTGCAGGCATAGCCTAATGGGCACAGTCTGCATTAGACCAGGAACATTGTGAGCTCCTCTCCTACAGGGAAATACTCAGGGCCTTGGGAATTAGTGAGAAGTCTTTAAATGTTCTTACTAAACTGAATCCATAAATGTCCTGAGAATCACAACACACAGTGTGGTCACCTAGAGCAGAGTAAAAAGTAGAGGTGCCTCACTGAGGAAAACTGAAAACCCAGCTTGGGATGAGAGCCCACGTCTGCCCTACTTGTATCAGTGCTGTGCTGAGCTGTGCTTTCGGTGACAGATAAATAGTTAAATGTCAGCGTGCAGCCATAAAGCAATAGCTTTGTTTTATGATTTAAGCTCAGATTTCAGAGAAGGAACTTGACTGCACCGTCACAATGCGGTTTCTACTGGATAAATTGATCCTTGGAGGCAAACTAGATTAGTACTGGGAGGAGACAGATTTAGAATTTGCCCTGCTCTGTGGTTTCTATAAACTGAGGAATACTTCTGGGCTCTTTGTTGCTCTAGCAATTTTCTCTCTGTTGGATGATGACCCTTTCAATAAGTGGTCATCCACATTGAATTTCTCTGACTCAGAGCTTAAAAAACAGGTTTCTTTATTGACTATAGAATTCCCATACTGTAGCTTGACCTCACTGTGGGCTTTCTTTGGAGACTATACAGAGATTTCAGCTAATGCCAGAAGAAGCCATTCACCTTTTAAGCTTGCTTTTCCCTGGCTCATAATCTACATCTGAGTGAAATATAAAGTATTGCTTATCTCTTATCTGCAAAGCTTCAGTAAGCTCTGGGCTACGTGTGCGCTACCCAGCAGCTGTGCCACTGCTCTGCCAGGCCATGGGAACAGCCACCCTGCTTCCCCAGGAGGGGCAGGGTTTGGGGGTGAGCATATTGCTTTATTTTTCCTTTGCTTTCCTTACTTATGTTTACTTCTAGCCTATTATGGCCCATAGGGAACTGTTTCTTGCAGTTGATAGTACAAGAGATTTAATCAGATCTGCTTGTTGTTGCACATTTCTAATCACGTTTATATGTATGGTTAAAAAAATAACTGTTTTGAAAGAGCACTTTTCTTGAGGAGCGAAGCCTACATTAGTTATACTTGCAGAATATTTTGTATTTGCATGTGTGCTTTGGAAAGTTACTGTCTTTCATTAACTTATGCTTGCTGTCAGATATTACATTATGAGCCTCCTTGGTGCAGTAAAACCATCAGAAAGGAGAGTGGATAGAAACTCAGTGTAGATCCAAACAAGGAAAACCAAAACCCTGTTACATATTATTTAGAATTTGCATTTGAAATCTTAGGTTATATTTGTTCCAATTTTTTGTTAGGCTTTTATTGAGAATTTACAGCTCTCTGGGGATATTAGTACAGAAAAGTTACTTGAGGTTGTGTATAAGGGAGACGGAACGGGGGGAGAAATTCTGGTGGTTGTAAAGAAATAAAGAAAACTGCTACTAAACTGTAACTCTAGCATTTAGTTTGCCAAGTTGAAATTATTTTATCTCTTAATTTTGAGGCATGTGCTCTGAATGCCATGTGCTGATTTTCTCCTTGATCAATTAAAGTCATTTTGTTCTACTGCATAGATTTACTGTCTTACTATTGTAAGTGGCTAAAATAGTACCTCTTAAACAAGGCTTCTTGAAATTACTAAATGTTGTTGTGATTTTGGGGTCTTTCCGCTGGAAAGAAATGTTTCAAACCTAATTTACAGTACACAGAAATCCCCTTTATGTACTAACACAGTCATAAAAGGAAGAAGGGCAGTTTCTTGATTGCCCTGCACAAGTGGAGTACAAAAGGTGTGGATTTTCTGTAGATCCACGGATAACCTTTGATAGATGGTTTAAGATACTTTACTCCTTACTAGTTCATGTCTAATACCAGGCGTAATATCTTCCTATCACAAACAGAAGTTGATGTTTTGTCACCATTAGGTACTCTAGTATTGGTGAGAGGCTTGGGTTGTGAATGCTGGAAACCCTTCTACCCTTTCATGTGCTAGTAACAGGCATTTGGCTTTCAACAGCTCCCATCAGAACAGAGCTAATATTGAGCTATTATATCTACATCTTGGATTAAAAATAATGTAAGTGCTCTTTATTGGGGGTCAAGGGTGCAAGTGGCAGTCTGTCAACCCTGTCAAAATGTTATAGAATCAAGCTTGAAAAAACAAAGAGGTTTTTTTTTGCTAGAGCTGTTTGTGTGGGGTTTTCATGCTGGGTTTCTGCTTGGAATTACTCATTGCTGGAACTGCACTGGTTAGAAAAGGAGAGGTTCTGACTTTGCAACTGGGTGCAGGGGCTGAATGCAGCCTGCAAGAGGTGTAGGGATTTTTGTCTGTACTTGTAAGACATCTCTGGATGAGGGATCCCCTGATTTACTCTTGAAAAAGGAAAAATAACAATAAAAAAAAACCTTCAGAGGGATTAGATCCATAAACCTAGTGCACACTGAACTGCATCCTCTTCAGAGAGCGGTGCTTCTTGGGAAGGGAAGTGCAGTGCGGCAGAGATAAGCACATTGAGACAGAGCTGCGGGGAAGCAGTGCATGGCCAGGTCTCCGTTCCAGTTCTGGGTTTTGAATGACGTACTTCCCCACCTTGGCTCCCTATCTGCCACCCTCTCTGCCTCCTGAGAATTGCTTTGCCTTGCCAGATGCCCCAGTGACTTCCGTGAGTGTTTGAGTCAGATTCTGCGAGCCAGCTTGCAGTCAGAGGAGTTATTTTCACAGCTTAGGTTACTGGAGGATCTGGCCTGCGTTCCTCTCCTTGCGGCTCTGCCTTCCCATGCTTTGCCAGAACGTTTCCTAGTGTGCTCTTGGCACTTTCTGCCTGTATCTCTCCAGCAGGATGGGGTGCAGAGGCTGCATGCAGTGATTGCCTACCCTTTGAAATGTTTGGCTCTTCCAATTGCTAGAATTTTTAATAAATGTTAAATCTTTACATAAATGATCTTGTTCAACTGCTACAAAGTGTAGAAGAGGAGAGGTTAAATTGAAAATGAGGCACATTGGACTTCAGAGCACAAAGATAAATACATATTTAAGTTGAAGTTGAAATGAACAGTTCCTGTGGATATGTGCTAGTGGGTTCAGAGGGTAATTTTTTTTATATTTTAATGTATTCCATTCGAGCTGTGCAGATCTAATTAGTGTTTGCGGCACTGAAAGGACTGTGGCTCTATCGGTGGTGCAGGCAAACTGCAGAAGGTAGGAGGAAACCAGATTAAATGTTGTTCTGGTCTTTTCCTCATTTGTCATTAAGGTTCATTCATCGAAGTCCTGTCAACTTGCTGATGTCTTCCATTGGTGGCCTGGCCGAGGAGACTGTTCTGTATGCTGACTGCAATTGACACTTCAGTGTGAAGGGTGGGCTTTCCAAATGTACTGCAAGGGAGTAAAACTTGTTTTTTCCATTGAGTGCTCCTGAGCTACTTGTTCTTTGGATAAGTGATGCATGAAGAGAATAAGTGATAGCCAAACTTGTTTTGTCTTTGGGTTTTTTTTGCTAAGGCATCTTCAAAGGATGTGCCCATCTTCTTCCTCTGCAGCTTGACCTGTACAGTTTGGTTTCTTACAGAAGTGATAGACTTTGTGTAGATCCATTTGTGCTCTTCTAAGGGGCCCTGTCTGGAAGTTTATCAAGAATACTGATGGTTACTTCTACAGTAACACACACCTTGTCAATATCCTCAAAGTGCAGAGGTATTTTCAGGTCAAAGATGACTTAAGAAAAGTAAAAAAAGACCCTTATATCATGCAAGAATCAATTGATTAAGATTGCATTATTCTAATATCAATCACAACCATTTGCAAGTCAGCAAAATTATATAGCTGTAAAAAAAAAAGGGAATTCAGCTCATGGCTTTTGAGAATTCCTGTCTTTGTTTTGTAAGCAGTCAGAAACCATCTAATAAAGATAAACCAATGAATAATTTAGGTCATGATACACAGGTAAAAGAACAGGAGTCCTCTGTCCTGGTTGTTCAGAGGTAACAAACCTCATGCTCAGAATCATAATATTGCTCTCAAAATAGATAATACTTCGACATAAAATGTTTAAATCTTTATACTTGCCCTTTCAGCAAGTAACTTTCAACTCCTGCAGTTATGAGGGCTGCTAAAAATGCTTTATTAAAGGAAGAGAGTTTAGATTTTCAGATCACATGACTCCAGGGATTTGAATTTGAGAAAAAATCTACTAAATATCAGAAGACTGCCAACTCTCTTGACTTAATGAATGTGTTCTCCCATCACAATGGTTGTGCTTTATTTTGCATTAGAATGTTGTCTAACAGCAAGTGGCACTTCTGATTCTTTTGTAATTTCCAAGCAAAATGCTGTTTGCAAAATAAACATGCTGAGAGTTTCCTAAAGGAACGTCGTCAGCAGAAGTGAGCTGCTCAGTCCTTCAGTGGAACAGAGGTTGGGATGTTCTCTTAGTTGCTGCAAAGAAATGAACCCCAAATTGTTTTCTTCCTTCCTTAAGCTTGAGCAGACTGCAGCTGTGCTGCGTCACTTCATTGGTGTGTGGTGGAGAATGAAGCAGAACCTCTTCCCACTGCTGCTGCTTTTCAACACAGTTGACAGTAAGACAAAGCTGAGTTGCTGTGCTGCTGGTGCTGGAGCACGTCTGTGGTCGAATGGCCCAAGGACTGCTCCCACACAACGTTGTTTGAGCACTGGCTCAGGACAGATCTTGTTAATGGAATGGAATATCCCTTCTTACGGAAGGGAGTGAGCCAAAAAAAGAAAGTTTTATTTAACCCCTATTGCTGTGAACTGATTTATAATTAGAATATTAGTATATTTAGTACTATAATACAAATATACTACAAAATACAATAAATGGGGGACAGTGATGGAGTGGTCTGGCATTTCTTCTCCACATCCTTTAATGCTAGACTAATTCAGGCCAGAAAGTCATGTAGCTGTAGCAGTGAAGCTTATATAGCTTATATAGCAACAAACCAACTATAACTGGGATGTGATCACAGCTTTCTTCAGCCAAGACTGAGTTCCTTGTTCAGAGCAGCCTTAAAAATTTAAGGGAATGTGTCATTAATGGGCATGCTTGCTCTCATCTCTTCACACATGCTGTGACGTTTACCTGCCTCGTGTCCATGAAACGCTTCCCTGCATTAGTTGAAAAGCTTGCAGCTTGAGCGCAGCACACAATTGTGGGTAACAAGCAACTAGCTACAAAATTTGCCTTTTGTCATTGATTTATTAGAATTATTTTTGCAGTGTTGCAGATGGGAAAACTGGCTCGTGATAAGTGCTGGATTACTTGTGGGCATCCAGCGAGCAAACAGGAGGATTAGAAGCAGAGCGCAGGTGCCCTGTGCTCTGTTCTTCTGATGGGCTCTATGTCCTCACTGTTATTAAGCCTGCATTACAAGTGGAGATAACTTTCAAAAGGGAAACCACGGGAGAGCAGTCAGCCACATAGTGGTATTTGAGTTTGTTCCTACACATGGGCGATAAGTGCTGGTAGTTAGATAGCACTGTAGGAAAACTGCGGGTAAACGTTGATTCATGTTTTTAAGGGTATCCGCTGTGTGAGTGGGGGAGGTACTGAAGTTGTCTCTGTGCGTGTGTGTAGGAGGGATATTAAAGATCCAACTTGTCAGGGTGTGAATTCATGCCAGAATGAAGAAAAGAGAACACTCAAAGTGGAGGCTTGTGTTATGGTTAAATTCCCGTGGTGCATCGGTGAGACAAAGATGATGCAAGTCTAATACGGAGGTTGTGTGATGCAGAGGAACTAGAAAGGAAACCACAAAACCCCGCTCTCAGTGCAAATGAGAGCAGTAATGGCAGTGAAGATTCATGTCTTTCGAGAAAGCTTTGGTCATAGGCAATGCAGACTTTTGTCTACAGGTCAGGGTGCTGGACCTGATGACCTGTTGGTAAAATTTGTCTAAAACGCGGTAATGAACTGTCCTAAAAGTTTGCGTGTAGCCCACTGAACTTTCTTGGAACACAAGTTGTAGAAGGAAAAGGGAACTAGGACAAAAACCTAGTTACCAGCTGTCAGGAAACCCTGACAGAATGGTGCTTATATTTTAGGCTTCTGTTGTTCTCATAGAGCAGGTGCTCGTGCACATCACCAGTCCATCCCACTTGGAAAGAGTAAATGTCCCAGGCACTCCTGCAGTGTCTGCATTGACATGCAAGTGCTCCATGATATCTTGTGGTGACTTAGCTAAATATTTATGGCACAAAGCACAAACCATCCAAGCCAGTCAGACTCAGTCTGGAAGAGCTGAAAATATGACAGCATGAGTAAGTACCATTTGAGAGTATCAAAGAGCTATAATAATGTGGATAGCATTACATTTGAAAACCAAGGTGGGAGGATTACATGAAAGCAAAACACACAGACAGGCCCCGAGGGGAGACCATCCACCACAAAGGGTAATTTCCTACGGGATTCAGACCCGAGAGCACATTCCTCTGAGGTTGCTTTAAAGCATCCAGGCAAGACATCTAAAGAGAGAGAAAAATTCATAATGCTTTTTTATACAGCTGTGTGTAGCTGGAGCAGATGAAGCAGTGCCTGGTCTGCAGCTCTATCCTTTCGTCTGGACTCCTACATGTTTTCCTCCCTGTGATCTCTTCCTCAGCCTAAGAAGCATTTTTATTTTTTCCTTCAGGGAGAGAAGAAGGGAAACATCTTTCATCTGTGTTTTGGTTTCGGTTTTGTGGTGTAGGCAGTGCTGCAGTCAGACTCGAAGTGTTCCCTGGGCATTGCTTTGACTTTGCAGGACAACATGGCAGTTACCGTGACTTTTCCTGCAAAACTGGAAGGCCTTTCAAAGTGTGTTTGTCTATTAATCCTGGTGGTTGACAGACCTGAATTCAATAACAAATATTTTTTATCTTCTCTCTTGCCCAAGTTGGCTGTCTTGAATAGGTGCTTTATACAGCCCTCTTCCCCAGATCTCCTTTGGAGAAACTGTCCATATGGATTTGTATATGTGGAATTGGAGTCCATATGGATTTGTATATGTGCCTATACTTGTAGTGTGTATATATTAACACAAAGGATAATATACAGGCTTGGCCATGGCAGGTTTAAACTCTTTGCAAAGCTGTTACATTGCCTTGCACTTTAGAGTTTGGGAAGAGGATCAGGATGGGGTTGCTAGTGGGATATTCTCAATTCCCCCCCTCCAGTCCATGATGGAAAGGCAACAGGATTGTGAAGTTCACAGTGCCCTGACAGCAATGGAAGGAGGGCTGGGGGGGAGTGTCACAGTTTTCAACATCTTGGCAGAAGGCAGCAAGATCTGTGGGTTTCTGTGCAGAGAAAAGCTGTGGTGCGGTTTGTCATTTCAGCTTCAGGCCTCTGGGAACAGAGAGACTTTTATTATGGGAATGTGTTGGGGAATGAGCAGCAGCATTTAAAGAAATAAAAAAAAGTCCAGTCCCTCTGTGTGACAGTAAAATATTCAGAGAAGTATGTGCTCTCCGTGCAGCCGGCATCCTGAAACAAGGCACTGGCACCTCTGTAATAGGGAAACTGAAGCAAGATGTTTGGAAGAGACAGATAGACAGCTGGTTTGTGCCCAACTTGTGGTTGTATGCAATCCATCACTGCCAGGCCTGAAAACAAGCAGGAGCTCACAGGCACTGACTTCCTGGCACCGTGTCTATTCAACACAAGCTCAGTGGTGGCACGAAGCTTTTCAGGGCTGTGGAGAGATGCAGACAATCCTTTCATTCTCCCTTCACTGGGGAAGCGGCTGGTAGGTGGAAGCAGCTGGAGTCTTTGGGCTGCTGCAATCCTGCAAGAGCTGGAAGTTGGGTGTATTTTTCCTTGTGATAAATCAGCACCAGCACACTGGCCAGCTGCTTAGATAATCGGTGTTTTAAGGAAAAAGACAAATGAGGCAGGAGGATTAAGCTTGGGGCAGGAGGTTGTGCTAAGGAGTTTGCTCAGAACTCTTTCACCATTCTTGCCCCATTTTTTTTGTTAGATTTTTCTTTGTTGTTATTTTTGCAGAAGCTGGCAATGTGATGAAAATTTCTTCTGACCACAGTGCCAATATTGACAGTTCCTGTTGCCCCCTCAGTGGTGGAGACAGGGTGGTTTGTGGGACCACGCAGCTGAGAGCTGCGTCTGCATTAAAACATCCATCATCTTGCCATGAGTCTTGGGAACAGTTTGCTTCTCGTTACCTCATTCGTCTGAAGTACAGAATTCAGGCTTTGCCTCCAAGGTTTCTCGTTGCCTATGTGAATGCTTGGATATTGATAGTCACATGTGCGTGTGAACTGAAATTGGTGTCTGTAAGGATTTTCTGGGTGGGTTTTGTTTTTATGAGAACCAGAACAGAGCCTGTAGTGCTGTGTGGTTCAGAGGGTGTGCTGAAGGCAGTAGAAAGGTGCCCGTGGACTACAGAGGATTTGGAATCCAGCCAGTCATCATTTTATTGCAGATTTCATGTGTTTTCCTTAAAATCATTGCTACTGAAGATATGTTCAGGCCTGCTAGTGATTAACAGCCAACAGGGAAATATCCCCTTTTCCCAATACTGTTAATGATTTACAAGCTGGTGCTGATGTGGGGAGGCATTTTGGTGCTGAGCTTTACGCAGAATACGATTGGTTTGTGTTGTTAACTTCAAGTATCTGTTATAGGCAGTTACTGCTTTTGTAAAATCCTAGCAAAGATCATGTGATTAAATATCCTCTTACACGCCCTGAAGGCAAAGTATAGAACCATAGAAAGGGCCTAATTCCTCAGTTTTTTGAGTCCAAACTTCAGCTTGTAACAGTGTACTTGCATAGGGTGAATAATGTGCCCCATCCCGCAATAGATGAATAAGATGCTTGAGGCGTTACTTCAGCGTAACTATTGACGTGTTTGGGGTTCGCTCTTTGTTTCAGATGCAGCAGTCTCTGGAATTTGGCGTTTGATTTTCCCATAAACCTCCTCCCTAATGTACTATTACACAAATATTGCCCAATCCCATTGATTTTCAGTGACTTTCTTGCATTTTATTTAAGCGTGTTTATGACAGCTTCTCCTGGTTTGGGAAGACAGTTGGTAACAATGTATGTTCCAGTAAAACTTGACACAAACAAACAAGTGATTCTGCAAGAAGTCCTACTCAAGAAAACATGATAAAAAATACAAAGCCTGTGATACAGTTTCTTTTCCTTTGGCAGGAATTGTTTTGCTTTTTCTATTATCTTACACAACACGACCACACCACCCACTGCTCTGACTTTTGAAAAAACAAAACTGTTCATCCATGAGCCAAGAGGAACAAGAATGATCCTAAATTATATAATTGGTAGAGGAAACGACTTCTTCCGTTGGTCTACTTACTACCAAAAGAACTTCTCTTCATCTGCAGCGTGACATTGATCAACTTCTACAAAATATCTATTACCCATAGGTGTCCTCAAGGCAGTCAGTAGGAGCTGAAGTGCCAGACATGGATGCTGGTGGGTCCAAGTGCATGCTGGTAGATTCTGCTGAGTTTTTAGTCTGCAGGACAGTAGGTACAGGCTTAGGATTTCATAGCAGGAAACCCAGGGACAGGACTCCTGGCGCTGTTATTGCCCTAAAATAAGCTGTCTGGCCTTCACTCAGCTACATGGTGCTGCCAACCTAAAAACCACATCCCAGCTGTATGCAAACGAAGCAAAATTATGGCAAAACTGTAGTGTTCTGCCTTCCCAGTGTTTTAATTTAAGACAGATGTGTGCATTAGTTGATTAAGACATCATTTTTATTATTGCTTTTTATTTTAGCAGTTAAAAACACCTCAATTCCCGGGGTTTTTGCTGGAAAGTTATCCCCCACACACTGTATTATCACGGCCTCCCTCATTCTCACTTTGCTTCCACTGTGAAACAACAATTTCCCAAAGGGGAATTCACCTTAACAGTTGCTAAGTTGTTTATTTCACGGGGTCTCTAACACCCCACAATTACCCTGCAATTTTGCTGCGGACAGCTGAGGGGTTTAATTTGTGCTGGGTCTCTGGTGGGCTGTGTCCTGCCTTTGGAGGGGACAGAGCATGAAATAAAATAGGTGGTTTGTTTGCTTTCCTCTCAAAGTGCTATAGTCATTCTGTTTGAATATGTTTTCAATTTTTGAGGATAATGAATGTTAACAAATCCCTGGAAGTGAAAATAAAAATAGAGAAGCAAAGTAGGTGAGATGCCACTGCAAGCTTGGCTTGTGTCTTGTGGATCTTCTTTTAATAGCAAAAAAAAAAAAGTGACATCAGCTCTGCTGCAGGCATGAATTAAAGATGAGAACTTAATAAAACTTGTTGGAGGGGAGAGGGAGGAAGCAAAGTGGAGCTAAAGCAACGATGTCTTTATTTTTAAGCAGACAGCACCACCTCTGCTTCGGCTCTTTGAGATGGCAATGGAGAATAACAAAAGCAGCATCCGAAGTCGTCTGTGAATCAAAAGTGCCCTCTGCTGGGAAAATCCAGCATAAAGGAGTGTTTCCAGACAGCGTTTCCAGTTGATACCCAAATGCTTAATTACCCTGTTTTGCTGGGGAAGAAGCTGGATATAATCCAGGATGTGCTCAGCAGTTGCCTTTGCTGTTACATGCCCAGTAGGGAGTGGAGTCTGAACATGCCACTGGGTGTTGGTGGAGTCTGTGATTTCGTTAGGGTTTGACATCACGTGTGCGTGGTTGCTCAGTCACTACTCTGATACCAACAGAAAACAGGAATTTGCATTTGCACTATTGCCACATGAAAGATAAGAATCTGGGTGCGAATACTGTGCAGATAACATAATTCTTGGCAAAGAAACAAGTGATAAAAAGGAGATGGAGCTAGGAAGGAGCCTTCATTCACCCTGACTTAACTCTTGTTTGTTTTACGTGAGCAGCACTGATGAAACACGTAGGGTCAATGCCAAACTACACACTCCTCCAGGGAGCTGTTGTTCTCAAGCCCAGACATCACCTGAATCTGAACCTGCAGGTGGTTTGGTTGCCGCAGAGGGAATATTCATGTGATCTCTGCTGGTCAGTCCAGTGATTCTTGCTTTTACAACTTCCTTTGTATGTGACTGTGTAGAGGAGGCTCAAGGGTGGAGAATGAGGGACTATGGGGAACAGGCTGATGTGAGTGGCCATAAAGCATGTTAGGAGGAGGTAAGTGCTCAGGTATTTCATGCAGGTATCATGGGGTTCTGTGGGTGTCCAGCCTTCATGTCAGCATGACTCCTGCCAAGTTGCTTACAACCTGGATCTCCTTCAAACTTAGGAACAGACCAGGCTTGGTCTGCATGCAGGTCCCATGGCACAAACCCATTAGTCTGCAAAAGGAACTATTTACATGCAAAAATTTGACCCTCACCAGTTAGACCTTTGCTGCAAGTTCAACTGCTGGCCTTCTCCAGCTAGATGTTGCTCGGTCCTATGCTTCTGAGGAGAGAAAAATCAACAAAGAACAAAAACAATAACTGAAAAATCAACTGAAGTGTGTAAGTTTTTAGCTGTTTAATAGTCTGTTCTGTGTATCTTTAGCAATTTCAGTGACAAGCTTTTTCTTATCTAATTAATGTATCTTTACATCTGGAACAAGAAGGAATTTTTCTATCTTGGTATTTGTCATCTCGAAAGACTTGTAGAAGATGAATAGTCAGATATAAAAATAGAAGAAATCAGAGCAAAGAGATAAACTGAGCTTAAAAATACGGTTAATACGGTTAGAGTGCTGTTTGTGCCCCTTGGGAAGAGAAACTGCTGTATGATGCATCACGTTGATGTTACATAGCAGCAAGGAGTGATATTGATGAATTCTGAAAGAAGAACTGGCCAGAAAAGGAAGCAAATAATCCTTGTGGCTATGAAACAAGCTTGAAATCCTTGGGGATTTGTAACGGAAGCCTTTTTCCTCAAAGGAGCTGTAGAGCTGGTGTCCCAGGTTTCACTGTGCTGGCAATGGTTGACTTTGGCAGGCAGGAGTTTTTCCTCTGATTGTCCTTGAGAAGACTTTGATTGTTCTGTCTGTGCTTGTGGGTGGGAAGGCAGCTTTATTTAAGGAGGAATAAATATTTATTCTCTTAGAGCACTTGCCACAGCTGCTGCTTTGCAAGAAGATGGTGGTTTCAGTTAGAAGCGAGTCATTCAAACTCTGTGCTTTTATGAATTTGCACCTGCTGAGCTGTGGTTTGGGTTTGAATGAATCTAAAATCTCAGAGGTAAAGTTCACCAAATGTGGTAAGTTTTCACTGTCTAAACCCTGTGAATTATTCATTCCCTTTTCCCAGTACCATGAAATTACCACCTAAAGCTCCTGCCTGCATTTTGAGTGAATTTCTTAGTAAATCTGGCTGTTATTTCAGGTACACAGCCGTCATTTGACCTGTTTCCAGATCTGATTTCAGAAGAATTGCAGAGCTAAATCTTGTCATCTGTAATATCTGTGAATTCCAACACAGAGCGGTTTGGTGCCTAATTGAAATGATTTATTGAATTGACAGGGTGATTTCTATCTATTTCTATTTACAGCTGGGAATTATAGTTTTGAAGAATGTGAAATGCCTCTGTGCAGTGTAGAAAGCTGTTATCTCTAAAACCTACTGACAGTTGAATATATTAACCGTTAGAGTGTATGGTGTGCTTGGTGAGATGGTGGATTTGAGTCAGGTGAGGATTGTGCAGGGAACATTTACATCATACATATGCTCTTAATGACACTTGTTTTCTTCATTACTGGATGTTTGTTGGCTGTGTTGACTGTATTGACCCTTAACACTGTTGATGACTTTTGGATCCATAAATCCTTTTAGGAGTTGTAGGAATAGAGGCATGTACTGCAGACAAAACCTAAATCTAAATGCCATCAGTGGAGCATTTCTGTAATTGGTTTTCTTCCAAAGTGAGGAATTTAAGTGACTTTTGCATAGTTACCCTTTAATCCTCTCCAGTGTCTTCCTGCCTCTCCATGCATGCTTCCCTGATTTTTTTTTTACTCCTGCATAGGACTTACAGGATCAAATCACCCCTTTCAGGTAGTAAACATAACCATGTGTTATAATAATGTGATGCTTATTTCTAAGTGGTACTTGGTGCTTTCAGAAGCAAGAGTGACAATAAGGTTTTTCAGAAGGATTTGGTACTTGGTTCAGAGCCAGGATACAGTAATTTTGTAATGGAGAGGCTTCAGCTGGTCTGCTGAAAAAAGGCACCTGCTAGTGGAAGCTTCTCCAGGATGGTGTCCTGGGACCACATGTGCACTTCCTCTTCCCTTACGGAAACTTTCCAGATGGTCCATCTTGGTACAAGATGCATGAGTCACATCCTTCTCGCAAAGGGAACACCACGAAAGCTGGCAGTTCCCGAAGGGCAATCCCAGCCTCAGGTCCCTGTTCTTGTCCATCCCAGCCAAAAGCAGAGCAGTAGCAGCTTAGTGCCCTCAGTTGTAGGTTCATCAGGTGTGTGCCTGGGTGGGTGGGTGGGTTGCCTCAGGATAGAGCAGAGTGGAGGTGATGGAGAGGAATGGCTTCCTGCAAATGTTGTCACAGGTTGCTGATGTTTCTATACCCTAAGAGAATGTGGTTTCCTTACACACACCAGAGTTTCCTGGAAAAGGTGCAGGGAATGGTTTTAATTGCGATATGGGCATCAAAGTGGAGATCCACACCAGTGATGGGAACATCCACAATTGAAAGTGTTTTTTTTTAAAAAACAGATCCGTTTCCTGCAGTATTCTTATCTGGAAAAGCAGCGCTTTGCTTTCTTGACACCTTAGTGAAAGGGGATACATTTCAAGGGATTGATCCATTCCTTCAGAGTCCATGTTGAGTTGACAAATCAAAGGAGACTCAGCTGAGAGAACTGCCTTGCGATCTCAGCATGGGTCTGACGTGTGAAGCAAGATCTGTAAAATAATTCCTCCTGTTAATTTGTCTCATTAGCAAGATGGGGGGCTGAATGTGATGCAGAGTCTTCCCTTTTGGTTGTTCCTCATGTTGGTGATTTCTAAATACAAGAAACAAAATACCCTCCCAATACACAGTCCCTGAAGGCAGTTGTTGCGCTCGTGTTTTGCAGCTTTGCACCTTACTGCTGTATTTGTGCATGGAAAAACCACTGCTTGTCTCCTTGTGTAGAAAGTAACAGAACATACAGCAACACTTCGTTGCTCTTTTGCTTTTAGCATGAGATTCATTTGCAGAGTAAATTTAGTATTTTCTAAAAACCCAAAGCAGGCTGCAGTGATTGCTTCTGCCCCTGGCCAGGGAGGGTGAGGGTAGCCTGCAGCTTTGTGGCATGTGCTTGCTGAGGTCAGACTTTCTTGTCTCTGCCTTCCCATGGTTTTCCTCTTTCCAGTTTCTGATTAAACAAAGCCATCCTGATAGCAAGGAATGCCAGGTACTTTTGATGTCTCTGGTTCTGACCTTGCCTGGTCAGTAGCAGCAAGGACCTCATTTAATGTTGAACGTGAAGTGCTGCTGAGAAGCAGTCTCACTGGTGATCTGGTCTGCTGCTCGTTGAACTGGTGTTTGCAAACATTCAAGGATTAGCAGCATTGTGATTTGCAGAGCATTTCCCTCCAGAGGGGAAAGCTGCTGCCTTGGATCTGTAGCACATTGGTGAAGTTCTTAAGCACATGTTCTTCAGGATCGTCGTGGTCAGGACACGGTTAAAACAAGGTGCTTAAGCCCTTCTGAAGCTGCTGATTATTGAACAGAAACCTGAGCTCAAGAAAGCTATTAGTGTGCATAACTAAATTTGTTCTTTCACTTAATTTTAATGCAAATAACTTTATTCTAAATTGATGCTGCTAAGAATTGGGGAAGGCTTTCTGAGAGAGGTTTTTTTTCCTCTGCTGTTAGAATAACCTCATTTCAGGCTCCACAATGAGAGTTGGTGTGGCAGCTCCTCTTCGTTGGAAGGTTGCCCCAGGTGACTTACGGTTCATGCACTCTTGTAAGCGCTGTTAATTTGTGAGGTTTCAGTGGTTAGACTGAGCTGCTAAGTGGGCTCTGAGCAGATAATGAGGTCAAGCAGTGAAGAGCAGAAGAGTCCTGCAGGTTCCCACTTGGCATTTGTACCCAGGTTGCATGTTTTATGATGATTTTGTCCTAAAAGCAAAGTTCCTTTAAAGTCATCATTTTGCGGAGTTGATCTGCAATACTTGTCCAAACCTGAAAACAAACTGTGCTCGGTACGGTGCCACAGTTGAGATCACTGCTGTCATGCTGAAATGCAAATTTACTGGTGTTTGTTTTGGATCATTTGTGCTGCATCAGAATGAAGAAACAACTCAAATGCCAATTCTTTGTCTTTAAGGGGTTTTACTAGGTAACTTGCACCATTAGGAAGGTGAAATAGCACTGTGGAATAGCCTGCTTGGAACATTTTATAAAGAAAGGGGATCAATGAAGCATGGAACGACACATAACTAGTTGTAGAAGGAACATTATCATCATGTATTCAGTCGTTGGAGAGCCTCAGATACAGCAGTTGGAGCAGTTTCCAAACAATTGTGTTCTATATTTTACTCTAACCAGCTCCGTGACTTTGATGTTGTAATAATCTTCATATTATAATTATATCACAGAGGTCCCAGGTTGCACAAGGAATTTTATATCCTTTCTGGGATTTGCTGTATCCATTACATTCACTCTGAAAGTTTCAAATACAGTCATTCAGCATATGTAAGGCAGAGGGTATCTCATGAGAGGCCCTCTTTTTGCATCTTGATATGGGTGCAGGACTGTACACTCTTCAGAGTTGACAGGAGTGGAGCCTTTAGTGCATGTTCAGTCAAACCAAGAGTTTAAGGAAAGTCCCTCTGTTTCTGGCAGCACACCAGCATTCCTATTTATTGAAGCTTTTCATATAATGCTGAATTTTTGCAGAAGTTACTCCACTTTTTAACTTTGAGGCAGTAATTTCTACTGATAGTGGATAAAGTTAATCGCTAAGGATCAAGAGCACCTTTAAATTTGCTCCCTGCAAGTCCAGATACAAGAAAGTATCCTGTAGAAGAGAACTGGCAGCACTGGCTCTGGTCTACAGGCAGCTGCTCATTCATAGATGAATCAGAAGTTACTTGAAGAAACTGGAAGAACATATCTGAAAGCATGAGATGTTTTTGAACAGCTGTCTTATTGACCTAAGTGAATAAAACTTCTGTCTTTTTTAATAGACCGTTGAGAACATGCCTATTCAGAAATAGTGCAGATGGCAAATGTTTCTGTACTGTGCAAAGTCTGTTGGGCGAAGGTGACCGTGGTAGTCATAAGATGTTTTCTGTAATAGCATACCATGGTTTCAAAATATGCTTTTACATTCCCTTGACGCTTATTTTTTTCAGTGCTTAGGGTTTCATTAACATTGTAGTGATATCTTCAGTTGGATTTAATTTGCATACAGCATACTTGCTTGAAAAGAAGTATGTGACAGAGTCTCTTGTTCCTTTTTGGCTGATGCGTCCTTCCTCCTGAGTTGCACAGAACAACACTGCTCTCAGCTGCAGCTCAGTGCACAGCAGAGAAATTCAACTTTGTGCTGTTTCACTTTAATTCTTTCAGAGGGAGAGATTTGCATTGTGGCAACCTCCTGTTCTGTAAGTGCAAGTGCACAGGTAATAAATGGATTACATTGTGACTGTGAGTTTCTCCCAAGAAATGTGTTGGATGATGGTATAATTTGTGTTTTTAAAACATGAACAAGTCCATACTTGCAGAGAGGGCTGTGGGTAGCCAGCAGGTATTAGTGTGAGAGCAGAGTGGGGTATGGGGATGCTGTGGAGGTCTTGAAAGTGAAAAGAGGCTGCTCAGGTCTGATGTGATTGAAAACAGTTGACTTGAGGCAATTGATGGGAAGGCTGCTCAATTCAGAGCAGGGAGCTTTGCAGCATCCCTGGCTGCAGAAGAGGTAAAGGGCACCAATGTGTCTGTAGTGAGGGATGAGCCCGGCCCTGGACCAGTGCTCCACGTGCATGGAAAGGAGAGAGAGATGGTGGTACAGCGAAGCAGAAAATGTTCCAGATCACTGTGGTTGTGGGAACATAATGTGGGTCTTTGGTTAAAAACAATACTCTGCTTGTGGACAGGCTGGTGCTGGAGTTGAGTGGCAAGGAGGAATATAGAAGAGGGGAAAAAAAGGTTTCTTTAGCCACAGTGAAACATTATTTTGCCAGCTCAGGATGGTTGTCAAGGGACATTGGTTGAGATGTCCATCTTTGCATGCTCTCTGTTGAAACACAGCTGAGTTTTGCTTGCAGGTGAAGTTACCCAGAGACTGAAGTGAAGGAAGGGGTTAGAGACCAGCTCTGGGACATTAGCTCTGTGTTAGCGGAGCGTTGCACTCTGTGCTAGCTTTGGAGCCATCCTTTCGGGTTTGCAGTTCACACAGGTCTGCAAAGGCACAATTCAGCTCCTTTACATACCTAGCCAAAGCACGAATGGTTCTCTTCTGCCACAGCTGGTGGTTCAAGTGCCCTGTTGAGCTCTACAAGGAATGCAACTCTTCGCCTGGGCTGGGAGGAGCTTGGAGAGCAGCTAATTGCATGAACCACTTACTCGTATGAGCCTGTCCTTAGGTCTGGGCAGCTGGGTGTGTAAGAAAGTCTGTAGTCTGCTTTGCCGAAGAACCTGCTTAAATAGAGTGGGAAAGGATGTTTAAATATATAGACATTTATTTATTTATTAAAAAAATCATTTACTGACCCTGTAAACCCCTTTACAGTCAGTGTTATTTATAAGTAGGGTATCAGAACCTCTCTAAAGAAGCAGGAGCTGATGACACTAAGCAATTTGCAGCCTATTGCAGGTGTTTTCTTGTTTACGTTGTACTACTGATGTCTAGAAAATAGAGGCAGAAGCTTAGCTACCACCCACTGAAGTCACAGGACTTGTTAATGCCAGGGTTTGGATATTAAAGCATGTATTGCCAAAGTGAAGATGTAGCAACCTTGTTCTGTTTGTCTGGTTTGACTCTTGCCAAGTGTTAGTCATAGGCTACTACAGCAGTAAACTCAGAAGAGTTCCTTCTTTTGGAAAGTATAACCACTTTCTACAACCTTCTTAAGTTTTAATTAAAAAGAGCATGTAATGATTTTGGGATTCAATCCAATTTCATATGCAGTTTAAATCAAGAAATAAAATTATTTCCATCAAGCTTTTACTTCAAGGTTTGTAACTGCTGGATCATTTCCTTTCTCATCAGTTTCTGAGTTTTAGAATGGTTTATGAACTTTAGTGAAATCATTTAGAAATGGATTTCATGCAGAATAGTCAATAACTGAATAGCACAACCATGTAGTGAAATGAGTCTTGTTTGCATCTCAAGCAGCAAAAAATTTAAATAAAATGCAGGGCTTTGCATTTGTTTTTAACATTGATAGTGTTTTTCAAGCCACCTCCAATATCTTTCATTTTTCACGGGGATGTCTTTGGCACCAAGGAGAATTTTCAGGGTCTGGTTTGAGGTACATAATTTGAGCAGTAAGACTACACACACAAAGTGTCACTTAATGGATGAGGCTCGTATAATTGCAGGCTGCTCAGACGTAACCAAAGAAACACTTCCCTGGTAGCTAATGCAGAGATGTAATTAGATTTCTATATAAGTGTAATTAAGCTGATTGCATAGAAAGAAAGAGAGTTCATAAGGTTTTAAAATATATGCAGTCATTTTGTCTCAACTGTCTTGTTCCTAAGCTTCTGCTGTGTTTGTGTTGGACTTAAATAAGTACATTGCTCTACAGCAAGCAGTTATCTGTAATTTTATGTCCTTCCACAGTGGGTTTTTTTGTTGTTTGGTTTTACGTAAAGCTGGATGACAGCCATGCCCAGGGCAGGGTGAGGCTGTGCGCTTGTGTTCAACTGTGGGCATTTACAAATAGGGTGGGTGTGGAGAGTCTTGGGGGAGAAAAAGCTCCGTATCTTTTAGGCAATGTCCTAATGAGTCAGTGGTGTTTCTGAGAGTAGGTGGTACCTACTTACTTCTAGCGTGTATTTTCTGTGGGAATTTGCCTGGTGGAATTGTGTGTGATTTTTTTTCTATTTTGCTTTGCTTTGTTTTTCTTCTGCTGTGCAGTTAACTTTTAAGTTAGTTGATGTCCCGTAACCACCTCTATAGTTGTATCTGGTATGGTCCTGGTGTAAGAGTGCATCGATATAGGGAGGCAAATGTAAAATATCAACCCAGTTAACCCTGCAATGCTGACACTTTGTTCTTTGCTGTCAGAAAATCACCTTTTGGCAAGGTGTACAGTGGGAGGGAAGGCTTTTAAAAGATTAGCACTTGTATGGAAAACTCTGTGGGTTTTTTTAAATGCTTCCTGCATTAATAATTTCCTTGCAGTTATCATCTTTCAATGGAGTTGTTCCCTGGGAGCAGATTGCTGTACACACTCCATACAGCACTGTGATAAGATAGCTTCTGGTTTCACCAGCCTGTTTTTTGAGAAATGCTGCCTAGGGTTTCTTCTGCATTTGTTTAAGGAAAGAAAATGAGCATGTTTGCAGTAATCAATAATTGCTGCTAGTTGTGAGCATATAGAAACCCAGAGGAAAGTAGCTCTGAATTAGGACCATAAAATACAGGACTGTTTCAAGTATCTAACAAGGGAAACAATTTCTACTATCTTAAGCAAATGTGCTGCACAGGCAAAGGAGACACAGAGGGAACTCCATGGATTTCTTGATACCAGTTTTAATGGAAAAGTGAAAAGCCTTCCAAATGTAGTGCATATTCCCTGGATTCAGCATAACTGATGAGTTGGGGGTAAACTGACAGCATAGAGTACTGATGTTTTAATGCAAGAAACCCACATTCCCACATTTTAATCAAACATGCAGGTTGTGTTCCTGTTTCTGCTCCAGCATCTCAGTGCATGGATGACCCATACTCACTCTTTGGGCTAAAGGTCACAACTGTTCTTAATCTTAGCTTTGGAGAAGGTGAATTAGTAGCTAAGATAATTGTGGATAAGCAAGTGTTTATTCATGCATCCAGGTTGTTTGCTTTCCTCTTGTGAACAAGGTTAGGGGAAGATCCGGCATCATTCTGCTGGATATATTCTTATGTAGGTAAACAATGGGTGTGCAACGTGAGCCTCGCACAGAAGTATCTGAAGTTTGCTAATTTCTGTTTCCACACTAGAGCATCTCTGAGTCTTTTGTGGAGTAAAACCTAACATATGGCTCAGAAAACTGATTGTAAAGTATAGGCACTTTTGTGTAGGTGTCTGGCTCCTTTCTTTCCCTGCTTGGTAACGACCATAACTGTTCTGCCTGACAGCTGTGCAGTGGTGGGACAGAATGAGATTGTGGATCTGGTCCAGAGTGCCAGCATCTGCACTTGTTGGCTCCATTTTTCATTTGGCAATCCTAACTGAGAACCCAGTGATTAATTTGGCAGAGAAAATGAAGCTCAAGTCTGATTCCTAGAAGAGCTACTGCTAGGTCAGTGGAGAGGCACATTGGTATATTAGGAAAGTTTACACCTTCAGGTGCTGGGTTTTGCTGTGTGTAAATATGACTTCAGCATCCTAGAATGACTATGCAAGAGCAGGGTTGGTTCCTCTGAAGTATCTGAATGCAGTGGTATCACAGTGGACTGGTCCATGGGCTTGGTCACATGCACTTGGCAAGGGATCTGAAGAAGAAGCTGGGGAGGTGGTAATAGGGAGGTACATGATATAGAAAGGAGGGAAGAGAAGGAAATCTCCTATACTCTCATACTGTTTGTGTTGGATTATGTGCCCGTTGCTGTCTCCTGCTGGTCCAGCTTGCCCTTATGCAACCCTTCATTCCCATCTTTTCCTCTCTCCACTTCCTTTTTTATTTCTCTTCCCATTTACCATGGATTGCACTGAGTGATGGCAAAGCAGGACATCATGCATGCTTTGATACTGGATAGCAGTCATGCCATGTGAGCTCAAAAAGCTGAGCAGGGTGCTTTACAGGCATTTGGTAAATATTTATGCCCCGTCCTGAACTGGTCATGTTTCTCCAGCGGAGAAGTCCTGACCAAATCCTTAACATAGGTTATTTTCAGGGGGCTTTTGTCTCCTCTTTTTGTTCATCAAAGATAATGGAAAAGAATATAGAAAAGCATTGTCCTGAGCTGCTGTTTCAGGCTATGCTCCTAGTTGCTCAGCTACCTTAGCCGAGGCTCTTGAGCCAAATGTAACTTATTCTGTGTGTTTCTTAAGTGGTAGCATTTGTTATCTGCCAGGTGCTGGTAAGCTGTGTGATTACAACTGCTTGTTTGTCTTTGCCCTCTAGCTCAGACAGCTCTTGTAGGCCTTCGTGAGTGAAGAAACACCATCTGGCTGCGCCTGCAGGATGCTGGGAGATTTCCATCTTTCAAGTCTTTAGAGCTGGAGTCTTTTTTTACATCTGAGAAAGCCTAGGGACTCCTCCAGCTCTGTTTTCGCCTTGTTTCTTTCTGAGCTGGAGAATGTCTTGTGCCCTCTTACTTACAGCTGCTTGCTCCAGGCATGCATTGTCAGAGTCTGAAGTGTACAGAGCTGACATAGCTTTTCAGAGTTACTGCTGCCCTGGTCTCTTGATAATGCAGAGGAGAGTGTCCTGGTGGTAGCTCATTGAAAGGTCTGACAGAGAATGGTTTTTCTGAAACAAATATAGATATCAGGAAGCGAGTTACAGTTTTGAGAGTCCTGTGTTCCCCCAGCACACAGAGCATGTGGGACTGGTCTCAAGAGGAAAAAACCCTCTTTGAGGGGTGTGTGTCAAGTGCAAAGGTAAGTGATAGCAACTCCAGTCTGACCAGGCTTTTGTGTTTAAGGCAATATTTCTAGAGAGAGAGAGAGGGTAGTGGCATTTACATCTCTTTCTATGCGGAGCTAAAGGTAGCAGCGAGTCAGCTTGGGGGAGCAGCAATATTTGAGCAGGACGATTCTCATCTCTCTACCTGCTCTGCTGTTGCATTGGAATGTTTTTTTTATAAAATATCTATGTTCAATCTAATGAGATAATGTATCCTCCCCTGTATGTCTATAGTTCCTATGACAATAGGCAGCGTAACTTCACGAAGCAGATGTAATGAGATAAATGAGAAAACTACTCAGGACATAGCGGTTAAGGGCAAACTCTGTGAGTGGGAAATGTTTGTGCTCCTTGCTGTGCCTTTGTATGTGTAATGGTGGCTGCAAACACTGCCTGCATGGGTTGGTTTTCCCCATCCACCCTCTAGCGGGGAAAACCAGGGCGTTATTTTCCTTTGAGAAATATCAAGTGTTGGAGACCTCACCCATCTCCTGTCAGAGGTGGCGCAGTTTGTGGAGGAACTGACTGATGAGCTTCCGAGCACACGATTGGAATACAGCTCATGCGGTCCTGCATGGAAAGAATCTCTGGCTATGCTCTTGGGCTCCTGTGGTGTGAGGATTAAAGCTGGCCTGGAGGATGACAAATCTGTTTTGTTGCAGTTTCTGAGATTTCAAAGTTTGTTTGGGTTCAATGTTGCAACAAAAGGAAAAGCTTTTGAATGTTGTTTGCAACATAAGCATGTGTTGAAACAGCTCATTTTGGACAGCATCAGTGAGGACCAGCCAAGTAGCTATCAGTACGTAAAGGGGCTGAAGGCAGCTCTGTGTTTGAAGGGAAGAGAACATGCAAGTGTGGATTGCAGTTCATTTGACTGCCTTGCAGTTCATTAGACTGGCCTTGTTCTTAAACATAGCACTCTTGGCATCAGAGAAAATAACATTCTAGCTTTGCTAGCCAAAACCAACCATGTAACAGCCACCTCCAGAGAAAGAGTTTGCTCTTTAATGCTGTATGGGTTGCGTTTATCCCACTTACGTTTGGAGCAAGGTCCTGATGGCTGCTGCTCCCTTGTGGCAGGACAATTGTGCGTTAGGGTCATGCTGAACTGGGGTTTTTGTTGAATTGGTTTGGGTTGGATTTTTATCCCCCATTTTTGGGCCAGTTTGTTTTTAGCCACACTGTTTCTCTGTTGTGCACTGTCACTTTTGCTGGGGTGCAGGAGCAGCGGTGGCCTGGAGAGGAAGGCTCCGTGCTTCTGGCTGCTGTGTTGGCTTGTTTCACAGTGAAGTATATGTGAAATTATGTTCCCAAGGTTGCAGCACACACCAGTATTTTATGTTCATTAACCTCTTGAAGTTGAGAGATTATTGATATGAATAAATCTTGGCAGGATAGAGGATTTAGAGGAGAGGAGGTTAAATTGTATTTAATAAAATTATATCTCTCTCTCTCCAACCCTCAAGCCCCAGTATTCTGCTTGGAGCTGTCTTATCCAATGGCAACAGCTCACAAGAGCTGAAACAACCTTAGGCTGTGGTGTGTGATTGCAGGTTTGTGATATGAGGATTTAGTTGAGCAATACTCTTCCACTGTTTGTGGACAGAATCACCTGCAACTTTAACAGCACATTAAAGAGTTTTCAGTTTTCAGACGGCACAAGCTATGACAAATCATGACTTCTTCAATTAAAATCAATAATGATGCAAGCTAAATAAAAGATTTAACAGCGGGTGGGGTGTCTAGCTGGTAAATTGATTTTCTTTGGGTACAGGTGAATGTGCATGACAGTGTCTCCATCATTAAATAATTTCTCTGATGAGACACACAATCAGCTTTATTAAGGTGACTGTTCGTGTAGAATTCTAACATAAATCAATGCCTGCTGGAAAACATCACATAATTGGTTAGAGATGTCATAGCAATATATTAGAAAGCAGTTTACTGATCTTTGCCAAGTGAATTAAAAAAGTATATTGTCTGTAGAGGAGTAGTAATAGTTCATACTCTCCTTTTCAGATTAAAATCAAAGTGTACTTTACACAGGTTTAACAAAAAATACAATCTATGGGATTAACATCTTCCCTGCGTTGGTGCTACTGTAGCTTGAGTGGGTGATCAAAACAAAGATTGTATTGTTTTAGTGGCACAACTGAACAAAGTTCTGGATACTTCACATTTGCTAATTGTTTTCAACTGTGGAAAGATCACAAAGTGACTGGAATATTGTGAATCAAGCTGGTTAATATTACACTAGAAGTGGTAAGATATGAGACTGAAAAGTCCCTGAGTCCTTGCCTTCCTTATCTCTTATCGCTCTCCTTAATAGTTATCGTTTTAGATTAAATAACCTCTCATATCATAAAATAATTTAGTGCATGATACAATTTTGCTTCCTATTGTCATTTTTTTAGCTTTCAAAAATGTCAAAGGTCAGCCTTTTTGTGTCCCTTATAGCAAGCACTTTTCAGTTCACAAATATGAATGTTGCTACTTAAAAGATAATTCTCTTTTCCTGATCAATGTTTTAAGAGAATAAACCAGAGGAGAGGATGTTAAATCTAAGAGATAGTATTAGAAGCCAGGCATACTTTATTCAGGTTGCAGTGCCTTTCTCTGTGTCTTTAAGAGCTCGTTCCTCGTCTCAGTTTCCCCCTCTGCAAAATGGAAAGACTCACCAACAGACTTTCCTTACTGTGGCTCTGAATGCTAGTTAAACATTTTTAAAGATTTAGGGGATGGTAAATCCTCAGTGTTAATAATTAACCTGTCTCTGTAACTGTCCTGTAGTGTAGCTTTCACTTCTCCAATTTTTATGTTTGTCTTTTTTTGTTAATGTTTGTGGCTTTCATAATTTCTTGTTCTCACAGCAGTGCAGAACACTCTTTCACTGTCCAGTGGACAGTGCAGGATTGTGTTTACTCAAATAATCATGGACTCTGGTGCTGTGGGAGGTTCAGCCAGGCTGTGTCTGGGTGAGGTGGGCTTTCCGTGGCAGCTGGTGAAAACAAAGCTGGTGTTTTGTCGCTCTGTAGCTGAAGGTGGGAGACAGGAGGGAAATGGTCCTGGTCCTGCCTTCCTCTTTAGTTTCTCTGTTGTGTGGGTACTGACAGCATCTTTTGACTGCTTGATTTCAGTTTGATGGGGTGATGAAGGTAGAAATACTTTGATTTTTATTTTATTTTTCTGTTATTCTTTTCCTTATTCTCCACCTTACTTTGTTTTTGGTGTGGGTGGCTCTCTAGTTATCTTAATGGACAATGGAAATACGCTGTGAACACCTCTAATTGCTTACAGCCTGATTCTTGCGTACGGTCGATCTCCGTCTGAAGGAGAAGTTTGAAGTGCTCAATGACAATAACCTCATCCTCTGATGGCTGATTCTGCACTGCAGTGCTGTACATAGAAAAAGGGTACTTCATTTTTAACAACATTGATTAAGTCTTTCTCATCTGGCATCTACTGAGTGCAAACATGGCCCTGTTTTTCCTCCACAAGTGTCCTAACCATCACTGAGCACCAAATGAGTGTTATATCTCGTGTTTTATCCGACTGCTTTTTAATGCGTAGGGAAGCCTTCCTCCCTATCAAAACTGATGCTGCTTTAGTTTCCTTTGCGATCTTTCCAAATTCCTTCCCTTTTCCCCTCCTTCTCTACCTTCAACTAAAAAATGAGAAAAGCCAAGTCCACTGAAGTTAACAAAATGACCCAATTCTTTTCTGCACAGATTTGCCAGTGCTATGTTGACTCTTGCAATTGTACGCTTAGGTCTTCAGAAGGATGTTCTCTGTTGAGGTGTGTTCACCATCTGGTGAGCCTCAGTCCCGGTAACTGCCTTTGTACACTGCTGTGCTGCACGCTTTAGTCACGATAACAAATGAAGCTGTTCCTCTCCCTGTGCCCATGGCCTCTTCATGGGTTATTCGCTGCTTGACCTCCTCATGCACCATCAGGCAGTTCTGATGGTGGTGGTGGGACTTTTGACATGGAATGTCTGCTACAAGCTGGAGAGCAAATCTCTGCGCAGGAGCTGCTCCACAGCTGTGCAGTGCCTGCCTGAGGTGGAAGAGGCTTGGGTTGCGTTGGCTGTACGTGTTGAGTCATTTCCTCTGTATTCCAGTCTCCTACTGAAGCGCAGTAAACCTACATCAATGGAATATCAGTTATATTGACTAGTGAATAGAAATGAACTAGTTAACGTTCTCCTCTCTGAAAAAGAAAGATTAGTCTGCCCATAATAAAAGTCTTGGAGATTTCCAAAGGAATAAAATACAAACTGTATTTCCAGATCCTCTACCAATTTGTGAATCATATTAGTATCGATCAAGCAATGTCGTGTGGTACAAAGCACTGGGTGGGTTTAGGATGACGGTTGTGGTGTGCAATTCTCTGAATACAAAATTTGTGTTAGTGAAAACATTTCTGGAGCCTGCAGTGTTAAGATCATGAATGGGAACAGGAGTTCTGATTCTCAGCTGTTCCAGCATGCAGCAGATGGTTAACTTGCCTTCTAAATCTTTGCACAAATTGGGTGAATCCTCTGATCTACCCACGATCGTTTAACCCATTCCAGATTTTTTGAGCACTACCAAAGGAATAATTTGCCAATCAGTTACAAGCTGTGCAAAGGAAAACATTTTGCACTAGTGAGAAAGTGTGAGTCAGAAATAAGACCTCAGATTCTGAACTGCAGCATTTTGCGTCCTGCAGGTTTGTTTGCTAGAAGCTGGGAACCCTGTCCTGGAGGCAGCTGCGAAGTGAGCAGTTTAATGCTTAGTCTCTGGTAGTCTTGTATGAAGTGTAGTACAGAAATGTTTAGTCTCGATACTCTTCAATTTATCCCAGGAACACTATGAGAAATAATGTTATTCTGAACTGTCCTTTCGTGTAATATCTGTATTAATTTCAGTTTCTCTGAATTCTTTTGTTCCCTGGTCTCACAGAATCTGAGTTGTGCTTCAGCATTTCTCACGCATTTTCTTTTATTTCCTTCAGGAGGAATTCAATTTGCTGCAGTAAAATAATCTTAGTACTGAAATAACAGCTATATTAAAGTATGAATTACCTTGGTGGCAATAAATGACAGGGGTTTATTGCTTCCTTATCAAGGAGGGTTTGTGTTTGAGTTCGCTGTGCATTACACAAGGACTAATTTTAACCTGGCTTGGTAACAACAGTGTACATGAGTAATCCATGAAGACAGTACAGATTTATATGGCAGTGATTTAAAAACTAATAATAAAAGAGATGTTTTTGTGTATTTCTTGGTAAAGAAGCTGTCAATAGTATTGAAAGAATTGATGAATAGCTATTTTTGAAGATTTTAATGCAAAAAGACAGCTAATCAATAGGGAAGTTCTTCTAGATTGAGAGCATTCCTAGTCATCTGAGGAGGACCTTGGGCTGCAGCACAGGGAGGAAGTGTGGAACCAGGAGCTGGGGTGGCAGGTGCTTCTCAGAGCGGCGCTACAATCGCATCCAGCAGCTCCAGTAGTCCCTAGATTTTTAGGGCTTGTTTACAAGGAGAAATGACCTGAAGACCTCAGCTCTCTCAACAGTTTAATTCAGTGTATTGAACTGAACTGGAAAAGACTCCTTGTCTGAACGGAATACCGCTCTTTAAATTCACATCCTGCCTCAACTGGGAGTCATTTCCGTCAGCAGTCAAGCTGTGAGATTTGCGAGCAGCAGTGTCCAAGCTGGTCTTGAGCTTAGCAAAGCTCTGAAGAAGAGTGCGCTTGGCTGTGTGGCAGCAGGATAGCAAGAAGATGTCTTTGCAACTTGTAAGAAAAATACCTGATTACCTTCAGTGATGGCTCACAGAGAAGTGAGTTTTATGCTCTCAAAACGTAGCAAATAGCACTGCAGCAGTTCGGATAATGCTGAGTAGAATCAGCCTCGTTTGTAAGTACAATTGAGTGTTTCTTGTTCCTGAACATACAACTCATCAAAATAAAATGTTATGAACAGCAGATTATAGACCCCAAATGTTTAATTCTTGGATTATATCGGAATGATCACTTTACAGGGGAATTAATTTTTCAGGTTAATTTATAATATCTGATGAGATAGTTGTGTTAGAGGGAACTTCCACGTCAAGGTTGGGAACATGGATTGACCATGACTGCGTAGTTTAGTGGTGAGTGAGTAGTTTGGCTGCTTCTATTGAATTTTTTTAAAGTCGTTATTCATCTACTCCTGTGACAGTACATGCAGCTGCTTTGTAATCTGAATAACCTGATATGAATTAAAAAAATCAAGAGGCAGAAACCTTGTCCCTTGCTCGTGTTCACTGGCCTGTTCCCTGGAATTGTAGGAGCTTTCCAGCTCTCAGCAGCTTGGCACCTGAAATTCTTCTGAGTCTTTGTAATTTAGGAATTTACTTGTATGTATGTAAATATGAACAGTTGCATTTACTTTAAAAACAAGTGTTGCAGAAAACGGGGTGAATAATCACACAAGAAACCCACTTTTTGGTGTCCGTTTGGTTGCGGTCTGTGTGGTTCCTTTCCAGTGCTGCTGCTGTAAACTTATGGGTGGATGGTGATCTAATAATGGTATCAACTGTTAAGCGACAGTTAATTAGATGATTATTAATTAAGTTTATTCAAGTTACAGGCAGTAAGTTGGATCCAACCTGTTCTCTTTGAAGGGCGTTTGTTACTTTGCCAGTAAGAGAGTGGGACTGCAGGATGAGGAAGAACTCAATTTGTGTGGACCGGAATGCCTTTGAAAGGGAGCTTTAGTAATTGTATTGGTCAAACAAAAGTACTCATTTCCATGTGCTGCAGAAATGTCCTTGTTCATTCAACCTTCTATGCAAGCAACATGAGCTAATATTTTTAGACAACTCGATAAAAGATGAATATAAGGGAATCTGAATTCTTTCCCAGTTTATTACTTTGGTATGTTATCATTTGTTAATTTGTTTAACCAAATCATTGTCTGACACCAACAGTGGAAATGGTCTGCGTGGGTAGAATTTAAATGTGATTCCAGTGACTGTGCAAATATCCCCTGCACTCGCTGGCGATGCCGCTTGCCCTTTGTTGCTGAATAGTGGGAAGTTGTGCGCGAGCAGATGGACAGGGGGGTCGCGCACAGCAGGTACTGCCATGGTGCAGGTGGGCATGGGTGAGGGCCTCACGTGGAGGAAGCTGGGGCAGTGGGGTGTTTGTCGAGTTTAGCAGGGTTTTGTAGGGGGTTGTTTCCATGGGCCTTACTCTAAAGGTAGGATTTTCCTTTCAAGGGCACACAAGGAGGAAGCAAGTCTACAAAGCCTGAGCAATGTAGCTTTAATTGGAGTCATACCTCTTGACGGAGCAGAGGTAGAAAGGAGGAGACCATATGGTGTAACCTTTATTTTTGTTAGGTTCCCTGATAAGCCATTGGTTTGATAAGAAATACTGCTCTATTGGCTGAGTGCACAGGGTGCAGTTGTCTCTGATAAGCATGTGTTTGCTGTCTGCCATAAATGCCCGAAGTGACAGTTTATGGCGGGTTGGACTGGATATTTTAAATGCTGTGTGGATGTATCATAACTGGGCTTTCACAGGTGAGTTTGCTGTGCACTCAGGAGGTGGCTTAAGAAAGGGGTTGAACTATAAGGTTTATCTGTTCTTGAAGCAGATCAGTTGCACCTGGGATAATGTGCAGTCCTTGCAAAAATTATATGACAGAGACTTATTTGAATACAATATCCAGCCCTAATAACCTATCCAAAAAAAGCCATGGAGGAGGAACACAAAAAGGATGTGTAGGAACACAAAGATCATTAGTATTTTGATACAAACTGCACATCTTTTTAGAACGGGATGATCGGTTTTCTTCCTTTATGTTAGGTGTTATGCTATTTGGATCTTGATGTGGTCTCCTTTAGAGCATTATTCAAACACATGAAGATTATCAGACCCAATGTATCAGTTAATTTCTGCGTGGATTTCACTTTATGCTGGAGACCCAACATTGTTGGAGGTATTCGGGAATGGAAAAATTATTAGTCTTCACACTGTAAGAGAAAGGAAATAATTCCATGCTCTTTGGACTTGCAAAGGGTACCATGTTATATTTGTATGTTCAGTTCCTGCTTGAGCTGGGTATTTCTTTCTGAAACTCAAGATGTATTTTTCCTGATTAGAATCTGAAGACACTCCATTACTTCTGTAACCACATTTAAGTTTTCTAATTTAAACAAATTAGTTTGCGTTTCACATGACAGACACAATGATTTATAGAGGCAAATGGGGGTTTGCATCTGTTTTGTCTCTTGATTCGTTAAGTTTTGATTGAAGAAAGTTTTTGAAATAGGGTGTAAAGGAATTTTCCGACCTTAGGGAAGGGATTTCTTGGTTTTTGCAGCATCTGGTTGGAGTTTTTTTCCCTGTGTACATATGCCAGGAAATCTTGAATTGTTTTTCTTGATTTTGAAAGTTCAACCTGAGGGAATTGAGCAATTTCTCTAGTTTACAGCATTCGCTTTTTATTTGTATGAAGACAACTGCTCTGACAAAGTCAGTTATGACACCTCGGAAGGGACAGGGTTGCAGTTTACTCCAGGAACTTTCCTCTAGTTACTTGAGTGACTTTTGTAGCTCCAGCTGCTATTGCTGATGCACTTGGAGCTGGGTGTGCCCAGAGCGATTGCGCAAGATCCATGCTGGGCTCCCCAGCCTCATGGGAGCTGTGGAAAGCCCAGGCTAAACTCGGGTGGTTCTAAAGCTGTTCTGTCCTGTCTTAGATACATAAATGCATGTTATATGGGCAAGTTGTTGCTTGGCTTTGGAGACACAGGAATGTGTTAGTAGTTTAATACTGCTTTTCTGCTCCAGCACGTAGAGAGACATAATTAGGAGTTATGTCAAGGCAGTGTCTGGTGTCCAGAAAAAAATCACATTGGATCAACTGATGTTTCTGTCCAGTTGAGGTAGCTGAGTTTGGGTTTTGAATGTCACTTGCCAGATACATTTAGCATGAATAAGTATTTTCACATGTCCTGTGGATAAAAGTCTGGCCTAATATGAAAATGCTGTTACAAACAGCAATGGAGAAAAAGATACTTGGATTTTCTGGCCAAAGAATGATTTTTAGAAGAGGTGATATGGACCTAAAAGGCTCCAGAGCTCATTCTGCGTTGTGACATGAAGGTGAGGTATTCTAGGTGAAAATCCCACAGGGCTATAAATGAAATATTTCTATTGTGCTACACCCAATTATACCAGGGCCAGGGCTGAGCCCACGACATGTTTGCTGCCTTTGATTTTCCTCTCTTTTGCCACATAGCAGCTTGTGACAGATGTAGGCATCGCTTTTAATGGTGGACCTTTTTCAGGCCAGAGAAAACGACCACTTGAATTCAGAGAGAAAATAATGATCCTTTTCATTAAGCAAGCTAGTGTTGGTGGATGGGCTGCACATGCCGAAGGGGAGAGCTCAAAGGGCACCTGCCCGTAACACAAGTGATGGCAGGAAGTGCACCCGGCTGTAAGGCAGAAAAAATGGCCCTGTGTTTGGAAAGAACAGAGGAAGAGAGATTAGAGGTTAAACTGGAAAGAGTGTTAAAATATTCTCGGTGTATGATGGCTATAGCTGTGGATTTAAATTGCTGAAATTACCTTGTCAGGATGCCTTATCAGCTGCTGTTCTAGTGATTGTTTGGTTTAGATAAGAACTCAAGTGCGATAAAACCTTGATAACAGTTTAGAGATTACAGCTCTTTTGAAACTGCTGGCACTTGCTAGGGGTTCTCTGAGCTGCTGAGAAGCTACAGTTGGATTTAGTCCGCTGCCTGTGTTTTTTTTCCTCCGCCCCCCTTGCCTTCTTTTGTTTCGTGTTTTTCTTTAAGCTCTTGTTTTGGATCGTTGTTATTTTGAGAGCCACAGCCTCTTCTGAGCGCTTTCTGGAACCTGTGCAGAGGAGGTGCCGCGTGCTGAGGAGTGGAAGTGAATGCTGAGGGGAAGAAGAAAACCAAGGTACTGCTGCACCTCGTGCCATCTGATCCGCTCTGGGCACGCTGAGCGGCACGCGGAGTTTCAAAAGCTATGGAGATATGAAAGGCTGGGTCACTCAGCGTGCTCGTTACCATTCTCCTGGTACTTCTCAAGATACAAAGTTCCTGTAAAAATCTATTATTTAACAACAGTTTATTTAATGGGGTGTAAAATACCAGACCTTAAAAACCTGCCCCATGTTTGTGGGAGCAAATTTGTGTCACTTATACTGGTTTTGACCTTTATGTTTTGGGTTTTGTGATATTGTGGGTTTTTTTAGATAGAGGCCAGTAACAACCTTCTTTTGAATTCATCCTGTACGTGTGTGCCGAATGGGACAGAAGCAGGGTCGTGAATAACAGTGTGGGTTTTTTTGTCTAATTCTTACTGAAGGTGATTTATATCATACAGCAAGTATGGCCTGACTTTGGTTCTGCCTTTCTTCTAATGAATTATGTACTCAGCAGCTCTTGCACATCAGAAAGTGTTTGCTTCTTAGTTTTTCAAAGCAATTTACGTTGATTTTGTCTTATGTGTGAATATAAATTGTAATGTGGAAGCAGAGAAACCATGGAACTCAGATGAACAATAGGGAAAATACTAAATTGTATGACTATGGTTAGAAAATGCAAATTCAGATGTGTTTTCATGGTGAAAGTGTTCTTTGCTTTTAGATTTCTGCTCATACCCATTAGGCTTAATAGTAAAACAGAGCATTTTTAGCCTGTTCAGCCAAAGGATAAACTTAAAATATTATGAAATAAGCGTGGGGAAGATACATCTGCTGAGATAATTACACGTCTTGTGTATTAATTGTATTTACAAAATTCTAAAATAACCTGTCACTGATCACAGTTGAACTTCCTTGGTTTCATGAGCAGCAGAGCTGTTTGCATTACACCACTTGGCTTCTCCTACCTAAAAGTGTTGCCGTTTTCAACAATGTTCAGGTGGCTACCTGGTATTCCTGGCACAGCAGGACTGTTGTTCTCCTGCCAAGCAGCATTTGTAACGTAGTGATGTGTAACTAATACTACTGTTTTACTATGGGTATTATGAGGAGTGTTCTGTTGGTAAGACTGGATCTCCACCTTGCCTTCCACGATGCTGGGCTGCTGCATTTACCAGATGTATATTTGTCCCATGGTTGTGGGATGCAGCTCCGCCAGGAGTGGTATCGGGCAGGGCATCAGGATTGCTGCTGCTCAGCCTGGCTGATAGCTGACTGGTGAGAGTTTACAAGCTGTATGTTTTTGTCTTGCTGCTGCAAGAGTGGAGAACAGAATATTTGGGACAATATGTGAGGAAGCCTGAACTGCACCTTTCAAGTGCCTTTTTTACATTCTGGGCTCAAATGTGTGATAACATGTTCACTGTTGAGCCCCTGTGTTGAAGTTGTGGAGAAGCTGGAAGGTGCTAGTTATTAGTGCTGTTCATCCAGCTGAAGAGTCTCAAAGATGTCAAGGTGTTTGCAGCTCATACCTGCTTCCTGTAGCATGCTTGAATTTGGTTTGCAGTTTGTTGTAGGGTTTGGGTAGCTTACTGATTTTTTTGTTCTTTAGCAGTTAATCTAGTGTGTCCTCGGTTCCACTGTTCAGCCTGATAACACACTGAGTGTGCTCCACTTGGCACAGGCACAATGTGTTCTACAAAGTCCACAACAAAACTTTGGACCACATCAGTTTGACTATCTGGGGATATGTAAATAATTGCAACACAAAGTACTAGGGGAAACTGTACTCTGGAATAACCAGACTTTGCTTTGTTGATGGTTTTATATTGGGGTTTTTTTTTTTCCTTGTTTTTTAAACAAAATTTTTTTTTTTTTCCTGTAATATAAGAAGAAACTTTTTGGTAGTGACTTACTGAATGTACACCCACGTATGCTAGCAAGTGCCAAAACACATAATCTAAAAGCTCTGGTAAGAGAAATTAGCAGTTAAGAGATTGATTGATTTGTGTATTGGTTATATTTCAAAACATCAGTTTTATGAGCTCACTGTGAGCTAAAACTTTTTTTTTTTATATGTGGATGATAGCATAAACATGGTGAGTTTTTAATGGAGCAGCATTCGTGTTGGGGCTCTGGTTCCTGTCCAGGAAGAGATTCATTTTTGAGATTGTAAAGATCAGGTTTCTGATGTGATGATACTTTGTTGATTTTTGTAGTACTTGAATACTTGTATTGGAGACATTCTGAGAGGCATGGTGTAAACCATTTCCAGCCCCAGCAGAGATGACTCTGGGTAAATAGGGCAGAGTTGGAAGAAAAAAAAATGATCAGGCTCTTTTTCCAGATATACTGGACTGAGGTGTGATTTCCTGTGAAAAGACCAATTAAGCAAAAGGTGAACCACAGCAGAAATACAGCTCCAAAGTATTTGACTTATCAAATCTAATCAAATAATAAGAATGCACTAATAAGCTACTCAGCAACAGAGGTACGTAATGAGTACAGGGTTAGATTCTTCTTAATTGTGTTCGGACGCTCATGGGCTGTATTTTCAAGTCTGGGTTTATGACGTGAGGCTGTATGCTTTGTTTTTCTTCTTAATGAAAGCTCAATATTTCTTTAGTTTCAGCAGATTTCAGAACTTAGAGGATGATGCCAAATCATCATATGCCTCACAACAAAACAAAGAGCTGGCAGCATTGCCTTTCTTGGGGAAGCTGTGGAAATATCCCAGGCTCACTCCAGCCATGCTCTCTCTAATTTGAGGTTTAATGCTCTGTTAATATCAGCCCACACTTGGCAGCACTTGAGTAGATGTGGGCTGGGACTGGTGAGAGCGAGGAGTCACTGGCTGCCGCCTGGTGTAGGGATGGTCAGAGTCTGGAGCTTGAAGGGGGCGTTGGATGGCTCTTAACACCCAGGTCAAAACATGGTGAGGATTGCAAACTCAGAGGTTTTGCTTTTTACCCTGAAGTTTCATTTTGAATCTCAGCTCCATTTCAGGTGATGCTGAAAATGAAACTGGGATTGCTCTTCTGGGCTGGAACAGTTACTGAAGAAAATCTCACAAGTCGCGTGTAGCTGCCATGTAAAGCAGTAGGATAGGGAAGGCAGATGATAGATCATACCTCTGGTTCTTGAGAAGCATCTTCTGGAGAGCTACAGTTCTGTAGCCGGAAGACCTTAGATGTCCCTGCTATATCCTGCTTTTGCTCTCTGGATGTTTTGACTCAGAACTCCTACAGAAGGAGATACCAGCTTACCCTTTGCTTCACTGCATTTTGCTGTGGCAATTAGGAGGTACGCCCTGTCTTGTGATTTGATGCTAGCAGCGACAGGACAGTGCTGTCCCTTCCCCTCGAGCCTGGCTTTGAGTTACTCTTAGACTATTCCTGAAAATATTTGTCTCCTACGTGCAAGGAATTCTGTTACTGTTCTCTACCAGCAAAAATGCAGTAACTTAAATTACACAGAGGAAGCAAACATAAAGGTTTTAACACCAATATCTGTTGCTACTGTGGACCCTACCACCACATCTGTCAGAAGGAAAGGGTGGTGGCAGAACTGCATCCCCTCCATTTGCTCATCTTCCTCTGTGTATGTGTGTGTGTGAAAATAGAGCATATGAGAAAATGGTCTTACTAGTGAAACCACAGTGCTGTTCCTAAATGCAGAGAGGCTCAGGAGTTATGACTCTAAACTCTGTTTTGTGACCTGCTGGTCACCTTTCTTATGTCTCTTAAGACACGAACGGACTCACAGTAAGAATTAAATGCAATTAGAGTGTTTAGAACAGCTTCCAAATGGCTTTGGTAATTTTGGGTTTGAGTTTGACCCCAGAAGCGGTTCAGTTGCATGGGATGTCAGGCTTACATCTTGAAGATCGTGACTAAACCTCACCAATTTGTTTAGCTGCAATGAAGAATTTGCATTATTCTGGGATTTTTTTTCCTTATAACCTCTCAAGAAAGGCAAACTTTAAGCTACCACACACAGCTGGTGTTTCTAATAAGACACAGATGTGTTTTGGGATCTCTCCCATCTCCTGCAACATTTAAATGTAGATAAATAGAACTTAATCAGCTATAAATAACAGCGTGTCATGCCTGTGGATCACTAACCTTCTCTGGCACTCCCACAGGACTAGGGTTAAGTTTAATTACTTCAGTCTACTACAAACAGCAGAATAATCAGCTGTGGGATGTTGCATGGAGGAAGGTGGAGGGAGCATAAAGAAACAAGTCAGCGTCCAAGCCAGTGACGTGACGCTCAAGCGTTCAATGTAGGATATTTTTAATGTTTCAGGACCAACGGGATTCTCTTATTCCCTGTTTTAGATTCAATGCCCTGGAGGTTTAATGTCACTACTACATCTATTAGTGGTATTTTAAAAACAAACAAACTCCAGGGGCACCTTTGAATTCTTCTTTTCCTCCCCTTAGGGAGGAAAAATTGCTCAGAATTGCTGGAATAAAAAGCTGGTAATTGTGGCTCTTCAACTCTGTTGTAGATAAAGGGAAGTTTTCCTCTGTGGTCATCCCCTATTGCTAATTCAGGAAGGCAGCTCAGTATGTCCAGTCTGGAGTATGGTGACCATCAGCCCCAGGCAGTTCTCCTAAGCTGGCGGAGTGAACATCTGCTTCCAGCCCTGGGAAGCTGGGTGTCTGTCCGGGCTGGCCTCTATGGGAGCACGTTACTGGGCTATTCTTTTCCAGCAGCTTTCTGCTGAGGTAAATGTGGGGTAGATGTTAGTTGGAACCACTGAGACCTGTCTACCATGGCTGCCAGGTTCTGTTCTTCCTGGCCAGGCATTACTCAGCGCAGGATTCTGATGTAGCCTGTGCATTCACTTGCTGCTGTGTGTCCCTTGTTATATAAATAACATTGCTTACCACGGATCAATAATGAACACTGCAGCTGTGGAGGCAGTGCTGTGTTTGTATATGGAGTTGATTTTTCTTCTGATGCTCAGTGGAGACTATTGTCATCATCTGATCCTTTCTGAAATGTAGGCTTTCAGTCTCTTGCCTGCCTCAGTGTGATCATCACACCTCTTGATGTTGCCCTTGAGCTGAAATATCTACAATATGCAATCACTTGTCAGTTGTCTTGAAGCATTTCTTACGTTATTACTGAGATGATGGCCCAGTTTGAACAAGATGTCCTTAGACCACTGCTCAACACATGCCTGGTTTCCCCAGTTAGCAGTGACCACTGTTGTCGCTCATCCAAATGGCAAGCCATGATGAGGGAAACTGCTGTCCCAAGTTGCTCAGTTGTTCCCATTTGTATTGCTTTGAGTGAAGTACAGTTTTGCTTAGTAATTATTTGATGTCTAATATGGTTTGGTTAATTGTCACTTCTCTCAAAGAGCCATGGTGAGAAGCTATTTTGTAGACTTTTTCCCCAGTTAGTATGATGATAAAAATACATGGGCTTTGTGATTTGTGTAACCTTTTCCCAGCTGCAGTAGATTTGAGCTGTAGGTTTGGTTTTTATGGTAGACTTGATGTAGAGTAGAACTGTTCCTGTCCTGCAGACGTCTCCACTCGTGATATGTTGAGTGTTCATCAGGTAAATCTGGGCAAAGCCTTGGGTGACTCTGCTGGGAACTCTTTACTGCTCTCCTCAACAAAAGGTCATCACAAGGCCATCTGAAGGCAGAACAGCAGTGCTTTGGTGTTCAGGGTGTGATTTGTGGTGTAGATTGCATACAGCTGAGCTGCATGGAGTCTGGGCGTGGACTTTGATGTTTGCTGCTGTCCCTGTGCTCCTTTTCTTTCCAGAGCAAAAGCAGGTCTTTGGGGTGTACAGGTAAAAACAGATTACCTGTTTGCCTTTTTTTTTTTTCTCCATCCCTGTAAGCTGCATTTCTTTCATGGAAATGTAATTAAAACATTTATGATGGGGGAGAGCCAGCTGCAAAGGGCTGCTGTGGTGACCACCCAGCTGGGGCAGAGCTACCCTGCAGCAGCACCCACAGCCCTGTCCCACACGCACTCCCCGCTTGTTTGATTTCCCCCACTGCGGGCCAGGCTCAGCAAAACAGGGGAATATTTATTTATAAGCTGTCTGCACAGATGTTTTCATTGTGGTTTGTGGTGCATTGGTGCCACTTAGTGGGGGGAGAATTGAATTGACAGCTTTAACAGTGCAGGGGAAAACAAGGACAGCCAGGTTTCATATTCCAGCCCCCACCTCCACCCCCCCAGCACTATTTCTGCAGTCTAAATACAAATTCAGGTCTTCTGCTGGCCACAGAGCTGCTGCAGGTCCTCGTGGTGGCCATTGACAGAGTAGTCCTGGCAGAGGGGCCGTGCCCTGACTGTGGTCTGACAGAAGAAAGCTGCACCAAAAGCACTGCTGAATATTGGGCTAAATACTCTGGCTGCACTGATAGAAAAAAATAATCCAGCCTTGCCTTGTGTTATGGAAGGGTTTGGCAAGCTTAACCATCATTCTCTCGCTGTGTTATGATTTCCACTGGTTTAAGTGTAACGGGAAGGATGATGGAATGCGATGGCGTTAGCTCTGATTCCAGTTTTGGAGGAACCAATCTATAGGAAATGTTAGCAGTCTTTATTCAAAAATCACTTAAATGGATTTTCTATTGATTTCTCTACAGAAAGACGGGGGGGGGGATCCTGGGCTGTGGTATTTGTAAACAACCTGTTCTCCTCCCCCAGTGAAATACTTACGGTAGCTGGGAGGAAGCAGGGATGTCTGCACTTTGTCATTATAGAAGTGGCCATCAGCCACAGCCCCTCCACCTGAGCCTAGGGCTTCGTTGCGAGATGGCAACGGAGCACGTTGGACTCAATGCTTTGAGCATCCTCTGTTTTGTGTGTGGGGTGTGCAACTGTGGAAGAGGCTCTGTGTTGTCAAGATGCTTAAGAACATCTTGTGTTGGATTGCTGTCTCTGTGTTTCTGTCTCATGTAGGAGAGGACACTTTAGGGTGGTTTTCCCTTGAGTTAAATTGAATTATTGAGCTGCTTTATGGGTTTTTTCCTTGCACACAGGCTGCTTACCTTGTTGAGTTCTTTCTCTGTGTTCCTCTGTGGGGTGGGATGTGTGGCATAGGATGCTCCAGGGAATCTGAGCCTGATTTTGCAGTTCTTCCACTTGGAGAACTGCTGCTAATTTTAGTGAAATTTCTGGGCATGAAGCAGTTGCACTTTTAGTCCTTAAGAAAACATGCTGTGACCAAGGAATATGCTTACTGGCCTCAATCATACCTCCTGTAGCTTTCATCTTAGCCTGTCCCATTACCCTTGGCAGGAAGAGCAGCGCTTTGCAGAGGGCAGCAGGTCCCATGTACTAAGATGGTTCCCGGAGCCCTTGGTATCTTCACTTATGCTCTTGGCTGCACGAGAGAGAGATGAAAGCCAGCATGAGTGTGTGTCCTGGTGTCACCTCTCCATAACTCTGCACACGGTCGTACCTTTCTGCATGCCTGCAGTGCACTCCAGTCCCTTCCAGTTTATGCAACTGCCAAGCTGACAGCTCCTGGGTGCTGCACAGGGCACAGATACTGGCATCTTCTGCCTCAGGTTTGAACCTGTTGGTGCCTCTCTTGCGCTCTCACCAGAGGGCACTGCACAACGTGTTGCAGCCTAATAAATAACCTCTTAACCTGCTTAGCTGCTTTATGCTCAGTGGCATGTTTTACAACGTTACCTGGAGTCCTTGAATGCTGGTTCCCATAGCAACCTGATATAGCATTTTTATTCTTTATTACTATCACTGTTTTATTGCTACCTTGTTCAAATGTGCTGTCATCTTTATTTTGCCTTGGTGTATGTGTGCATGTGTGTGCAAGCCACAAATCTGTTTCTAGAAATTGTGTTATTAAACAATTTAGTGAATTGGGAAAAAAGTGATGATCTGTCACTGTCGATTTCTTATTAAATGGAGAAGCACACCATAAATGGAAACAAACTGAAAGAAAGAAAAAATAAACCAGCAACCCAAATATTAATGCAGCCGGCTAAGAATGTTCGGTGAACGTGCAAATGGTTGGGTGAAAGCAAATTAGTGGAAGTGCTGCCTCTGTGGGGGAATGTTATAGTCTTAATTTCTGTGAGAGGACATGCTGACAGCATCCAGATGTTCTTAGGAGCAGGTTCAGGCCAAAGACAATCATAGGAACAAGGACCTAAATTATTGAAACCTTTACAGAAGAAGAGACAGACAGAAATTAGGCTGGTAATATGAATCGGGTTGTGTATAAATCATTGTTTGCACCATATTTATGCTATATTAATCCTATGGGTGACGTGTCCTGCTTCTCTGCAAGGGCCAAGAAAGATTTCTTCTTCTAGATCTGGTAATAACTGGACTTGAGGAATCAGAGCAAGAATCCCCTTCACTGAAGGGCTGGAGGTGGAACTGGAGATGGGCGTGCTGGTCTTTGCAGTGATGCTTCCTGCCTGGTTGCTAAGATCAGCCTTTGACAGATTCAGCTGGGAAGTAAGGGGGGATTTCTGCAGGTGGGATTAATGGGGACCCCGCGTAGAGGGTTTCCTTTCCTTCTCAGTGCAGGGCAGAGTCTTTTCTCTCAGATCATGTTGGGCTTTTACCTAAAAGGTGTGTTTCTGCTGTTGCAGGAGATAATGGGTGATAGTGGTAGGATAATGGGGATTTTGGAGGAGCTGCAATGCCTTTCTTTTACAGGCCCACTCAGGAGAGCTGACAGTACTTAGCCAGGGTGCTCCCAGCTCCCCGGGGCGGGAGGAGAGCAGTGGGGCAGCCTGGGTCCCAGCAGGACATACCCCACAAAAGCCTGGATGCTGGGAGCTGTTTGGGGCCAGCTAATCACAGCCCACAGCCGGATGGGATTTTTCTTCAGGGCAAAGACTGCATTTCTGGGAACAGCAAAGCAAGCGGAGTTAAAGGCAACGTGATCTTATGCGTGCAGGAGCCAGCTGGCAAACCCCAGATAACAGATATCTTTCTAAGCACATGTTAGGAGTAGTGCTGTGTTCAATGGCTCCCTCGTACACACCGTCGTCTTCCTTCCCCACTCTAAGTATTAGGGAGCTGCTATAAAAGTATTTGTTCTTTCTCAGCTCCTCTGTCTAAGTTGCTCTTTCCTATCGACTGCTACTGTGCAGCTGAGCATGGCAGTGGGATATAAGTATCCCCTGTGCAGAGGGAGGATGTTGAGAGGACTGAGGTCAGGCCTGCCTCCTCGAGGGTGATCTCCCGTGTTTAAGGAATGGAGAGGCATCATTTGGAAAGGTATAAATTATCTAGGACAGCACACAGAATTTTACAGCCTCCACTTAAATCCTTCATTATATCCTGTGCCAGCAGCAAGGCAGATTCTGCAGCCTTTTCTGAGGACACTAACCTAGAAATTCAGATGCTTTGGGGGATGTGTCCATCCTTCCAGAAAAATCTCAGTGACTTGTTTTTCCCCCCCCCTCTTCATTCTGTGCAGATTCCTCTTTCTTGGGGTGACACTTTCATAGTAGGAAAAGCTTGGCTGTGAGACTTGGATGGGGAAATTCCCTCAAACTGCTTCAAGTACATCTTTATTCCTCTCCAGAACACAAAGCAGAACAGATACAAACTGATCTGTATCTGGAACTCAGTCCTTGCTTGGGAATTTTGGAGAATGAGTCTACCTGGGCAAAACAGCTTTTTTAAAAGGAAAGTGTTTCTAGATTGCCAGACTGCTGATTCTTGAGAAGAAGAGTGGGGAGAGCAGCATAGGGAAGATAATGGGTTTTGAGGAACTAGGTTTCAGTAAGCCCAGAGCCACAGCCTTGGCAAGCTGCTCAGAGAGAGAAGGAAGTTTAGGAGAGATGAGAGTTTCTTAGAGAAGCAAATCTAATGGCACGAGCGTGAACTCCCTTAATGGAGAGGACAGATGGGAAACTTAGTAAGAGATTACTTTAGCTAAATCATGGGCTCTTCAATGACCTGAAACTCAAAAGCAACTTAAAAACATTGGAGAATAGGTTGAACTATTGAGAAAAACTTTAGCATGAACACACAAAGGAAAATGAGAGGGCCAAAGTCCAAATGAGCTACAATTGGCAAAAGACACAAAGGGCAACCAAAGGGGTTTCTATAAATGTATTTGTAGCACGAGCTGGGCCAGGGAATGAGTTAGTCCACTACTCAGGGGAAAGGAAAAGCTCTCAAAAGATGCAAGTGAGAAAGCAGAAGTGCTGAATGAGTTTTTTATCCTTTCTGCTCTTCCTGAGCAGGGTCAGCTGCAGCTGTGCAGCCAGCGCAGTCAGGAAAGAGGGAAAGAATAGGTTGGAATACTTAAGTTAGCAGAGCCTGGAGGAATTCAACTTCGGGTAGTTAGAAAACTGGCTCAAGCTGTTTCAGTGCCATTAGTGATAATCTTTGCACATCTGTGCAGGACAAATGAGGCTTGAGAAGACTGAAGAAAGGAAAACTTAATGGGATGTCTTTCAAAACAGGAGAAAGGGAGGAGCTGGGAAGCCTGTATTGCTGAGATTTATTTCTTTTTACAGAAAAATATGATAAAGGTGATCCAGTTGTTTCTCAGCAGGTAGAAGGCAGCAGTCTCTGGAAGAGCTAGAGACTTGCAGCTCCCAAAGCAGGGCTCCATCCGTTCCTGGTTGGATGGCATGCTAAGGAGTGTGAGTATTAACTTTGCACATCATGCTAAGCTGAGTCAGGTACAAGCATGGCCGAGCTCAGGACTAGGATTCTGAAATAGCAGAAATGGTCTGAAAGAAAGAGGTTACAGCTTAGCAGTGCTAAGCAAAGAGGGAATGAATGACTGTAAAAGATCAGAATTGCTCAGGTACCCATTCTGCCAGAAATGGTAAAAGAATGAGTGCATGGAAGGTTTCAGGATTACAGCAGATGAGAAAATGCCCCTGGCTCTGCAAATGCCATCATGTTATAAGGCAAAAAAAATCCTCAGGACATAGAAGCCTGGTTTACTATAAAATATGCAAAGCATTCTGTTCATTTTATTTGGTTCTGGTGGGGGGTGCAATATATTTAGTTGTGAATGTCACCGTTGGAGGAGGATACTGGCTGTCAGAAGAGACATGAGGAAGAACTTGCCACAGGAAGGCCAGTTAAGCATGGGCACCCGTTTCCTTGGGGAGGCTGCAGCTGAAATGAAGCAAGTACCCTCAGGTGGCTTTTCAGCCTAAGATAAGATTTATTTGTTTTTTCTAAAACCACATTTTTACCTTGTAGCAGAAAAGTTGAGAGATTTATTCATGCCCAGGGAGGAGTAGTGGAAAGTAAATGAAAATGCAAAACTACAACTTAATTGGAAAAACAAGAAGCTTTTTTGGACATGTAACCAGGTAGGATCCAAGCTTCTGGGCATCTTGTTAAAAGTCTGTACCTGGAAGCTGCTTTTTCTTCTTTTTTGGCTCCCAGGTAACTTGGCTGGATAATTATAATAAAAGTCCATCTTCTCCTTGTAGCTTTCATTTGCCTGCTACTGTTATGGTTGAAGCATCAGCAAAGCTGTAAACTATTCTTTGGTTCTTTGTGTACTTGAAAGTTGAATTTTCTAATTTTGTACTGTCGTTTGAATGTCAGTGAGAGAGATCCCTACTTTAAATACTGCTGTTTTGCATGAAATGCTAAAGTGTAGTGCCTGGAAATTCCTTGGTCTGTTGTTGGTTTTTCGTATCTCTGGTCTAGCTCTAAGGGTGCCTGAAGACCTATAAAAAACGTAAAAGCCTGAATAGACAGAAATTAATACCAAGTTCTTCAGAAGGGAAATGGATAAGTAGTGTCTGGGGTGACATCAACATTTGGATCCTCCTCTTTCAGTCTGAAATCAGGCTTAAGATGGAGATGAAATAGCATCCAGAAGTCTTCATGACAGGAAGAGTCTTCAGACATCAGAAGGCTCTTTAATTATGGGCAGAGTGATTCATTCAGTGGTCGGCATCTGTGTCTCATTAAAATATGAAATCCTTCGCTGTTTCTCCTTTAAATATGAAGGTATCCCTGTTTTATCTTTCTTGGCTTAGCAGAGCTATACTTTATGTCAAATCATTGCAGGGTACCTTTTGAGTGAGCCTGAGTTATGGGCAGATTATTTAATGCTGAAAATGTTGAGCAAATGTGATTCACCTGGGTTGCTTTCTCCAGAATCTTTTCTCCTTCAGCAACCAAGCGCAGCAGAAAAGCAGCTTGAAATGAAATTGAAGGATTAATTTCAAATTATTTGGGGAATGGGCATAATCAATAAAAATAAGCTGTTCTTTGTGGTTTTTCCTGCTGAGTCCTAATCAACAAGCGAGGCATTTCCTGAAGCAAACTATCTCAACGGGCCCAACTCAACTCCTGGTAAAACTGATGGGGGGAAGAACCTCCTATGGACTTCAATGGGAGCAGCCTGCTTTGAACTGACTTTTATTGTGGTGGGGAAATATGTGTTTTGTCTGCAAGAGTTTGACCATAAATGCCTGTGCAGATGAATGGATCTACATCTTAGTACAGCTTTGCAGAGCTGCCTGAGCAGCAGGCAAGATAATCCCAGGTGAAAGTCTTTGGTTAGGTCTTTCTTGCCCCTACCCCACTGGAAATAAACTGCCAACTATATTTTGAATCAATAAGGAGGATTTTCAGGCTAAAAGGGTCATCATAACTTGCCAGAATTTCCTTGCTTTTTCCACTATCTTCTTATCACTAGATTTTGGAAAGAGAGGGTGTGCACAGGCAGAATTTTACAACAAATTAGAAGCAATTAAGTGTTTTTAGCCACCTTCTATCATCTGTGATTCATACAGGGGCTTTTTAATCTACTGCGTCTTTCCAAAATGCATTAAGGCTGTCAGATGTAAATTGGGGGCATCAAAGCACTCTCTGCATAGGGTTATGGGCTGGTCTGTAGTGCAAATTGCTCTGCATTTACCAATGTGTCCAGTGCCAAGCACTAATTGCATTTTAAAAGCAATATTTTGTTTGGCCAGCTTGTATTAATCTAACTGTATTCATCAGCTGTGAGGTTAAATTCTAGTTTGCCAGTTGGCTTTAAGGTTTGAAAGAGAAACAGCAGCAACAGGTTTCTCAGCATTGCCTGTGATAAAGTGATGCTGGAAAGAGTGGGAGAGGAGAGAGTGTGGAGGTGCCTTAATTTATCAAGGGCAAGTACTTGGCCACGCAGCTGTTTGTTGCTCTTTGGTGGGTGTTACGATCTGCCCAGGAATACAGAAAAGAGGGAGAACTAGGTGGAAAGTTGGGACCAAAATATATAAGGAGCTGGAAAGAGGGCTGACTGCCAAAATCTGTGGTGTTACAGTTGGCCCCCAGCTTTGCTCCTTGCTTGTCTTGGCGCTCTGGTTGCAAGACAAATATATTTGTTTTACTGTTGTTCATGAAATCTGGTTGGCTGCGTAGCAAGTGGTGCTGAGCAGTAGGGAGATGTCATCTCATGAGTCATTTGTGATGGGGAGTGGGATGAGAGGGTGATGATTTAGGTCATGCAGACTGGACCGTGAGGTTTTCGGTGCTCTCTTTCATCAGCCCTGCATCAGTAAGAAATGGCTGTGGGATGAAGCCTTCTCTTTGCAGACTGGAGAAGCAGTACTCAGGTGTGGGGCTGGCTGATAAAACAGAGAATTTGGGATGAACCACAAGTAGTTTCCTGCTGTCCCAAGGTGAAGCAGGTGTGGGGAGCAGGAGGAAGAGTGGTCTGGAGGTTTCAGCATCCTGATTCCAGAGATTAAGTCTTCTCAAAGCAGCAAAGAGCTGAATTGGCTCTCTAAGCCTTTTTCTTTACCTGTGTAACAGAAATCATGCCAATGACTGACTCGCCAGAGCACTGTGAGGATAAATCCACTGAGGACTCTGAAGTGCTCAGATAAATACCTGTGAGAGCACAGGGAGGCATTTGTGCTTGTATGAGGGATAAGTGCTTTATTAGTAATGACCTGGAAAGGACAGAGCTACTTGCAGGTATAGTAAGCACAAGCAAGTACCTCCTGTAGTTGACAGGCTCTTGGTATAAATCACTTGTGGAATAAATGACACAAGAGAATTCATGCTTCCTATATGAGAAGGAAAGAAGTCTCTGCTGAGCTTAATAAAAATGAAAATTTGATACTGGATAATGCGAGTCTAGAGGGGGTCACAGTCTGCCTGACAGGAGCTGTAAGGTCACAGATTAAGTAGGTGCCCAAGTCATTTGCAGCAGTATACAGGAGATTATTGAAGGAAAATGCATCCTGGGAATCTCCCTGTCAGAACTGAAAGATCTAGGATATCTGAACCAGTGGGTTTGCAGTGCAGAATTCAAAGGAATTGTTCCAGAAAAAAAGCCTGTGTATTTCACATCATGCTTTTAAAACAGCTGGAATGGCTTCCAGGAACCTCCAGTTTTGGGCTTTTCAAAGTGCCTGCAAAACAGGACAGGAGGAGCTTGCCCTGTGCTGTGCCAACTCACAGGGTTGCGTGAGCCCGAGGCCCTGCTCTCAGCATGGCAGAGGGTCTCTGGCTTCCTCCCTCCTGCTCCCAGCCACATGCTCCCTTCCCTCCCGGCCACCGGCATATGTGCTCATAACTGCTGCAGAGCGCTCAACCAGCCAAGAGCTAACGTGATAAAAATAAATGAAATTAGTTTCTTTTGGGCTAATTTCCTGAATTGTCTCACCACTTAGTCATAAAGGTACTGGTGCAAGAGAGAAGGTGGGAACATATGGCTGGGGGCAAAGGGAAGAGTGGGAATTGGTTAGCTTATAACTTCCATCAGCTAAAGCTGCCGTGGGACTGTCACGTCTGGGCTGTTACGGCTCCGTCTCCTTCAAATGGAAGAAATGCATCAAGCCGAGGTCAGGAGTTCCTTTGGAGTGTGGCAGCACACAGACGGCTGCTGCTCCGTGGTGCCGCTCTGTCTAATCTTTCTCCATGCGTCAGCGCTACCCAGCGTGCTTTTTGCATGGCATATTTCAGTAGAGGAGCCTTGGAGGCTGCTTCCTTCCCATGTTCTACCAAAAACTGGGCTGGCTGGAGGGCAACAGACAACTGCTCCTGCATTGCAGTGGTTGCAACCTGGAGGAGATGCAGGAACCTACCTTGGACAGGTTCTGTTTGTGAAAAAGCATCAATTTCAGCTCGTTAAAACACCAGGCCTCCAAAATTGAAGTTGTGGTTTGGATGTAGTTGTAAATTGAGTGATCGGAAAGGAAACCCAATTAACTGCTTGCCGTTTTTCTGGAGTTCCTGCACAGATGTCCTGGAGATGTTTGTCACAGCAAAAGGCGTCCGAGTTGGTGGAGTTCATTTCCATCGATACAGGCTTTCGTTCTCCTGCAGTGACGTTCACCAGCGCTGGCCTTTAACTGTAGAAAGAAATTATTTGAGAAAAGGCCTGTCTTCTAGCTATTTTTTCCTTGTTCTAATAGTTTAGCTTTCTTCTGCTAGTCTGATTCCTCCTACTCTCCAGAATTCACATTCTTCAGGCATATAACAACTGCTACCAGTTATTTTCTCCACTGTGATCACTGCAGAGCCAAGTTATACATCTCATGGTTTACAATTTTTCTTTTAAAAACATGTTACTTCAACTCCACTAATAAGGTTTTTTTTCTCTGAACAACTATATTACGGTCTGAAAGAGGGCAGTGTGCAGAATTAAGATGCACTTGTACCAGAGAGATGCTGTTCTCTACTTTCTCTATGCAATGATGACTTGTCTGTATCCAGCTAAAGTACTGCTCACTCCACCTTGTCATCCTGCGTACCCCTGCCTGGATCACTCTTTGTCCTCACCACCCTGGAGGATTGGAAGTGCAGGATGCACTCAGAGTTCTTCAGACACAAAGCCATGACCACGTGCCTCTTACAAGATGCTGCTGTGTTGAGAAGATGCTTGCTGGCCTGATAATCTCACAGCTGAGCCCAGGGGTTGTAATTCAAGAAGGAAGCTTTCACTGTTACCCTGAAAATAGAAGCATAGAAGCAATTAATTTGGAAAGAGGTTCACGTAAAATTTTTGTATGTCATCCTGCTGCCAAAATATCTTGCCAGTTGGGTGGTGGTAGTGTGGTTTTTAACTTCTCTCTCATTATATAAACAGGATGACAACCTCTTCCTCTTTATCCCTGAACAAAATAAAAAGCTGATGATTTGAGCAGATGTTTTGAAATTGGTAGCTGGCTTGTGGTGTTAAGGAAGCAGCATGGCCTTTGTTCAGAGCTTTAGGTCATTTACCCTTGCTGCTTCCTTTCCATTTGCTACCTCATATTGTGCCTAGACGGATCCCTTTTCCAAAGGACAGAGATCAAAGAGAGAATCCAAAACGAGAGAAGAAAGGCTGCCAGATTGTGACGGATATTACACAGCCCTACTGAGTCCTCAGGAGGATGAGAGAAAGAGCATCCCAAACCAAGCTTTTGGGAGAAAGTGACTCTAATACTAATGGTGGGAAGGCAGCACCAGAGAGGAGAAAGGGGTAGAGATACGGGGACCTGGAATTGCTTCGTGTTCCCTGGACAGAGGGGTGATGTGGAAAGGTTTTGAATAAGCACCGAGTGAGACTCAAAGTCTCTTCCAAGTCATTTATGGTGACTTGAATGGTGTCTTCCTCGTGTGGTCCGAGGAGGAAGCCAGGACTCTTCTAGGCCTCCTTAAGCCAGAGAAATTGCAGCAATTTAGCTACATTATTTTCTGAGTACACATAGTTAAACTGGGGTAGTCCGTTAGCATGAACGCTCAAATTGGTTTAAGAGCGGCTGATAGAGATCAAATGTATTGGAACTACCTAATTTGAGAGTGTCCATGCAAGGGAGTTACAGCAATTTAACATCATCAATTTAGACACCAGCAGTTGCATTAGAAAGCGGTGTTTGAATGCAGACTAACAGGGAGAGCAACTAGGAAATGGCTTGAAGAGGCATTTTTTCACTGAAATGGTTCGTAAAGCTACTAAAATTCATAAAAACATTGAGGTTTTATTTATAGCAGAAAATCATGATGTCATCTCGCAGGGACTTGATCTTTCAGGTGAAAGAAGAGATCTTAATTTTTTTTTTTTTTAAAGTAAAGAAGAGGGGAAGTGTATAGTTTATGTATTTTATGCTTATATCTCCTAAAACCCTTCAAAAACATTCTCCTAAAAATTCCAGTCTTAAGACTCTGAGAGGTAGATTTGGGTCTGAGTGAGAGTCAGGTGTCCCAGCATGTGGGATTATAGTCTAAAATGAAAAATAAAGTATAATATTTCTATGCATATGAGTGGTTGACATCCCTCTAGGTTGCTCTGATGCTTAACTAAAGTTGGGTTTTTATGCAATATATTTATTCCTGTACTTGAGAGATCTCTTCCCTTCCTCCCCCTGCTCCATGGTGTTACTGCACTTCCCTAACTACAATTAAAATGTTGACACCTGGCTTGGCTCTGCAGATTAGGATTTGATTTTCTGTAATTATATGTTATCGCTCACATTCAGTAGCAATTTTACCTTCTGTACAGTATGATAACACTTATTAATTCAATAAAAGAAATCAATTCACAGGCAATTTCAAAATGTAACACCTTGGTAACTGAGTACTAACCAATCAGATTATGCATCTGACATTGTGCCTTGTCATTTAATCAGTAATGGGTGATTGCAAAAGCAGATATGTGTCAGATGTTAATTAAGAATAACACAGTTTGGGACCATAATGTTAGCAGTGCCTGTTTTGTTATGATGCTGTGCTGAATATAGCTAATATTTGACTTGCACTTAAGTATTATTTACAGTAAATGGAATGATAAGGATATTTATTCTGTCTCTGTGTTCCGACAGATGTATTAAATTTCTTTTTAATCAGTGGAATACACTGAGTGTTAATGGACTACCACACAGTACGTGTCTGTGGTTTTGTTTATAGTGAACGTGCTCCCATCTTTCCTTCTAGAAGGTTATATAGTCTTACTTTCCCATGGCTTTTCTATCTTCTGTAAGTGTTTTACTTGGCGTCTGCCAATCAAGTCCTTTTATCAGGTTATTGTTACAGTGTTGAAAAATAAATGTGAAAGCTGTGGGTATGCACCACCCCCGGAACTGCTGAAACCTCCCCACCCCTCCGCTTCTCCCTTGCAGCTGATACCAGGTGGAACATGGTTTCCTACCCCAGTGATGCTGCCTGGAGACAGCTTAACCATGGGCAGGTCACCGCTAGTGTCTCTTACTCCATTTACACCTCTCTCTTTCTCCACTTCAGGAGGTTTTCAAGCTCTGACCTCGCAGTTGTCCACAAGGCTGAAACCAGGTCTGTTCCCCTGATTGCTTTGGGCCCTCCTGGTGTCCATCTGATTGGAACTGAGCATGTCCTGAGCTGCAACTCAGGTCTGCTTGGTGGGCACTCGGTGCCATTGACTCCCAGTCCTCTTACTGACAATGAAGGACATGTAGGATCTGACCCCTTATTTTATACTTCTACTTTAAAGACCCATTTGTTCTGTGTGATTAGGACCTATCAGTGGAGTTAAATTAAGATGAGAACAGGTGAATTACGCCTGAAACCCACATTTCAGCTTAGCCAAATGTTATCAGGCTGACACAGCCTTCCTTTCTGATTTGTAATTAAGTTAGAGCTAAGGCCACCAGCTATTAAATTCTACACAGCAAATGTATAAAATGCAAGGAATCTCCAATAAAGTTGTAAACTTCAATTAGACGGCACCAGCCCAGGGTCCTGAGCTCTCATTGGTCACACACCTAATTTTATTATAACAGTAGCATCTTAAATGAGCAGCTCTGGGGCACAGTCTATTCATTTAACAGTCTGCATATTCATTAAATCTTACAAATTGGCATCAGAGTTTTGTTTTTAGCACCTTATTCACAAGAGAGGGAGGCGCATCAGCGTTAGATCACTTACATTTCTGTTTGGTAAACCTGTTAAGAGCTCGCCTAAAATGTGGCAGTTCCTGTGAGCTGGGGTAAGTTTTTCCTATTCAAGTGATTCACTAATAGCTGATAAGGCAACACGGAGCTTTTCAAACCATTTGCTGTGAAATTTCAGCAAGGAAAGAGCTGTCTGTTTGGCCCCAAGATATCATTGTTTTCAGAGAAGTGGAAAGATTGCAGGTAGAGATGGCAACAGTGGAGGTTTTCTACTTCTTTTAGCAACAGTCTCTTTTCCCTTCCTTCACTCAGTTTTACCAACAGGCAAATTTAACACTAGTTTCTCTATTTTTTTAAAATCATCTTAGGTATTACCATCTTTGCTTCTGCTGTGGTTTTGCTGAAGAAAAAGGGGCTTCAAAATAAAATTTTTCTGTGTAATTCTGTATATCATGATTTCATCTCAATATTCCAGGGTGTTTTGGCTTCTCCTCTCATTATTGTCCCTCTGTATAATTGAACCAGTCAGAACTTTAGTGGTTTAAGCAGAGTTCTGACTACTCATACCCTGATGTGTGAATCTTGGCTTGTTACTTGACCGTGACTTTCTTGAACTTCTAAGGAAGTAGGGTGTTTAATTTCAAATGTCCATGGCAGTAATGAAGAAATCTGATGTTTTGCAATAACTAATGAGTATGTCTGGAGAGAGCCCAAATCTTGGAAACTGAGTTTTTAAACTGCCTTGTTATGTTAAAGTTTAGGAAACACCTTGTCCCTTCAAGTGGTTTTATTGTGCTGTGTTATGTATTTCTGTAATGAAGAGATAATAATGACCTTAATTCTAGCTTGAAAAGGATAACTTCAACTTTTTTTTTATAAGAATTTTCCTCTCTAACTTGGACCTTACTGCAGATTTTCTCAGTATCCTTAAAAGGATGATAAAAGGTTTCTCTTGAATCACCATTTTCATTAGTTTGTGTTCTGCTGCTTATTCTTTTTGTGCAGGGAAATCCAAGATGAGTAAAGGTTCCCAAATTGCCTTTCCACAGAAGGAAAGTGAGGCTTAAAAAATTTTGATGGATTCATACATTTATCAAAATACCCACACACTCCACACCCAGAATAGTGTAATTATAATAAATATTGGCTGTTGAGCTAAGACTATGAAGTTATTCCCTAGTAAATGTTTTTAAGAAGTTCCTATATCATTAGAGTTTTGGTTTCTGTGTGTGACTTTTCTTAAGGGGAAGAAAAAGATCGTAAATATTGAGTAGGTTCAAGCTGGATTCTTTGACAAAGAATCAGATCGTTATTTCTTTCCTCATTAGATTTATGTTCACAAGTGAAAGAAGAACTACCCATTTCCCAGTCCATAGCATGGCAACTTGTAACAGTGCTTGGTTTTAACAGGGTCTGCTACTTGTGATGTGCTGTGTAATCTGTACTGCCTTCAAAAGCTGCTGATAAAAAGAAGGAACCTCTTAAAATAATGGAAAACAAACTCGTTCTTAACCCTTTCCTTAGTGTTGTCTTACTGCTTCTACTGAATAGGAAAATGATCTCTAACTTGAGGGGGCGGGACTGCACACTGGATAAATATGTGGATAGGGTAAATGACTGACATGACACCTGCACTGGTGATGTGCCAGAAGTGATGGGGCTTTGCTTCCCGTAGTTGCCCCTCGGAACAGGACCTGCAAAGCGTGACCCTGGGGTTTTCATGGCAGGTTGTAATTAAGTTGATACTGCAAATAATATGAAACTACGGAAATCAGGCCAAGCTGTTGGTTTGTCTGTGATGCAGGAGACGTCTATTTATCCTTTAAAAAGGGATTTATAACGGGATTCTCTGTGTGTTTGTGCATATTGAAGAAGAAGCAAATCACGGGCTGCAGGGCTTGATCAAGCTGGGACAGAGCAGTGATTTTTAAAAGGCAATGCTGGCAGAAGCGCTGCAAATTCTATGACTGCACGAGTAACCTCATGTCACACAGGGATTATTCCTTTAATGTGTTTATGCCTTTATCAAGGATGGCATGGCTTTGTTGCCAAGCTATATAGCATTAACTTGCTACTATCTGAGAAATAATACCCATTAGTAAGTTTTGGCTTATGTGTTTATTTCCCATGTTCCTTATCTGGCGTAAGTTGATATAAATCCTTCTCCTGCCAAATCTGAACATGGATGAGTTTCCTCTGGCAAAAAGTGATACTGCAGCTTGTCCTTTAGCTCTCGGGCCTCGTGGGTTTAACATTAGTGGTTTGACCTCTTCCCGTTCAAAGGGTAACGTTAGCATTGCTATCTGTAGAGATGCACGATGACAGAGTAATCATACTTTGTACTGAAGATTACTGTGCTTTTGGCAGTTACAGATAAATTCATCCTTGCAAACTGAGCATAATGACATTATGTATAACTGGTTTCCCTTTATGAAATATAAAAGGGAGAGGGGGCAAGCAATAGTAAAGATAAATGTCAGAGCTGGAGGTAGAACTCAACTCCGTGTCGTGTGTGCCAAACCCAGTGCTGTCCTGTCTGCTGGACAACATCTTGTGTTTTGCTGGGTAAACACATGTCCTGGAGAATTAAATATCCTTGTCTTGGGGCTGATGACAAGAATCCAATCTGCTCTCTGACACAGAGGCTTTGCCTCTATTATGTCTCCATATGTGTATTTTCCTGCCCAGGAGTTTCATGGAAATGACCGCTAGACATTGACATGGTGACCGCCTCAAGGTCATTTCCTTTCAGGCATAGGTAGTGCTACATTGCCACCCTTGCAGCTGGTCACTAATTGAGTGTTCATAAAGCTCCATGGTGAAAAACTTATGGATTGCAGAGCTGAAAGTTTTCACCCATCAAGACTTATATATGTCAGTGAAAATGGAACTCAACATGAGACATTTAGAAAACACTTTAAATACATCTATTCCTTTCTTATGTTTAACTTCCGTATATGACCAGCTTATCTCAGTAGTTTCATGGCCACTAAGAAAGGTTCACTGTGTTTGGAGATCTGTCTGTCCTGTATCAGTTTACTGACTTAACTAACACAAATGATTGGTTAGGTAAGTAAAATTTTGACCTGTAATTTTAACCTCTGCACTTCAACAAATAACATTTCAAGACTTCAGCATTTTCAAATAGATTTTGAAGGTTACAATAGAGATTTTAAAATGTGTGGTTGATCTAGTTTAAGCTGTGATATTAAAGATGGATAAAATCAGAAATAAGCCCTCACTTTCAAGGTCATTATTTCTTACTTCTAGGTCATTTCATGTATTTGCCAGCATACTGTAGGTGGTGAGAGCTGAGGAGATGCTTATCCATGGTAACAGTTTTACTTTACCCCACCCATTATTGCTGCTGATTGGTAGAGTAAAACCTGGCTTTCAACCACATTGTAGGGGCACAGAGACACTTAGTTGCAAAACTGGCATTTCTCCTTTCTGTTGAAGCAGGAGATTTGTCAAAGAATACTGTAATCTTTTACCACACTACTTGAGATTGGCTCTTTAGTACCTGGTTTCTCTATGGGAAATGAGAAATCCATCATAGCACCGAAGCACTTCATTTCAAGGCAGTCTGTGGGTCTCTTGAGCAGATGGGAGAAACTTGGATTGAATTAAAACCATATTGTGAAAGGTGGTCATTGTCCTACTCTGTATGTGTTTCCTGAATTTTCTTAGGAGGGTGTTTAGAAGAAGACTGAAAGGACTGTTATCCTGGTAACGTAATCACTGGGATGTATCTTTTTTAAGGGAGCTGTACTTCAGAGTTCATCAAATAATTAAAATTAGTCCTCAAAATGCTGACCATTGCACAGCTATTCCTGTCTCAGCCGTGCAAGGAATGTGTCTCCTGCCTTTCTGCCAGCACTCCTTCTTCCATTTCCCATCTGTTATGCTCTGCATCAGTGTCTTGGGGCCGAGATCTTGGTGTGTTGCTGAGAAGGCAAATGGATTCCAGAAGGCCTGGGGGAAAATACCTGGGGGTGAGAAACATTATGGCCCTTGGTGGTTTACAGTAGTAAGTAGATTACATGGTGAGTCACTTGCTGTGAAGTACCTCCTGCAGAATCTTTCCCCTGCTTGGGTCCCACTTAAATCTTTACAATGAGGCTTTCCAAGGTCATCACTGGTGTGTAAACCTTGTGCTGGTCCTCTGCATGCAGCTGTAGTAATCCCCAGAGTGTGTTCCAGGTTATTCTTCTCAATAGAAATGTGAAGAGAAAGCAATTTTGTGTGAAGATCAAAGAAGGCTCTGCATTCCCATGCATGACAGCAGCCCTGCGGTTTCCAGGATATGTGGAGAAGGAAGAAGGGTGGTGGCTGGGAGGAGGTTTAGGAGAGCAGCAGGAAAGTTAAATAACTTTGGCTCTGCTTAGGGCTGTAGCTAAAACTACATTCAGAGATGTGACGTTCATATGACCGATCTGAGAGACTCTCCTGCCAAATTATGTGATGAAAACCAGAGCAGATGATGTCAAGGCTCTCTTACAGATATCCTTTCTACAACCACCACCACTGCTGGACTGATAGTAAGGAATTAAAGAGCCTTCACAGTGTCCTTCATAGTACCACGAGTTGCTTACGTGGTTTGTGTTTCCATGGTGTATCAGGAACAAAGAAGTCTGAGTACAAAGGCTGTTTGAAAATTGATCCTCAGTGAAATGGGAATTTACAAATGTGGCCTGTTCTTCTCAAAAATAAAATCAAGCTTTGCCCATATTGCTATAAAAGTATAAAGCTTTAATTATGCCCTAAATCCACTCCTTTAGCTGGGGGGCTCACATGATTAGCAGCAAGGAAAAAAAAGGGCATCTGGAGAGGCTGTGTGGTGCTGTGTTTTCCCATATGTGAAATTCTATACAGTACAAATTATTAAACACCAAACCTCCGGAGAAAGATTGTAATGAAAAATTTAGCACTCCCCCATCAGGCTGTGACTAATTTGCCTTCTGACTACATCTGAAAGAACGGAGGGCTGTGCTGGGGTAGTCCTTGATGAGTAGCTGGCAAGAGGAAACAAGAATTACTATAATACGGTGCAACAGGAGCAGCAGCGCAGCACTTCATAGCTCGCCTCACCGCGAGGCGGGTAGGGTAAAAATAAAGGAAAAATAAATCACCGTATTCGATCAAGGTCTGGGGGAATGTATCCCGTTCTTTCTATTTTGATTTTGGCCTGAAGCTCCCAATTTTCATCTTGCAACACTTCATTGTAATAAAGATGTGCACTGGAGAGGAGACCTGGAGCAGATGCTGTCTGGCTCATCCATTGGGCGGTCCTGTCTCATTCACGCACCTGGGCATACGTGCATCTTCTTCCACACGTGGGCTTGCAGCACCCCTCACCCTTCTGCTGCTCACACCTATTCCCCTGCTCTGGATCCTGCCCACAGCACACCACCCTTGGACCCTGAAACATTCAACCATGCACGCTCTGACGCTTCAGATGCAAGAACACAAGCAGCTGCAGAGCCTGAATTGCACCAGACGCTGGAGGGCTATGGGGTCCCCCTTTCTCAGCCTCCTGTGTTCTGAGCACAGAAACATGGGAGGTGGGGCAGTTTCTTGTAAGTATCTGCAGAGATGGGATGCTCTTCTGAAATACAGCTTCAAGCCTTGGCTGAGTGGCATGTGAAATCCGTGCCACTGCTTGCCCTCACCCCAGATGCCAGTGGTTCACTCAGTAGTGTCAGTGACAGTTTCCCAGGAGACTGAGATAGGGTTTATAAAAATATGCAGCAAATGATGGAATGTGAGTCTGCATTTGTGTTTGTAGAACGACATTAGTTAGCATTGCCTTTAAAATTGTTTATGAAGAGTGTCCCTTATTGTTTTTTCAGAATTTTGCAGGTGTGCATTGGCTTGATAGGCAAAGCAAAGGGATACTAACACTGTCCTCTTGTGACCAGAGGCACCCACTGTGTAATTCTCTGTGATTAACCATTGTTATGTTCTGCTAGGTGCTTATTACAATTAAATTCTTCCTTGCCTGAGCAGCCTGCACCATTGCATTGTTGCTGTGGGAGAACTGATGCTGTTACAGCAATAGGCTGGGTATGCCAAGGGCACTTGCCTTTTTCTGGTCTCTCTTCTCCATCTTTCTTGCTAACAAAAGAAGGGTCCCGTGTGACCTCATGGGCAAATCATGATGTCTTGCAATAGCTGGAACATACTTTTAGCAACAGAGAGGTAACCTTGTCATGCACTGTGTCCTGGCTCAGAAAGCTCCAGAATCTCCAATTTCCTGGAGGAAGAACTTCCCCTACCAACCTTAAGTTCACATTTGCCCCTAAAAGCCAGAGATTGGTTTTACTTCGGTGCTTCAGAGGCAAAGGGCTGTAGGCACAAAAACCCCTCTCCCTACTGAGTCAATCTAAAATCCACATTTTACAGTTTAAGTCCAAGAAAACTCAGCACTGGCAGATTGCTCTTGGCCCCTGCCTGGCAGGGTGTTGATTAATAATTTGAACCTGCAAATCCTCTTTCAACTTCTGTGAAATCTAAATTGTCCATCTGAGGCTTGCTTCTTTCAAAACAATTCTACTGTGATTTTCACTGCTAGCATAATTCTTTGTAAAATAGATAACCCTGTCAGTAGCAAAGCTGCGCCGCACACCTGGAAGGCAGCACAGCTGTCTGAGTGCTGGTGTACGAATGGCTGAAGAGGATCAGAATTTAAACTGAGTTCTGTTCAGCTATATTCTCTTTACTTGGTGCCACCCCGTATATGGTTGTTTCAGGAGAATTTTTTTTAAGGCTGAAATTTTGAGTGGAAAACATGAGAGACTGGAATCAACACCTTTAGGAGTGAAGGTACCTGGGGCGCTTCAGAAAATCTCAGCTTTAGGACTTGCCAGAAGATAATGGTGTGGTTGCTTATTCACTGAATAGAAGCAAGTCAGTGTTTGAACCCTCTCCCACTGCTATGTCCTCCCTCTGGGCAGAAGGAGCTGGGTTTTGGAGGTGAAACAACAGAGATTTCTATGGGATGTTATGGGGTTTTTCACAGGTCCTACCAGGTGGATGGATTTTGGGAAGGACAATAACAGGCACTGACAAACATGGTATAGTTTGAGAACTTTGTGTTGTTATGAGGTGCTTTTATGTTTTATGCTTAGGTATTCTGTTTCCATTTTGGCTCCCTTTTTGATGGTTTCAGGAAAAGGATATCGTTTTACTCTTGCATTAGTGCAAATCCATAGTAATTCTATTAATGAAAGGGGAAAAAAAACTGTTTTGGAAACCGTGAGAAAAAGAATCACCTCTGGTGTTTTTGAAAAAGGACCTTGTTTGCCCAGTAATTCAATATTGCTCTATCATTTCAATAAATGAGAGTTCAGCTGGTAATGGCAGCACATTACAAGAAAGGCTGTACAATTTAAACGTGTTGTAAATCCACCTAATAAGTATAAATTGATTTTTAAGGGGAAAAAATGTGCAGAAAACTAGGTTTTTACCATATGTTTCAACTCTACAAGAAATGTTACTTAAATGGGATTTCAATGTGCTTTACCTATTGTGTTGCAAACTTTTTCAGACTCTGTCGAATTGTACTAAAGCTTTTAAAATACAGATGGTGGTAAAATCCCCAGTGGAAAACAGACTTCTATTTCAAACTTCAGTTCTGTTTTTTTCTCTTCTAGTTCATAGCAGATTTTGACAGATCAGAAGAAATATTCACAGCTTGATGCAGCTGGATTCTTCTTTGGCATGAGCAGAAACATCTGGCCCCAAAACAGTGCATTTTACCAAAGGGCCAAAGTACATGCACACGCATCTGTTGTGCTGATATATTTCCCTGTGAACTCAGATGTTAATTGTTTTGTTTTACCGAGACAACAGTGTTGGTTCAGTGAGTAAGATTGTTTCCTTTAGCAGTAATATTGTTTTGAATAGGAAACTGTCAGGTACATTGTGAATAGCAGCAAGGTAAAGTGTTTCCAGCAAGGATATTTATAGTGCAATGGTATCTAGACATGTACTGTTATACAGAATTTGAATGTAGACTGAGACAACTGTTAGCACCAAAGTTCCTTGTGAGAACAGTTTTAGATCTCAAGGAGACATGTTCAATTTTTACATCATAATTTTACAGGCTTTTGCCATTCCCACTTGCTATTTCTAGTGTCTTCTTGTTGCTCATCCACAGGCAACAAAAAGGGAGTGTTAAGGATCTGAATAACTAGTTAATTATCTAGCTTTACCTGTAGTTCTGCCAGTTATTTTGGGCTTTATTTCTTCTTCCATGCTCATTCTTACAGAAAGAGCAACTGTTCAGAGAAGTCCTTTTGCTCACTTTTGGTTTCTAGGTTGAGCTTTCGGTTTTTTCCTCTTGGTTACAGCAGTTCTGGGTCCTGCTGCTTGTAAAGGTCCCGTGGTGTGACAGACCTCAATCATTTCCCAAATCTCTATCCAAGGAACTTCAAAGCTTTCAGGCAATACTCAGACACAGGCAGTTCTGGCCCATGTGAAACTTCACTGTCCCGTGTCGCAAGAGCAGTCCTGAATCCCATCATATCTTCCCAGTAACAAAGGCGTGCTCCCTTACCCCCATCCCACAAAGTCTTCCTGCCTGATGGCTTAATTTTTTTTCACACTGAACTCTGTGCCTTGTTTTACTGAAATATTTGCTGTGGAGATGCAGGGTTTCCATGCAGTATCCAAAAAAACAATTCCTTTTTTTTTTGCCTTCTCAGCAAGCTCTGCTCTGTGAACATTATGCTTTCTTTCTAAGAAATATTTACTCATGCATCATCCAGGGAGAATGGTCTTGTGGTTAAGGTGCAAGATGGTGGCTATTAAAAGCCACAATGCTTTTAGCCATCCAGTTTTCTCTATAGTTGCAGTCTTAACCTTATCCCAGGTCCATTGTTTGATGTTCCCAAAGTTATCTGGTCTTTTCATTCCTTCTGAGAAGGGGTGATAGTACTACCCACTGCGCATCCTTGCTGTTTAAACTTGCAGAGTATCTGGAGATGCTCTCAGGAAGTATTAATAGGATTATTAATAAATGTGTCTTGCTGTTACTGTGTTATCCTCCGTGGTGCTGTGTGTGTAACTCTGGACTTGCCCACTGAAGAAGTAGAGAAAACAGATGCTTGTTACTGGTTAAAATACCTTTCTGCACCAAATGTGACAAGGAGGATAAGCATTTCCTGCAGCTGAGACCATTCTTACAGGAGGGACAGCAAGCAGTCTCACTAGGCTGTTACTTTAATTTTGCTTGAGAAGCTGCTTGTTCCAGTTAAATTTTGACTGACTCATAACTTATTTAACCTGAAAAAAATTAAGGTTTGGCTTAAAGCTCAATAGCATTCTGTACACTGCTTACAGCAGTTAAAATCAGCTCCAATTAGGCTTTTAGCAAAACTAGTGGACTTGGTTTTTTTGGTGTTTGACAAGCGTTTTTGCCCTTTGTAAACTGATGCAGGCGTGATGGTTTGAGTTTCCCTGGGCCTGCTTTGGGCAGGTTTCCCCTCCTGTGAGCCTGGCTTATCCCCAGGCACAGCCTGACTTCTTTTTGAAAGCTACCAGTGCAGCTTTGCTCTCTGGAGTCAGTGAGGAGAGGCTGTCTCACCTCACAGGGAGCATTTCAGATCAGCTGGGTAACCTTCAGTGGAGCATCTGCCTTGTGGTGACTTTACAGTTTGCATTTTGAACTGTATCAGGATGCAGTTTACCCATTTGGAGGATCCTGGCCTTCCAGCTGCAGGGAGACAATTAAATCTTCAGCAGGGTGTGCTGGTGTGGGGGGTTGTTTTATTCTTTTTAGCCTGTAACTGTCACAAGAAGAACAATCTGAGCCAAACAGTTTGGGGTTGGATTTTGAAGGCATACAAGTCATGAAGAGCAGTCAGAACAAGGACACTTGGGTTAGCTTTTCTGACATGACAGAAAACACACTATGAAATCCAGATCCTGCTTTTTGCTCAAAGCTGTAGTATTTCAGCCAATCTTTTTGTGTCTGAGAACTTTTAAAAACTGTGGTTTTAGGGAAAATAGAGTGCCAAGCTAGTTTTGTGCTGCACATCATAGAGGCCAACAAGAAGCATTTTCCTCCACCATAAATTGGTGCAGTCTGTGTTTTGTAGGAAGAAGGTAGGGCAGGCTTCCAGTCCATCTTTACTGAGCTTTTTGTACTTTCTTTACTTCCTTGCATCCTTGGAAAGTGTACTACACATCCCTTGATGATAGCACGTGTCAGCCAGCTATTTCACAGAGCTCTGGGCTTAGCCTGACAGCAGCACTGCCTTCTAAAGAGCTGCTTCCCTTTCCTCAGCTGTGAACAGTAATCTCAAAGTTCAGTGATCATTAGCTAAAATAATTGCCACCCCTTTTTAGTTATTCAGGACTGAAAATTACCGAAGGGCTTCACCTTAGTTGCTTTGGCTGTAATTATTCTTAGATTTTTGTTTTCTTCAGGATGTCAAGCAGCAAACAGGATATCCCCTGGGCATTCAGAGGAAATTGCTTTTGTGTTCCTTTGTGGAGCTGGCTTGCTTGCTGTGGTAGTTATAACGCTGTTTTCTCAAATCAAAAAACTTGCAGTGGTGGTGTAGCATCTCAGGGCCTTACTGAAAGTTTCCTTGACAACACTAATATCTTGACCGGCCACAATGGGTGATCATACAGACAGCAGTGATGTTTCAGATTGCCTCTGCTTCAAGTGCAGAGCCAGGGACTTGCTTTCCAGACCTGGAAAGTTGTAAAGTTGTCTTTGATTTTTGCCAGAGTGGCTTGATTCATCTGCTGGTTTGGGGAACGTGAAGGAAACAGCTCTGGTTCTTGTTGGGTCTTACTGAAGCTGCTGTGGTTAGCTTTCCATTGCCTGTGGGTGACAAGGGATGGCTGGCTGGAGGATGGAGACCCCTGCCAGGGAAAGGACAGGGTCCAGGAAGTGCAGGCAGAGTCCAGGTAGGGTCTTGGTAGGATTTTTATTAGCAAAACCACAAATGGTATGTCTGACTAGAACAAGGTAGAAGTTGGAATAAAAACATTCATGGTGGTGTGTGGTGAGGTTGTCTCTCCTTTGCTGAATTCACATCATACCACAGCTTGTGCCAGCCATTCATCAGTTCCCTCTGCATTGATGTGTGCTTCTCTTGCCTTTAGTGCCACCTTTTCTCCCAGCTGCTGCTGCGCCACAGCCTTGCTCCTATGTTTTACAGGGTCTTCAGAAATAACAGGAGTGAGTAATGAAGGTTATTCAGGGATGTGATGGTTTATGGGATGGCTGAAAACATGCGGTATTAGCCCCGGTCCTGTGGATGTGAAAGACAGTCTGCAGTCTCCTGTGATTTAAACTGTACCACGGTAGCTTAACTTCACACCAGTGCTGGGGTTGGGTCTCTGGTGTCCCTTTCTGCTACGTGTGAGTTCCCTGTTCAGATGCACTGAGGCCAGGGTGGGACTGTGCTGCTGAGGGTACGGGACGAGCTCGCGGCTGTGGCTCTGCCTGTTCAGCGCTGTCATCTTTGACAGCGGTTTCTGTGAAATCCATCATTCCCTGGACAGCCTTTGTATTTATTTATTTACTTTGATTCTTTTCTTTTTTCACTTTAGTTTGTTAATGGCATGTGTGACTTTGGAAAAATTTCATGCGATTTATATGCCCACAGTAGCATATGTTTTATATATTGGGTTTATAGGGATGGTACTGATTCCTGAATTAATTTGAACAGCAAATTGTTGTTGTATCTGCGCACAGTATGTCTTTTCTTTTTTTAACATGTATTATATGACACACATCTGGTGTTTTAATTGTGTTATTGTGGTGCCTGAGAGTCCTAGTAATGAATTTGAAACCCTACTGTACTAAGCATGGGATTTCACATGGGACACTTGGAGGGTTTGAGTGAGTAGTTGAGTGAGAGTATGGATGCTTTTGTCCCTGCCTTGAAATACAGACGAGAGGCCACAGGGTTTGCAGGCTGCCATTACACAATCCTTCATCACAATCAATCAGCATCAGGATGATACTTTTGTTCCTGACTCTAAGGAAGGAGAGACCTGGAATGCATCACGCCTGGGAAGTTGCTGGCAGTGTTTGCTTTCTCTAATGGCAGTTCGATTGATCTCTGTAGTCCATGGAAGCAGGACTTGGAGCAATTCAGGAACCTGTCTAAGTTTGTACCATGGGTTAGGCTGTAGCAGCCATGAGTTGTCAGTTCAGAAGAGCTTTGCTTGGCTGTCTGGCTGGGGAGGCTGTAGACCAAGAGAGCCATCAAAAATCATTCCTGTCCATGCTATATCCAAGACAAAGAGGCCTCTCTTCCCTTGCTCAGGGATTGGATTAGTTCCCTTTTGTTGCAGCATTACACTGGAAGATTGTATGGATGGGCTTGTCCACTGTGAGCTTCCCAGCTTTTCCCAAGTGAGATGTCTCTTCCATAGTAGCTGGAGGCAGCCACCTTCATTCCTTATAATCATAACACAGCTCTGCTTAGGGATATGTTATTTCTAGTATGGTGTGTTTTTCAAGGAATCCAAGCTGCTCCTCTTCCTTATTTATTTACAGTCAGGGATTGTTGACATCTATGAAAATTATCTGTAGTGGCTTTGATGATATTTTACTCAGGTATTGGTGGATCTGCTGAACAACTGCAAGCCTTGTTTAAATCCTTTACATTTTGTAGCAAACATTGATAATTATTTATTTTTTTATGGCTGCCCCAACCAGTCCTGGTAGGTCCTTTGAAATATTTCTCTGATGTTTGTCCTTTTGCAGTTTTCTCCGTCACTGTTTGTTAAAACATCTATGTTTTTATTAAAACATCTGTGTGCACATGATCTCCTGTTCTAGGGTTGTGCAACAGGTCTGGGCTTTGTTCTTAGCAAATGTTGTCTAATATCTTCCTTTTGTTATCAGAAGACTGAGGAATGAGTCTGTTTTTCTTCCCAAGGGCCAAGCAGAACCACATTGAATATTTTGCCTATCTAATATCATTGGTAATGTATTTACCTTGCTTTCAGGGATATTCTTCTACTAAAATCACTTTTGAAGGTTGTCATCACCTTTTGTCTTCCATTCAAAACCCTTGCCTTTGGTGGGTAATATTACTGGAAGAGAAATAATGATAGCATACAGAGAGATTTTTCTTGGTTGAATTTCCTAATATATTTTGAAACATTTCCTGCAGCTTTGGACAATTTAATATGTATATTAAATCTGCTTTCGCTTTGAACATCACAGCTGTTGATATTAGCCTTTAATAGATGGTATCTGTATGCATAGATGGCAGCAATGTTAAAGCTGTCAATTCTGATTGCCTCCTACATGGTGTTTAAAAGTGTTGTGTAAACTCAGCCTAATTTGGTCCGTTGGCTCCAGCTGAACACAGCTCTCTCCGTTCTAAATGGATGCATAGTCAATCATACCTCCATCCTGCTTGGAGTTTCATCCCTTACAGTGATCCTTTTGCTATGGTCAGCTGCACTGGTATTGGTAACACTTGATGCATCTGTTAAGAGTCCTGAGCTGATCTTTAGTGTATCCTTTTCTTTCCCATCACCAAAAAAATGTGCAAAATCAATTTCACATTTGATGCATATTGAATGGTGTTTTATAACCAAGAATCACAAGTCCGAATTACCTTAATGTGAAACTTGAAGCTACAAATCTTATTTAGTAACTTGCTCAGAGGCTCTCAGCTCTCTCATGGAGTATTTATTGGATGCTGTTCCTTTAGACCTGTCACTGCATTAAAGTGTAGTTAGGGCATCCCATTCTGGCTGAGCATTACAGCTGATGCAGTAATCATGAGGTGCTGCCTTTTCATTGATGGTGATTATGTCTGTCCCTTATCCAGCTATGGCTTCATTGTCATCTCCCAGCTTTACAGGCTGCTTCTCTTCAGCCATCAAGGTTTTGGGGTTTTTTTTATGCCTACAGGTGCCTTCATTTATTAATAAACACACATAAAGTGCCCCGATAAGTTTATTTGGTTTCTTGGCGTGCGGGGGTATGGGGAGTCCTTACTGTTTTTTCCTCTGGCAATTGCTTGCAGTCTGCCTTTGCAAGACAACCTGATAAATTGTTGCTGGTTGTGGGTGCTGTTTTGTTATGTGTTGTGCTGGTTTGGGGCTGTAGTCCACGAATCACAAATTTGCATGTCACCCCTTTATCGCCTCCCCTGCCTCTCCAGAGAGCCCCAAGGGCCCATAGCGTACCCTGTTGGGGATGGCAGGTTTTAGCTACATTGGTTAGGGATGCTGTTTACCCTTCACCAGTCAAAGTCTCCCTCCTGCACACACCCTGGCTGGCTGTAACCTAAGCAGGTCTATGCTGACACAGTTTATCATTGACGTATGTCAAACCCAGATTTTCCCAGCTGTCTGCTACCATCTGCCAAATGTGGCTGGGGGCATGCAGAGTGCAGTTTGCTATGCAGGCCTGATGGCAGCTGTAAAATTGAGCAGTTTTGCCTGCTTAAGCACCAGCTTTTTTACAAAATAAGCATTAGCTCTGGCATGGCAGTGAGCCTCCCGATCCTGAGAGCACAGGCTGTCTCAGGGAAGTGGTGCCGGCTCTGCTCCGCAGCCGAGGCCACCTGCCAGCTGAGAAGCTGTGACAGATGATTGCAACGGTTCCAGTGCATTGGTCAAGGTGCAGAAATGCCAACTCTGGTGCTCTTTACAGCCTCTCTGCACAAGGCACCAGTGAAAAAGGCTTCTCCGGTCCCCAGTGGTACTGGCCCACTCTTTTGGCCACACCGCTCAAAAATCATGAGATCAAAGGTAATTTCTCTGTCATTAGGTGTTTAGAAAGGCAAAACAAGTCAACCAGTGTTCAGCAGAGTCTGTGTGGGCACTGCAGAAAACTTCAGTGCACCTCTGTGGTCCTAGCATGGGCCTTGCTGGGCATCACCAGCAGTGCGGACATAGATGTGGGACCAGACCTGTAGAAGTGTCTCTCAGAGAGCTGAAACTGAACTCATAGGATGTTACCATGGTTAATCAGAGCCTCTTACAGGAAGTCTTCCAAAAACTGCAAAGGCAATACACTGCACCAAATAAACTCAGTCTTCATTTGTTTGTAAAAATGTTAGGTGGCCCCCATGCCTAGTTGCAAGGTTTAAGAGTAAAAGTTAGGTTATTAATGAGTAGTTAATGTTGCTCAAGAAGCTGAGAAAGCAGCAATAGCTTTTAAGTATTTGATTTTTCAATAGTATTACTTTTTATTACAGGAAGTTATTGTACTTGCCTACCTGTAGGAGCACAGAAATCCTTTGCTAACATTCAACTTCTCTGCATCTCAGAGAGAGGTGAAAATTAACCAATGTGTTACAGACTGCTAAACTGCAATACAGGCTAAGTAATTTATCCAGAGGAAGCAGGTAGGTCAGGATTAGAAAATAGAAGTCTGTATACCAGCCAAATGTACAAACTGTAAGGTTCTAAAACCAATACAACTTTCTGCATGAATGTAGATTTTTTTAAAAAGTCTTATTTGCCTCTCTATCATAACCTAGCACTGCTGCTGTTTTCATCACAGTAAGTAAAAATGGACGTGTCATATCTAAAATGAGTTATAGCTAAGATAGCCGATCACAGCATCCACAGCAGCACCACCCAATTAGAAAAACTACTCTAATCTAAGCTGATGCTACTGTCATTTTTTAAAATGAGTCCTACTTCAATCATAAAATCCTTGGTCCATAACATTGCTTTCTACGCCGTACGTCCTTATTTAGAGGGGAAAAAAATGATTGCACCCTTAATTCAAAGGGAGCGTTTCCCTCTGAGCCAGAACTCAATAAAATGTATCAAAAAAATTGTGGAAAAGGGCAAGCAAAGAAAATCAAATTGCAGTGTGTGAAACGATTTAAGGAGGGACCTGGGGAATACATAATCTCCAAACTGCCAAGTTAGAGCAAGTATAAAATATACAAACAAGCCTGATATTTTTCCCAGTTGATCTCATTATGAGGCATGCTTGGGATAGATAAATTTTGTTAGAATGCATTAAGGTTGGATTTTCAAGGAAACAAGTCAGAAGTAATGTGTTTAGCTGATTCTACCTTGTTTTGATACATGGGTCTTTTCAGGTTTAAAGTAGTACATTTTTAAAGCCAAATGGTTTGTTTTGTTTCAAGCATTAAAACCAGAGGCAACTGGGTGACTTACCCCACCTCCTTCTGGAAAACAGACGTTTATAATTTCAGTGTGCTCTTTAATCATTGGGGTAGAGCTCTGTGCAGTGTGTTTCACTGCCGCTTATTGTTGCCTGCTTAAAATACACTGAACTAGCCTTGAGTGCAATCCCTTAACAGACTGTTTCATCCACAAATAGTACTTTTTCCAAGTCTCCAATATATTTTAATTAAATTGACCATTTGTGTTTATTAAGGTAGTTTACTGACCCTTGCTGCAGAAAGCAGCTACTGCTGATAGTCTAACAAGAGAAACACAAGCTTATCTGGGAGTTGATAATAAAATGCAAGCATATGTTAGCAAAAAGGTCTTCCCAAAATGTTGTTTAGGCATTGTTTTCCTGTTTTCTGGGGGGGAAGAGGGCAGGCCATATAATTCATTTTGGTAAGTTTTTGTAATGGCTGCTCCTAACAGTTCTTGTAGCCATGAGGAATCATAATCTTTCTTAATATGAAACTATGTGCAGATAGTTTTTCTTCCTTGATTGACCGTGCAGAAACAGTTGGAAAAGGGTCCTTTGGCAGAGCAAATGATAAAGTCATTATACACTGATGAGATGTAAAGTGGCATTCAGCAGCATTAGTTTAGATAGATGAGCTTGATAAGGTGGGTTCATCCCTGTCTCTGGTACTCTGAAAGCTTGGACCAAACTCGGGGACTTGGATGCCTCTCAGCTGTACCTGCTTATCTCCAAGTAGCTTCTGCCAAAATAGATTTGCCATGAAGTCAGTAAAACCCTACATCTGAAGGCTGTGTTTGGTCTGTCCTTTCTCTCAATACAAAAGAGAGTTGATCTCCTAGAGCTGTAAAAAGGAATTAAACTTTTTTTTCTCAAGAAGTTAATGGGTTCCTGAAAGGAGGCAGCTTGGCTCAGTGTGACATGGAGCTCTTTGCCCGTTCTGGTCGGGAAGGGCTTCTTTGTTTTCATGGGACCGTAGGTAGTGGGTGCCATTCCTGCCAGCGCCTTGTCCTCTGGTGGAGGTGAGAGGATTTGTGGATTAATAGACCCATCTGAGCCACCAGAACAGGCATCTCTGAAAGGAATATTTTAATTATGTCTCTCCCTGAGGGTGTTACTTTCTGTCTTGCCTTCAGAACAGCACAGAGCGAGGTTGTTCAGAATTTCTTTTCCCACCCATTCTGTAAAAAGCAGGCACAAACCCAGGCAACAGCGAGAGGTTTAAAATCAGGCTGCTGTGACTTTAAGAGTGAGAAAAAAACGCTGTTAAGGAAGGAAAATAAAAGTCCCACAGCCTGTTGTAGCAGCTGTAGCTTCAGATCGTGTGGAAAATGAAGGCAGATGATTCAATTTGGCCTGTGCCCTGAGTACATTTCCAAATGCTTCTGTGTGTGCGCAAGATAATGAACAAATATATTGAGATGGCACAAGATCAGTCCGAGTTTGCCGCAGCGCAAGCCGTGGAGCTCCCAGTAGGAGCGCACTAGCTGTGCCGGGTTAATGGGGGTGAGGGTCGGGAAGCCCAGCACCTTTCAGAACAACTTAAGAAAAGAATTTGTCTCCTTTTGCCCCAGGCTCCCCGTGGCACTCAAACGGAGCTTGTGATAAATCGCAGTGTATTTATTAATAATGAGCGGGGGCAGCGTGCCCGTGATTTGAAAATAGGTGTGCCAGATAAAAATGTGCTTTCCTTTGACATCAGAAAAGCTTAAGTAAATGGAGAACAGGCTGATCTATTATGATTAAAAAGCAGGGGCTGAGAGCCAGCATAGCGGTAATGAAAAAGCCCTTTTAGGGAAGCAAGACCCATTCTGCCCATTCATATATTCCTCCACCCCCGCCCCATAAGAAGAAATAGGGAGGGAGGTAGTTGGATGGGAGAAATGAGAAGGCAGCAGCAGTCCAGGACAGCAGAACTGGACTTTAATGAGAGCTGGAGTTATTACCGGAATGAGTTATGGTATTTAATCACACTACATGATGTCCAACAGTGCAGGGTTCATAATTCTTGGCTCCAAATGTGGCTTGGGACTGTCCGCGACCACCTGCAGCATGCAAATTGATCATGGCCTTACAAACCCTCTGTACCTTGCCCCAGGGTCATTCCCTGCTGAGCCAGCCCAGTCTGCAATGCTGGGAATGGTGTCTTTCATGTTCTCAAACACAAATCTGCAGTTTCTGGTAAAAACTGGACCGTAGCCATTGCAGAATGCTGGCCTTGCCAGCTTTTCTCTGCGGTGTGTGGGGTTTGTCTTGTGGAAGGCTACATTGGTCTGGTTTTTAAGCAGCCCCGGATTTAACTAATGCTTTTGGAGAATCCTGTTAATTTCAGTGGTGAAATAGGCTCTGCTCGAGTAAAAATTTGACTCATTTAAACATTTTGTTGAATACAACCTGACATGAACATCTTGCTGACTTAAGATTTGGAGGAGGACAGGATTTGTCCTTTGGAAGAGAAAAATTAGCAAGTGATTTCTCCCTCTGCCTTTTTATTTTGTTCCAGCTTAGCTGTCCTGAAGTGATGCTGTAGTCAACCTGCATTTAAGAAAAGATTCCCTCCGTGCTCCCAAACATTAAGAGATGAGACAGAGGAGCACCTTTCCAAACTTTGTGTGTTTGGGTAATTTTGAGGCTTTTTCTTTCTGAAATGGCTCCTAAAATACTTGGAGCAGACCTCAGGGCAATGTGATCAAATGTACTCCAATTTGACCCACAGATGCTCCTACCTGCTGTTCCCTGCTGCTGTTTCGGCTGTGGCACTGACTGGAGAGCATGGTCTGGCAGGGCCTTGGCTGCCATCGGAGCAGAAATGGCAGTGGGTGATGCTTTCAGATGGTCAAAGCCAACGAGCTGGAAAGGGGGTTCCTTCCTAAATGCAGCTTGTTAGTGATTTTAATGATTTTAATGTTTTTCTGTAATAGTCATAGAGCAACTTTCTCCAAGCGGAAAGGTGGCTTCTCTCAGATGTTCCTCCCCTGCTCAAGTCTACGTTTGGATTAGTTGCTTGGCTCCTCTACCTAAAGTATTTAATAATGGTGGCTGGTGTTGCTCTAATATGTGTGTAAGTGTCTGGCAGTGGGCTGTACAAAAGGACACAGTGTGTTTTGCGTGTGAATTTGGGGAGTTGCTTGTTTGGTTCTGTGGGTGCTGAGGTGGCCGTGCCGTCCCCAGGCTGAGAGCTCGCCTCCCTGTGGGCCCACAAAGCCTTGGCAGGCTCTGAACGAGCAATAATCTTTTCAAAGGGAGAGGAATACTAAGTTTTGTAGTAAAGCTCCATCGGGGCACATGATTAGGAGGAATTTCTGCAACTTAGGCAAAAACACCCAGAGAAAATCACTAGAAATCAAACAGCCAAGGCAAAGCAACTTTGGGAAAGCAGTTTTTGACCAGTTTGCTAATACCCAGGTCTGCAGAGAGTGCCTGTGAAACCAATGCATCCATTTAGCAGAACAACTTGTCCTCCTAGTTGGGTCCTGCATGTGGCTCATTAGGGTAATTACTGATGAATTAAGGCAGCTTGGCTCGGTGCTCTGGCTGCGGGTGTGCGGGCTCCCCTGCTGGCAGGCAGCAGGTGTAAATGAACAAGATCTGTCAAAAAGGCTGATGACCCTCTTAATTCACAGCAGCAAACTGGGGACAGAGGTAGTGCAGCAAGTTTAATAATTGATATTTACTTGGAAAGGTTAATGGCAGCAGTGATGCTTCTAATTTGCTTGCCCGTACAAGACCTTGTCAGGTCAAATTGTCTCAATTTGTTACCATGGGTGTAGGTGTAGTTTTCCTTTAATGAAATTTGGAGAAAAGGAACAGGTGGTGATGGGAGCTGACTGGAAATTCAGAAAAACAGCAAAAGGTTAGAGTCTGGTAGCAGGCTGGGTGAGTCTGTGCTAACTTTAAACAGCTGACAGTTTAGTGCTTTTGAATAATTTTGGTGTACATTTGTGCTCAGGAAGGTGGAAGGATTTGTGTCATTTATTTTTCCTTTGATTGTAGCTGTCTAGAAGTTGTTTAGGTCAAAAGTGTAATAATTTTGGCAGGTTTTGATGTGTTCCTAGGTGGGAGTGGTAAGGTTATGGATCAGAAATCAGAAAGCTGCAGAATTCAATGGGTATTCTGTACTCTATTTAGGGAAATTCTAATTCTGTCCTGTCATAGTTAAGTGGTTCCTGTGTCAGGGAGAAACAAAGCACCTGCTGTGCCTGGAAGCTTTGAGTTTGGCAGGTCAGATACTTCACATCCAAGAGTTTCAGAAGAGCTGGACGATGACTGGGAACCAGTGGAGTTGGGTTTTGAGTAAGTGAGGGAAGATCCTGATGATGGAAGAAGCTGGTGTGCCAGTGTTTTCAAAAAGCTGTAATTAATGTTATATTGCCATTTGTCCTATTGGCTTGGCATCAATCCTAGGCAAGATAATCCTAGGCAAGATAATCCTAGGGAGAGCTGAAATCGTGCTTGGTTAATAAAGACCTAAAAACTGATAAAACAAGTGAATGACAATAATTTTATATATTTAGAAAAAAACTTATCAAATTTACTCCAGTTATATGTGGGATTAAGAATTGAATGGGTAATGGCCACTGTATTCGTGCAGTATAGTTAAATTTCTGTGATTGATGGTGTTGGCCTTTTTATTAAGGAAACAGACACCAGGGATTCAACATGATGGATTTTGAGGGAGTTGTTTCCTGCCTTTATACCTGATGCTGATGGTTGTGAATGCAGGCTCACTATTGGTTGGAAATGCTCCTAGCACATCCCAGCGGGGATTACATCTCATTGCTGTGTTGTTTGAACATTTTGGCAAAGATGAAAAATAGGTCTTGATGGAAGTTTGCAGGTGGGCAGAATATTGGAAAGGTGGTTTGCAGTGGATGAGACAGGACACTGATGCTGAGAGCAGTGGTTGTGTGATGAGGTGGCCACGGGCAAATTTGTATTTCTAACACTTTGTTGTGGCTGAGACAACAAGTTTTATTCTGAGGTTGAAAGTATATTGATGAGGTGTGAGGTGGCAGAAAGGCACACAGAGTAAGGGCTTGAACCAGGAATGTACTGTTGCTTGAATGTGAGCATGATACTTTCTCTGTGTTCCTCTGTACAAGCCTGTACTGGGTTGTACACTCCAGACTGGATGAGTACTGGCACTTGTTCTGAATGTACTGTTGCTTGAATGTGAGCATGATACTTTCTCTGTGTTCCTCTGTACAAGCCTGTACTGGGTTGTACACTCCAGACTGGATGAGTACTGGCACTTGTTCTGCATGTGCTATCTTGAGTATGGTGTTAAACTTAGCTGGCCCGTAGCTGGCAGCCGTATCAGACATCCGTGGGAGTGCAGTGGTCAGGGTGCTCCTGGGGCTTGGGTCTCAGTGCCCGCATCGTGGCAGTGTGCCCACTGAGCACAGTTCCTTGTGACACACTGGCTTGAACACGCTGGGCTTGTGTCAGAGCACCCTGAGCAAACCCTGCTAGCTGCTGAGACTGCAATGAAATAGGACAGGAAGAAACAAGGGGATTTTATTGCTATTGAAAGTACCAATTTGTACAAGCCGACATTTTAAATAGTGTAATTTAAAAGGAACCAAACTGATATGAATAGAACGTATTAATAAATTAAACACTTCTTTCCACCCAATATTTCACCGGGGAATTAGCAGAATAATTTGTTAGTAAATGAGCCCAGGAATGAAGCTGTGAATGACAGATCTATCCTATCCTTCTCCTCCCTCTGTAACACTTCACAGATATAAGCAGGAAGTTGCTGTGCTTTCAAACTCTGGCACCTCTCGTTTAGGTACAAACACAAGCACAACTTGAAGTGAAAGACGAAAGATGATTTAGTGTTTGGAGAACCAGCCTCGACTGTAAGAGTTAATTGTGCTCTACTTCAAATTTTGTGTGTTATCTTAAGCAAGTTGCTTCAGGCCAGTATCTGCCTTGATATTTGGGTGTCGTGCCAGTACTGAGCTCCCCAGTGCAGTCACTGGGGGGGTCCTGGAGGCACATCTCTGGGCTGGGAACCCGAGTCCTGGCTGCTGAGTTAGTGGTCCCAAAGCAAGCAGCAGTGCTGAAACACCAGTGTGGCAGTTGAAGTCTGCCGGTAGCAGAGAGCGAAGGGGGTTTGTCTGTCTGCTTCCCTCTCATGTCAGGCCCTAGAACTTCGGCACAGCCTTGCCTGCTTCCAGCAGTGCTAAAAGCACCCCTTCCCTTGCGTGTTAGCAAAAGGGAATGTGGACACATGTGGTCAAGCACAACTTCAGAGAAGCCCCATGCATTTGAAAGCATCCTTTCCACGGTGCCGTGGCTGTAGGAAAGAAAGATTGACTAAACTGCTGTCAGCGACCTCGGGAACAGGTGGCAGAGCAGTGCTTGAAATCTCCTTTTTCCCCCTCCTTCTTCTCCCTCTAGATGAAGGTCCCTACAAGCAGAAGTGGCAGAAATAGCGAGGAAGACAGCATCAGGGAGGCCACAAGCTCTCAGCGGAGCAGCTCAAGGGACCGTCTCAGTGATGTAAGTACCATTCAGGAGAAAGCATCGCTTCATTGCAGCAATTCCCGCTGCTGACATGGCTTTTCATAAATCTTGCTGAACAAATGTTGGCATCCAGAGGTCACTGTGTAATAACTTTTTTTTATGTCATGATTGAGTGTTATGGCATAAGTGGTTGAGCTGCCTTACAAACGCTATAATCATGGTGCAAATAATATGATAAGCGAAAGATCAGAGATGGGAAAACAAAATGGAATTGTTATTCCTTGGGGAAAAATGGCTTGATGTTTTGTTTTGTTTCCTCAAAGGAGTTGTGTTAAAAAGCTTTTTACAATATCTTTGGGTTTAGCTGCTGCACATAATCATGTAGTTTGGGTGCAAAGTCAGTTCATCTAATTTTATGCTTCCTGCCTCCAAGATATCAAAAGGTTTTTGGGGAAAAGTTGTCTTCCTCTCAGGAAATTCGATGGTATGTTGAGTGAAATGTTATGATAAAACAAAAGCAAACGGTGCCTTAGTGTGTAAACACACAAATGGGCTTTTGAGTCACCAAGAAATCAATGGCAGTGCTGGGATAATTTTATATGAAGGCTTTTTGTGTTAGCAATTAGCATTTCACCTTCATTAAAACATGATTTTTTACTAATTAGGACCTTTCCCGTTAGGAGAGATTTAAATGAAGAACAATAATCAAACGCTGGCACGAGCATGTCTGAAATATTAAATTTGCCATTTCAATGGCAAGCCACAGAAATCCCAGAGCGAGTGGTTTTCATGTTGAGTTCTATTAATGTAAAATATGCTTCATAACTAAAACCTGTCACAGAAAACGGCTCACCCCAGCTAAATTCAATTGGACAGTTAATTTAGCTTTAAAATTGAAAACACTACCTCCGCTTCAGGATGCAAAAGGAAGAGGGGGGGTGAAAGCCTTTGATAAGTGTAATGTATTTGCTATTAAGGCTTTCAGAGCCCATTCTACAGGAGGAGAAGGGAGAAAAAGGGGAAAAAATGGCTCCCACAAATGTGTTTAAAAGCTGAAAGTATTTATTAAAAATGTCAGCAGAAAAGTGCTTTTGGCAGATTAAAGCGGGATTCAGCTTGACAGCTCTGACAGGGAAATGTGACGGGGGAAAATTCTCTCTACATGTTTGGAGTGTGAATGGGGCACAGTAAACAGCCGACGCAGTGGGAGGAAGAGAAAAATAACATGTCCTGTGATCTGCTTCCAGGCTTGCGAACCCACGCGCCGCAGTGGGGAAAGTTGGCGAGGGGTGGGCCCTTTGGACAAATCCCCAGGCTGCAGGACGTCTTTGGCTGTGTTATTAGGCAGTAATGATTGTAATTTTATATATATATATATATATATATATATATATATATATATGCGATTCCCTCCTTCCCCTCCCCTTGGCCAGGCCTGACAGGTACGTGAGCAGGGGCGCCTGGCAGTGTTGCTGTGCTGTAACATGGGGCCACGGGAGAGGAATAACAGACTTAGCGATTAGCTCAGGTCAAAGCGTTAAGTGGTCTTGGAGACTTTTCTCGTGAAGCCAATGCAATTCTAGCTTTTTCTCCTCCTATTCCTTTGCCCCTGAAGTCACAGGAATTGAGTCTGAGTGCCTAATTCCTGCAAAATCTTCAAAGCCAGTTGAGCAGCAAGTGAAATCCAGTGGGAAATGGGCACTCATTTCTTCTTTAGTCAACAGGGACATTTGGGCAGTGCCTGAAGGCCGGGGCACGCTTCAGAGCTTTGCTTGAAGCTGCTCTCATGACCTGGCAACCCGTTGAAAATGAGAATTTTTCAAATTAGTAATTAAACAGTTTGAAAAGTGAGGTTCATGAATCACCGAATGCTCTTCGTTCATTACTTGATGAGTGCAATTTAGCTTTAATTAGGTATAACGCTTCCTCGCGTACTGGTAAATGTTCTGTAGTCTATTTAGTGACTGTCAGAAAGTCTTAGAAAGTCCCGTGGGTGCCATCGGGTGGTTTTTCCCATTCACGTGCAAAGGAATAGGCGGCAGGCTTTTTGGTTTTGTAGAGGAGGAGCAGAGGAGAAGGTGACATGGCACTGACTGTAGATTCCTGCGGGGTCTTCTGTCCAGCCATGCCTGATCCCTGCCCGGCTCTGAAGTTGTACTTCCCAGCATGCTGTTTAAATAGATGGTGTGCAGCTGAACTGGTGCAGCCCCTTCCGTGTGGCACTGAGGTTTTAAAAGCCACAGGACAGTAAGGACATAAAGCAGAGGAAAGGGATGGCTTTTCCTGGTGGTTAGCAATTATGGATCAAGGCTCCAGCGCACGGCTGAGGTGGCCGCCTGTCCTTGCACACCATGCTCTGTGGCAGGAGCCACCCCGGCTGTTTTTGCTCTCCCCCAAGTAGCTCTCCTGCTGTTTCCTGGTGCATTTGGCCTTCAGGATTGCTTTTCATGCTGCTTTTCTCTCCCATCTCTTTTCCCATTAACTTGGGTGAACAATGGAGTAAATGAGGCAGGAGGTGGCAGGTTTGGCTGCTGCACGGCAGCACACAGCAGGTGTGGTGGGAAGTATGTGTATGAAAGTGTCGGCTGTAGCGTTCAGCTTTGACACCTCAGGAGCGCTGGAGTCCTCCCTCCGGCCCCATTGTCAGTCTCCATTGAGAGGGCACCATTATGAACAGCTTAGCTCCTCTGTGTGATTTGTTTCTTGAGGTGACTTGTTCAATGGGATGCCAGCAAGTTGTTCTTTATTTACATTAATGCATGTCATTAGTCTCTAATGGACCATGAAGTCAAGAGGTGGCCTGGTCTGTTGTGAAATAATTGCACTCTAAAGAAAACTGAAGCAAATGATTGATTATGTCTTGCACACACACACACAGAGCCATCGGTCTGTCCACAACAAAACCCCAAGCGTTTTGCTGCTGCTTTGTCACAATGAAACTTCTGTGGGGAATGAATGCTACGACTTCATAGTAAGGCAGCGATTGTCCTGTATAGTACAGACATTACACTGAGTGCCATTTATTATGGGTCATTGGGGAAAAAAGTGCTTATTATGATGTAGTGAAATCATCTCTGGCTGCAGAGGTTTGATTTGTGGAGGCTGGTCTTTTCTCTGGGATGATGAAACTTAGGAGCAGAAAGCCAGCAAAGTTTTAGCCCAGGTTTGCATAGGAGATGATGTGGTGTGCGGGAGAGCGGATGGGAATTCGCCACTTGTTTATGTTCTAGTGTTGAAGTAAAATTCCCTTAAAATCTACCACAAATCTGAAGACCCTATTACACATGTGCTCTTGGGTCTTCTACAATGAACACAGAGTCAACAGCCTTTTCCCAAAATGGGATTTTCCTCTGCTGTCTTTCATAGTGAGGTAATTGGAAGCTGCCAGGGAATTAAGAACCAGATAAGCCATGTTGCTATTTTGTTGTGTTGACCCAAGTAAAAGTGGAAGGCTTGGGCATTTTGTTTTGGATTTTCCCCATGTTCCGTAATTGTCCTAATCTTTTCTGATGTCCTGAACAGCCCAAAAATCTACACAGAGCCTTGTATAATGGCTTTAAAAAAGGTTTTTATCTTTTTCTTGACCCATCAGCTTAAGAACTGCCTGCTTTTTAATGGATTTTCTCCCTCACTAAATTGAATGGATCGTCCCTCATTATCATTTAAATAGAAGCCTCACTCCCTGTGAACATGGAAAATTTGAATGTGGTAGTAGAGCTGTGATAATTTGAAATATTCGGAAGGTGGGGGCAAGGAGGGGGAGCAGGCGGCAGAGTGCAGAATTGCTGAATGTAATTGTCATGGATTCTCAATTTTGTTGCCACAAGATGGGAAAATAGACTAATAATTGTCTTCCAACCCTAGTAGAATAGTTGCCCTAGTTAGCTGAAGCTAACACTCTAATTGTCATGGGGGCACAGAGATGAATGAGGATGTATGCAGGGCACAGCCAGGGCTAAATTGAGTGATATACTAAGGCAAAGAGCAAATTGGCAATTATTGGCCCAGCTGAAAAGGTTGGCAGGTGTGCTGCTTTCTCACGAGCCCTTTGGGGGAAATTGGAAATATAAAATATCGACCATAAATACTCACTGATTAGGAAATATGTTGCAAGAGGTGCTGGCCACTTAAGAGACAAAACTCTCCTTTTCAAGGGATTGGCTTCAGCTGTGCACAAAACCAGCAAGCGCTGCTGCTAAGTTGTTCAGAGCTTTTTCCTCTCATCCCCCATTCCCCAGGCTATCTTTTCTAATTTTCCATCATCCTATCCTCATATGTTGGTTTGTTTTTCTTTAAACATAATAAACGAAAAGCAGTCTTTTAGGAAATGCAGAGGTTTTCCTCTATCTAAGTGTTCTTTGATAACTGTTTAGCATATTGTATAGGCTAGATACAAAATTCTCTCTCTGGTAGATGAATACAAAATAACTTCTGTGATTTCTAATTTAAACAGTTTGCTGTGATCTGCTTTTCTTTGTGTGCCATCACAAGCACTATCTCCCCCTTCCCTCCTACTTTCTGTACCACGCTTCCCCTCCTGGGGCAAAGGGATTAAAGCAGCAACAGGGTACAAAGCTGCAGGTCTGTTACGTGTGCCTCAGGCTGAAGTGCCTTGCCAGAAGTGTGATCAAATGAGCCTCTGAAGTGAGAACTGGACCACAGTCGCACCACAGGTCCGTATTTATCCACTTTGCAAGCTTAAGCACGTGTGGGACGCCTGGTCTTGGCTCCAGGCAGGGTGGTGATGGGACAGCAGAGCTTGGCACGTCTCAGGCCAGGAACACTTCCATGCATGAATCAGGGATGTTACTGAGTGCATTGAAGGAGTTTTTTGGAAGGCCTCTCATAGCAACATGTGGGCTGCAAACTCTTTGTGGCACGTGCTGTCCATTGTTCCCCATGTTCCTGGCTTATTGTATGCAGTTTGTTCATTCCTAGGCAGTGGCCATCTTTCCTTCTGCTGTCTGTGGCCACCAGCTGTAGGAATGAAAGTGTCTTGGTCGGAAGCTGTTTTGTAGCTTATCAAGCCAGTTGCAGATGTTTAGAACCTGTGTGGTTTGAGAGCTTACTGAATTGGTTTTGCAATATTTCTGAGCATGCCACTTTTGTTTGTCCGACGTAATAAAATAATTGAATCAAAGAAGGAACACATTCAGATGTCTTGTGTGACATCCAAAATCATTTACCAGGTATTGTGGTTATCTTGTCAGGTCTTGGTTTCTGATCTAAGTGAACATCAGATGCACTCTGTGACCTTAGCCAAGCCAATTGAACTCATTGTGTGAACAGGCACGAGTGTGACTATGGAAATGAATTGCATTTAGAGACTCTGTGTTAAGGTCTGGAATATCTTCTGCCCTTGGTTCTTTTTGCCCTTTTCCCCACTTTGTCTCATTCTCATTGTCTCATTGAGTTTTATAAGGGACTTGCTTGGAAGGGAAATACTAGATTTCTGCAGTATTCAAAGATGAACCAGTGTTCTATTGTTGAATGTTCTGTGAATGGCCAAGTGGTCGGGTAAACGTGCACACTTGCTTGTGCCTCAGTCCTGCCTGACTGCAGAATTGGGGTGACCCAGAAATACTGGAAGACAGGTACAGCTAAGGTGAGTTTTCATCCTGAAAAAAATATAAACGTAAATAAAAATTAGTTCTTTCTGTGTTATTGATTAAATCTGCTGAGTTCTAATCAGCCAACTCAGGCTTGCGCCATTGAGCCATATGAAATATTTACACCTGTGATTTGGCAAGGGGAGATCAGGCACTAAATAGGAGCTGGGAACTCTCCCTCCGATCCCTCCTCTGCTGGAGACTCCTCAGGTGACACTGGCCACATCTAAGTCTTCCTCTGACTCAGTTTCCACACTTACAAGGGAGTGGTGGTAATAATAGTGGTAGAAGGCTTGTCCTGTGCCCACATAGGAATAACTGTTACCCCAGAATGGTTATTTCAACAGCTGGTGTGGAGGCACTTGATAAACTTTTGGTTTCGGCCATCAAAAGTGGCACATTTCAGAAAAGCTGGAATGAACTCTTGCCGTTTCTGGAATATGTTAATTTAGGTCTTTTAGCCAAAGAAAGGAGAGAAGTGAATATTAAAATACAAGAGCTAATTTTGTGGTCATGCTACCATCACCTGTTTTTCTCTAATCCCCTTATAGTTAGTTCATAGATCAAGAATACAAAAGATCCCAGTTGAAACCTGCCTGACCCATTGACGGTGGCTTGAAGTGCCCTATTGCCTTGATTATTACTGGATTTTAAAGCCCTTCCAACTGTCCTTCTAGTTCAATAAATAACCCAGGAGCTTTAAGAAGCTGAATTGAGGATGTCTTGATTTCTTTTGCATGGTAAGAACAGTGGAAGGCCATGCTTTTATTTATACAAGAGAACTAACTTTTCCTGACAATTTAATAGATGATCTGGAAAACCTGCTGAAGGTTATTGATGAGATTTTGTCATGATTTTCTTTTCTAAATTGCGATCACGACGTTTATCAGGAATAAAAGAAGAAATCTCTTCAATACAATTGTAGATTTCAGTGTAACTCAAACTCTCAAGGACGTTGGGGGATAGTAGAGTCTTTCAACAGTAAGATTTTGTCTTTGCTGCCAGAGATGTATTTTTTTTATACCCAGTGTAATTAACATGAGAGCTATCCCAAGGTAGAAATAATTCACTGTGTGACATAACTGAAATGTCTTCTCTGTGCTGTCTGGTTTTGTTTTTAACCTTGGGCTTGAAAGGAACCAAAATTCTTTAGTTGTAAAAGAGCACATCATCTGCAAAATATTAGAAGCCATTTATCTTTATGCACAAATGCCATCTAGCACTGTAGTTCCACTTATGCACCATTAAATGCACAGACCACACTCATTTTGCCCCTAACTACTAACAGTCTCCCGTAGAAACCCAGGGTATTCCAGACAGTGCTGAAAGAGGCATGAGAGGCACAAAAGCTCGAAGCTGGTCAGAGAGAGCTTCCGCCCTCCCTGAGGGTCTACACAGGATTCCTTCACGTGGCTGCAAGCTCGGCATGGATGCCTGCCCTTTGGCCCCTGCCTGCTCCGAGAGGGAAGCACTTGGGCTGTGTGGGCATGTTGCTCTCCCCATCTCCCATCACTTCTGTGGTGTTGGGATTTTGCAGACGTCAAGGCTTTTGGAAGGGAATGGCATGGCAGCTGTTCCTGGGTCTGGCTGCAGAGAGTTGGCTGCGTGGGGCAATGTTCCTGTGTCTTTGAATTGTGTGTTTTGCTGCATTTTTCCAGCCTGCTATGCTTTCTTCAGTGTTTGAAGGCCAGAACTGAGCTTGGGTGCCTGGATTGCAGCAGTAAGAGCTGGTTTGGGTTCCGGTCTTGGGTGAACCAAAGGTACCAGGCAGGTGCTGTGCTGGTCAGTACAGTGCTAACATGAATGTGACTGGATTTGTGCTGCGGTGGCTCTTAACACTCTGCTGCTTGTGGTATCTTCACATCAGGAGAAGAATGACTAAAATAACAAATAGACTGTTTTGAGAATAAGAATTTCATGCTGGCTCTCCATATAGGCACTCCTGCCCTGTAGGTAAGAGCCTCTGTAAGTCATTCCAGCTGAAGATTTGCCCCAGTAACTGCTCTTGCCAGACAAGCACTCATTCATAGTCAAAGGAGGTTTCTTCAGCTTTGAGTAGATGCCAAGTTAAACTCCACTAACTCCACTAATATTTCTTAAATTTGCAGCCACAATTGATTACTTTTCTCAGTATTTGATCTTGATATAGAGACATATGGATTGAGCTATATCCATATCACCCCCCCCAATTTTTTTTTTTCTTTACGAAAACCCATCACAGTTGCATGCAAACTGTTCTGTTCTGGCTCTCATAGCAGGTATTCGCTGGGGCTTTCAAAGTTTCTACATGTGGCAGTTGGTATGAATCCTCCTAAAGAGCCCTCAGTGTTCCCAGCTAACCAAAAAGGCAAAAGCGGTTTGTTAGATGTGCAGAAGAATGCGTGCAAATGGCTCTGTAGAGTGTGGGACATGGCTGTGCATAAACCTAATTGTTGGACAGGATTTTACAAGTTGAATCCAAAGTATTCATCAGTTACTAACTTTACACATGTAATAAAAATTTGGACAGGGACACACCCCTCTGCTCTCTTTGATTTCCAGGAAATTTAATGTTAAAACTTATAAGGGAGGAAAAGAAGTTCTTAGATGTGAAAACGCCAGAGAAAATTGCCATTCAGTTTTAATTATTTCTCATGTAACACTTTATTCAGCAACTGTTTTGAGTGTTTTCTACTTTGTGGTTTTAAATCAGTGGTCTGCAGATTCCTGGGGTTCTTGGACAGCTTAGGATGTCTGAAAGTTATCTAAGGAAAGCAGGTCTCTTAGTGCATTTGAGTTTGTTGTCCAAGGGTCTGCTGCATCCTGGGAAAATATTCTGGACGTGCACGAGACTCAAAGATTGAAAATAACTGTTGAAGTGAAAATGCTTTGAGAGCTCTTTCCCCAGAGAGAAGCTTCTAATGAAACCTCTCGTTTCTGTTTTTGGTTATCATTTCCAATTTGTTAGACCTTGTCAATCTTTGTTAAGTCCGAGTCAGCCGGGGGTGGGGTGAAGGGAGTGAGATCCTCCACCCTTTCTCCTGTCCTCCTCACACCTCTCCAGGCGGGTAGTTTACCCTCTCTTTGTTTTGATGTGTACTTCAGGTGAACTGCCTGTGCGAAGTGTTAGAACAGGTAATTGTATTCAGCTGTTCAACATACTTACATAGAGAGCAGGATATGGTTATTAACCTTTTTTTCTCTACAAGGCTGAATTCCATGGGCCCTTTTCTTTTTTTTTGTTTAAAGTATTTAGAGAGAGGGATATGTTTGTCTTGTTTTCTCAAAAACAGAGGTAAATGCTGCTGCCCTTCATTCCACCAGTCTGTAGCTTTATTTCTGCACAGTTTACATTAAAGAGATTTACAAATGGGTCTCTGTTTTTCTGTAGTGTTTGAAGGCAGAGACCAAATCATGTGCAACATGCAGAAGGTGGAAAGTTAAACGCAGACTCCCCTGTGAAAGTTGTCCTTTTCAGAGGTCTCCTGAGCTACAGCAGGACAGAGATGCAGGCATTATATGCCAGGGATGGGGACTGGCACCCAGTCACCCATCGGCTGCAGACTTTCTGTCTGGCACTCTGTTTCCTGTACCAGCTGGTGAGAGGGTTAAAGGGGAGCTCTCCTTCCTCCAGCAGAGCACTCAATTGTGGAGCTTTCCTGTTGTCTCTTCCTCACTTTGGAAACTTTCCTCCATGGGCCCTTGGCTGGCAAATTGCTTCTCTGGTGTCTAGGGCTGTTGCAAGACAGTGACATAGGACATGCATGGGCAGACTGACAAGACAATCAAGTCTTCCATTGAGTTCAGGAGTCTGGAAAGGTTCCTGCATGTATCTAGGTATCTTCTTATCAAAAGGTTTGCAAACGGGTGGTACAAAGGCACTGTTACCTTACTGGTGTAAAGTTAGGTCTTTGCAGTAGCCTGCACTCAGTTTGCATCAGTCTCTGGGGTATTGTGCTGTTGTGGTAATTTAGTAACACAGTAAGTTCTGGTGCTGCTGTAAAAAGAGAGAGTCCTCAAGATTAGCCTGCAACAATTCAGTATTTTTGTTCAGGCTTTGGTAACTACTAGAGCATCAATCTTGGAAACGGGAGTGCTAAGAATCCCTGAATCTTGCTTAATAAAATCACGTAGCGAAGGCATCATGATTATAAATCACACTTGGAAATTGGCCTGCAGAGGACTTGCTGGGTCATGTGGTGTCATATACCACCACTGTTCCTGGCTTCTTTTTAATTTCCGAAAAGAAGGCATATAGCAGCAGCTGGAGATAGAGGTGGAATTCATTTAGCTGCTTCCAGAAAGCCACTGCCAGTGAAAAACAGAAGCTCGACAGTCTTGGGTCATAGAGAGGGCAAAGGGATCCAAGTGGCTGGAGATGGTGCACTGAAAAGGAAAAGAAACAAATGATTTGGCAGCGTGTGAAGGAGGTAAGGATGTGTTACAGAAAGGAACAGGAGGAGCTGAAATGAAGAGCAGGAATAAACAATGTAATTTAACTTCCTCAAAAGGGACAGAATGCTTATTAAAGCTCTAAGAGGTGATAAATTAGTGCTTTACTGCAATTGTTGTTTCAGATAGAGTTGTCATATGGTAATACTGCAACAATGAAGGCTGGAGGCTCGTGAATTCACTGAGGGGAATGGAAAGTGGGATATGTGGTTACATGATTGAAAGTTGGAGTCGATGAGGCAAAATGTACAGCCCTGATTCAGGAGAGCATCTTGACACACACGTGGTGTTCCTTGGAAGCTGTGTTACATAGTGAAGAGGGATGGTTCAAAATGCCTACTCTCTGCTGCTATGAAGACGTATTCCATGCTGAGAGCTTTTACCGTAGTTGGGAGGTCAAAGCCCTGCTCTAGCTTGTGAAACCCTTGTCTGAAATAGCCCTGGAGCCCTCACCTGGAAATGCTCTTTTGCTGTTGCTCCTGTGGCAGTACACAGAATGTCAGAAGATCATTTGAGGTGCTCTGCTTGTGAAGTTTTGCCCTAAGGAATACTGGGCTGGGGGAGGGAATCGCAAAATGATTCTTATCTTACCTTACACAGAATCTCTTGCATTACTTACTGTGGCATATTGTTTCCTCCCACAGAGTTCTGCTCAATCGCTTTCAGGAAGAGGCTACTCCGTAAGTCATTTTACAGCTAATTCTTTCACTTCTGTTGATGTTGATTGCAGAGGTTTACACCACCTGTTGCATAGCCACTGACGTGAGAGAAATGCAGAACATAAGAAATAGGGTTAAGACTGTCACGGTCAGCCCTGACCTGTGAGAGTGCATTAAGTGTCTGGGGACTTCTTCAATTTAATTTTATACTTAATAGGGAAGGGCTTTTTTCTTGTTTTATAGTGGATTTCAGCTTGATAGTCACCTCCTGAGAATTAAAAGACATGAGTGGAGAGAGCTTTCAACACCGGTGGGAGATGCTTCTCTCCTCTCCTCCCTCCCTCCCTCATACAGGTTTTTATTTGTGCATTAAATACAAGAATCAAAGAAAAAATTACTCCATTTTAAGAAGAATCTTGACCTTCACCAGTGTGAGCAAAAAAAAAAAAAAGTCAGTATTCTTTTATTTACAAGCTCTGAGTTACAAAACAAACTGCCTTGTTTTCAGAGGAGGGTGTTGCTAGTGTATTTGTTGCAGGAGTGCCATAGGTACCAGTGTTGAAGGGCTGGTGTTTCAGGGCCAGGACAGGTCTGCATGTGTGTGCAATGTAACAGTGATGTTTAATTGCCCATTTCACATGTACTATATTTGTGTGTGCAATAATGACATTTCTTCATGTAGAGGTGCTTTATTTATTTGTTTATTTGGGGTACATTTACTGCTCAGCTGCCCAAAAAAGGGAGGCACCTGGACCTTGTCATATATATTTAGAAAATAGAAGAGAGTGTGAGTGGCTTAGCAATGTCAACACGAAAATTCCTGAAATTGTATTATATCTGACTCTTATAACAAATACATGGTGTGTAGAAAAGTTGTAGATGAAGGCATATGCTAATCTTGTAAGCAAATCTGAACAAGGATGTCTCAGTCCAGCTAACAATTCCTGCATACACTTACAGACAATAATTGCTGTTTTCATGACCTCTGCCATGATAAAGTTTTGCCTTCTAGGTGAATGGTCCCAAACTCCTTTTCTTGCCAAGGTCTGTAACTGCTCACATTTCATAGACCAGAACAAAGGTGTATTTTGTATACTTCAGAAAGTTGATGTGGAGACCTGGTACACTGTTTTTTAGCAATAATCACAAATTATTTTCTTTCAATAATTCATATTGTATGCTTAGAGCTGTGTGATGGAACCTGTGAGCTTCTACTCAATGCTGTGTGCACAGAGAAAAGAAGGGTAGGCAGTGCAGAATTTATGGTTGGATTTCATAGTGCATTCTCATGTGCTATTATACATGTTATCAGAAATTAGTAATACAAGACTAAGTACATTTTAATCATAAATCCATTACAAAATAGCATTGAGAAGTCTTACAGTTTTAATGAAATAATGTCATAAGTTTTTAGACAGTAATGACATGTCTCCTAAGTATTCTCCTGTCTAAGTCTTCCTGGACTCCCAGGTGAGTATCGTTACTTACTTCATCAAGGAATGAGGAATGTTTGTTCTAGGACCAGTTCAGCACTGCTTCCCAAACACGTGAACAGTTGGATTCACCTAAGCTTCTAAAGGCAGATGCTTTATCTTCCATTTGTCTGTAAAATGCCATGCATGCCCATGGCACCCCATAAATAATAATGAATCATCTTCACAGATTTTATGACTGAGGGCATGGTTTGGGAATTAAACAGTTTCCCACTGGCTATAACATGGGTTGCAAAATCTTAATGGAAAAAGGCCAAAGAATTCTTTTAGAGTGTCAAGGCCAATAAATCATAGGACTGTTTTCCTCCGTTGCTGGCTGTTATGAAATTTACTTTTGTCTCTCAGAGAAATGATTTTGAGAAAATCTGCAGCTCCTTTTCTGTGCATATGTGGGGACGAGGTTCTTTTATTTAGCCAACCCATAACTTCTCAAGGGAGACAAGAGCCTTCTGTGTGCCAAGGCAGTATTTTGCGATCATGAGTAGCGTGAGCTGGGGTTGCTTTTCCTTATGGGTTGTCATTTTCCCTATTAAACTGCCTTCTGCCTCACCATGTACCAGCTGTTGAGGCTGACCATTTCCCTTAAGGCTCTGATGCTGCTCTAAATTGATTTAGCATACGGCAGAGACTGTCACTTCCAGTGCTGCCAGACCTTTCTGGCCCAAACCTGCATTGGAAGCTGATTCTCCCAGGTGGCAGAGGGATGTTCTAACCATCGGCTCAAGACAACTGGCCCCAGACCAGGGGTTGTCCATAATACCTTGTAACATTTTCTCTTGAAAGCAGCTGTATATGAAACACTAAGTCAGTATTTTGGTTCTGCCCCTGTTTACATCAAATAGGTTGTTTGCCAGACATGGTGAAAGCATGATTAAGAGTAGTGCTAGCAAGAGGCACGATGGAGACACTGTCCTTGTACTGAGTGCTCCTCTCTGTTATCTGTGCACGGCCTGTGTTGTGGAACACTGTCACTGGCGGAATGATGATATATATCGTTACTCCGTGTAGTTCATGTACTGGGTTTCATAAGCAGCTGCTTAAAGACCACAAACTATTTTGTGCGTGTTCATTTTTAATGAGCTCATTTTGAATCTGCATGCTTCACCATTCACTTGCTTCAGCTGTCCTTGCAGAGACGTTTGCTTTCAGAAACATTTGTAGAAAATGGGCGTTTTAAGGAAATGTGCATCTGCAAGAAGAAGACCTGAAACTTCTAGTAGTAAGCTTGTGCGAAATATCTCAGTGTAAGTTTCAGCTCATCCAGCTGGGCCACAGAGAGAAGGCAAGCAAGGCCTGTCTGTGCAATCAGAGCAGGCTGATGTTGAAAACCTCAGTGAATTGCTCATATATAGGGTACAGACTCTGGAGCTAGAGTTAAGAAGAATGTAAAGTACAAGTTTCTAAATAATAATTCCTGAGTGTTGAATATTCCAACAACTTAATTGACTTCAGGCTTCCCGTAGGACATTAAATAAGGACCGTGCTTGAAGTAACTCTCTGAAATTCTGGTCTCGTTGAAGTTACACATAAGCTCTGGTTACCTTCAGCTGCACCTAGGTTTAAACTGTAGCCTCAAAGGTGGTGCTAATGGTGACTTGGCACGTAGATTCACAGTTTATCTGTAGATATTGCAAACAATTTCTTATAAATGTATTTCCCAAAATAAAGTTTTGAACAGCGTTTACTTTTATATGGATAACATGAGACATAGCTATGTCTGTACTGTTTCTGCAAGCTCCTTATCTTATCAGTAGCATGTGTCTCATATCCTTATCTTAATAAATGTATACTTCCGCTGTGCTGAGAAATAGAATGCTAGTTTGTTTATGGGGGTTAATATCTTACTCCCTTTATGACTTGATGGTTACATATGAGTGATAAACAACTCTAGCCATTTGTCACGCTTCCTGCACACACAAATGAGATTAGCGATTTTAGTCAGAAAGGTCTGTCTGTCCTCTGAGCAGACAAAACAGATTCTCGTTTTGGTAACAGGATGAGAGGCCTGTCTACCTGAAAATGCACTGATTTGTTTAAGAAATACACAGAGAACTAGAAATTAGCTGTATATTGAGTTTCCTCTATGTATCACTGGTATAGATCCACCCAGTGGACCACTGTTCAGATTTATTTCTGACACTTAAGTCAATTTAGGACCTTAACCTAGTTAGAAAGTAGTTACAATGGACATAAGATCAGTACCTACAGTTTGTTATTAATGGCTAAAAAGTTGCAATTGTTTATAAGGTCGAGCACATCCTGTAGGCAAACCCAGGATGCAATTGAACTTGACTCAGTTTGAAAGAGAGAACAGAAAAGGCTGGAATTGGGAATATGTGGTAGCGTAAAAAAACAAGCAAAAAACCTCTTCCAATAAATTATGTAGTTTATTTATAGAGCATCTGTGCAGCTGTTCTTCTGAAATGGAAGGGGCTAAAATGTGGGAGTGAAAAAAAGAATAAACATGAAAGCATATGGCAAATGGACAGCTAGTGAACCAACCTGTCTGAGTGTACCTTGGAACAAAAGTACAGGAGGATGAGACGTCTTTGTTTGGTTTTATTTGTTCTTGGAAGTTTGTTTTTTTTAATAAAAACACTAACATACACTTGGCAACAGCAGCAGATGATTCTTATTCTGAGCTTCTGTAAAATATCAAAGTCTTTGCAGCCTAGTCAAATCCCTGGCAGCTCATCAAATTCTGTTGATTTTACATCTTCCTTGTTGAGTGCCGGAAACCGGTGTCTCGGATAACTTAGACGGCAGCTCATGGATATAAAGAAATGTGCAGAACACCATAAGGCTTGCAGAGACACTTGGGTCATCTCGAGTCAACTCAATGCTATCCGCAGCCTTCTTCCCTTCTGCTTAGTAACGTAGCCTGAGAATGATCATCTTGTTACCCAGATGAAGCTGAAACCTGAGGTGGTGCATACGAGTGCTGGGTACGCTTTGAGCACCCTGAGCCCTGCTCTGTTGTCTGCCTGTACCCCGGTCTGCTCCTTCCTGACTCCTCCTCTCCTATTATAGACTTTTGGAACTGGCTTCCCAGTTGCTTCTGATGATCTTTATAGCCTTCCAGGACTCCTGTGCTCTGATGTTGTTGGGGCTGTACAGTGGGGCTGTTGCCCAACACAGCTGCTCATGACCACCTTACCTCACTTAGAGCTCTTCAGCTCGTACCCCTGAAAAGGTTTTCTAGGACAGCAAGTACAAAGCTGTAATTCATCTGAATTACACCATGGCGGTATTGTCCAGCGCAGCCAAGGAGGAGAGATATGAATGCTTACAAAGTGCTAGGTAATCATCAGCCCCAGCAACTGTTGACTCTTTTCAGGTTTATATACCCTCATATACCCTGTAAAGCTCTTTTGATGGCCTGTTTCAGTTTTATGCCAACTCAATGCAGTTATATGAAACCTTGAAACAGATGGTCCCCACTAAGGAGGCTGTTCCCATACCAGAAATCCTCGGTGTGTGCACAGGCAGGTTCACTGTTTCAGAGTAATGGTTACAGAAGCCTGCTGAAGATCACACCAGAAACATTTCCTTGATCCTCTCTGTGCTTCAGGGATGCTTTTATGCTCTTAGACTGGGGACTAAATTGTCAGACCTGGAAAAACACCTTCAACAGCATCCTTTCTGTACAGAGATTAAGTTAGTACCGCTTCCTGCACGGAGCACGGCCCAGGCCCCAAGGCGATGGTTATATACCTTGCCGTCTTTGAGACTGCTGTAGAGAAACTGGTGTTCTGAGAAGGATAAATTTCTACATAAAGATCAACAAAACTATTGCTATGAAGCATATAATACTTCTGGTTGGGAACTCTTGAGTGTTACTTCAGCTTATGGGTATGGAAGCACGCTTGGTGACCAGAGGCAAACTTAGATTGTAACTAATGGGGTTTCTCCACCTGTCGGATCTGTCCTACAGTGATGAAAAATCTCTCTTCTGTAAGTAGGCAACATTTCTTAACTGGGCTGGAAAATTCATTGTATTTTAGGACCTCTGATAAATTAGCATTTTTCCTTGCCAAAAATCAATATTGGAAACAGGGATCTTTTGTGAATCTAAAACTTGAGCTGGAGCCAAAGTTAAATGATAAAAGTGAGTTTAATGTGTATTTCGTACACTAGTGTGCCTGTGGGCTGGCAACACGAGCAAGACTTTCTGTACAAGATTTATGAATAAGGGAGTAATAATTCCAAAATAAGTATCAATCTCATTTTACCATGATGCCAAGTATAAAAGAGGGACTATAATTGTCCTTTTCTTCTGGAGAAGAAAAAAAATGGCAGATAGGTCCCCTACAGGTGGAGCAATACTCTGTCTTCTTTGAAGACAGATACTCCTTTAGAAAGAAGAAGGGAAAAGGGACGGTAATAGAAGTGGTGTGACTGTAAGAACAATGACAGCAGGAAGGGTTTTAAAAAATAGGTAAATTATAATATGTAATAGATATGTAAAGAATTTTGAAAGGAATTATCCCTCAGATAGCAGGAATTTTAGTCAGGAATATAATGATGGGTGTCAAACATGTAACTCTTCTGGTTTTCTTTTCATGTCTTCCTAAATATCCTGACTTTACAAGAGCTATCCCCACGTTTGAATTCACCTGGGCAAGCTGAGTTCACAGAGTAAATAAAGAGTTTCTTTGCTTTAAGAGCCATGTGTGATGGAACCAGGTTGGTGTAAGCCAGCCCAGGAGCTGACCTCTTGGTTCTGGAGGCTGTTCCATAACCCGTGAGCTCAAACGCTGTTGAGTAATTAGTGCATATATTATTGTAGATCCGTGGGAGCTCTTCGGGGTTTTTGAAACATCCCATGAAAAGTGCAAGCAGAAGTACAAACATAAATAAACTACATACTTCAGCTTTACAAATAGTGAAGTCCATGAACTTCCTTACAACACATTTTCCTTTAGAAGTTCCCTTTTCTCAAAGTCTGTTTCATCTTAGATGACCTCTGTTTTTCATTAGGATGAAAAGTCCCATAAATTTTCACTCATCTTCACAGCCAGAAGCGAGCACAAAGGGCCCTCTCTGCCTGTATTTCAGTCTGCCTGAGCCAATGGTCTTGGCAGAGGGGCTGCCTCGGAGGCTCCCGGTGCAGTCGTGCTGGCAGCAGGGCCCTGTTGTCCCTGCGGCTGGAGTGGGATGGGGTGATGCTGGTTTCCATAAACCCCTCAGCTGCAGGGGAAGTGCAGCCAGCTGACACCATGAGCCCTTGTGAGCCCCTTGAGGAACAGGGCACATGACTTCTGTGAGATTTTTGCCTGCATATTTAATCTGCCCTGCTATTGCCCTTGGCGAGGAGGAGCAGATCTCTAATCTGACTAGAAAGATGCTATTGTTACACAGACACACTCCCTTAAATTCCCAGTGCTCCTTGGCTTTTAGGGTGGGATAACCTTGCTGTCACTGTCCTTGCACTCTAAATGAAGTGTTGTCCTAAATCCATCTTGAATTGACCAGCCTGGGAAGGATTACATCCTGCTGAAGAGGAAAGGCAGTGGATTTTCAGAATATCTGGTCTTTATTTCTGGACCTTTTTGATTAAGACTGTCCTGAGGCAGTTGTGTCATGTATATGGCGTAGCTTTCTTTGTGTAACAGGGCAACGTATTTGCTTTCTGTCTCAGCAGTTTTCACATTGTTATTTGCTCTCATGGCTCTCCTTACAATCCCTTGCCTTGTTTTAACTTCCTTTTCTTTCCCTTTACCAAAACCAACAAAAAGATGATTAAAACAGACGGCTGATTAGAATCAGAGCTACTTACCTGGTGAGCACAGTGAACAGGGGTTAAGTGTTGGAGCCTCTGGGGGGGATTTGCTTTTGTTTTTTCTTTAATTCTCTAATAGTCTTGTGCAGTGAGAATTGACAGTACTGGGGCTTTCGAACTAGAGAAGGAGTTAAAATAGCCCATTTCTGAGGGCTGCTGGAGCGTGCTGGTGTCTGTTGTGCTGGGTCTTGTAGTAGGTTCCTCAGAGGAAATTCATGGAGTGGGAATAGGGATTCATGCTCTCTTGTTTTATCTCATACTTCAATATGCCCTCGCAGAAACCTGCCCCCAAAACCACGGGATGTAAGTGGAACAGCAGAGGAAATAACAGTGCTACTAACTCAGAAAGAAAAGATGAACAACGTGTTTTTTGACCACAATAGTAGGTGAACAAGACAGAACGAGGAATAGGGATCGAGTATACCAATATGTGGGTGTTGTTTGGAATAGAGGACACCGTCTGTTTGCTTAAAGCATTGCAAGCTGTAGAATACTTAATTGTGCAGCTCAGTGGAATACCCTCTTGTACTTATGCCCAGGGACTGGATCCATACCAGTCCCAAAATGGTTTTCCCTACATTAAACTGCATCAAAATAAACTAGCCTAGAGCAGGTGAGTTATTTGGGTTGGTGATAAAAATAGTTGCTGCCCATTCAGAGGGTCAGGAAGGTTTTCTGTACGTTGGTGGGCTTTACTCAATTTCATTACTTGCATTTTCTCCTTGGCTCCTTTTCTTTTTTAATCAGGGATATGTTATTAAAGACTAAAGAGAGATCTTCAGTTTCTTCCTTGTCCTAACAGACGACAAAGATGCAACTTTAACAAAACAACAGATGCAAGCCTAAGTCAGATCTCGCACCAAAAAAAGCTTTGGTAACATGCTGAAAGTGTGGTGGCTCTGCTGTGAAAACTGCGAATGGGGAAGAAATCTGCTGTAGGGTGAGGTTTCTCTCATTCTCACTTCATGTTTCATCCTGGCTGCAGTAGAATTGGCTGCTAAAATGTGAATATACTGGGGCATGTAGTTATGCCCACAGTGGAAAGGCAGCACTGCTCCGTTCCCGAGGGGTGAGAGAAGCGGCACCGTGTTTGCTTCTGTAAGAAGGTGGTTCAGGGAGGAGTCAAGTTCCCTGGGCTGCCTTTCTAGGAATGGTTTAGCTTCTGCTGCAAGATTAAAATCATTGCTGAAGAGGCTGAATTTCTTGTATGAAGCACTTGCTCTGCTGGAAGAGGAGCTTTCAGATGGAAACCCCAGTCAGCCATGTGAAATGTTTCTTACACGGGGTCAGAGTCACTTCCTACCGCCCCAGGGTTCCAGCATCACAGTTCCTTGTGGCCGACTCCAGCCCCAGTCACCATGACTTGCTCATAATGTTTTAGAAAGGTGTCCTTTCTCCTTTCTATAGCAAATAAGTAATGAAGCTGTAAGAGACTCCTTATATGGTGCAAAAGAACCAACTGCAATTCTAGAAAGCCAGGGAAAGCAGGGCAAGGGCAGAAATGTAAATGAATCCGTTGTGTGTAACTTGTGGGTGAGATACAAATCATGCAGAGGTGGGAGACGTTTGCAATACCATTTGGCAACTGGTAAAGCCAAGTATTCTCTGCTTTTTCCTCATCTCTTATGAAATGGCTTTAGGGAGGTAGCACTGTGTTTCTGGAATTCAGGCATTGCCATACCCAGAAGTTGGTTGTTGTAAGTCTTCTTTTAAAACCCAAGGATCAATGGGACTAATTCATGGAGAAATTTTTATGTTCCAGTTCAGAATACGCTGTCCTTCACCTTAGTTTTCAAGCAATTGTAGCTGTTCTCTCATTTTTCAGCTCATCACAGGTCAGGAACTGAAAGGCACTGAGGTTGAATAAAACCCCTCTGAGCTGTGCTTTGTTTCTGTGGGAATTGTCTGCTTCTGTAGCACCTTGAGTTTCATTACTTTTTTTAAAGTTTGGTTTACTAACCTGCTCTTGGAACAGATACAGCTACCAAAGCTGCTTTTTAATTAGCCCTGTGCTCCATCCAGTGTGTATGTGCTAACGTCTTCACTGTACAATGTACTTCCAATGAAAGGGAACAGTGTACCATAGAGACTTGTAACCTTGAGGTCAATTTTGCTTTTGATTATGGTGTTAGTATGTGTCTCAAAAAATAATAAAACAAATCTAGCAAGCACTAGTGGTCCTTACATGGTGCTGCTCAGTTAGACACTCAAATAGTATCACAGCTAGATTTAAATGAAATTAACAGCTTTATTTATAGATCTTTTCTAGGTGCATTACTATATTTGTGAATATTAGGAGTTTTGCAACCAGAATGGTGGAAAATTGTTGTACAATAATGTCATTGTAGACACATCTGCAATGGTTTCTACAGGAATGCAGCCTGATTCATACCTTTGCTGCCTGCATTTCATCTTTGTACTCTATGATGGATAAGAGTTCATATGCCTGATCACTTAGGCCTAGATTTGTAGTATCCTGAGGAATTTTCTTGTCTGATTAATTCACTACATGTGTTCTCCAGAAAGCCTCATGATGTTGGGGTCTTTGAGAAATGTGTTAGAACTGTGTAGGTCCTTGGTGTTTGCAAACCTCAGTTCAGTTTCTTAAACTGGTACTTTGGTATCTGTAAACAAAGAGAAGTTTTGGGTTTGATGCAGAAGCTATGGGGTCTTGTTCTAAGGTTTTCTGGACATGGTCATACTAGATGTTGGGTGATTCATGCTGCCCTTGAAATCAGCTAATCAAAGCAAAATGTTTTTTGGACCTATTGTGGCAACTAGAGTGCTGATAGATGAAGGATGGTACAGACTGCATAGTGTGTGCTTTTAACTCATGCAGCTTCATACTCAGACCAGCCAGTAATTACCAAAGGAAGAAATTGTTACTTTGAGGTGGGTAAAACATATATCTGTTTTAATAGATTGATGAAACTCTGCTGTCAGCTGCAGTGGTTAAGCTGCTTTTTTTGCCATCACTTAGTCTCTACCATAGCTAGAGCTGAGCAAGTAAAAAGGTGACTGTTGTCCGTGTTGTCCGTGTATTATCGCAGAATATAATTTTTTATTACTTTTGTTCAAAATTATTCTTGGTGAACTGATTCCACATATTATCAGGTCATTGCAACACGCACCAGAACTCCAAAAGTGGTGTCCCATTGTGTGGCCAAAGCCACGTGCCCTTCTTTCTGCCACCTAATTACAGCCACCAAATGGTGTCACTGGGAGAAATTTTTTAGTGACCTCACTAGGTGAGGACTGGGACCTACAGGCTCTGGGCAGCAGCAGCATGAACACTGAGAAGCTAAGCTTAACAGGATACTTGTAATGAACCAGAGATTCAAGATTTGTTCTCAAAATGATTCATTTTCTCCGTAAGCATTCTTCATAGCAAAATACAAGCAGGTGTTGACACAAGCATGATAGTTAGGGTCACAATCAAAGTTAGATCAAACCTCCTCTTCCAGTTTGCAGAACATGTTTTCCCCACTGTTGCTCTTCCAAAGCTGCTTGATAGCATCTAGGCCAAGTAGCACACTGGTTTAAGAGGAGAAGAGCTTGAAGCATGAAGATAAGGATATTCCAGTGAGGATGCCCAAGGCTGCTAAGCACTGTGTAACTGGCAGGCATCAAGTTGTAACGGGTGGAGGGTGATCACAGCCAACTCCTAAGTATCATTCCCTTCTCCTAAGGACTGGCTGTTCTCTGAAGAACCTGAATTCTGTTCATTTCTAAAGAGCTGGGGAAGAGGGCGGGAGAGAGTAATAAATGGTCCCTTGAAAACAAGAGTCAGTAATACACGCCACATGATGACCTAGACAGCCTATTTAACTGCACCTGGTTTCCTGCCGAAGATTCATTTCTAAGAGATTGTGAGAGCACTCAAACAGGAAGCTGCAACTTCACCGAACGGTTTCGATATCAGTGTGTTATCTGTGGTCATTCCCCTCTACAGCTTGTGGCTGGCTTCTGGTTAGCAGAGAAAGATACTCTGAGCTGAGCTGGCATCAGTTCCCACCTACTTAATCAGTTAAGTTGAGCCGTGTGGTTAGCTCGAGTCCCTTGGTTGTCTTGTGGATTGCCAGTGACAGGAAGGTGGAGATGCATTGAGTGGTTCAGACAGAAATAGCTTGGTTATCTGGTCACCCCAGGGACTGATAAAATTATGTGAGCTCTTTTCTGAGAAGACATCAAAAAAGCAGAAACTGTTGTCTCTAACCACCTGAAGATTTTACAGCGTCAAGGGAAATTTTGCTTATCTTAAAAGCCTCAAAACTGTTAACCTGTCTTCACCGCTGCAGACCACAGCAGTGCCTTGGACTCTCGGCGTATGTGATGAAGCTACCAGGCTGTCCCGTGCAAAGCTGTAAAATCTTGTTGAGGAAACATTATAGATCAGATCTTTTAAAATTACTTTGGCACTTCAAATTCAGAGATGAACAACTTCAAAGATATGAGAGGGTCCACTCTTTTCTGAGGGAACGTGCACCATATTTTTAGAAAATTTGGCCTCTTCGAGGCTCTCACGTTGTCAGGAGTTTGGGCATGCAAAGTGATGGGTCACTTTTCAGAGCATAGCCTATTTAATGAGCCTGGACTAGTCTGAAACCAAAACGATGGTGGCTGTCAAATGGGCTGCAAAGGTTGAAACAGAGAAGGTGGTCATATCCTTGGGACCGCTTAGGGCACTTAGTTTTGTTTTGTCATGTATTTGAGTAGACCTCAGGATTAGAATGAACAAGTTTCGGAGAGAAACCTTGAGTGACTGAGGTTTTAAATTAGTGCTTTTAAGGAGGCCTTGCACAGGTTACTCTGAGCTTCAGTGCCTGAGTTTTTTTAGCCTTAAAATGGAATAGTGGGACTTGCTTCCTTTGTACACTGAGATGTACAGACGGGAAGTGTTCTACTGAGTATTTACTAAAATAGGCAAGGTAGTTCAGAAGAGAAGGCCTACATAATTTTTGTGTCTTGTGCCTAGAGTATAAGGAGCTCCGTGCTGCTTTTCCTCTGTCTGACCATCCCTCTCCTCACACCAGACCCCTCAGCTTCTCCTGTCCCCCAGCTGTGGCTTGCAGCCCAGCTCCCTGCACTGCGGGTGCCTGTTTGTGGCTGATGTCTTGTGGATGCAACTGACTAAGCATGGGGAAGGGAGTGCCTCCCACTGGAGGGAAGGGACTGTGATGCCTTACACCCATGGGGGAGAGGCTCCCATGGCAAATTCAGAGTCCTGACACCCATCAGGACCATCGTGCTAGTGCTGGGGGCTCTAGCCCCTTCCTTGCTGCCAGCCTTGGAACAAAAGCCAAGGTTGGCTCAGCAGCAGGGCTGCGGCAGCACAGCCTCGCCCTGTACCTGCACGTCATCAGAACTGCATACTCAATTTGCACAATCTGCTGTGTGATTTGTAGCTGTAACAATCACCATAATGAAATCCTGCTTGTCTGATGTTGTGTTCAGGTTTTGAAATAAAGCCTACGTGTTTGGAAGGGCCTGTGTCTGTACACGAGGCATGTAGGATGCTGTTGTCTGCTTACGTTGCTTGGCTCAGGCTCTGTCGGTGACAACCATAACAATCACTGCATTTTTGACTCTAAGCTATTTCCTTTCCTGGTGCAGATTATGTCTGGTATGCATAACGTGTTAATTTAACAAAGCAGTTCTTTTGATACAGCTTTAATTTTTTAAAAACAGCTCGAAGGCAATGATGTACAGATTATATAGTGTCAGTTTCCCAATTAAAGTTTTACAGGAAAATACTCTGGTTTTGCTTTAAGCCTGTGTTGAATTCTTCCTTCTGGCACTTGTGCAAATGGAAACTGTGCTATTGCAAAGCATCCATTTGAAACCTTGAAATATTTATTGAGGCTGCATTGAATACTGAAGCAGGAATCTTCCTGCAGGCTTGTTGATGTCTGTCATATGCATATATTTTGCAATTAAATGTCTGGAAGCTTGTGTGTTTGCATGTGTGGTTGGTTTCTTGTGTTTTATTTTTTGCAGGTTTGTTGTTGTTATGCTGTTTTTTCTGAGAAATGTATTTAACGCGTCCCTTTTAAGAGTTCTTATGAAATTTTATCCAAGCCAAGACCACATCTTTGATGTTTAGCGTAATAAATACGAGACTTCTAGTAACTGTTGTGTGGAACACTGAGGAAGTGCCTAAACTGCTGCCCTTCCTAGAATGTTAGACCTTGTGGAATTATTCCTGTGGCACAATGTGCCTGTTTGGAGGATGTGGGATGGAGAGCATTTTAAAGGACTAGAAGAAAGTATTTCATTCTTAAACCATTACCCACCAACCAAACAGTTTTTTATATATATATATATATATATAAATTTCTTCTTTCCCTTTCTTTCTCTTTTTTTCTTCCCAGCCCTTTTCTTGGATATTATCAGGTTTTTCCTGTTTGTTGTATCACCTGTAAGCAACAGGGACTGACATATCCAAAACAATGTGCCGGTCTTGGAAAGCCTGTGACCCAGAGTGTGCTCCAAGGAATGGGTTATGTGGAGCGGAAGCTGAGACTCACAGGGCAAAGCAACGTGGCACTAGCATTAGACAGAACTGAGAGTCATCACCTCCAGTGACAACAGAACATGCCAGTGCAAAGCTGCAGAAACAGCTACCTGATGGTATCTCCCTTGTGCCCCGTTCTCTGGTGTCCTGGTGACACTCTCAGAGTAGTAGGTGCTGCTCAGTCCAATCAGAGGCACAGGCCACCTCGGAAGGGTCTCACCCACCTAGAAGTTATGTATTAAATACCTGATTTAGACTAACCTGCAGCCTGCAGGGGCATTAAATCAATCTAATTTGCAAAGAAGCGTGGTATTAAGATCTCTGCGATTGCATCTAAATCTGGCTGTTAGTGGGGGAAGTACAGCTGCTTTTACTGGATAGCAAGCATGACCTTTGAACCTGCAACAACCAAGCAGGCTGGGACTAGGGCAGGCAGCTTCTTTGCCTTCTGAGTCTGAAATCATCTCTGCTGCCAAAGTGCCAAGAAAGCCACCTGGCCCACTTTGAAACCAAATGCTGCCGTCTCTTGTTTTTATCACTTTCCTTATTTTATTTCTTTTTCTGTTTCCAACCAATCTCTTTGGATTAGTCCTACTGCTAGATAATTATGACTTTCATATCTACATCTTTTTCTCAAGCTTGGCTGCATTATTTTTGGGCAGCTATTTTAGAGTTTTATTTTTAAAACATATTGTGTCCTTATTTGCATATTTGCATTTCAGAACAAACAAACAATGATATTTCTCACAGTGCATCATTCTTTCCATATTTTTTCTTAACAAGTACAACTTTTCCAGACATGCCAGAATCATTTCATTACATGAATCTTATTTATGGATCCTGTTTAGAGGATTGGAAGGGAGGGAATTAAAGGGACTATTTCCACAAACACTGTGTCTGATGCCATGTGAGAAGGTAGGGTAGGAACTGGTTAATATTTCAAGGAAATTATAGTAGTTCCATAGAAAAAAAGGCTTCTCTTCCTTTCTTCTCAACGTTTCTTCTTAAATTCCCTGTGTTATTTCCTTCCTCAAACACTGGAACAGAGACCAAGGGCCTGACCAGAAGGGCAGAAGGCCTCGGGAGCTGAGCTGAGTCTGTAGGATGAGTGGCACCATATAGAAATCCTGCTAAACAGGATGAACACAAATCTGTTTTGTTGCTCTGGTCTGATGGGCTCCTGATACATATATGAAAAAAATAGGTGTTTATGTGGGAAATAAAAGCCAAGGCATTCATTATCAAAGCCAAAAGAAATTGATTCTGCTGCGGTGTTTTATTTCAGTGACTTTATTTTTATAAAGGCCAATGATCAATGTAAACTTAATCATTTTTAGCTGAAGGATGTTTGCACAAGGTGACAATTAGCCCCTGCATCGCTGACGGGCTTCACTGGGATTGGTACAGAGAGCACAAGTGTGGTGGGCAGCGTAACCTCATCCCCACATCATCCATATCCTCCACAGGTTTTAAAGCATCTTGAGAGAAGGAAGGAACAGCTAACCAGCCTGAGGATTGTGGGAAGTGTTGAGTTCCTCAGTTGAATTGTGGTCACTGAGCTGTTGGGTTGGCAGGATTGATGTGATAGTTGCCTTTTGGAACAGAATGCTGAAAACTGAATATTCTTGCAAATATAGAAGCAATCAGTTCCTCAAAAGCTTCCAGCCCTACTGCTTCATTGAATGGGGAACGTTGTAGAAGTTGTTTAAGGCAATGTAGTTTAAATGTAGTGTACACGTTCAAACATGGATGAAGAGCAATGCAAATGAACTTTAGATTAATCTAGTGTTTAGGAAGAAGGAGTTTGGCGTATTTTTAACTAAAGTGTCTGCACACCTCCCACCTTGTCAGCCGAAAGTGCTGTGACACACTGTGCACCAGTGTCTCATGAGTTAAAGCTTCTGTTCAGATGGTTGGGTCAGCAATCAAAACTGGCTCGCTGGGAGGATCAAAGAGGAAGGCAGGTTCCCAAAGGGAAAGAATAATTATAAGGACGGTTTGCAGTTTCACATTAATTTTCTTCATTGTTATACTGGACAGCAGGGGAAAGTGAGTAAAAGGTGTTTGTATGAAGGGTTTGAGTAACGTTGAAATGTGCGGAAACAAAGCTGCTGTGGGGGCTCTGCCAGCTCTTGGGTACGGGGCCAGTGGTATGAATCATAATGTCTGAGCTGTGTGAAGGATTCACCGTCTGAGCCACACGTTTGACACCTGCTGGTTTGTCTAGAGTTTTTGAGAGGTGAAGAAGGGAGCTTTGGAATTTTTAGCTTTGTTTTACTTGAGGAGTGGACTGTGAAACAAAGATCCTCAGTAGGACTAGTTTTGGCTTCGCCTTATGGATGTTTTACACCTCATCTGATCAAAAGCTTATCTGATCTCTCCTTGCCTTGGGCAAACATCCTTGTGCGTATTCTGTTCAGGTAGCTCTTTACCTCGATGGCCTTGGACAATGAGTAGGAGAACAGCAGGACTTTTTTCATCTCTGTCACTGACAGCAGTAGGAGGTTGCAGGAGTCCCAAGAAAGCCCAGTATACGGAGGGAGTGGGCCTTTGCTTGCTAAGCAGGACCACAGCATGGCTGTGGCTTCTGACTTTACTGAGCATGGTAGTTTTCACTCACCAAGTGCCCTCTCAAGTTGATTGATTTTGTCAGAATTTACTTTAAAAGAAATGAATTCTTATCGGTAGTTGTGAAACCTAAGGCAAACATGTTATTGAAAATAAGCTTACAGTGACTTGTGAATTGAGGTTTTCAGACGTGTAAATGTGTTCATTTTCTGTAAAGCTGAAAGCACAGGTAGGAAGGACTTGTTATTAAAGTTGCATTGTGAGAATCCAGATCCAGAACTTTATGAAGTCTTGCTGCTGGGATTGTCGGATTTCAGACTTGTAGTAATGTGCTCTTAATATTTTTTGGGTTTCAGTTTGGTCAAAGTTTATGCCCTTCTACCCAAACTTCCTTTACAATGGTGGTAGGTTTCTCTCATACCTCACTTAGAGTCTTGCTGGTGGTTTTCAACCTCTCCAATATGCAAACACTGTAAGAGAAATGGCACTAAAATTGCAGAGCTGTGTGTTTTGAATTTAAGGCCATCTTGACCACAGGATTGCTTTTCTTAGCTACTTTTTTACAGCTCATTTAAGAAGTGCTCAGCAAATCCGGAGGTCTGATGTCCCAGGGCTGGAAACCAGTGGCTTGATGCGGTGGGGCCCTGTTTCTGGCTCCTGCCTCGGCACGCTGCCGTAGCATGAATACTGACTGTGCAAACCAAGTTATACAGAAGTTCTGTTTGGTGAAAGTTTACCTTTAGCGTGAGTGCAGACTCACAGTGGGCTTTCCTCCTTCTTGGCTGGAGTTGTGGTTGGATTCATTTGGGTATTGTGGTGGTCTTTGACGCCTGTTTCATTTTGCTGGAGTGGTATTTTTGTGGCACCACAGTGTCATGAGAGTTGTAAATGATCCTGTTACTCAACTAGACTTCATAATTTAGTTGGAAAAATTGCTTTCCAGTGAAACTCAGCCTGAAAGTTAACGTGTTCATTAGTCAGTGAAGTGGCCAACAGTAGCGCAACTTGCGGATTATTTTACAATATGTACTTTTCTGGTTGCTTGCACAAATGTAATACAAAAGTTGCTTTTACCTTAATCTTTAAAGTCGCAGCCTTGAATGCTTATAATTTCAGCATCCTGAATGTTAACCAACAAAGGAAGCGTGGTTTTGTGTTCAAAGCGCAGGAGGAGGAGACAGAAGGTCTGTGTTGTATTCCCAGCACTCCTGTAATCTCGCCCTGCAATCTCAGGCAAATTGTTTGCTGTGCCTTGGCGAGCTCATGTGTGGGGCGGGGAGACCTTCAGGGTGCGTTGACAGGCCCTGTTGTGTGAAGATTTTAATGGTTTATGGATCTGCTGGTGGAAAAATACAATACTGTTCAGAGTGCAGGAATCCGTTGGTTTAAGAAGTTACCCCAACAGTTTAAAATGGCATTTCTTCCACTTCTCTCCAGGGCTGGTATCTACCGTGAACATCTTCATCTTCAACAGTATTTCTCCCCTATTATATTTTGCACCCATGGGGCTTGAGGAGGCTGGGAGTTTCAGAATTGGTACAAGCACAGGTGATGGTTTATCCTTGAATCCTGCCTGTTCCTCTTGGGTATTACAGTGCATAAAATAACCCCTCCCTGAAAAATTCCCACAGAAGCCCGGCACATTGTGTTACAGATGGCCCCTTATTAACTCTGCGTTTCCCCAGTTTTTGTGCTTTCCAGGTTTGAGTTGGATGGCTTGATGTTACTTCAGAGCCATCCTTTTGATGGCTGGGAACGATAATAGCCTGTGTCATCTGCCCTTTAGATGGAAGGGTTATGCCTCATCCTTTATTCCTCGGCTCTCCCTACAAAACCCATCCCACAATGCACCCGAGCCGCTCGCAGGTGTTCCCGTGGATCTGCCCTCTCACATGCACCACAAATTAGTAACAGAAGCTAATGGCCCAGCATGCGGCCATCAAAGGGCTGACAATTCCAGCCTTTCCAAAGGGCCCTTTATGTCAGAGCCCCCCACGAGACCTGTCGGGCTGAACAGACTATTTGTCTGTCCCGGTGTGCGGGCCTGCCGCAGCGCCGCAGCCGGCTGCAGGCCTCACGCTGTGCCCCGACTGTTGCTGCTAGCAACAGATAAAAATCACTGCTAACCGCAGCGGGGCCCACAGCACATCAATCATCTGGCCCAGATAAAGGCCCTGGGCCTTTGGCCCTATCCGTCGGTTGTTTCTAAATAATTTCCAGTGGCTGAGCATGCTATGGTGTAGGCTGGGTAATTCAGTCCAGAAAACTTCATTTCACTAAAAATGCTTTGATTCTTTTTTTTTTTTTTAAAGACTGTTTTTGTTCAAATAGATGTTTGTTTCGAAAGGGGGAATTTAACTGATGAAAGGGATGCCGTGGAAGTTCGGGGTGAGAATAATAAATAAAACTGTGGTTAAATGTAAAGTACAACCAAATGGGCAGCAAAAAGAATTAGCGTTTACCAGGAGCAACAAAGCAACATAGCACTTTAGAAGAAGCCTCTCTTGGCTTTAGTGTCGTTCAGCTTCCTGAATTTATGTATGTTTAAATAGAGATTAATCTTTATATGTGCGTAGCATCATTTTCACCACACCTTTATTAAAGAGATTTATAGCTAGGTATCAAATTACACTTTTAATCAGCCTAGTTGATTTTTTTGGTACCAGGAAATCATATTTGTAACTCTGAATAACTAAACAAATTTGACAGTAGCAAATTTTCTCCTTGACGCAGCTAATTCTTCATCCTGTCTTAATGTTCTGCTGTAAAGCCATAAGAAATGGTGATGCTTAGAGCCTGACAGTCACAGGTTTTGTTCTTCCCACTTAGCAATCCTTCAAAGAAGAAACCATTGCAATTTAAATTGCGGGACACAGAGTCAGTAGCAGGGAAATACGCTCTGTAGATAAGCCCTGTTTTGCAATCTTGCTGGCTTGTGCTGTAAGGATAGGAGAGGCAGGATGTAGTGGAATACTGAAGGTAAAATTAAGTGTTAGGTCGCAAATAAAATCTCTGTGGAAACCCTAAAAATTAAATCTCAGTCAGCCTGCCTTCTGCACAAGCATCTTTGCATACTAATTGCATGGGCCTTTGTATTATTGTAGCTACTAATTACCACTCATTCTCAGTGGGAATTGGACACCTAATTCTCTAATGCTGCTTTTAACCTCCCAGTTTATAAGCCCTGCATTTTGAGGCACCTCAATCCTGCTGGTATCTTCCAAGTACAGGCTTGATCCAGCACATGTGCACTGCTGCTGTTTAGGTGACGAAGAACCTTGCAGAATTTTGCAGCGTAGGCAACATTTCTTGGTTGGAGATGATCATAAACTTCAACAACAGCTGGAAAGCCTGGCTGAACGGAGATTCCTCTGAGTCTGCTTGAGTCATGACACAAGCTGGTTTACTTTGCCTTAGTATGGCTCTGATGGCTATATTTAAGCTAAAGGGGACAATTAAAAAGAGTTAAATTCTCAGCTGGATGGTACTAATGGGAGACGAGCCTTTCCTTTCAGCTGGAAAGGACTTCATCCAGAGTGCCCTAACAAAGCCCTGAGTTTCTGAAATATGGCTTGTTGCTTTGTGGAACCTGGTATGTATATGGTATCTCTGAAGATATTGAGAAGTTTTCTGTAGAAACCGGAGAGACATTATCCTGAGAAAAATATACCTATGCAATGTGTCGATCAGTATCTTCTCTGAAAAGAAAACAGAATCTAAGAATGATCCTGATGAATTTTGGAATAGGTAAAAATATAATATTTTTCAGCCAGCAAAGTTACTGTAAAAGCTGGCATGGGATCTGGATGGTGTGCCACTACCTACTTTCCCCTGCTGCTTTTTTCTTTTTTTTAAACTCCTATATAACGCTGCCTAAGAAATAATGCAGGGATTGATAGAGAAGGGTAGGATTAAATAACCCTGAGGGTGCTTATCTTCCTTGGCATTAACTTCATATCCACATTCGTTATGTGAATGGGCCAGGGAGACTGTTTCTGTGACAAATTGGAGTGCAGGGTAGGTTGAACAGACTCAGTTCAATTTTAGGTAATGGTATACAGTCAGCTGTGTGGCGATGCACAATGCATGGTGTAGTCCCTCATTTAGAGAAGTTTGAATGCATAAAGCCCTGTAAGAAACACTGTGATAACTCAATTTCTTATTTTTAGGAAGAGTTGCAATGCATACAATTAGCTCTTCTGTTCTTTCCTCTCCCTTCTTTTAATAAGGCCAGTAGAGCTTCCCTTCATCTGTAATACTGTCAGGGTTGAACTTTCAACGTAGCTGCGGTTGCGAGGAGGATGGGGAGTGCAACAGAGATCCTCGGGTAGGAGATCGACAGGCACATTGACACAGCCATTATTATTCCACGGCAGACAAGATGTATCTTGTATCGCACCGCTGCGTGCCTATATCGGACAAAGACAGTTTCACTTTGAATGGGAAGATGAGTGGAGTTGGTACTTTGCTGCAAGCCGCGTGATGCTTGGGCAGAGGGGCCTCCAGAATCTTAACTGACACGCCTAATCCTTGCTGTACAGCGTGGCTAGTACTTTGCTGAAAGGTTGCTTGTAGATAATGTAACAGCACTTGTTGATAAATGTTCTTTATGCTAATTGCCCACCATGTTTGCAGACAGATGTGCTGACCTAGAGCTTCCCACATGCTTGTGCCTATCCCTAAGATGGGCTAATTAACTTCTCCATCTTCATTTCCATGGCAAAGCCCTCTAAACAGTTATACAAAACAAGTGAAATAAAACACTGGGCCACAAGGAGGAGGAGACCCAGGTTGCATATAATTTGTGTATCAAGAAACACCCAGTACTGCGTATCTTCCTTTAGAGGGAAGGCACAAAATTTCCTCTTCAGTGAGTAGATGAGAGTTCAATAAGTGGTGAGAAATGACAAGAAAGTCAATGTGCCATTTCTCCTACAAAAATTTAGATGATATCATTTTATGGAATTGAGGCTCTCAATTCCTTAGTAATAATGGCATTATTAAAATTTTATTTGCCCTCAGTAGGCTGATAGGAGTAACTTTAACCTAAACTTAACATAGCGTGTTCTTTGGGCCAAATCTAGCAGATGGTAATCTTGGAAATAGTTCCTTTGAAGCTGAAGAAATCACTCAGGTGAGAAAATGGAGCAAATATTCACCTGAACTCAGGAAGCTGTCATGCCTTGCTATCTAAATGCATCCTCCAGTTGCGTGTTGGAGGCCATGCAGGCTCTTCACTTCACAGGGGTTTGGGTCACATCTGAGTTCTGCAACTAAACAGTCATGAGGTGTTGAACAAATGGTATTTCCTGTTCAAGTCTAAGCTAATATGTAAGACAAATGCTCTGTGATTCTGCAAAAAAACCCATTATCCTTGTGCTTTAGTAAGATGCCATACCTTGGGATGGAAGAGATGCTCTTTTTATAGAACTTAGAAGATATAAGAGAATTTCTTGGTTTTCTGTGCAAACTAGGCTGTGATTTTTGAACAGCGTTGTGAATTATAAATGGCAGCTAATATGTGTTGACATAATCTATTACTCACAGACCTGTTGTAGGTGTCACTCAGAGGTGTGCTCTGACACCCACCTTTATTGGTTCTATTTATTTTTCATACATGGTGTGCTGTCCAAAGGGAGTCCAGAGCCAGTCCCCTCCGGGGATCCCTCTGAAAGCCATTTCTAGACATCAGCAAACCCAGGAAGCTTCTTTCTGCTTTTTAAGGCTTGTCTGAGAGGTGCGCTATGGGAATAACTTTAATCACAGTGACTGCTGCTAGGCAAGGGGGAGGTTTACTTTAATTTTTTTAATTAGATACAGATCTGCTGGCAACATTTTCTTCCATTTGTGTTAGATTGATGCCTGACTTGACCTAAATGGTTCATAATGGTCGTAACTTCAGTCTTACTGCCTTAGTTTAATGGTGTCCACTGTTTGCTGTACGCCGTGCATTACCCTATCGATCACCATCCCGCTTAGTGTTTCTAATTACACGAGAGGATGAGACGATGTTCTTGTACCTGGCAGCTCTCCAGTATGGGTGTGCTAACGTTGCAGCCTGTCTTGCCTTTTCTTTGAACGTGGTGTTGATCCCACCACCTTGTGTGTTTAAATTATTGCTAAATAACAGTGTTTTGAAGCCACAGGAATATTGCTTAAAGAACTCTTCTCATAAAACAGCTCATTAATATGTGTGCTATTCAGGGTTTGCCAAAAGTTTTGTGGTCTCTCCTGCCTCCTCCACTCTTCACTCCTCTCCGCCATCAAAATGTCTGCAGGAAAGTGTGGGCAAAATTGATTCCCCTGTGGCTGTTTCAGACTACACAGTTCGGGCTCATCCTTTGATCCCTCCTCATGACTTTATTTCATTATCCCTTAAGTATAAGGAGGAAAGTTAATGACATCATAAAAACTAGAACTCTATAAAAGATGTTTCTGCTGATTTACTGCCAATGTACTAGCAGCATGTCATATAACTGCCCATTAAAGATGGTGAGTTGCTCTCCTGCCTGCAGCTTTCCTTATCACCAGACCTTTTATTTATGATCAGATTATAGGGATTGGGTGTGCACAGTAAAACATAAAACTTATTTTATCGTGCATATAATTAACCCTTTAATTATGGAATTAAGTTGCATCCATCCTCCTTTTTTATTTAGAAAAATATTAAATATTCCTATTTGTCTTCAAAGAGCTTAATGTGTTGCTGAAGGAATGCAGTTCATGTTTTCTGTTCCCTTTCCAAGAATTACTTAAACAATTCTGGTCAGTGAAGAGACGAAGAGAGATAATAGAAGATTTCTTACTTAAATAAACAAAAGCAATTTTTTTTTCTGTTCAAGAAAGTTGAATTTAGTCTGTAGAAACCCTGATCTTCTTGCTTGCCTGCTTCTTATAGTTCCAGGTCTTTATATATCCTTCCTCCAGCCTCCTAGGATAACTAGTCAGCTTGGTAAGGAATTATTTGAGACCGTATTTTCTATCACAAAATCCATCACCACTCTAACTGTAATGATCATTTCTCTGGTTTTGCAACTTCAGGCTCTTGCTTTGTGCAGCATAACATATATCCTTCTGCAATACCCTGCCCATTGGAGTCAGGGCCTGCTTGTTGTTTTGCCTACCGGTAATGACTTTGAATGCCCTCCCACCTACAAATCTAGATCCTTCAAGATAAGCTTCATATTCTGAAAGCAGGGCTTCTCTTTAAGTATTTGGACTTGTAGACATGGTGGTGGAGGAAAGGTTTGATGTTCAAGGTGTTTCGTTACTCCTGAGAACCTTGGCCGGTGAAATTCATGTTTAAAATTAATCATGTTCCTTGTGCATCAGGCATCTTCCGTTAATGCAATCATAATGGTTTGTTTGCTAGACACTGGCATTGGATCTCAGTCTTGGGAATGCACTGTGATCAACTTTATACATTATTAAAAGCTGTTTGTCTTTTTGTCTTTTACCCAGTTAGTTGTACTGATTTCATTTTGCCAATCATGAATTGCTGACGAAGAATAGACGTTCCTTAAGTGAAAAGCAAGAACAAAGCTTTCTGTTCATACCGTTTCAATTACCCAGGCTTTATATTAATACCTACATACTTCTTGAGAATGTGTGAGAACAAATGTTCTGTAGTAGTTATTTTCCTGGCTTTTCTTTGACTGTAGTATGAATTTAGGATTTCTATGTGCAGTTGATAGACTGTCCTAGGGAGATGATAGTGAGAGGGATGCTGTGCTGGCTACATGTTTGTCACATGTCTCAACTGGGAAAACCTCTCTGATGGTTTCAGTTGTTTTGAGCTGGTTACCTCCCTCCCCTTTCCAGGAAAGAGAAGGAAATGTGATGTATGATTGCATAACCTTATTTTTCCTTGTGTGAGTCATGGAATAGGAGAAGTTCCAAATGAGGAAGTCATAAAGAAAAATAATAAAGGAAGGAAGCAATGAATTAAACTCCCGGTGCTTTGTTGCATGGCTGTGATTTATTTCTTACGGAAGGAAGTCCGTCTCTGTATAGAGTAAGATGAATAATAATGTTAAAAAATGAAGTATTCCTGTGTCCATGGTGGACCCTGGCTGCTTGCGATCAGCTCACGTTCAGTTTATTTAGGATATAGTAGGTATCTGTAAGCTGACAATAACACTGGCACTGAAAGTCTTGGCAATGGACAATGGAATTATTTTTGGTATATCCTCATTTTATGAACAGTAAAGGATAGCAAGTGCCACACTGTTCTGTGGAGAAGGTATTGAGCACGAAATAGATTCTTAATTACAAAGCTGGTTTAGTTGGTCTGACGCCTTTAAGTGATACAGTACAACACTATTGCCTTTGAGGTGAATTTTGGTACTTGTGTAACTACATAATAGGTGGGTGTTCAAATTGAATGGAAACTTCCCAGGTCCTGGATGTCTACACCTGAGATTCAGAACCCGTTGAACAGGTGAGGGAAGCCTTTTGAATGAACCTGTCTTTACATACTGGTTTTAAGAGTGATGGTATCTCAGCTCGTTGGCTTAATGAGAAAAGGCCTTCTAAGTTGTGAAGGTTAGATATTCTGTGCATGCAGTGGAACAGGTATACCAGGAGCTCCCCTCCCCCTTGTCTGAGCTTCTGAAGATCCTGTGCTCATTGAAAGCCTAATTAATTAATGAGTAATCAGTTCTCAGCTCTAGGGTATCAATTTGAAGCAAAAATTGATTTTCAACCCCAAATGTCTTAGACTATTTATATTCTGAAACTACTGTTCATGTCATAGTCCTATTTAGAAGTGTCCAACTCCACTCAAAGGCAGGCAGCCTGAGGAATAAATTAATTCTTACCCATCAGAGGATGAGTAGAGAAGCTTTGAATATCAGTGTGCTAGTAAGAAGGAAGCTTGTGATTCTCACAGCTGAATTGAAATTGGCCAAGTATTTAAAATGCACATTTCATTGCTGCCAGACATTTACCTAGCACGAACATTAACAGGATGAGAGGGGAAAAAAATTAGAGGTTGAACAATAATTCGAAGTTCTCTGTTTATAATGTGAGAAATCATCAATTAATTCCATACCTGGAATAAAAGATGCCCTAAGGCCTACCATCTGCCCACATTTAAACTTGAAGATAATAGATTTGGAAGAGAAGTTTGTAATTATTTGCTAGGTGGTTCTGATTAATTTACAAGGAAAATTGCTAATACTGATAGCGTATTACCCTGGGGCCAAGCGGAAATCACGATATTGCAGAAAGGGATAACATGTAAATGATGGCTTGTGCATTATCTGTTAGGCTGATTGGACACTCTGATTATTTTTCTTAAGCCACTAATGGATGCATATAAGATTAGAGTGTGCTTTGGACAACATGGCTATAATTCTCACCTAACAGGCTGTAGAAAATAGGAAGTAAATATACCCCAGTGGCGTTCTTGGAAATTAGAAGTGCTGAAGGCTAGATTATGAAATTATAATAGATTTACACGAGCATGACTGAGATCAGAATCTTGCCTTGTAGCATGGAAAAATATATTTATGGAGTGATCTACACTAGAAGCCTTGGAAATGATCGTATCAGGAATGCGTGTGAGCAGTCTTCTCTGGCAAGTACCCATGTGCTTGAAAGATGTGTTGAAAAAGCCAGTGTAGAGTCTTGCATTAAATTCGAGTTGAAACAGACTTCACTGGACTACAGCCCAGTGGGTATGGAAGAAGGTAGTTTATCTGGAACTCTGACAGATCTAGTTTTGGCTGCTATTTTCTTGCATTGGAGAGCACTGTGGACCTTCTGTGCACCATTACAGTTAACGGCTGTACAACTGCCTGATTAAAGACTGACCTTTAAAAAGAGCGTGAGATCTGTGTTGCCAAGGTACAGCTGGAGGACCAAAAGGCGTGTGTAATGTGGTCCTGTGATAACAGGAGAAAATGTTAAGGTGAACCAGAAGACCCCCTGTCTCCATGGCTGCTGGCCAGGGTCGCTCTGTTGGCTTTGCTGCTTCTCCAGTTCTCTTCTGCTCCTGTGTGGTTCACTCAGTGGTGGCAAAAGGATCCTTATAGGATTATTGGTAGGTCTTTAAATTTGGGTATAACAGCCTCATTCATTTAAAACAGCAACAATCCCCCAAACAGCATCTCCTTCCCTGTGACAGAGCTCTCTGCCAGTGTCTCCCTGCAACTCTTCATCCCCTGTTGTCCCCCACCCCCAGATAAAAATATCAGTACAACACTCCATATGAAAAAATGAAGAAACATAAGCAAATAATTACCAGTAACATTTTTGTTGCTTGGGGGTGAAGGTTGTAAGCAGTAGTCTTGCTATTTCTTTTCTGTGATCTTTGTGCTGGCTCATACTTAAATGCTGTAGGGATCATTAGTCCTAGATGTTATCAGTTGATGCTTAACAACTGTATCTCGCATATCGTTTTGGAGACTGTAAATTTTCACTTAATGGAAAAAAATGCTGCATGAACATATAACAGAAGATTGGAGGCTTTATGCTGATATCAAGTAAATACGTCTGAGGTTCACCTTCATGTGATAATCAAACCATTCCTCTCCCTCTCTCAAACATGATGCAGTTTGATGCAGCCATTGAGACACCTACATTCAGAGCGCGGCGTGGCTGGACACAGATCACAGCAATGGTTGCAAGCAGATTCCAGTCTTGTCCAAATTTCCCTTTAAATGCAATAATGAGACCTCTGCACCATGGTAGGGTGAAATCACAGCTGCCAGATGAGATGTGCATTAGGAGTTTGTTTTCATTTACACAGAATGTTCTTGTATTCTGGATTAAACCACCTTCATTACCTGCCTCAGTAAATAATAGCTCTTGTGTTGCAGCTCTTGGCATATTCAAGAGAAATATTCCTGTGAGCAACATTTTTGCTGGATATAGAAATTATCTGCTTCAAAGGAACACAGTAAAAATTTAAGGCCTTGGTGCTTATTCTCAAATTGACATCTTGTCCGATACCATCAAGATCATGTGACATTCAAATAAAGTAATAAACACACGCAGTGTGTTTAGTTACCATACAGAATAAATCTTTCCTTCAGCAGAGGAGCACCTTGCTAATTTTTTATTCTAAGTGATAATTGAGTTTTCATGTTATCCCAGAGATTCAAGTGCTTATTGTCTTAATATAAAATACAAGTCCTTGTTCATCACTGAGAAATTACATGTAGCTGGGACCAAGCTGGGAAGCAGAGCGTGTTGGATCTGTGTGCTCAGCAGCTCGTATGCATACCCTTGTGGCTGTGACTTACACAGCATCTCCTCAGTTTCATCAGACCAAATAAGTTATGAATCTTAAGCCTCTGACAGCCTGCTGCATTTTAGAGGGAAGAGGTATCAGTCAAAACAGAGGAAACAACAGATTGGAATAGGTTCTTGTTTTCCTTTTCTGTTTCCCCATCTTGTGTTTTCTCTCTCATTGTTGAACTTTCCCTTACCTCATCCCTTCTGCTGTGAGCTCTCCTTGCTGCCACTCATCTTTAAATAGTCTTGATAACTTGCAATATCTGTTTTATGCTGGTGGATTGTTGCCATACGCCAATATAAGTTGTCAGTGAGCATCTGAAGCCGTAAGTTGATCACTCCTCCCAAGTTCTCCTGCTGTGTGAGCCAGAAAGCCTGCCCAGATGCCCCTGCCTTCCCCCCAGGACGAGCTGTGTCCAGGGTGAGTGTGCCCTTGGAGTGCAGCTGGTGGGCAGGGACAACCATGCTGGTGTTGGACCTTGCAGTGACGCTCGCAGGGATGTGGGCAAAAATTTATCTCCATGATCAAGTGCCTAATTTAAAGGAGAGCTGGTAGACCAGTGAGAAGAGAGGCCTTGGCAGCATGCAGAGACAAGCTGCAGGGCACAGGGTTGTCCCTATGCTGTGGGTAAGTCCATCAGCTCTCCAGGCTCCTCCTTGCTCTGCTCTCCACGGCTGCCCTGCGGGGATTCTGTGTCCGCCTGGCAAAATGCTTGGGAGATGAGTGCTGTGAGAGGGTGTTGCATCTGTCTCATTCTGCATAAACTTTGGCATCAGGTTTGGAAATGATTTCCCCTGATTTAATTGTTCAGGCAACTGTATATTTACCATCAGTATTTACAGAGCTTTCATTGAAGCTAAGCCAACATATGCTCTTTGTCACTATCATGGTGTCAGGAAGGCTGCAGACACTTCATTTCCAACACTTCCTTTTATTGTCCAAAAACAGTTCTGGAGAAACTGGTCAGGGCTACCTGCCAGTTGTGTTGCCTTGCCTGGATCCGCTTCATTACACTTCAGCCCTTTATTTTCAGAGAGTTTTATCTGAGCATAATGTATTTTTTTTTCCCTCTGGTTACTTTTTAATTAATATCCTGTAACTGCTTACAACTTGGGAGGAAAGTGGTTTTTGATTTCCCTTTTATTGGGTAATTTTAATTATTCACATCATTGACTTCATTAAGTTAAAACATTGTGTTATTATGTATGAAACAATGATCTTTGGAACAAGAGAAAAATTATTCCTATTTTTTTTGATGCAAAATGGCTGAAGTGCCACCAAAGCTAAGCATTCCTGCTGTGGACAGACACATGCCAGGTTACCTGGGCTCTGCTATGTCCTAATGGGTGATGCCCACAGTCTTCCTGGAGAATTAAATAAAATGGACATTACATTAGCTTTTGTGTGTACTGAAACAAGGTGTGGATAGACCCAAAAGGAGACATTGGAAGGCGCATAGTGACTTTGCTGTGTGGTTATTGATGTTCATCATCCCGTGGCATCCTGAAATGCCAGTCACTGAAAGATCTTTGCTTTAACAAAACACTTTTGCTTTCAAACTCGGGCATCTTTCTCTTAATACAGGAAGCTCGTGTCTCGGTTATGTCTCACAGCATCAAAAATTAAAATCTTCTAACTAGCTGAATCATAACCTCCCACCTATTGTTGTGAAATGCACGTGGTTGGCAATATTGCAAATGAAAACAGGAAAGTGGAGTATGAAGGAGCATTGTTCCAGCAACTTCAGTGCTCCTTCAGTTGGATTTGTTTAGAGATTGCCTGTGGATTTGGTTATTTTTAAGTTCCTGTTGGTTTTAGTAATTGTGTTTATTGTGCCAGTGCATTAAAGATTTCTCTTGAATTAAAGCCCAAGTCCTGTGTTGTTTAGGACTGTGTTGTCCTACTCAATTCTGATTAGCCTCAACCAGGTCGTCCTGTTGTTTTTCAAACTGGCTGGTAAAGTCATTAACATCTTTTAATAATTATTTGTATAGGTGCTTATCATTATCGAAGTACCAGCATCTACTTTTTTTGTGCCAGTGCAGGTGGAGCACAGATGAGATGTTAAAATTAGTGTTATCCAGTAGCCAACTAACCTCTGCTCCACACCAAATGCAGTTCAGAAGTGATGACCCAGAGCAGTTCTTTCAGCCCCACCAGGTGCATGTGAGTGGACACCTTCATTTCTGCCAGTGGAGAAAGAGTAGCAGCGTCTGGCGGTGGGTGAGGTGCATGGCAGTGGCAGGGCTCTCCTGCTCACACAGACATTGCAGTCCCGTGTCTGCCAGGTGAGCTGCACTCTTTTGGACATGGGCATCTTGGTATGACTGCAAGCACTGTATCACTAGACAATCATCCTGTAGTACAGTCATATTCTCTCTGTTATCTATTCCAACTAAGTATATTCAATAATGTTTTTTTAAAAGTGATGGTGGGTGCTCCTGCCTTCAGTAGATGGGTTTTGTCTTTTGAAGGAAAATGAAACTGAGAGCTGCAAATTGCCTGTTAGTCATATAACAGGTCTGGTCTGAGGAGCCACTGGGTCCGGTGCCCTGAGATCATTTATCAACCAGGACAAGAAAATTAGACTTCTAAGCTAATTTGACATTTAAAAATATATATAAACAGGCAAGTAAGTATGTCCAAATCAATCTGTGTTTTGAACTACAGAAATTTCTGTCCTCGCAGAATGATGGTTAAAACATCACTGTTAAAGCAGTAAATGCAAATTTCAGTCCCTTGTCAAAACAAGCAGCACTTTCCTTCTGCAGAGTGCAAAATGCCGAACAATAGGCAGCACCTTTCAAAACGGCATCTTCATTATACAGTCAGGTTTCTAATGTAATCTTTTCATCCCTGAATAGTGTATTATTTCTCCATAATGCTTTATAATAAGTGGACATTAAATTAATGCTACAAGACAATGGCATTCCTGCGGAGTTATGTGCTATCCTGAGATGAGTGCCAAAGGAATTTGGTGTGATTAAAAGGAGAGATTGAAAGTGGAAAGTGAGGGGGCATTGATGGCTTGTTGAAGGCGCCTGAACTGAGCCAAGGATAAACAGGGGTTCGAGGATTCCAAGCCTGAGGGAGGGCTGTGAAAATCCACAAGCCCAAGCCTGAACTCAAAACATGAATGTTCAGATTTTTTTTCCAGCTCAGGTTGTTGGGAAGATGATTACTCTTATTTGCTATGTTCATGCAACTTTAATCGTTAAAATGTCTTTTTCTTAATTGTGAGCAGGATGCTCATGTGAGTTTGGCTCTGTGGATCAGAGCTCTGGGAAGCTGTAGCTGAGGGGAGAACCTGGTGCTGTGTGTTCTGACAGGGTCCCCAACTGTCCTCCTCACCTGCTTGCCAGGACTCTGGCCTGCACGGGCCTGACTGGCTCATTTTCCAAGGTCATCTGGGCACAGTTGACATGACAGGCGACTGCAGTGCCCGTTCCAGCCTGATAGCTTTGGGCCTTCTTCCACCACTTTTGCTTTCCTTGTTATCTCGGTGTGCCCCATCCCACCCAGGGCCCGGCATGGGCACTGCGCGGCCTCACTTGTGTGTTCCAGGAATGCCACCTTGGTGGGAAGCAGTGTCACTCTCTGATTTTCATGCACTTAGAACTGAAGAGGACAGAAGAAAATCATAGCTGTCTGATGTCCATAGGGCTATTGTATCAGTTCCTTAGGAGGTCTCTCATGGGGCTATTCCACATGTATAAAACCCTTGCTGGCAAGAGGTCTGCATTCCTCCCCTTCCTCCTATCCAGAGTACTGAGTTGCAGCGTCCTAATGAAATGTATTTTTAAGAGGAAATAGGAACTAGGCACAAAGAAGAAAGAACAGCAACATTTGCTGTCTTCTTTAAAGTGATGGAGCCCCTTGGGTTGGAAAGGACAGGAGGAAAAGCTTGTCTTCATCTCTTCCATACAAAGCTGAATTACAAGTGGAGGAGAGTCCCTTGTCTCTCCATTCCCATTACCCATCCCATTGTGCTGCCTCTGAAAGTACCAATTTAATCCAGGTGAGGACTCAAGAGCAGCATATTCATGAAAAAAATAATAGATGTCTTTCTGGTGAAACAGCCAGTGGAAGACAGTAGGTGTTTTTCTTGTATGCTACAAAGCAGGAGCAGATAGTTAGCAGAGCACGCATGCTGTATCATTATCCCTGCAGAGAACAGAAGCAGCAGACAGCTTCCTTCTTTCATGGCAGACAGCCTGTAAATGAAATCTTCTCTCTGAAGATGTAGCAGAGGCCAAATGGGAGAGGAAACCTAACCTGGAGAGTGAAAGCAGCATCCTGCTGCTGACTTCTAGGAAGACAACAAACAGTCAGGTGCAGCCTTTGACCAGCTCGGTCGGTGGTAGGTGCTGATGAATAACTGGGCAAAAGGCAGCGAGGGCTGCTCTTTCATGATGCCAAAATGTTATTTCAGTCTGAAGCAGAAGCCATTTTCTCTTTGGTGCAGCAAGAACTGTGTGTTCCAGTGAGCATCTTTTTCTCTCCTGGGGCTGCAGTTACCCCAGCCCTAGGGGAAGCTGCAAGGCTCATCTTTTCCACAAAAAAAAAAAAAGCAATAGGTCAGTCCAGGGAACTGCAGCCCTATTTGTCTGAAGGAGTGGGGATTTCTGCTCCCAGATCAGATTTGTCCCCAAGACTTATGAGAAGAAACCAGCATCATACTTCTGTGTAACCTGCATGCCAACTGTGGGAGCAGGTGTACAATTGCTTCCCTGTTTTGCTGAGCTGTGACCTTCCAGAAGGAGTCTGTGCTTTTGTGCAGGACTTGATGATAGTTCTCAAACTCAATGCCAGCATCTCGCTTCGGTTTGGAGTAATCATAAAAATTAGTGTCTTTAAAAATAAATAAATAAACTCATCCTTTAGCAAGAGCTACCTGCTGACAGGATGTTCATTTTCCACAAAGCTGTCTATATTCAGGAGGGTGTGATGTGCAATTCACAGGCTTGGCTGTTGCTTTCTGCCCATTCCTAAAAGAGCTGCAGTCTCCTCATGAGCAGATGTTACTAAATCAGTCTACCCTGAACCCTTTATAAAGTCTTTTCAGGGAAATCATCCTTCTCTTTCTCCTGTTTGATGCTCTGAAATACATTTTTTTAGCACATGCATTCAACCAAGAAATACTACAAATAATTTAGGTAGCATGGAGCTCTTTCTTCTTGGTACCTTAAAGTTAACAATGCCTGCCAATGGTGTACTCGTGGCAAATAAATATAAAAAATAGGATAGTCTCAAAGGATGGCTCAGAAAAGGAAATAGAGATAGACAGAGATACGAAGATAAGGAGATACAAAGAAACATCATGAACTAATTATTCTCAGTGCATTATCAGAGATGAGCTGCACATACGTCATGTACAGAGTTACCTTCCTGTGAACCAGAAAGTACAGATTAGTAGCAGACATATCTGGTAAGTCTTGATGGTCCGTTGGGCTGATCAATAACATCAAGTTCTGTCTTCCTTTTCTCTAGATTAAAATAAAAATGTCTCATGGTTTGGCAGGCCCTGAGGTGGTGTGAGAGCCAGAGCAGGACTCTGGGCCAGCCGCCGCAGGGACTGGTAAACACTTTCCATGACAAGTTTCTCTGACTTCTGTAGCAAAGTATTACTGGACAAATAATAACAGCAGGAAATATCACAAACATTACTTGAAAGGGTTTGTTCCAGCAGGGTTTTTGTTTTAACTGAATGGTAGTAAATGCAGCGTATTGTGAAGGAAAAGCTAGCAGTAGTTAATGCCTACCTGCTAGCAGAGACTTGCTGTATAATCTCATAAGGGGACAGGATGCTTCTGTTCAGGGTTGCAAGAAAAGTTCCTTCTCCCAGTGTTTTCCTCAGGAAGTGTCTTTGCCTTTCATGCTAAATTATAATATTTTTGTTTCATGCTGAAATCTGAGCTGTGTCTGGGAACTTTCCAAGCCTTCCTCCCTGCCTGCGCGCTCAGCCCTGAGGCCGGGTCGGCATTAGGGCCGTGTTACCATCAGTGAAGAAGGTGCTGTTGGCAGCTTCTCTTCAGACAGGTAGGGCTGCAGTTTCCTGGATTCAGTCTTTTCCATCAAAATGCAGATGCTTCTCATCCTACTCGTTGATTTTCTTTCCGTGTACCTACACTTTCATTTTCTCACACTCCCATGTCCTTGCTTCCATCTTTCTGACCAAGGCTTTCCAGAAGGATGCTTCTATAACCTACGATGCTGAGTTGGGCTTGAGGATGCATGAGTTCAGTTTCTGACTGTTCGGTGATATCTTTTGTTTAATTGTATACAGACAATTAACTGTTCTGATCTGGATCCACAGGACTGAGTTGGTAAATCCCCATTGGTTATACTTGACTTGTCCACCCATAAAATGTGGTGAGCGTCCTGCTGGAACTGGTGACATTGGGGTAAATTCTTTGTAGGTGTTAAAGGGTTTTGAGGAAAGGGTACTGCAAAAAGGTGGAGATAGGTGAGCTAGAAGTTAGGTTGGGAATGGATGTAGATTGTGTTTCTAGCTCTGCTGATACCTTGTTAATGTAACTTGGTGACTGGCTTTTGTAAAACTGAGATTCTAACCTTTATGAGGTTTTTGAATTAGACTGGGTGATGAACTTTTTATCACTTGGCAGTATCATGAATGCTGAAGTGATACAGGACGTTGTACCTATATAACTCCTAATTTGTTGCACAAATTGCATTACTAAACAGCAAATCGGATCCTGATTTGCTAATTCTTTTTCCACCCCTCTAGGGAATACAGGTAAACTAAATGAAGAGCAAAGTTTCTTTCCCGTTACCTTATTCTGGGCTGTGCTCTCTGATCTGTGACTTGAGAAGTGAAGGTCCAGATGGTTCATTCCCTTTATTTTTTTTACTGGTACATTTATACTTTCTTCCTCCAGTTATGCTTGAATTTCAAAAACCAATAGGCCAGACCTTTATCTGGAGTAAATTGTCACAGCTCCATTGATTTCAACTAAGTATGTCAGCTTTCACCAGTGAAAAATGTGTGCTGTAAGCTGAAATGATTAACTTACAAAAACATTTGATTATCACATTTGTAGTTTTCTATTGTTTTAATGTACTGTGACAAAGTCTTTAGAAGGTTGATAGCTCATGATTGAATTATCTTTGTCCTTTAAAAACGTTATCACTTTTTGTTCTCTTAAGGAGAGAGATCTCTTTCTCTGATTTTAGGATATCTGTTTTTTAGTGACGATGCTTTGCAAATGCTGGTGAAATCCTAGCTCCATGAGAGTCAAAAAGGACCTTCTCCTTTATAGTTATTACTTTACCCATAAATGACTGGGTTATGATTTGTACGACACCTGCCCATTGTCTGCCAGTAATGCACAGTGATGTGAGAATGCTTGTGAGTTTGGGGGTTTCGTACAGTAGGACAGGTCAACAACTGGGATAAATGGCCTGCGTTGCCTTTATTTTCACACCAGTTAAGAATCTGGGCTGACATATAAATATGATTGTGGAGAAATTTCTATGTAACATAATCCTACCTCTGTGTCAAAAGCCACTGGGCTGATTTGACGTGTCACAAAGCACCGTGTAATGGCACTGAGTGTGTAGTTAAAGGAGCTGTGTCTGCTGTCGTACTGTGCCCTGTGCAGCTTCAGCCATTCCCCTCCAGAGATGAGCTGGAGTCAGGAATGGCAAAGAAAAAGTTGGTTATTTTATGCTTGGATTTCTTGTACACAAGGGGGAATATAAAAGATTTGCCTGCACTTAGTAATTATTCTGATTTTATGTAATACCTTTCCCCACACCAAGTGACACAGGGCATTTGTCATTTGCCGTTTGACCTGGATTTTATAGAACATACTTAAATGCAGTTTAATTTCATAAAGATTTATTCACAGTAAATTTCCAATTATTACTCATGTCTTAACCGCTTCTTCCAGAAAGCTTGAAGCTTTTCCCCAGCACATCATCAGATGTTCTTTAGCACTATAAAATTAGTTAGAAAGTAATTTTCTTAATTTGGTTTCTTGCAACCAAATAAATGAAAATCCATCTCCGGCTGAAGCTGCGGGATTTAGGGTTTTCCTTTATTAAAGAGAAATGATAATCTATAAGTAGGGATGTGGCTGGGGACGAATATTAACTACTAAAAGGCTTATCTGCCATAATATCTTAGAGATGCTTCGGCAACTAGCGGTTCCCCATTGACATTTTTTTATATATTTTCCTTGCAGCAGGAAATAGGACAGCTCTTCTATATCCTAAGGAAAAAAATGGAAGATTTGGTTAAACACCATCTCTTCTGCATGACTTGTGTCATGCTGGAATAAAAACAGCAAGGACCCTGATTTAATATAAGTTTGACACCATTTCAGGGAAGCATTTAAGCATTTGCTTAAGTACATTCTTGTTCAACAAAGCACTTAAAACATGCTTAGCTCCAGGCACTTTCTTTAAGTCCTTTTAATTTTAATGAAATTCAAGCATGTGCCTAACTTTAAATGGATGCTTAACAGCTTAGCTGAGTGGAGCACTGCAGTTTAGATATGTGACACTGGTGTTCTTCTGTTCTTCTTTTCTGGTGAAAAGAAAAACAATAATTCCTCATGGGTACGATTACTAAAAGACAGTGAGGTGTACAGTGATTGACTGAAGGTAGAGGGAGCGAAATGACATAGCACAGGTGTTGGTGACAGAAGTTGAAGTGAAGTTAGACTCCACCTTTCAATCTGCTTATGAAAATTGCTTGCCTTTTCCATCCTAAGGCAGATAAAATTGTGATAGGTAGGTATGATACTAATGATAAACCAACCATAGGGCTGTGCTGGAAGTATTTAATATAAAGATCAGTCACCGGTCCATCCTCTGTTGGCTGGTCTAAGCCAAGACTTTGGGAAGCCTTTAGCTATGACAGTAAGCAGTCTAAGCTTCTAGACAAGAAAATAGAGAAGCCCCTAGTGTTTCTCCTTATTTGAGACGTGTGACTTCTTTTTTTCCTGGAGGATGCTCACTGGTGACTAAGATTAGTGCAGCAACAAATGTATGAGCTGACTGAAGGCTGACCCCCAATCTGAAATCTCAGCCTCCTCCGAAGCCTTGGGCTTCTTCGGTCTTGTCTGAGCAAAGCTCAGTTTTGAACTCTCAGCCTCTGTCCCAATGTCATTATTCACAATGTGAACCCTGTTCCTATGGAATCGGGTCCTGTCACTTTGCTCTATCATCTGCTTGTCAAATTTTCCATGTTTTGTTGATTGACAACATTGTGTAGGCTGACCTCAAGCCATTTCCATAAGCACAGGCGATAATCAGGACACCCAGCAGCCAACGTTAACCATGCCAGCTCCCTGTCTTCTGCAAAGAAATACATAAAATGTGATAATGAGTAAATGAAGTGTGAAGGCTTTCCTTCCTCTGATTTATGTGCAGAAGTGTTTCTAATTTTCCTGATGTTATCTCCCTTTACAGGATATAATTACCTGATTTACTTGATTGCCTTCTGGGAATTTTTTTTATAAATTGACTTAAAATTGTTTATACTGTTGCAAACTGATAATTTCATAAAGTGCCTGCTAATCTGCTTGAGTTGTTTGTTGTATTTTATTTTATATTTTTCCTCTTTGCCCTTCATTACTTCCATTTGCAGTTATTATGGGAAGTTGATATCATGCTTAGGACTAAGCTGAGTGTAGAATAACTTGTCAAGACTTTCATGTCATTGTCTCAACGTGTTACTAAGAATAGACTCTGTTACTTCACTTAACGAAACAGAAATAGGGCTTTAGCTTTTAATATACATGACAGCACCTCAGGAGGTCTTAAGAAAAGGTCTTCATGTGAGATGTGGTGCGTAAGATCCCTTGTATCCTTAGTTTAGTTATCTTCAAACAGATGTTGGTGATAAATCCTCTGACTTCACTTGTCTTCAGGTACCTAAAAGCCGAAGGCTGGGACTGAGCAAGAGAATGTTTCCTCAGTCCTCAAAGACATGGAGGAAGGGAGCTTCAGGAGCATCTCTTGGGCTTCCTTGAAGTTCATGACTAGACAATAATCCTGTGCATTTTTATTTCCAGTCACTGTGCGGACATAGAGTGGTGCTTTATGCTTTGGAATACCTTAAGCCGTGTTTGGGAACAGACAAGCAAGCGTGTTGAAAGGCATAAGGTTTTGGTTATTTTACATTTCTAAATAGCTTGTAGATGTAATCCTTGTGAATGCCTCACAGATCTTTGTATTTTCAGAGAGAAAGGTGATTTCTGGAGAAATTCTGTGCGCACTTTATTCCACTGCCAGGAACTCTGTGTTCCACCTCGGTGGTAGCGATGCCTCCTTTGTACCATGGCAAATTGGTCGTTTGGCTTAGTATTTCATCGTGTTCTGGCTGGCAGCTGTTCTGGGTGGCTTTACCTCTTCACCTCTCACACTAAAATTCTGTCTCACATTTTCATATTTCATCTTGTTGCCCATTACCCTGGCATGAACACAGCAGCGCTAAGGAGGTGCCAGAAATAGAGATGCTTTCAGCTATCTCAGAGCCAGGTTCATGTGAAGATCCCTGTGATGAATGAGTAAATGGCCATACCGCAGATCAGCTGTCGTTGATTGTGGTGGTGTTTCAGTAGCCTTTCGTGCTTTTAATTTGGGTTTATGACTTAAGATGTGTTGCAGTTAGGGAAGAGCTAACAATTGCTTGATGTTGTTAAAGAGAGGGATAATTATGATTTTATTTAATAGCTCCTCTAACATTCTGCTCTGTCTTATTACCATAAACTGAGCACTAGGCAAAGTGAAGAAGCCTCTTCCTTATTCCGCTCGCTGTGTTTATTGTTATTGTGCACATACCCCGCTGCCGGAGATGCCTGTCGGTTGATAGCTTGCATTTGTTCAATGATTCTTTACCTCCAGCACTCCCAAAATGGCATCTGTTGCCCGGAGGCCACATGCTCTTCCTGTATAGGCAATTGTGTGATCTGTAAATAGCTATTAGACTGGCATGGCCTAAATTAACTGCAAATTGACAACTCAATTGTAAAACAAAAAATGACCTAGTAATTAACAGGATATTTCCATAAAGGCATAATTACCATTTAGCAGGGGCGCTGTTTGTACTTCCCTTTCTTCTAATAAAACCTTACTCCTTTTTTTCCACTCTTCTGCCATAGCAAATATTATTGTTCCAATCTTTATCAGTTTTTCAAGCTGACATTAGAAAAATAGAAGATGATGAACAAGTAGTTGGTCGATGTCCTCCCCTTCCCTCTCCTGCTGGGAAGGGACAAGTTTGTTTGTACTGAACAACCTTTCCTTAGCAGGGGTTTGGTTTCTTTGTTTTAACTTGCGATAGCATCTTAACTCTGCTCGTCAAAGTTAAAGGCCTTCCTCCTTTTGTCACTTACAATCAATGGTGTGTTTGGCTCTCCCGACAGCTCTTCCCCACTCCCTTGTCCCTTCTCCTCCTCCAGCCCAGAGAAATAATGGCACTGATGAGCTCTTATCTTTTTGTCACACTCCTGCCAGCAGAGGAGACAAATTGATTTATGTATGTGGCATCCTACTCCTGATAGTGCCATAATTTACCACTAAATATTGCTTTGACACAATAGTTTTGTAACAAATACATAATGCATATTGCTCTACTTTCCCTCCACCTCAATCGGTTTTTGAATTAATGGAGTGAGACTCCCTCAATTCAGAGGAATCTCATGTCCAATGCCTGTGTGGAGCCTCGCAGAATACCAATCTGCTGCCTCTCCTCTTTCTCTGCTTAGTGTCACCTTGAAATGAAGCTGGCTCCCCCATTAGGTTTTTTTCCCCTTCCTTGCACTGTCAAATGAGGCGGTTCTTCACTCCTTCACAAGGAGTGATGCTTTACTCAAAAAGGCCTGACTTGATTTATTAGATAAAGAAATAAATTGTGTAAAAGACTGGAAGGCTTCGCATGTCCTTGCTCAGAGCTGGTTACATGGGAGCCTGCAGTCACTGGTTTCATTAAACTGGAGCAACACACTTAGAAATGCAGAATCCTTTTTGAATAAAAAGGACAGACTGTCTCTGTCTGGCTTGATTGATATACTGTTTCTGCCTCCCATCCTCACTGCCACAGAGGAACATATCCCACGAAGGGGATTCTGCATCCTCAGTAATTATTCGGGCAAGTGAACAGTTCAGTGGTGATTTTTTTTTAGCAATGCCATCCATAACGATTATATCACTAAAATCATCCTCATGTTTTCTCATCGCTTGGTTTAAGAACAAAGCAGCGGAAGCAAAGGTGAAATTGGGAAGTGGAGGGGTTGGAGGGTTTTCAGAATACATGGTATGAAATGCAGGCTTAAGCTTGAAATGAGACAAACTGAGCCTGACTGACAAGCAGTTGGGGTATGAGGACTTTGGTGTTTTTTCTCCTTCTGCTAGTGTACATCAGACTGAAGTACAGTTTTCCTCAGTGAACCTTATGGGTACTTCAAAAAAACAGGGGGAAGAGGGGAAGATTTCTTTTTCTGTACTATTTTGTCAATATTTTGAAGTGCAAGGGAGACTGTGCCCCCATGACAGGACAGTGTTTGAAATTATCCTGTGTTTGTGTGATGAGCAGTCTGATAGAAACCGCATAGCTTTGCCCTCCAGAGCGATCTGTAGGTTGCCATGATTCCCAAAGCCTGCAGACTTGAAAAAGGCCTTGGCTTTTTTCTGTTTGCCTGTTTTCTGTGATGCCCCTTTTCTCTCTTTCTTCCTTGCCATTTCTTCTTTCCCAGCCAAGGGGTACACAGCCTTGAGGTACGGAGAAGTGTGAGGAGCAGCAGCTTGCCAAATCCATTGGTACCACAGGGTAAGCCTGGCAGGGGCTGAGATGTCATATTTAGAGCTGAGCATTTTGTGTTAGTTACTGAATTCAGGTTCCCTATCCCACCTCCCTCATCCCTTTGTGCAGTGCAGAGTGACCATGCAGCTGCTTTGTGGCAATTACCCTGCCCTTATTTGCTACTAATATTGGATGTTTGCTCCCTGTAGGTCTCATATTAATTTTCAGGCAAGCTACACTATTGAAAGAGAGGAACTTCTGAAATGATTATGGGTTGTAAACTCTTATCTGGCAAATTACTACATAATTCTAGCACGGTTTCAGTTGTCAGAGATCCTTCTCAGCCTGTATGCTTCCAAACAGTCCTATCAATTATATTTCTTTCGACGTTTGAGTGAAGCTACTGTCAACTGGCTTTGCAGCTGTTTCTCTTTGCTTTTGCAGCTTGCTAATGTAACCAAGTACAAGAATCCCAGGGGAGTCTGAATCCTAAAACAGTCATAAACGAAAAGTTCTGGTTTGTATGATATTTTATTTTCTAACTGTGAGAGGTTATTTACAGATTTGAATTTCAAATAATCGTGGAAAATAGAGATGGGAAAGACAGTTGTCTAAGTTTGTCTCTTTGCAGATGATTTGGACTGTGCCCTACTGTGCATCTGCAGCCTGGCTGCTGATGGCCCAAGCGGCAGCAGCTGTTCTGCCTGTCCCCGCGAAGGTTGCTGAACCCTTGCAGTCACTCTAAATTATCTTCCATTTAATGAACCTCCCTTTTTTCAGTTACATGTAAACCAAAATAATAGCCTGACTATTTCCCCTTTTTAGGTGTCTATGTTATTCAGGATATTGTTAGTTGTAGTCTTTCTCAACACTGTTTTAAAGACAACGTGCTTCCACTTCGGCATTGCATTCTTGCATGGCTGCTGCTGTCAAGGCTTTCTTGTTCAATCCATTCTGTCATAAGTCATGAGCATATTGCTTTGGTTCCCTAATTATTTTTGCTGTTTGATTCTCTCCAGTTGAGTAGCGTCATTGTAATTCAGGAAGGTCTATTGCTGGCCATGGTCTTCAAGCAGTGTCAAAGCTGTTAGACACAGGATGAAGGATTCTCCTCTGTCATGTAGTGCCTGGTCGTACGTCACAGTGATACATCATTACTGTAAGTTTTTTAAATCAGCATATTGAACTGAAAATATGTGACCCAACCAGCTAGTCTTAACCGAGACTGATATTAATGCTTGTGGTTTGGGAACAGAAGACAGCAGTGTTGCAGCATTACATCTAGATGTCCAACAAGTTATATGCTCTGACTGAGCAAAGGAGCAGAATTCCACAAGGCTACTGTAGCTGTATGCTGAGAATGTGGTACTGAACTCAAACACTTCGATGTTTTAACCAGCCTTTACTATTGCTCATTTCATGCTTTTGTTGTCTTTTCTTTTTTGAGGAAAGGTCTGTTGCAGCATTTTGAGTTGGTACCATTCTATTACTTGACCCTGGGAATTGTCATGCTGCCAGACGCTTGTGTGTTTTGGGAGTTTGGTATTAGATGTGATTCCTTCAGCAAACGCGAGAGCTGTTATTACATACAGACGAGAAAATTTTTTACCTGAGCCCAAAAGCATTTTGTAGATGTGAGATACTAATATTTCTTTCAACTTCCTCATTTATGAAATGCAGAAGGCAGTGCTGATGAGAATTACGTGCAGAATTTAACAAAGACAAGACTGTCAAGTACTGGATTACTGCAGTTTTCTTAAATCTCTTCTGCTTGAAAATCATAGCATCAATTTACTATAAACATGGCCTAAGTAACCAACACTGAGCCAACTTCTTTCATTCCTCTCTTGTCTGAGAAATCCCTTCCTAAATTGCTCACTAAAATTATAGCATTTAGGGAGAGAGAAATAGCTCACAGTCATCAACATTATCTCTTCAATCTTAAGAATACCAGTGTCTTATCACTCAGGCAGTTGTTGAGCAATTCATTTCTCTGCCTCTGTGCAAGAGGAAACAAAACAGCTGGGTGCCTGTGAGAAACATTCATTATAATGCCAGAGTAATTAAGAGGTTCTCTTAAATGATAACTTTGCTGAGCTTTCAGATGTTCCTAAAGTAGGATGCCTGCTAAGGTTGCAACGTACAGGCTACATTATTGTCAGAGTCAGTTAATTGCTGTCCTACAAATCATTAAAGTTTAAAAGAGGAGCAGTGCTGGTTGCTACCAGTTTTGTGCACGTTTAGAAGTCAAACATCATGGAAGGAGAACAACAATGAAGGTAGCGAGGGTTTCGTACACTTGGGAAGTTTGATAGAATCTACAGTAACAAAACTCCCAATAAACTGCTTTCTTTAAACCCGGCATTTGTCTATATCTGCTCCTCCAGTTTGCTTTCATGCGTTTCACATCCAGGAGCTATGATCGAGACTTGATTTTGCCACAAGGAAAAGAGGCAAAATTGGAAACAGTTGTTGATTAAGCAAGTGGTTCTAACTTGCAGCATTACTGCACGTGACTGCAGGTAATCCCCAGCGAAGCTTTTAGTTGAGCTTGTCAACTAGATCCTTAGTTGGCCCCAGAAGAGTACTATGGATGACATTTACCTTTGTATTTAGAGTTAAGGGTACATGCATATGCTGGTCTGTATGCTTTCTCCAGTTTTATCACTTCTTGCTGCTGAAGGGAGGTCTAGAAGATGTTTTCCTACCCACGTAGTTTGCTAATTTTGGGCAAAATTGTCATCCAGATCACAGTGATCTGAATTCTAATTGGCATCTTTTAAAATTAATGGCTTTCTTAAAGCAGCCTTCCCCATTTCTTACAGTAAAGGTCTGTGGGTAAGGTATATCAGCTTGTTCCTCACAGAATTGTCCAGAATTTGGCACATGTCTACTACCCAGCCTTCAAAGTACGAACAAACAACAGCTAAGGTATTTGTGCTGTGGTTCATGGCCACCTTAATATTTCCAATCGTGGTAGTGACAGTTCAAGTACAATGCAGCCAAGTGCACTGTCTAATAAGGTTGTATAATTTTGATATAACAGCCTAGCTCTGTTGTACTATTAAAGCTTTAAAATATTAATGCTCGTTAATGGTGTCACTCAGCCATTTTATATGATTAGTTTTAAGTCTCTCTTGGGTAGGCAGGAAGGGGAATTTTTAATGAAATGTTCCCTGCTCATCTGACCTGCTGTATTACTGCATGAATGCCATTTTTATGAGGCAGGTTTATGATGTTCATTACTCTGCTCCTTGAGCCACTTCATGGCTGCTGTAATTTTTAAAGAAGAGATAAAAATAAGTCAGTTCTTTCTTTGCAGTCAAGAAGCTCTGCATTCTAGCTTTGACCTTTAAGCTGTCATGCATGGATTAATCACATTTCAGCTGGAGATTGTTTTAGACTTAATACTAGCAGTGGAATGATTAGCTTACTTGCTGGCTACTTCTTAAGGAGGTTTGTCAGTGATTTAGACAAAAAAGACACACTCCAAATAGTTCTGTCCTAACCTACCAGCTTTGTGTATGTATGTGCATTCACACAGGTATACTTACACACATCAAATCTACGTGATAATGCATATATTTTGTATGGAGATATCCTTAGTACTTCTAGCACGGGTTGTTAGCACAGAAAATAGTGAGCTGAGCAGCCCTGGAACAGGAACCAGAATTCTTGACTCCTTCTACAGAGCTGTAACTAAACAAGTTTTTTCTTCAGGAAAAAAAGGAACTTAAAAAAAAAGCCAGCACTTTCACAGCTGTTTCCAGGTGAAATGGTATCTTGTTGTTATCTTCTCTAACTGGGATCAGAAGTTTAACTGCAGCCAGCAGCTGCCTACAGAAATTTGGCAGAACAATAGCACGGAGCTGCTGCCATTATTAGCAACAACGTAAGGTTTGTGGCCTTTGATAAGCAAATCTGGTGGGAACACTACAGTGCAGTACTCAGGACTGGTTAAAACAGGGGATTTCATAATTCAGTGGTCATTTAAAGAGAAGTTCTTGAGGTAGAAAAAGGAAAAAGTGATTCCTTGTTCAGAATCGCACGGTGAGGTGGGAGAGGGAGCTCTACCCTTGGAAGGTGCGAAGACAGAAGGGAGTCCTTGAACTTGCTAAGTGAGGCGTCTAAAAATCTGGGGAACCCTTAACTTTTATAATGGAATGGTTGTTTTCCTTTTGGCATCAGAACTTTCCTGTAAGCACTGGAAAGTACACTTGCTTCTTAAACCAGATGTTTCGAGGACGTAGGTGAGAAATCACATCATAAAATCTTCACTTCCGTAGCGTGAGCTGTTGTGTTACACAGTAAGTAAAGTTTTTAACCAACGCGTAAGGTTTGCATGTGCTTTCTTAAAAATACCCCGCACCTCAGTCTAACGTGGCTCCTTATTAGCTGACCAGGTAACGACCATGACTTGGGTCACCAGCAGCTGTTGGGGAAAGGCAAAGAGGCTGAAGTCACTTGGTGACCCTCCTGCTGCAACTGTGCAAAGTATCAAAGAGCAGCTGGTAGGACAGTGGCAAGTGTCCAGATGGGAAAATACAAAATTGAGAATGACGGAAGACATTAGAAAGTCACAAAGCTCAGACTGGGTCTCCACAGAGGAGCCATGCGACACCCTTGTGATGTGCTGTAGTGTGAAATAGAGACCATAGGTTGCCAAACTGCAGATAAAAGACTCCCTCAGTAAGAGGGTTTGGGGTGATAGAATAAATCATGACAGCAGAGTCAAAGTGGTTTGTGCATTCAGCCAGAAGAACCTTGCGATAAAAATAAAGCTGCATAATAGATATTATGTAGATGTACTTTACTGTTTGATAATTGTATATCAAAGTAAGGTGAAGATATTAGTCCAGCTTCTAAAATTTCTGTTTGCAAATGTCTGGATGGGCTTTCTCCATGATGCCATTGCATTTGTGCGTCTTTCCGTGAGCTCCTTTCTCTCCCCCAGTGCCCTGCTGCCTCCTTCATGTTTTTTTGGGGTGAGCGTTGAAGAAATACTGCTGCAATATGGTAGCTGAGTTTTTCTTAAGTATTTAAGAAGTCTAGTTTTCATTTGTGACAGCAATTTGAGTAATGTTGCAGGATGTTGTTGCAGTACATGGTATTACTTAGCGAAATATAAGGCTCTAAAATACACTATTTTAGAGTCCTGGATGAGAAAGGAATGTATTATATGTGCATACATCTTTTACTAAAGTGACAGGTACTAACTGTGCTGCTCTCCTCTTCCATTCACCTTTTTAATATTATTATCTGACTGTTTCAAAAGAGCATAATTTGAAGAATGGATTATATACTGAGCATTCTTAATAAGACATGATGAAAGAGCAATTAATTTACTCCTCCTCTCAGTTTCACACAAGCTGAGTGAAATTTCTGCTGGTCTTTCTTTTGTGGAAAAACCAAAAATTATTAGTGCTGGGAATTGGTCTCAAGTGTCCTGGTTTCTCACTTACCTTTATTGGTAATAAGACAAAGAGTGTTACAAATATTATCATGCCAATTTAGATTCAAGGGAGGGACAGTAATTAATCCTGTTTTATGGACCAATTGAGTTGTTCATACATGTGGCCTATTATTTTGAAAGATAGAGTTAAAACAGGAAAGCTGAAATTCTCTTCCATTGGCCCCTTTCCCTTAAGGAAGATGTTCAGTGCAACACGGACGGCCTTGGTGCAGCTGAGGACGAGGTCAGGAATGTGGTGCTTCTCCACTCAGAGCACAGACTGTCCTACCTGTCATCGTCCTTGATGATAATATTTAACCACATCAGCTCTTGCAGTTGAAGCCCTGTTAGCTTAATCCTGATCTTTTTTTTTCTGAAAATGATGGTGCAATGATTTCCTCTAAAAGTCAGCAGTTTTATCCTTTTTTTCACTTTACCTACCATTGAGATCTCAGTAAAAAGCTTTCTCAGGAAAGGTTATGGAAGGGGTGAGGTACCCAGAGAATCTTTCATTGGACAGACTGCTGTCGCTGGAGAAAACAGACAAGCACGTCTTTAGGTCTGGAGCAGAAGTGTCGGACTTCACGCTGAGTGCAGCTTGGGAAGAGGTGAATGGGATGAGCTTATTGTGTTCTTCAAGCACCTCTAGTCTTATTTGGAAAAAAAACAAACAGTGTGAGGAAGCAATAGCAAATCCAGATAAATCCATCATGTGGAGACTCACGATATGGCGTGGTTTTCTCTTGCACGGTGGTTGTATGTTCTCGGAAGGCATTGAGTGTTTCAGGCAAATGCTAGGCAAAACACGTGCCACGTTGTTCAAAGCTCTCTCAGCTCAGCCTCAGTCTGTGAGGGATCAGCTTATCTTGAAAATGGAATAATTATCATAGCATGGACAGGGAAGTGGCTTAGTGTTAAGTGACACATAAAGTACCTGCTTTGCATGCTGAAATGCCTATTTCTCCACAGAAATGCCTTTCGACAACACTCCTCCCTGTCTGTGTGTGATAGCTTCTTCCTCTCCTCAGTTTGCCATGCGAGATCTGTCCCAGAGTGCTAAACCTGGTGCAAGTAGCACTGCATCACAATGCACTTAAAAGGTTATGGTTAAATACATAAAAAAATATCAATTTCATGGAATTATGAAATCAATAAAGTAAAGGTGGACGTGCAAACCAGTCAAACACCCAGTCCTGCATACGCAGTCTTTATCTACCTGTTCACTTCTGTGTTTGCCCGGTCGCAAACATTGTAAAATCTTCACAGTGTGGCCTCGGGCAGGGTACTTATGGTCTGTGCCTGGTTGCCATCTGTGCCTGGTTACCTCCTGTACCAATGAAAATACTGTCAATATTTGCAAAATGCTTTTTGATTCTTATTGGGAGCTATACAAGAGCAACTTTCTAACAATTATTTATTTTATGTGACCTACACGCTTTTATTTGTACATCGTGCTCTTATGGTATGAAGGCTTCTCAATAGCTTGTGGCACATTGTATTCCCTCTGCAGGCACCTGAAAAGAAATGTGTGTCTGTTCTGTGTTGTGTGTGACCCTCCCAAGAGAGTGAGGCGGTGTGGGTTTTTATAATATCATGGACAATGTGATAAAAGAGTGGTAATTCTGCAACAGCAAAATATGTTTTTAGAAGGACAAGTAAATGCTGTGTTGCAGTCCCTCCCCTGTATGGATCCTGGAGTAATGCTCTCCAAGGGATCCTCCCTCCACAAAAGAGTTGCCTGTATGTGTTCCTGACGCTTACATGTGCTCATAAAATGATTCTAAAAGCAGACTTTGTTCTCTGTTACTTCCCACTTTCTAAACAGCCCTTCCTCCAATAAAATAATCCTAGAAGCCAGGCTAATTGGTGTCCTCCTCGTTGAACTGTATATCATGCAGCTGTCTTTGAGACAGCTATAAATTCCAGCATTTATGTACCTTGAGCTTCCAAGTATCTTTAACTTTTATTGAAAAAGACAACATTAAATTACAGAGTCTGAGCAGATCTCCTCCTCTGCTCCCATCTGGCAAGAGGCTGCCCTGCATTTCCATGGTGTATGTGATGGGTGAAGCTTGCGCAGACCTTTGATGAATTCACAGTCAGTCTCTTGACGTTACATTTTCTTCCATGATATTCAGCATTTATCAACGTGTGGGACCTTCATTTACATCTACCCTGTTGTTGCTCTCGTAAATACGCCCCGTATCAGAACTTTTCTCTGAAGGACCGGGAGGAAGTGTAGTGCTCTGTTGCAGTAGAGGAGCTTTTATGCTAAGGCACAAAATGCAGGAACACTGTCTTTGTGGTGCCGGCACCTATCAGCACACTGCTAATTAACTCGACGTTATTTATACCTCACTTCTTGAAGTCTGGAACACAAGCCTTCCATTTTAATTTGAAGCCTAATCTTGAAACTGAAAGATAAAACCAAAACATTACATTTGCATGTAGATATCTGTTAGGAAACAATTTGGGCAACAATTAAGATAGAGTAAGAGGGGGAAAAATTCCTTCTGCCGTGTCTCTTTAAGGAAGTGCCAGAAGATAATTTTTTTGAAACTTATAATAATAATCATGGCACAGAGATGTGGCGAGTAGCTAGAGCTCAGTGTTGTACTGAGGTCTGTACCACTGCTGTCTTACATGGCTTTCCTGCTCTGGCCAGGCATTGTATATTTTGAATTACAAAGGACTCTGATGTCTGTTTGGCAGTGTCTAGGAAGAAATTAACCTCTACACACCAAATGGCTGGAAAATTGTGCTCATGCTGCCATCAGTTATCATTCACTGAGGGCTCCTTGTAGCCAGAGCCTCCGTGTACTGGCAGTCTTTATACCAGTTATTGCCAGCAGACCGTTTTCTTCTGTATGAAAGTTAAGAGAGACCTTGGAGACATCAGTAAGTGTTTTGTAGGCCTGTACCTTGCGTAGCACAATGTTTGGGGACTTTCTACCTGTCTTTTGCCCAGTGACCACCCTTGGCAGAGAGCGTGCTGCCACCTGCACCTAGCGGTCAGGGAAATGGATTTGACCAGTCCTGCATTGGTTATGATTTTTCTACCCATTACTCTGTGTCACTGGAGTTTTAATTTGCATTTTATTTGGAGTTTTAAATTGTAGACATTTTGAAATACAGAGTGTTGTGTAGAAGGAAGCTCTCCTTGTCTCCTTTTTCCCTGAGTTTTGTTAACCTTATCCTTAGGATTAGTTAAGGTACATCTTGAGTATAACTAAATAAAACTTAAATCACGTTGTCTTTACAAGGAAGTAGCATTGATTTGTTTAACGAGCTACAGGGCAGTATTGTTTGCTGTGCAAGGTGAGCATTTTTAGTTGCTAAAGAAGCAAAGTTGGTGCATAGCAGCAGCTTAATAAAAGGTGCACTTGGACAAATGGTGAAGTTTCTGAAAAGACAGGCAGTAAAATCACTTGTGTTGTAAGAGCTGAGACCATGTGGAAATCTATAATATAAAAAAAGGGATAAGATGTTGCATTGAGTAAGACAATGAACTATGCCAACACACTGGGATTGTAGAGGTGTTTTAATATATAGAAAACTTTTTCCTGTACTGGTGACAATGCGTGTGACCTCTCACAGGGGACATACACGGTTTGCGTCAATGATAAGGTTCTTAGTGGTACGACGAGGAAGACGTTATTGAACATTGTCCTCACAAAAGTGATTACCTGCCTGGGATTTCCGTCCTGTCAGGGTCAACTGAGTTTGTCTGCAAATACACCCAAAAGAGGGATGCAGTGTAATCTTGTTTGGTTTCTGTAAGCTATGATCATTGTCCACGACATGAGCATTAATCAGACGTGTTACAGATGCCCATAGCTGGGGTCTGCAAAGGCCATGCTGCTTTCCATCCACCCTACAGAGGATTGGCTCTGCTTGTGCTGCAGCTGTTCATACTGCTGGTTGCAAAGATTGCTGCTTTCATTCTTGGGATATTGGCAAAAGGGCAGCAGGACATTCACAAAGAGGGCTTAGAACTGAAACGGAGGTGGACATCAGTCCTGCCTGGGGAACTAGCCTGATGCGTGCCTGTAGAGTGACTCCTTCCTCCCACAGCTGTGGGCTCTCTATTTCAGGAACTGTCTGCTAGAGTCACTTTCGTTCCCACAATTCTAAATTGTTCTGTGTTTCAATTGTATTGCTAAATCATGTAAAGCTTAATGGTGAGCATCCTTGTTCAGCTAGGTGTTTGCAGGTCAGCTGCACGTATTAGCAGTTGAGTACCAGTCATAAATGTGTCTTATTTTGTAATGTGAAATTCTGCACTCCACATGCAAGTAAAGAATTTGCTGTTGCTGCTTATTAGTAATTATCATCACTCCATGTTCTCTCTAAGCACTATATCATTGTTCGTAATTACATTTCACCACTCAGAAAAGTGGATGTGCAGAGGAGTCAGAAATCCTCCCTATCTTCTTTCCCAAATGATGTTTTAAAATTGAAAATCATAAGTTAAACTGCATCTTTAGCCTACATTACTGTTCTATCATGTATGCTGAAGATGGATCTTTTATTTAAGGGGGTTATAGATGGGTTACCTGACTTCTGACTTAGTGAAAAAGCATATTTCATTTGAAAGTCCTAGATTCTAAAACTGATCCAATTGTTCTAAATTTGGAGGAAGCTGTGCTCTGTTTTCCCTTCAGAGCTCTCCCATATGTTAATGCTTATTTTATATCATAAATATGCAGTGACAGCACTCATGGGTTTTCTCTTTTTTTCACACAATACATTAAGTTACATGTTTGAGAGCAGAATTCATCATTTACACTCTGAGTGACTGGAAGGATGCTCGGTGCCACGCAGAAGTTGTTTTGGTTGTCCCAGTCAGAGAGTGGTGGCAAATGCCTGTGCAGAATAGAGGCAGAGGCTGTCTGTGCAGCTCCTGAAGGATCTACTTTATTTCTAGTTTACATTTTCTGACTAGATTTTAAATGTACTTCAGTGATTACATACTCTCCATTAAAAAAGCAGGGGAAATAAAACCCAAAACAATAAACCCAGCAGAGTGAAATGAATGCTTAGTTTAGAAAGTCACACCAGGAGGCAGGGAGAAGTGGGAATGGCCAATCTGAGAAGTAGCTGTAGCTTCCCTTTTATTTCCAGTACAACAAGCTGTAGGTCTTCCTTCCAAAGCACTTGTTTAATTACAGCTTCAGGAACATAAAGCCTGTTATTATTTTAATGGAAGGAGCTGAGACTGAAATATAACTGAGCTGGGCCCATGTCTTTTCCTGGCAACTTGTAATTTCATGGATGGAAAAAACACCTGTTCAGTGGGGAATCCTTATCATTATGTTTTAGATTTCACCATTAATTTATTTTACAGTCTTTAAGCATATATACAGATGGAGAGCAATCATGTTTAAGGTCTCTCATCACTCTCTCCCTAGGAGTTATGGTTGGGTTGTCACTTCTTTGTTGATTTACTGCAGAAAGGCTCAGGATTGACCCGTGCAGCAAGCACTGGCTTGGGAATGGGGGGAGTGGGAGCAGGGTCCAGGAGGACACCAGGCACCAGAGATCTTCATCCGTGGCAGGAAGTCATCTGCAGCTCAGGGACTGATAGTCCTCTTGGGCTCTGCACCAATGTTAAGATTAAAAATCTTAATCTTCAGCTAAATCCACCTACCCAGAAGTCATAAAACCTGAGGGGTTCACTGAAATAGTTCAAAAAAAAGTTAAATTCAGAAAGAGAACCTTTGTGTCCTTGTAGACCGAGTTAAGCAGCATTTGGTTTTCTAGGTGGCTGCCTAGATGCAAACCCCAGGCAGGGTCTGAGGACGTGGTGTTCCCCCGTTGTGGGCAGTAGCAGGCAGTGTCAGCAGCAGCACAAAGGTGAGCTCTGCCCCTGCTGCTGCACAAAGTGGTGAGAGTTGAAGCTTAAACACGAGAATTTCCTGGAGCTACTGGTTGGAGTCACAGCCATCAGGCTGTATTTGAATGGAAGCAGCAGATCTATGCAGTGCTAAAATGGGGGGGGTTGTTCTCTGGTGTTTTTCTATAGAAGAATATATGGTTGTATTTTTTATGCTGTAGACTTCCACTTTCACTGTCCAGCTCAGTATCAGTGAAGAATTACAGCTACCCTGCTGGCTGTTGAACATGACAGACGAAACGTACTGGGTGGTAGCGCACGGCATCCCAGCAGATGGGTGGTTGTTGGTATCCAGAAGCCTGGCAGTGGGGCTGGCCCTGTGGCTGCATCTGCTTCAGCAGAGCAGGGAGAGCATCAGCAGGGAGCAGCTGGGGTCATCCCCAGCGAGCTAGCTCAGACATGATCACACGGCAGCAAGGGAGCAAGAGCCTCCTGTGGAGTGGAGTGAATTTTTTGCTACTTCTCCAAGTTTTGGCACTAGCAATGCTAAAGGTGCTACGTGGGCAGTAGGTTGTGGTGGGATCACACTAGTAGTACCCTTCCTCAAGCAGGGTTTGGTAAGGAAGAGGAGGGACTTGTGGTAGGTTAAACTGAAGTGCTCTTATTCCAGCAATTTGCTATTAAACATATGCATAAGAAATAAAGTAGTATCAGTGTTGCTTGATGATCATTTGACTCTGCATAAAATCCCTGACAAGGAGGAACATAATCAGTTGTGGGGGGAAAGTAGGGAGGCTTCTCTTATTTCATCCTCCCCTCCTTCGTTCCTCTTTTAATAAAGAAAATCACTTTTCTTTGTCACCATTTTAATGATTCGCAGGGCGCATCACAGCACAGACATAAATCTGGAAATCGGCTCTCAGAAAGAATGAGAGATTTCTCTTCTCTAAATCACAAAAGTATGCTGAGCTCTTTGTAAATCCCCACAACAATGTAATTGCGGTTCTCCCATCATTATCTGGAATGTTTTTGGTGGCTTGTTTACAAGCTAAATAAATAGCTGCACAAAACATCTGGAACCACAGTATGTCTTAAAAGTCTGCTTTTAGCAGAGCTTAGAGTCTCAGTTATTACTGGTCTTGAGCCTTTCTGATCTGATTGGGATATATTAAGAGACCGTATGGAAATATTTGCCTGAAATATGATTAATGCTCTTTATTATTCATAGTGAAAGTTAGAATGATCAGTGCTTTATGGAAAAACAGCGTTGATCTTTCTAGATATTAAAAACGCCCCACAAAACTAAGGCATGACTTCCATGTGCCTGGATAGTTCCACTGTCCAGCTGATGTCAACTGCCTACAAGTACAGAGGGTTCAGGCGGAACAAGGAGTATGAGACATAGGAACATTTGTCAAAATCTTAGGAGATGCCTGCAACCAGTAAACTCTTGGGATCTCAGTTGTTTTGCGTGGTAGGCTTTGTACTCTGGAGCACTGTTGGTTTTGTTAACCTGCAAATAAATGTATGAAGAAGAGAAGCTAAATTCTTTAAATATTGAGCTAATCCATTGAAGCTTTAGCAGGTCAGTTTTTATAATAGTAAATAATAATAATAATAATAGGCTATGATAGGCAGCTTGGTCTCTCCCCAAGTCTTGGCTGAAGCATCATGACCAGCCCTCAGCTGCATCCATTACCTCACAGTAATTGAATGTTTCTCAGCTACAGAAGTCTCCAGTACTGATTTCAAGTTTTGCACATTTCTGGTTCTGAACCCAGTGTTTCACATCCCCTTAGATTTCTGCAAGCCTAGCGAAGCAATCCTGTTTCAGCAAACTGTGTAAGCTAGGTGGGAAAACACCTTTTTTTCAGGAGAAAGGTGGTAATTTTTCTTAGTCTGTGATTCACTTGATTACCTTTGTGGTCCTATGTGTTACACACGGTTGGGTGGGTGTTTTGGATGGGTAGGTCATAGGGTCTGGAGTGGAGTGACTTCTGCAGCCGTGCCTGCGGTCTGGCTCAACGGGAGACCTGGCCTTGCCCTGGGAATGCTCTGTGCTGCATCCTGGTTGCTCTGAGCAGCTCAAGACAATTATCATTTGAGTTCTGCAACATCCACCGTAAGTTTTAGCTCCAGCACTCATGTAAGGACTTAATAAATCAAGATGAAACGTATGATGGTTACTGTGCTGGTAAATCATGTTGCCTGGGTCATTGCCCACATTAGCCTAACACAGCAGCTCTTGTGATTTGTGTGGGGTTGTCAGTGCAGCGCTGTGCCTGGTACAGGTCTGTGCCTTGGTTTTGTACCAAAAAAGGAATTGTGAACAGGCTGTACCAGAGAAAAAATTCTCCCTGGTGTTTTGGGAATGGTTGTATTCATCTAAAATGACTGTTCACATCCAGAGGCAAACTGGAGAGTGGAACTACATGAGGATGCACTGAGAAACTTTCCAAAGGTAAGGATGGAGAGGGGCCGGGATAGATCACTGTTCTTGCACCAAAGAGCAGGTAGTTGATCCTGAGAAGAGGAAAGGGAGGCTAAATGGTCCTGTCCAGAGTTGTGATATTGTGAACACTGTGGGGTGATGAAGCCCTTCCAGAAAATCCCAGTTTAACGAGTCAAAAGCCAAAGCTGAGTAGCAAGGCCTGGAGTCTTGTACTTTTCATGGAGGGTTTGCCTCATGGTTTCTTGGGTCTTCAGGAAACATCTGGGATTCTCGTCAGAGGTTGAGAGTTCTCTAGTATCTCTAGTAAACTCGTCCTTTTTTTTCTTTTAATTGTTTTTTTTTTGTCATTGCAATTGTTTGGGGATTTCTTTTTCTCCTAATACATGAGAGGATAATGGCCTCTGTGGGCAAATGCTGCAGCAGCCAGGGCTCTGAGACAGGCAAATCTTCAGAAGACTTTGTATGAGTGTGGGCCATTTGCTGGGGTAACCAAAATGTTGTGGGAGGGGAAAATTGGCAGATTGCTGTACTTGTCATAAGCAGTCCAAAAGGATTGATCCAGAAACCTTAAGTACTTTTCCCCACCACGTATTTGGGAACTGTTGTTTCCTGCTCGTGGCTCTGTGAAAAATTAATAAACTGAATAAAACCGAAACAACTGAGATTAGTATGTGATTAAAACAAGCTTTTCTAGGCTTAGCACTAGTTCTTGTGCTGGTTATTGAAGACAATGGAAATTGCACCGTAAATTTTACATGCAACATTGAGAAAATAATACTAACAGTATGTTTGATGGTCTTTTACACTGCAATTAACAGGGAAAGAATGCTTTGGGGAAGGGTTTTTCTTTTTAAATACAACATTTTAGGATGGAATAAGACTTGGTTTACTAGTCTGGTATTGAAATAATTACTTTTAAAGCGTGACTTGAGCAATTATGATTGCCTCCTGTGATGAAGGGGGAGAGAATGAAATTCCCTTTTCTAGCAGAGGAAATTCTCTTTCCTTTTGTTGCTTGAAGTATCTGTTGTGCTCGGCCACATTAATTGAGTCCTACTGATTTCAAAAGTTCTGCTTTTCAAACTTGAGAAGAGTTGCACCAGTTGTGAGTTTTATGAGGAAAAATCTGTTCTAGAGTAGGCCTAAAAGGGAAAAGAAAACATGTCTGTCTGGGCCAGCCAACTGGCAGAGGCCTTCGTAGTAGTAAAACTGGTAATTTTCAGCCACATGGGCCAGGGAAGATCCAGAGCTGGGCTTTTTTCCTTCCTTCTTTCAGAAGACTTTGGAGACTTCTAAAATAAGCCACGTTTCAGTCCAAAAAAATAGCCACTTGAAAATCATTTCCATCCGTGGCCGGGGGTATGTCATGCTGGGGTTTACTGGAGCTCTGTGGAAAGCGTATGCACTTGTCAAAAAAAACACCACCAAAAAGAGGAGGGGGAATGTACCTCGTCTCCCCTTTCTTCAAACCACTCCTTCCTTCACGAGCCTTCCCAAATCTGTCATAAAAGGTATCCCAAGGTGGTTGTTAGTGAGCTCCCCTCATGAGAGATGATTAAAGCCAGATGAGACAGAGCCCCAAAACACAGTCCCTTTGTTAGAGAAAACAAAGGCCTTGGTAATTGGATTCACATTGAGTGAGGCACTTAAAACAGCAAAGTAACAAGAAAAATCTGCCGGGTTATGTCATAACTGCCAGGGTGGGTGTTTTGTTATTTTAAAAGAGCATGACCGTCTCATTTTTTTACTAGCTTAGTCTGGTATATTGAAGTGGAAGATTTGAAAAAAAAAATATCCCCAATTGTAACATATTTTATGCAACACCAGAGAGAGTTTGGGACGCAGAAGGCAATGGGATACAAAGCAGGTCACTGCGCTGGTGCAATAGCTATAAAGCAAGGAGCTATTTTTATCTGTTTGCCAATGTTGCAACGTGTTGCATAGGATATACCCTCCATGAGCCTTTGGCGGGGGCAAAGAGTCAATCCCAGTGTATCAGTCATCTTTAAACCTCATTTGTTTGGCTCGTGTATAAACTATTCAGCTTCCAGTTGGCCTATAGAGTCATTTTTCATAGCTCGGGAGCAGGCATGTACAGATGGGAACTAGTTGTCACCATCTTCTCCTGTGTTTGGGGAAAAAAAACTAATAAATACCAAATTGAAGGGAGACTCGAGCTGTCTTACGGATTTACTGCAGAAGGGTATGTCTTCCAGACCTTTTATCATCAATTTTGCTCTGAGCACTAACAGTACAAGGAACAGCTGAGTGTGCCAGGTTATCGGGTCTCCAAAAAAACAGGTTGGTGTTACTTATGGAGGTGCTAGTGAGATCTTGCAGGAAGGATGTGAAGTGGCTTTCAAGAATTGCTTTTCACTGTGTCATGGCAAACAATTTTAGATTTAATATGCAAATGTCTGCCAAAGAAAAGTATCTGGTTTGGCAGAGACTGATTTATTCCATCATAGGCTCCAGAGTAAAAATAAAAACAACTACAGAAAAAAAATCTGCTCTGAAGATCCCAGCGCCTATAAAAGATTGGTCTTAAGAAGAGTTAGCAGAGTGTTGAAAAATGTCGTGTCTTGTTTTCCATTGAAACTTGGCTGGCAGTCTTGGATGGAAAACCCAGAATCACATAGTCTAACACCCGCAAAGCTCAGCACTTTTCAGCTCAGATTAAAACACTTGTAGTCGTCTGCTTTCTTGCAGCAAAGGTGTGACACGCGGCTCCTGGGAAGAATGAACATTTGATTACCAAGCCAGTCATTAGGTAAGGGTTAAGACTTGTTCCTCATTTGGAATTGCTTGAGATCTTGTTTATTAATATTTTTCAAAGCCCTCTGGGGATTAAGAGACCATTAATTTGAATTAAGCACCCAGATCCCATTTGTAGCTTTGGTAAAACACAGCTTTCCTGCCTCACAGTTAATGGACCTCTAGTTCAGGGTCTGGAACCCAACATCCCCAGCACGAGCTGTAGCTCCCAAGCTGGGGAGGAGAGGTTCAGCGTGAAGCCACAACATGTTTTGCAAATGTAGTCAAGCTCATTTCCTTTATCAGGCCACGAAGATGCTGGATAGCTGAATGATAGGGATTTTTTTTTCTTTTTTTTCTCCCTTTTTTTTTTTGCAGGGGTAGAGTTCTCTCCCTTGAAGGAGAGCTGCAGCTTTTGTGCTTCACAGGGTGTCTGTCTTGCTCTGCTTAGCAGCACGGTTGCTTCTGTGAGCTCTTGGTGCTCATCTCTGTTCAGTCCCAAGTTCTTCTGGAGGTCTATCAGCAGCAGTCTTTCTCTTTGCTGGGCTCTCTTGGTTCTCATTCTCCCAGGAAAAGAAAGAGAAAATATCTTGGAAGACTAAAGAGTTCAGATTTCATTCTGCACTTGGATGGGGAAAGACCAAAGGGATTTAACTGTTTTTTCCTTGCCCTTGCTGACTCTTAAGAAAGGAGAGAGAAAACTGCCAAAGCTGCTGTTTGGCTGAGTTGTTCCAGGATTTAGAGCCTAAAGCCATGTCTCATTTCTGTAAGGCCCTCATGCTTTGTTGGGAATCTCTGAACTGTTTCTTCAGGGATGAACAAACCTCAGTCACTGAGTGTGAACTGAAAAAAAAAGTCCTAGGCTGGTGGTGATTTTGCTGGAGCTGTGAAGGGGGGCCAGTGTATTGCACCAGGGTATAGAGGTATTTCACTCCTACACGTGTTACATCTCTGCTCTTCATTCAGCACAAACATAATTTCCCAAGACTCTTCTGGAGGGAACAATTATGAATACAACTCTTACAACCTAACAGAGCTTTTGTATCTTAGTTCTTGGTAGGGTTAGTATGATACAAATTAAGCCTAACCTGTAAATCAGTTTGACAGTTGCTCAGAATTATCTGGGGATAGCAATTGAAACCCATTTCTATAAACATCTGCAAATGAGTGGCAGAAGCTCATGCGTTTGGGGAGCATCCAGGGCAGAACAGGAAGATCAATGGACTCTCATCTGAGAGAGATGGATAGAAGAGCAGAACCAATCACCAGAGCCTTTGGACAGTCTTCCCAGGCTCATCCCCTGTGATTCAGGTGTATCAGACAACCCCTCGGTATGTTGAAAGCAGAGAATGCGTAGCACATTTCCATACCGGCCCCAATTAGAAATACCAGTAGCAGGATAAAAAGCAGTTCAGCATCTCGAATTGTTCTGGGGAGCAGGGATCCACAGCGCTTCTCATTGCTGCAAACCCTCTCCACATTTGTCTCCAGTCGGGCTTATTGCTCACAGAAACCTGAACTGCCTGTAATGCACCAGATGTGCAAAAAGAGCAGCCGTTCCTCTTGCTATCATAGGCAGCCACACTTACAACAACAGCGACTTGTGCTTTGATTGCTTGTCTAAAACTAAAATTCAATTATGCAGTGCAGGCAGGCTTTGCTGTGACACAGAGGGTTAGAAATTAATGTTAACACTGTTTCTGGTTAAGACTTTTTGTGTTGATAAATAATTCATAAGGCAGTTAGCTCTTTGAGTCTGACAACACAAGAATATATTAATACAGTAGACTCAGCTAAAGGTCAGCCCTGAACAGTGAAGCATCTGAGCCATCTTTTATTCATTTTCTGACACAGACTCATTAATTATTACCGCATTTGAAGGTCTGCACAGGAAAAGTGCTAATGAGAAAAAGGATATTGGGTTTGATATCTGACACTCACTCTTTGAAATTACTTTAGATTAAAAAAAGAGAGCAGAGAGAACAATACAAAACAGGCCAGGTAAGACCTTTTCTTTAATAAAAACTTAAATAAAAAAATAAAATACTAAAGACAGAGTTGGGAGACATTATTCAATCAAAACCAGATGCTGCTGGGTTGCAAGTTTGAGTGGCTGATGAAGTTTCTGAGAAAGCACTAGTACAGAGATGATTAAAAGATGTCTCTCTGTAGGTGAGATGCAGTTGCTTTGCATCTTATTTGTTGCCTTCAGGTTTGTTTTCCCCATTTTTTATGGTGGCTGACCACTTACCTGCACTGTTTGTGATCTCCAAATGAGGATTGCTTTGACTTTGTGCTGTTGTCACCTGCTGGTTTTCCGTACTTTTTCCATGCCTTGTTGTGTTTAAATACCTTGCAGAACCTACCTTGATACACTCATCCACGCAGCCATCTAACCCAGAAGGAGATTGCTGCTTTTCTCCTTTAGCCTGCTTTTGCCAGGTAACTAGATTTATGCAATCACATGTCCCCACGTGTCTGTCTGTGCTTCCCCCATTGTAATCATTTTTTTAAACCCATCAGCGAGTTGTTCCATCAGATTTGATGGAGCAATAAACATCTCAAACCCAGTAAATTCTTGCAGTGTTTGTGGGGAAAAAAAAAAAAGAAAATAACTCATCTTCAGTATTCCCACTAGGGAAAATGTTGAAGCTTAGGCTTATGCCTTGTTAGAGAGCAGGAAATTTGCACAAGAAGAAAGCCTAAAGCCTAGGCCAAAGGCAACAGGGTCTCATTAGCAATTCTGCTTGGGGAAGTGTCTGAAAGGTTCAGGGTGTGAGTAGAACTCTGTTTATCCATAAGATAAATGAGATAGCCTCATGCTTTTGAATTCATTAACACAGATGTGTCTTTATTAACGAATGTGCAGAAACCAGATCTTTAGTGATTGCTATAAATCAACCCAGTTCATGGAATTCAGTGGGACTGTGACGATGCCAGCTTGAAGGTTTGAAGTATGTATGCAGCTTGAAAAAATATATACTTCCAGCTCCTGGACTCCCAAATGATTGCTTGTCTTTAATGTCAATTAAAGTCAGGCCACGGATATACCCAGTAATCTTTACTGCTTACTGCGTGTTTCCGTGGAGTTACTCGGGAAGTACCTCAGGCTTGCAGAACTGCTCTGCTTATGTTATTTCATTCTACAAACCAGTTCTTACTTACATAGTGCAGCCTGGGTTTTGAAGTGATGCTATGCCTGTGAAAGAGGCAATATAAATGTTCATGTGTGCTAACAGATAAATGGAAGCCTGTCCTGTATGGGCAGAAATAAATTACTTATCTATTTTGAGTTTCAATTAGCCTTCCTCAGAAAAAATACGTTTTCTTTAACTAAGGTGAAATGAACGTTTTAAAAATAAAGATTTTTTTCCATGCAGTCAAAATTGCACTAAAAGATATACCAATTATTGATGTGAAAATTGAGCCACACTGACATACAGTTTTAATACCATGGGTTTGATGTAATCTCTGAAGAGAAGAGAGCATAGGAGTTGAGACCAAAATTCTGCCTCTAGCTTTGATGCCACTGTGTCTTGGTACTGCTTGGTGTGTGGGAGGAGAGAACTCACTTCTGTAATACTGCACTATAATTCAGGGATGTCATGCTTCATCACAGATAATCCTGTCTGCCTAGAGGAGTTTACAAAATCATCTTGTCTCTTCCACAGTAAAACATCCTCACCTTCACAACCTGATTGCAACCCTAAAACTTCCAGTATAATGTCACCTGCTGCAGAGAGAGTCTTAGACTCCTGCAAATAAGTACATTTAGTTGTTGAAAATGACTGGGCTGTGGTTTCTTACTAAATTAAGGTGAAATTAAAAAAAAAATAAGGTAAATGTTACTCACCTTGTTTAAAAGTCACCTGATTTTTCAAGGCTTTGAAATACAGAGCCCCACTTCTCTCTGCTCATGGGTAAGAGCTGCTGGTAAAATGTGAGAGACCTTTCCTTTGTCAGACCTCGGCTGAGTAAACTGGCAAACTCTGTTCACTAAACCAGTGAATGATGTTTCAAGGCTGTGAAAATATTAGCATGTAATGTAACATCTCTGGAAATGTAATGTTTGCTACAGCTGTGTATAAATTTGTTTAATGGGTCTCTAACTCACCATCAGACTCATAAAGGCAGCCACTGTACAGGCTATTAGGCTGCAGTAACTTAATTGCTCGTTAATTGGGTAATTAGTGCTTTGTTTTGCTTTAAAGCCTAAACACTCATAAAAAGTGAATTAGCTGAGTAAACAAGAATGGAATTTTCATGATATGCTGTCCCAGTTATTGCACATAATTAATCAACCTTTTATTATCATTCTTTTTCTTTTTTTTTTCCCCTCCTGGTGACTGCCTCAGGTAGCTTGGGTAAACATCCCAGTTCAAGCCCCAGGGAAAACACCCCAAGTGTATCTCATTAAGCTGATACCTGTATTCCACCGTTGGGGTGGTTTGTGTCCAGCCCCAGGCTGCTGAGCCCAGCACCACCCTCAACTCTCTCTCCCCTGAAGCAGAGAGGTTCACGGACCTGGTGAAGCCAGGTGGCTCTTAAGTGGGAAGTTGTACAAGAAAGGACTGATCTACCTCCTCCCATTTCCCGGTGTATGTGGTGTTCAGTTCCATAGCTCAGGCTAATCTAGCAGAAATGTAAATGAAAACCTAGCAGCCTGGAAAACTGGTTTATTTAACCAAGATGTGCATTAACAAACTATTGCGGTGCTACTTTAGGTATTTGGACAAGAGATGGGCCTGCAAATGAGTGCACTTAGCAGAAAATGTTCCTCCCAGCTTTAACACAGGTAGTCAAACTAAATATTGGAAGAGGAAAACATTAACGGAAAGCCTATTTGCACCTGACTATTGGAGGCTTAATTTGCACTCCCAAACAGGATTGCAGCCCCCTCATCCCTGCCAGGGGCACAAGGAGTCTTCAATGCCACAAAGATTGCAATTGCTTGAACTGCTTAAACAGTGAGCGTCCTTAATTGGGATTACGGCCTTTACTCTAACGAGCAGTTGCAGTTGTGCTGTAGGTGCTCCACGGTGCTCTTCCTTACATTGCTGGGCTTACTGTTTAATGATGTCTTAATTGGCTTTGAGAGCTCCTCAAGAGGAGGAGAGCAGGAGAGAAAGGAATTAGTTCATCATTTTTTTATAATTTATTCTTGCTTTAGAGAAAATTTTAAAAGGGGGACAACTGACAGAATATTACTCTTGTCGTGTAATATCACATGTAAAATTTTATATGTGGAGGACATTTTGGTTCTAATCTAAAGTGACGGAAGTTAATGGTGGATTTCCACATTGAAGGGAGATTAAGTATTTACTGGTAGGAGCTAATGTCCTGGTTGCCTGAGCGTGCAGTGAGTAAGACTAAAGGATTTGGCTCACAAAGAGAGCACAAAAAAAAGTGAGTCCCAGTAACTTTTGTATTTGCCACTTGCGGTCAGATTTTGATACTAAATATAAGCAGAACTTTACTGTAAAAATTAGACCTCTTTTATTGCAGAGCAATTGAGGTTTTACGAAGAATGGCACCAATCCATGGAGACTTTTTCCTAGTGAGCTGATATAGGGAACAGCTGCGAAGTTTGACGCGTACGATGTTTAAGTTAGAAATCTTTATTCTGGTTGAATACATGAACTTAACTGCTTCTCTCGTGCAACGTGTTTTATGGATTCAGCACTGTCTATGTTTGCTTTCTTGGCCATGCTCTGTGCAGTCGTCAGCTAAGGAAGGGCCAGACGGTCTGTGAACGAGAGCACGAGGCTGTTCCCTCCAGCGTCGTAGGTCAGCTGTGGATGGCCTCCTGGGAGTAGGCTTCTTACAGATCTGGTTTGGTGTGTGCTTTCTTTTAAAACCCATCTGTCAATAACATGCAGAGGTTTGCCACGTAACTATTGCTGTATTGTAAAAAATTAGAGCACGGGAGTGTTAGCTGGTGGTGGGACTGGTTTTCTAACGTTCGGAATGCTGGTTGAATATGGCGTAGTGATCTCATTGATCACGAGGACAGCAGAGGCAAAAGGAAGGACTGGCCAGATTTATAAAATGAGCACCTGGAGTTACATAATTGGATAAATCCTGTGTTAATTGTCTCTTACAGACCTGGCATTTCTTGAAGTCACTGATTTTACAGAATAAATCCTCTATTTTTGTTGACTGCAGTAAGTCCTCTAGACCATTACTTGGTTTTACTTCTTGAGACATTTGACCAAACCTATAAAAACTCAGGAAAGGGACTGTCTGCTGTATGAAAATAATTAAGAGGAAAACTGAATGAGTGATCCTAATGAAAAAAAATGAGACTATTTGAAATACTTTGTATCTCTGCTGCACTTTTATTATGTATTCTGCAAAATTCCCTACAAAAATACTGACTTTAAAAAGAACATGTGAAAGGTCTGTGATTTTTTCCACGTAATCTTATACCCTTTACCATTTTTTTAAGTAGCATTCCAGATAAGTTTTGGAGAATTGCAGAAAATATATTCTATAATTTGCACTATTCATGTACTTTGATGGTTATTTTTCCCTTTTGCAGCGATTTTTCCAGTCTACAATGAAATATTGGCTGTTCCAAAATTGTACTGGAATTTTTGAAATTGGCTGAAGGTGTAAATGCCTGGAATTAACAAGTTTCAGCCTATTTTTATGAACATATATTAAGCTATGTGTAAAATATAAATTTCTACCAAATAGTGATTTATCATCTATTAATACGCAGGCTGCAGCGTCTGGCCCACGCTGCAAGGAGTAGGCAGCAGCTTTCCTGTTGACCACTCTTACCTCTGCGTGTGGAATACACACATCCACGGTCATCTCGAGCAGGGTGCAGATTTGTAAAGGAGACTGTCACTGCAGTGAGGCAAACTTGATTTATTGTTTCACAGTTGTATAAGTTCTGCTTGTGTTTTGGAAACTTCACTTGCCAGGTGGCGATGGAGAAGGCGATGGGGAAAGGAGGAGACAACCTGGTAAGGGCCAGCGCTCAGCAAGTTGTATGCTCGCTCCCTTGATGTGATAGTCTAATAGGAGCTGTCAACACCCAAATTGGAACCTATCCAGTGAAGACAGTCTTCGAAACTGAAGCTTCTTGTCTTTTTTGCCTTTGATGAAGCACACAAATACACACACTCACAGACATTTCTGACCAGGTCAAAAGGAGGTTTCAGGTAGTCTGTTTGCCAAACGAAGAACCTTTCCCTTTTACTCAGGAGCTTTCTTGCTGTTCCATTTTCTCTGCTTTTTGAGGATTGTATTTTCCCTTTTTCATTTGTTCTTTAACAAAATTGAGTTGAGAAAAAACGGGAGCATTGATAGAGCTGGGGGGTTGTTACCTGGTAGGTGGCACTAACTTTTTGTCTGCTGAGTGCTCTAACGGGGATCGGTGACATTCCTAGCAGGCTTGTTATTAGACGTGACCACCTAGTAATGAAACCAGAGATGGCAATGGGTCACAGCGTTGCTGTGGAAGAGTTGTTGGCAGTGTATCACCCAGATGTCACACAAAGGATAGGGAGGGATTCTGTTTTTTCAAGCATCTTTCCATCAACCCTTTGGACCAAACAGAGGAAGACAAAAAACAAAGCAGACATTTCCTTTTCGGTGTGATAGAGTGGTTTGGCTTGTTGTTACCATCATTATTACTGCTAGTATAATAATAGGGGTGACAGCATTGGCACAGTGGGGATACAGCAGAAAGTCCCACTCTTGGAAGACCACGACATTGTTTGGCAGCTGCCTTGATCTCTCTATTTCAGGGAGTTTTCAGAAGAATGATAAAGACTGATGGAGAAGATCAAGCTTATAAGTAGTCTGAAAATTTTCACATGCAAACCCCAGCAAATCTGAAGACAGAGCCACACTAACAGAAAGATTTATGTATTATGTATTGAAAAATACAAGCATGGCATGCTTTGTGAATGCTGGATCGTCTGCTCTCCTGAGCAGTCTATTAAATTACCCTGGGCTGCAATCTGTTATAATAAATTGTTTGCATAGCACCTTTGGAGCTCACTGCAAAGGAGAAGAAAAGAGACAACTTTTCCGCTGAAAAGCTCACAGTCTGACCAGTGAAGAGTCACAAATGGGACCATGGTTCAGGAGAGAGAAGGCAGAAAAATCTTAGGAAGGGGGAGGCTTATTATTAGCAAGGTAGGCTTTCCGGGGTGGGGGTTGATTTTCTGATAGGGGCTATGGTAAAGGACAAGAGTTGGGGCTGTTTGGGTAACTGAAAGATGAGGGGGGAAGAAGATGCTGGAGCCCAGTAAGAAGTAAAAAAAAAGAAGAGAATGGGAGGGGGTTTCGATCTTTTAGACTACAGGGGATCAAATTCATTGCTATGCTGAATAATGCCCTCGTTTAGCTCAGTTGTGTGATGGATTTGAAGCTTCAAAACATAAATGAAACTAAGGGCCTAGATAGCCTAATACTGTTATAAATTTTGAAGACCTGGTTTCAAATATGATTCAGGGGCCTTAGTGAAATCCGTTTGGGGATCTCGGCTCCATCCCTGTTGGGTAATTGCGCACATCACAGAAACATCACATCGTGGCATGATGCTGGTGCTCTGCCAAATGGAGGCTCCAAGGCTGCAGTAGCAAGGGCAGCTGCAAGTTGTGATTTAGGAATGTTGGCTGGGAGATGTGGAGGCAGAGTCTATAAAGTTTCTGCCTAGAAAGCATTTAAAAAAAAAAAAAGGAAAGAAAAAATCTCCAAGTTCTCCAAATCTCTTATGGTAAAAAGCACATTGGAAAAGAGGCGAGCAGTTTGTGCAATTGCCAGTGCCCCGTTTTCCTGGTTTCTAAAACTTCTGGCAAATACATCAGCTGTATTCCCCTTCCCTTTCAAGTTATGTGTAGTGTGTTTCAAATATTTTTTTTAACCTTCTCCAAATCACAACATTAGAAAGGAAGAAAAAAGTCTGAATAAAATCTACTAGGTCAAAGATGAAATGTTAGCCTAATGCATAACAAAAGTAGCTGCATCCGTTAATGTTGCTGTTCTAAACCTCATGGGCACTCTCTGATTGTGTCCACCACTTGGGAATACTGATGTTTTTCTCTACCATCCAAAAATATAGAAAACTTAGGCTGCAGACATCCTCAACTCTGTTTGAGTAGCTCTAATTTACATGACTTAGGTAGGCGTAAAAGATGAGAAATGACCTTTTCAACATGACTTCAGATATTAAAACGATCTTACAATCTTATTATCATGAGAACATTTCGCAGAGTATTAAGCTCAATAAATTACCTTTTCCCCAAGCTGCTAACCCTCGGTCCCTCAGGGGCAGCTGCAGCAACGATGTTGGTTCACGGCCTTCTTATTTTAGCTGAATTGCTTAATTGGTATGTGTTCTACATCCCCGATTGAGTATTTGGAGCACAAATGAAGGTTAGAACCTTTGCGCTAGTTATCGACTGGAAGAAAATTGATTCACGCTCAGGAGTGCAGTTGGGAGACGATTCACAATCCTCCCTAGGAAGGAAAGATCCTGCTCTTTTCTTTTTCCCTAGATTTCTTGCAAAGGTCACTCCGCCTGAACACTGTCATATTTTTAGTTTGGTGTTTGGTTTTTTTGGCACAGCAAATCATGTTCAAGAACCTGAGTTCTAGTTTCCCAGCTGTGTTTGCAGCTGAACGTGGTACTGTGGGTGTTGTCCTTCCGTTTCTTCGCCTCCCTCTGGTCTTTTCACCTGCATTTGTCATTCTCCCAGAAATCCTGCTGTATGGGACATCCTATGGAAAAACAAGTTATGATTCCCCATGTGTTCTCCACCTTTGTTGGAATCCAGAGAGGGGAGGAAAGGGTTATGGAAGACTATCACAGTTTCAGCTCCCAACCTCAAGATATGTCCCTTAAGGTGACTTTCCAAGGTTGCGTTTCCATTGTGCTGAACATCTTTAGTTCAGTGAGTGAAAATAAATCCTTAAGTAAAGATCATTCAAGAGGAAGTTCAGGAATGCCAGAAAATGACAGCAAAATTTACAAAATTGCTGCACTGAACAAATTTAAACTAAGTGCACGTGCCTTGTATTGCCTAATAATTGCTCTTTTCTTTGCAAGATGATCAAACCCTTCTGTGCATCAACCGCTAAAAATGCCTTTGTTTTTCTGTGATCTTTGTAGTAGGAACCTGAGCTTTATTGTGGCCAGTATTAATAGAAACATCAAAATGGCATAGATTCTGCTTTCTTTTTAATGTTCATTAAAGGGCAAACATGTGACTTAGCCAGCCTCAGCAAGATTCCCTCCGGCTCTGCGAGTGTGCCAAAAAGAGAGATGAGGCAGCCAAAGCAAGAGGCATTCCTGGACGACTGTACACGTTACACATAATCCAGAAGGGAAATGGAAAGCAAAAGCTTAAAAGTCAGACAGACATGGAGGGGGCAGCAGGATGTCAGCTCAGCATGTTGACATGCCACAATCTGTTAGCTCAGTCTCATTAATACGGAGGCCAATGAGAGAGGAGGTAGACAGGATTGGAGGAGGAAATTTGGCAGCATCAAATAAACCCAGATAGAGGCACTGAGATACCGTGAGATGTTTGGCCTGAGGAATGTTGTAACATCGGAATAGAGCTCAACTCTTGAATTTATCCATGAGGAATGTGCAGCCTTGACTGTTTTGTTCAGTGGGTGGTAACTAATCTGGTAGGTTTTCCCCATTGCACAAGAGACAAAGGTACAGTAGAAATTGTGATCTTTGTGTAATACATGGCCAGGTACTATGGGAGAGCGCATTTGCTGGGACACGTCTTGCCTCTGTAATCCGTTCAACCCATGGGCTCTGCAGAGTTTGGATGGGCTTTTGGATACCATCCAAGAGTCGGCAGCTTTCCCAGGCACTGCATAGGTTGAATGTTTGTAGAGGCTTGAGCGAGTGAGTCTGCTGATACCTTAAACGTGATTTCAGCATTGGCCATTCCCTGAAGATGTGGAATTACCATAGTTTGAAGAAGCATATGGAAAGGCTGGGGTTTTTTTATTTGGCCACTTGCCTTTATTTCTGGTATTTCATAACACCCTGTATTTTGATTGAAATCCTTTTGATGCCACTGAGAGTCTTAAAACTTGTGATAAGCATCATGATAGCTTGAATATATAAATTAATATTTCTTCTTTTGGTAAAAGAAAAAGTGTTTTAGGTACTTGCATGCAAAGCCTGACGGAAAATGAGCTGCTGAGTGGAATGCTGCACAGAAAGGTAATACTGTCCTAGAAATATCTAAAGGTAAAAATATAAAAAATGAGCTACAAATTTTAGCCAGCATTAAAAGGTGGCAGCAGTCTGTAGTTCTGTTCAAGTCCTGTGGACATCTCAGTTTGTCTGTTGGTTTACCCTGAGCGAGTTGTTTATTATCTTTATTTTAACACAGCTAGGATTTCAGAGCCAAAGTCAAATATCAGCATGATCAGTGACTGATGATAAAAATAAGTAAATGGAGCACTGCCCTGATTTTTGGCACTTCTGAAATGTTTTTTCTTGGTATTGTTTGGAAGAGCCTCTTGGGACCTTCAAAATGAAAATGTTTCCTTATGTTTTCTCTTCTATTAAGTTTGGCTCTGAGCTAGAGGTTACTCTTGACTGTCAAACTGTTAGTGTTTGGGGTTTTGGTGGTTTTTTTGAGAAAAGAGAAAAAGCTTTAAATAATCTCTTCTAAATTCTCTTTCATCCCACGAACATACAGTTAAAACAAGATTGCAGTCAGACCATGGCTTGAGCAGAAAAAACAGTATTTACTTCATACTTGCAATACTTATCCAACCTTGGCTTGTAGTACTGCGCAGAGCTGACAGAAACTGCCCAGAGCTAAGCAAATGCTTCCTTTCTCCTGTGACCAAACACGGGGACTCAGGACCCTCATGTCTGTGTCATAGATTAGTCCAGATCTCCTGTGCTTGCAGGAGGCAGGAATTTCACCTTTCTTAATGGAGGAGACACCCCTCCTAGGGAGCAGTAGGCACAAAGGCCTTCCGCAGGGTGTTTCCCAAAGGAGATCCTTCAAATCTGAGTATGTTAGGAAGAACAGGAGAACTGCAGTTGTCTCATCAAACACAGCGAGCTGCCCCATCTCCATGCAGGTGTCCCCAGTGCGTGATCCTCCTGATGGACCATGCACTCTCCAGTGCTGGCTTGATGACAGGAAAGAAAGTTCAGCTCTGATCTTGGGCCTTGGAAACTTACTGTCAGGTTGCTCTCCTTTCAAAAGAAAAAATATGTGCACATGTGGATTTTCTGAGGTCTAATCTTATTTATAACTCTTCTAATAACCCATAGGGTTATCCTGACTGGGTCTGTGTGCAACATGGCTGCAGTTCATTTTGCCCTTCTGATAAAAGCAACATAGTATTTAAACCACTCGAGATCTCTCTTCCTTGAAAAGAAATATGTTTGTTATTAGGCTGTGTAGGGGAACATAAATAATTGTATTGGGAGTGAGATAATATTTGTAGCTTTTATTTATATTGTGAATGCTTGCAGCGAAAGGTCTAAGGAGCAAACGAGCAAATAACCTTCTTTTTCAGTGTCTATATCATGCACGTTGTCTGCAGATAGCAGACATCGATTCTGTAACTCACAAGTTATAGAAAAGCTAGCTGTAAATATGTCAACATTTTCTTTGTCATCCTAGAACACTCAATAATCTCTTCGATAACTTGGATGTAAGCCGGGCAGTGCCGTAGCAGTAAGGCCCAAGACTTTGAACTGGATTCAAAATTATATGGAAACTTAGTGTCAGTTGCAAAGATTTTGATGTTCTTACGGTAAGTTCTCTTGCCAAAGGGACAATTTCCAATATTTGATTTTACTTAGGGGTTTTTGAGTGCTGTACTTTCCACACGTAACATGCCATCAGTTCTGTCACCTACACAGATGCATTAAGATTGCAGTCCACGTTACCTTTCCTCCTGACTGGCACGGCCTCAGTGTCACCCCAGAATTTTATCTTTTCTACATAGATCTTTCATATCAAGAAAAAGTCATGTGTGTGTGTGAAGTTTCCAAGCTTTCTGTGTCAGCAAAAATACCAGAATTTTGTGGTAGTGGCAACTTGAAGCTCAATGATGGAGGCATGTGATGCTTTTGGGACCTTTGGGGTTCATGTCCACCTTTTTGAAACTTAGCTCATTCAATGGTGATGAGTCTTCAACTGCCTCCTCAGGGTAAGACCCATGGTCGTTGAGTTAATCATATAAGTGCAGGGGTGAGAACACAGTCCTGTCTTTCTTGAACATGTTTTCCCTTGTGCCTCCCCATTTGTGTACCACTTGTCATTGAAGAGAATGCCCACATTCCTAAAAGACAGGAGTCCCAGTTGTTCTCCGAGGGGAAGCAGGGACGCAGAGACACCACAGTTTCTCAGAGCCTGTGTAGTGGTGCCCAGGCCGAGCTAGAGACATGAGCTCCAAGGAGAGATGGGAGCAGAGGCATCCAAGTCTGACCCCACCAGCTCCAGGCTGGCAATCCTGCCTGCTGGCAGCCAAGCCGCTGGGGACAGCCTCCGATTGAATTTCCCAGCCTGGAAAATCTTCTAAGAAAGAAAAAAAGAGTTAAAACAAAATAGTGAACACATGCCAAATGGCAGCCAGGAAGCAGAGTGCAGCTTCCAGGCCAGAGGCCAGCCAAGTATGAGCAGAGTCTGACATGCAGTAATTAGTTGTTGCAAAGAAAGAGCCTGCTGCCTTGTGAAGGAGCAGCCAACGTCGCCCGATATTGGGGGCAGTGGGGTTTTTTGAAAGGCAAGAGCTCTCCAAGTCTAATTCTAGAAAAAAGCACACTCAGAGGGCAGAAGAGATGACTTTTTCCCTGTAGATTTTCATTCAGTGCACTCATGACGGGAAAAAAGGAGAATGCATATGAGCAAGGCACACTTCTGTTTTCTCTGTTGTGTTCTCCCCGTGGTCTTTTTTTATTGGGTTCCTCAGCTCAGACCTTCAGTCCAGCATTATGTGCTTTGAAACTGCCTGGTTTACATCGTCACCAAGGCTTCTGCGGGATGGTTGCATCACTGTTTTTCTCATGAAGTTACAGTTATGCAAAAGCCATTTCTTTTCAGTGAGTTGAGCAAGTTTCCTCCTCCTGTTTCTGAGAAGGGTAATGAGAAGCAGACAGTCAGGTGGAAGCAGGAACCAAGAAATGTTTGTTAACACTTGCTTTGAGCTTGTTTTGCTGCAAAGAGGCTGAAGAATCAATATGTATTTTAATTGCTACTAAGGAGGAAAGGGTGGCTCACTGACAAAGCCCACTGTCCATGCTGGGTGGAGATTTGGGAGTTTATGTTTGTTGACATTCATATTTTTCAAACTGCCAATTTTAATTAAACAAATCTGACGCTACTCAAAAATTTGTTTCTTTATTGCAAAAGAAGACAAATTTTGCAAGGTTGTCTTACCCATTAAGATCAGGATGTAAGTTTATCAGATTAAAAGAAAAGCACACTTTTCTTTGTTCTTAAATGGAGGGTTGGTTGTTTTGAGCACGTAGCCATCCCGGGTCACTCAACCGCAGAACTCTGTTCAAAGGTATTTAAATTGACAGCATAGCCTAACTCAAAGAACTTGCCTTTGCTTCTGTTTTCATGACAAGGAATTACATTAAAAGGAGGAACTTACCAGGCTGAATCTTTGTTATCCTAAACTTCTGTTTGGAGTAGAATAAATTACAGGATCAGGTTCTTCTCCAGTCATTGCTGAATATGGTGATTGTGTGAGTGAATATGAAATTGTGACCTAGTTTTTTTGGAAGTGATGGAATACACAAGTACAACCAAAGTTCTCTTTGATGTGGTCCTTTTTTTTTGCAGTTATAGTTTTTAAACACACAACCAAGATTTTGCTAAAAAGCTGAGACAAAGGTGAGGAATAGGAACCAATATTGAAAGAATATTTGAGACCCAGATTTACTTGTGTTGCGGAAATTTGGAAAAGGGGGAATATTTGTTGATAGCTTTTGCTTCTTGTGAATGGCACAAGTTGCCGCATTCCTGTAGTGTAAATTAGAGGTACAGAGGGGGCTGTGCTTTCCATTCCTGCTGTGGTCTCATTCCCCTCAGACTCCCTGTTTCTTAAATAGTTCCATTGGTTTCTCATTTTGGGGTTGTTATTTGATACCTGAATGATAAGATTTTTCAGGTGTGGGGATTGTTTTTACTCTAGAGGAACTTAAAGTGGGAAAGGAAGAGAAGAGAGTAAACAGTTAACATGTTCAGGAAACAGACTTCAAAGTTTGTTGTGAGAGTAACATTCTTCCTCTCTGAAAGTTCAAAATGCCAGAGTCTAAAAGCCACTCAGTACTTCAAAAGCAAAAGTATCACAGCAATGCATAACCTTCTAGATAAGGTGTCTCCTGCCAACAGGAAAAAGAAAGTAAGAGCTAGTGTGTGTGTGTGAGGGAGACAGACAGAGAGATGCAGGGTGTGGTGGCAGGATCTGGGTTGCAGCTGCAGAGATGGATTTCCTCAGTGAAATCCTGAAGCGAGGGCTGGAGAGGGAGCCAAGAGCTCCCAGGGGGCCCTTGGCTTCATCCCATCTCTCCATATTCCTCATGGCGGGGGGGTGTGATGGAGCAGGAGGCTGGTACCCCCCACGGTATGGATGCTCCTGGTCACTCCAGCAGTGTGAAAATTGTTCTTGGCTACATCAGAGACCATACGTGCTCTGTGCCCATCACATTTCTCAGTATTTCCAGTCCTGTTTCACAAAGCTGTGTCTGCATTGGTTTCAGGATGCTCTCCGAGAGCACAAGGAGCATTTGGCAAGTGTATTGCTGCATGCAAATTTTTTTGGAAAGCAAGTCAAAGTGGAAACAATTGCTTTCATGAATCATTGTGGTAATAGAGAAATTCTCTTCTTTATTGACCTGGGTAGCATGGCACTGATATCAATCAGTACCCTGCGTGGCTATGGGAAGCCTTATGAACATTATTCATTGAAGCAATAAACACAAAAAAGGCATCTAGGCTGCATTTTGTAGCCTTCTTGGCTAAGGACTCTCTCTAATCTATTGTAACTGTTTAAAGTTTCATGCATATATTCATTATTATTCCCCAATTGCTGCAAAGACATTTTAACTTTTATTTTCCCTATTAAAAGCATGTTCCCCTCCTACAAAGAGAGTCAAACACGTTAACAACAACTGGTTGGTGGTCAAGCAATAGCTGTGTGACAGCATAACCTGTACATTGGCTGTATGGTGGGAGAGTAATTGCAAAGAGACATTTGCTGTGAGGCTGAAGGCAGTTTTGCCCTCTCATGCTGCTTTCCATCCTGATATTTAGTACACCAGTGGATTAAGCTTCCTTCCCAGCCTCTGTAGTTGGTTGCATTGTCCCATAGAGAATGAACAGCTGTCTCTGAAGCGCCGAGCACGAGCCTTAGGCACGCAGTGGTGGGTCTGTTAGAAGAACAGGACTCTGCTTTCAGCTCTGCTTCCAAAGCTGCCACAACCCTGAGCAGACCAGTTCCCTGCTGCTTCTTTAGCTTTGGAACACCAAAAGTCTTCCATGGTATGTTGGTGCAACACCCAGCCCAAAGCCTGGGGAAGGGCAGTGGTGTAGAACTCTTTTTTTTCCTCCTGTATCACCAGATAGATGAGTGGGTAGATAGATGGATAAGGAGACAACTAAAAATATTTCCTCTGTTTCAAGCTGTAGCAATTAGTCTACACTTCCCCACTGATGTGTATCAGATACATAAAACCATACAACTGCTTTTTTCCTCAAAGGCCCATATACAGTTGAATATTTGTACTGTTTTCAATAGCAGTACAGCTGCACGAGGGCTAGCAAAAATCAAATGCTCATGTAGATAAGACCTATTCTGTCCTTGCACTTGCAGTTTTTTTTCATGACATTGGTAGTAAAAACACCTGAGCCCTGTCTATTTTCAGATACACGGCTGTTGAAAAATGAGTATGTTTTGTAGTGTACAAGGGACCATAGAGACTGAGCTTCTTGGTCTATAACAAATACTGCTGGAGAACATTAAGCAGCAATTCGCTGTTTCATTGGCAGGAAATAGGATGTTTTTGAAGTGTGACAACGTTTCTGTTTAAATTTTGATGAGACACAGGTTCACAAAAGGTAATAAGAGTTTGTTAACCGTCCTGGAGTGCTTGCTGTAAAGGTAGGTGTCTGTTTTCAGTGCCAGCCGATGGGAAAGGACATTGGTTGGCTGGTGCTGCAACAGATGGCTCATTCGTTGTATCCGTTCCCCATGTATTAAGCAGAGGGACAGGAGAGTGTCACTGGCCACTGGGCTTTTCTCGTGGTTGACTGTTACCTCAAAACCAACTATTCAAACCTGCTTGAGGTATTCCCTGGAAAGAGCCCTTAATTAAAACTCAGTTGGAATTAGAGCCTAATAGGGGCCAGGTAGCTGAACAGCACTGCAGGGAGGGGAGAATTCTGGTATTGTATGTGTTATTCTGTTACAAATGCCACAGGGCAAGCCCAGCCCTTTCCTAGTTGCCAGGGCCGATGCTGTTATGGCAGGGAATGGGCTTTCTGTGCACTCTCTGTTTGTAAGGCTCCTATCCTGGTGTTTGAATGGTCTCTTTGGAGCAGACCTGTGCTTCAAGAGCACTGTGAATCAGATTGTCAGAGTCTTGCTGGGTCATCTCGTGCACTTATTTTTGCAAGGTAGAAAGTGAGTTAATGAGGTAGCTCCATTTCAAAGCCTGGGTGTCTTTATCCGCTTCTTGTCTTCTGCTGGGAACTGTTAGCAGCATTTACCTTCTTCTTTCTCAGATCTGAGATGTGCCTTCGACTCTTCCACATTTTTTGTTTGTGTAAAGTACAGTAAAAACTGCAAACAGGAAGGATGTATGTGATTGCCTGCTGGTTATGAAAGCTCCTGTAAGCACCAGCTTGGAACAAAGGAAGCACTGAAAAAGGCAACTGTAAAGAAGCAAAGGATTAATTTTAATGCAGTTTAGAAATTCCAGCAACTTTTTTCTGAGTGTAGAATAAACATTTTAGTGAATCGAGTGAAACAATCTGGAGGAAACAGGGATTTGTGTTCTTCTTGATGGAGTTGATCCAATTTTTAGTGGAAATTATCCTTCAAAGCCTTACTGAGGCCCAGATTTGAAAAACACAGCCCTTCACATCAAGCCTGTTTAGATGAATCGTTGTTCATTATTTGTGTGAGACATTAATGCCTCATTGCTTAATCAAGATAGGTGTTCTACCATACACAGTTGTTGCCAAGAGCCTTCTAGAGAGCTGAACTGGGGAAGGAGTATGGGTGAGGGGAGGTTGGGTTATGAACCAGCAACGACAGAGAATGTGATTTCCAAAAAAATACTGCACTGCAAGTCTGGGGCAGAGCCGGTGTAAAACCAAGACTGCATCCCCACACATCTTCCTCTGATATAGCACATCATCCATGGACTCCCAAGACATTTGATTGCACCTACCTCGTCCCCTTAGCTGGGAAATCACATTGTCTCTGAGCATGATTTATTGAGGTTCCAGCTGAAATGTGATGAATAACAGGATCTGAATTGGTGGAGCTGTGCTGCTGCCCAAAGTGCCGGCATAAAGAAGGGCACAGCACATGCAGAAGGGTGTCACCTTCACAGCTCGGTTTCTTAGCCATTATTCCTGGACTTAGTAGTAGGCTTAGGAGGAGGACTAATAAAAACATGGTGACAGTAGTGGATATACAGCAGCCTCATCTTCATTTGATTCAGCATCAAATACAGTCTACAATTTTTATCTACAGCTCCTCAAGGCAAAAATAAATAAATAAAACACAGATTTCCCCACCTGTTATGCATTACTATACTTATCCTTTGCAATTGAATTGAAAAGAGATGAAAAGAGGGTTAATTACCATATGTCAGTGTTTCACATTCCACAGATTCCGGGAATTATGACACTATTGAAAATTGCCAAAGATTTCGAGAGAAATATTTTGCTTCTCATCAACAAGGAAGTTCACTGTCTGGAAACGTCCCATCCCTCCAGCACAAGACCTGTGCTAGAGCAGGGGCTGAACATTGCTCCACACTTTTGGGTGGGAAAGGAAGCACCTGAGAGCAGTCATTAGTGTGGGCATATTCCATTTCACAGATTCAGTCGGCCAAGCTCGTCACTGGCTGTTTTGCCATTAAGTAATTAAGACAGAGGCTTTGGCCCATCTCTTCAGAAGTAAGAATTGTTTATTGTGACTGGTTCCTAATGTGCCCCAGGAAGGTCTGCACACAGCCAAACGTGAAGGTGTGTTGGAGCACTGGATATAGTTTTATCTTCCACTAAAACATCCAATCTTGACTTTCAAGTGTTTCAAGGTATTGTGGTGTTAGTGATGGATGGCTGCATTCAGACACTTGCCTTCTGAGTTTGGCAGGAGGATACATCTGCCACCCCATCTACTCCCTACTTATCCTTACTTGTATTAATAATTTCATTTATTCTTTAATTTCTGTAGGTAGTTATAGGTAACTGCACAGTTTTTCTCTCTGCTTTTGCTACTTACAATTAGATGTTAAAGTGACTTTGTGCTATTGTTCTTATAACTTTAGGAAGACAAAACCCACTGACATAATAGCTTTCATTTCTGCAACATTTTCATTCCAGTTTCAGAAGACACTACAGTGGGGAATGAATGGGAACTTCCTCACTCCATCAAGAGGGAAACTAAGGCACAGCTGAACTGGTTGGTTTGCTCCAGACTCAAGTGGTCTGTGGCTGGGTTAGGAGCAGACATCTCATCTCTCAAACAAACTGGGAAACTGTTAGGTACTGTGCAACGCCTCTGAGTTTTTCAGCCTCCTTTCTACCTTTGTTTCCTCTGAAGAAAGGTGCAAAAGAGGATTGCTTTCACGAGATGTGCATAAAAAAGGCAGCTGTTACCAAGCTCTGAATAGACTTGATTAATCAGATGTATCCACACCGGGATGTTGTGTGCTGTGTGTGTAATTTGGAGTTGTATGTTTTTAACTCTAGCACACCTTAGAAACCTCTCTGGATAATTCTCTGTAAGTCTTCTCCATCGATCATATGGAATTTTTCAGCTGAAATCTGCTTTCCATTTACTTTTCACCTTCAAATTGCAGTTCCCCAAGGTCCTTTATAGAGAACTATAAATTGTAGATAGACGTTTTTGATTCTTTTTATTCAAGCTTAATATCTTGCTCAGTTAGTGAACCCTTAGGAATTGCCGTGTGGCCCCTTATAACCGGGGTGGTAATAAAGTGGCGGATTTGCAGAAACCCTATAAAAATGTGTGCAACGGTAAATTGTATTTAGGCTACTACTGGGGAGAGAGGCATGAATGTACAATTATGAGAAGGATGTCCCTGAAGAGAGATTTCAATCCGTTGCCATAGTCTAAATCCTCTATCTTGTGATGCACAAGGTAATTCAGGCATAGAGCAGAGGATTTTTTTTATAAAGAGATTATATTACCCATCTCCTCTGTTGATGGATTTTATTGCACAGGTTCACTGAGAGTTTTATTATTGCATTACTTAATCTGTTTTTGAGGTTCCTGAAACATTTTAAATATAATAATGAGTTCAGCTGTATGCCTGCACTTGGCTCCTCTCGATCTGCTGCCGAGGCAGAGCCTGTGGCCCCGGGTGAGCCGGCAGCCTGGGACCCTGCGGCCAGCAGCGCCGAGCAACACCAAAGGCTGTGGTAGATCCCATAGCTCTGATTCCCTGGAGAACAGCTTGGATGCTAAGCAGACTTGTCAGATATCGTCTAAATAACAGATTCCAGTCCTTTGCCTTCTTCCAAAATAGGGCAAGGGCGAGTCATGACAAAGAAGGCGAGATGGCTGCGGGACGAACCCGTGATTGGCAGCCTGCTTCTGCTGCTGAAGTTTCTTCTGTTGTATCTCGTTTTCAAAGGCAGCTGCTCAGATAACGAAGTGTCATTAAGAGGCATGACACTTGTCATACCATTTTAAAGAAGTGTTGTGGTGTTACAAAAAAAAAAGCATTCCCATGTGGAAATTATGGCATAACATCCTTCTTAATAGTGTGATAATGTGGAGGACAGTTTTGCTTCTCTTCAAGTAGATAAGAACTGTTTCCTAATTGACAAGGGCTTTTTTAGTGTGTTGATAGGCCTGGTTTTTAAATGGGGCTTAATCCAGACCCTTTAAAAAAATTATTTTTTCATGACAGGTTTTTTTCCATATAGAAAACATAAGGTTTTGCCTGCTCGATTGCATAATTTATTTTTGTTGTTCTCAGAAGAGCAGCAGTGGTAGATATATCTGTTGTAATAGTTCAGCATTCATACATTCTGTTTGCTAAACCAATCTGAAAGCAGCATGGGAATATAGATCACTATTAGAGTGAATTCCCATACTCCCAACGTCAGAAATGATACAGTGTGTTAGTAAAAGAGCTACTCACACTGCTAGCAGTTCCAGGTTTGTGATGCCAATTATAACATAAGACAAAAATGAACAAAAAGGCTCTTCATTTTGAATTTCACTTTATACTTTAGACATGGCTAAAAGTCCTTTTCCCAAAAAACTTTCTCTCCTCTTCACTAGATCAAGCCAAATTGCATTTTTCAGATAGATATATGCGTGTGTGTATGTGTTTAGTAGAAGCTTAATAGAAAGATTTTGGTTTTGAAATATGCCAGAAAGTTCGAAAATTGCATGGGTTCAGTGAGCTCCTGAGTCTATGGCAGCATTGGGGACATCTGCAGAGGCAGAGGACTTGGGATGAGATACCAAGCCTTAAGCTTCGGAGAGCTCTTTGTTCCTGCCAGACTGCCAGTGCTCACACCATGCGATGGCACCTGGCATTGATGCCATTGGCATCCATACTCCTTTCACTCCTCGGGGAACATCCCTGCTGTTGTGTCCTCTGAACTGCACCTCACTTGGATGCTTATGCTGAGGGTGTGGTGTCCATTCTGAGAGGGCGTGGTGATGCACTGATCTTCATCAGGTCTTTGTTTGTCACTGTTATCTGCTGGAAACAGTAAACGTCTCAGTGTGAGAACAACTGCAGACCAGTGTGAGGAGGAGTAGGCTGCTGCAGAACTTTACTCAAATAGCTATAGAGAAACCCAGATGAGTATTTCTACTTTGAGCTGTAGAAGACACTCTTTTTTAATCAAAAGCTCATGAAAATTATCAAACTAAAGCCCTGAGGGAAAGATCAGCCCAAGGCAGCACAGGCAGCTTTACTAATGGGTCTCGGTTAATCTGACTGTCCCTAGAATAGTGATGATAACTCCTTAGGCTTTTACCTGCTGCTTATTTTTCACTGAGACTGATACTGAACACACCAGTTCTGAAGATGTTTATTAACTCCTAACATCTGTGCGTTAGGAAGCAATTGAGACCCTTCAATCACTGCTGGTAGGCAGGTTCCCCATCCAACGAGAAAAACATCCTTGAGTCCATGATTGGACCAAGTGTAATAGGAGTGATAGAACCATCCCAGGGGCACTGCCACAAGATTTTTCTTGGGCAGTGCCAGGCTGTGGGCTGCAGGACAGCCCCTGCTCAGTACTGTCATGGCTGAGACAAGCATCTGAGCAGTTGTGTTTGATTTTTGTTTCACCTTAATTTTGTTTTCCAAAATGGGTGCATAATTACCTGCAGCAGCACAAAGTTCTCTCGACAAGAAGAGTTTTCTGTACACTACAGGGTTTAAAGCATCCAATTTACAGCCGCTTTTTCATTAATGGAAGTGTGCAATAATTAAGTAGAATGCACACGGGTACAGCCTTGTAACAGCTTGGTTTATTTTGAAAAAAACCTCTCAAATGAGTTTGCTTGAAAGTTTTGTGTTCATAGCTTACAAAGTAGTGCTTAACGTGAGTAAGGCAGTATTACTGGCTACTTCCTCCAATTTAAGTCATCTTTGCTGTCCTTTCCTGTGTTCTTAACCCGGTACACAAAGCTCTAGAGTTTAGGATCTAGCATTGAAATGAGGGGGTGAACTGAAACCATTTATCCTTCTACAGAGGTGATCTGGCAGCTGGATTTTAAAGGGACTGTCTCTCTAAACTCTACAAAATAAAACTTTATTTTGCAGTTCGTTGAAAACAAATCTGCTTTGTTCTTGATCTTATTTCTTTTCTCTTCTCACCAAGATACAGCTTCCTTTTTGTGTTACCTGTGCCTTGCAATGTTTCTGATGCTGGTGAAATAGCAAGTATCAGGCTTATATGTTCAAAAATTCCTTGGGGATTACATTCAGTACAACCAAGGCAGCCTGCCTGTGTCTAGTAGTCTCTGTGTTATAAGTTGCATCCATGAATGAAAAAACCCTGGATACCCAGCTGGAGGCAAGGAAAATGTTCTACTGTTGCATGGCTGAGGACAGTTAATCTGGCAGCCTTTGTCAGTGGGTGCTTAGCTGATAATGAGTCTCAGCAAATGGCCTGCATTCAATATAAACTCCTCTGTGTGTTTGAATGTTTCACCAGTCCACAATATAGTTTAAACTTTATGCTTCTAATTTTACTCAATGGAAACCAGATGAAAGGAAAACAGGAATAGTCAAAAGGAAACACTGTGTTTGAAATATAGGCCTATGAGCAAGGAAAAACCCTGAATTTTTTTCTGCACCCAGATGAGTCACTAACCCATGGTAAGACATGCCTAAATCACTTGAGTACTCTCCATCTTTTATAAAGCTCTGCAGGAAAAGAGCTTAAGCCATGATAAAACTGACCCTGCAGCTGCATTATTTTTTGGTGTTAATAAGCATTGAATGGAGGACGCTGTGATTTTGTGACTGGTTAGCTGTGGGCTGGTCGCTGTTCGGGCGGCTTTGCCTGGTTATAGTCCCCTCCACTTAACCATCGGACACAGTCGATTCAGCTGTGTGTATTCCTCTTTGTGGTGGCTGTGTAGGAGGCTGAATTTTGGTTCTCATGAAAGCAAGAGAGTGAACGGTAGCCAAGCATGGTTCGTGCAGGTGCTGTGTGAGCCACCCAGTCATAACTCAGCTCTGCGTCTCAATTCGGACCTGAAACTGCCCCTGCTATTTAAGGTCTGACTGCACCCACCACAGCTTCAGCAGTACCTGGTTGTCTCGTGTTTTGGGGATATCAACACACTTCCACAGAGGTGAATCTGTGATTATCAATACTATTTGCATTAGGAGGGGAGATGTGCCTCTTTTTAAACCTAGAGTTTTGAAACATCAGGATTAGATGTTAGCGCAGTTTAAGCATATTAGCAAGTAATAAATAGAAATAAACCTCTTAAATGAAAGAATTCTGGGAACAGACATGCTTTACATCTCCTCTTCAGTGAAGGATTTTTCCTTTCTGAATTCTGTCTCTTCCATATGGGTATATCTCAGGGATATGATGGACAGGTACAGTTGGTCTCAATGATCTCAAAAATCTTTTCCAACCAGATGATTCTATGATCAGACTTCATCTTGTTGACTGGACTCAAACCTGAAAAATAAATACACTGGGTAATAATTTAAAAATACACAAGCAAAGAGAGATGTCTCAAAGTATAAGGGGAGAGGGAGTCTTTGCAGTTTGGTACCATGTAGTTTCCCTTTATACCTAAGGTAAATACCTCTTTAAATGGTAAATGATGCACCAGATTTGATTTCCCTGTTTAATTTATGAATACTGGGACATTTTAATTTTTTGCAAAGCCATCTTCAGCCCTGTTTCAGCTCAGACACTCTTATTCCATGACTATCTGGGAAAAAACGGAGAGATCCACTGTCTGAATATGTAAGTTATGCACAGTTGTTAGGTTTGTCTTCTCCCTTGGAGGTTTGTTTGCAGGATTTCTGGTAAAGTTGAAACCAAATTGGTCATGGTGGTAGTCCTGGTGACTCACATAGTGATGCTTTTGTAGTTAAGCCTGGAGCAAAGTGCTGCAGTTTGCTGTGTCTGCAGCTCTAGCGTGATGAATAGTTTGGGCCAGGAGCAATGGACAAAACCTGCCCTGATTTATCCCATAATGTTCTCAGCGAGGAGCTCCAGGACACAAACCAAGCTACAAATTGGTCAACCCGAGATACTGATATGAAAGTCTACAGGGCACTTTCTTTAGTCAAAACTTCTCCTTTGTTGCATTAGCTGCTCTGTGGTCGAACAGATTTCACCTGCAACTTTGCAGTGATCTGAAATGAAAGACGGTGCTTCCTACTGTGGCAGGAACAAAAAGGATTGCAAGGGAAGAGCAGCCAGGGGAAGAGACAGCTTTGTTTGATTTAAAACAAACAAAAAAAAAAAGGAAGGCACTTGGCAGGAATGAAAACTTTGAAAAAAAAGAAAAGATTTGCAAAGGATTCGTGCTGGCTCATACTGAAAGCAAGCGGTAGAGCCCATGCACTCATTTCAAAAGGAAGCTGGTCAGGGTCTCAGTAACCCCCGTGGGAGTCTCTGCCAGCGGAAGGAAATTCAGCATCAGTGTAGGGTTGACTCCTGAACTGAGCTCTGTTGTTCCCAAATGCAGCGTCAGAAATTATTACAGAGGTATATTTATTTTTTCTTTTTCATACTGGGGCCACCGCAGTGTTGCACGATGAAGGGATGCAAGCTGAGGTCACAGAAGCAGCAAATGGATTTTGAATTCCTCTGGTTTAGTGTCAACCTGGGTGTTTTCTTAGGAATCAGAAAGTATTGGTCTGCTTGAGTCATGCTAGAATCAGGCTCAGACTGGGATCCAAAAACTGACTTCCAAAATGCTCCACACCCAGTGCCAAATTCTCTGACAGGTCCACCAAGCTCTGAAACAGCCATATGCAGGCAGGGTTTGCCAGTGTAGTCTGTCCAAAAGATACAGTGAGCACAGTGTTGGCCTCAGGAAGATAGAAGTATCAGCTGTCCATCGCCACTTTCTGCTCCCAGCAGGTTTAGAGTGCAGCTGAGAATCCATCTTCACGATTTTGCCAGTAAGGCAAGTCTCTGAAAGATATTTCCTGCAACAAAAATGTGTCCCTAGTAAGAGAAGATTGTTTGCTCAGAGAAGTGCAGGCAGGGAGGGAAGTGTGGAAAAGAACAGCTGTGAAGAGCAATATTGTGCCTTGTTGCACCCAGAAGAGCTGAGAGGGGCCGGCTGAGACAGCAGCAGCGGGAGGCTGCGCGCCTCGGAGCTGGGATGTGGGAGCTGAGTGTGGTTAGCTGAGAGCATACGGCGGTCACAGCACACAGAATAGTGTGGGTACTTGAGAGAAGCATGTTGAGGTTAAATGCACTACATCTTTCTCTATTACCACTCTAAGATACAGAGTTGATGAAATCAATGTGCTTATTTACTTCTCCTTTGACTTGTTTACCATGTTTCCTCTAAACATCAGCAGATATCTCTCAAAGACCAGGATGGCATTCATCAGCAACAGCTTATAAAAGAAGGAAGCTGCTAGCATTCTTTTCTGTCACTTGATTGTAAAACAAAGACTTAATATTCTTAATGATGTTTTGCTTTTAGAGTAGAACTTGCTGTTACAGCCAGGGAAGCAGTTGCAACAGTTAAGTCTCAGCAGATGTGAAGGAGAAAGTGTTTTGACTGGAGGGTTTGCTGGTTGCAAAGGATTGTAGCTGTCAGGAACTTAGAACTTCTGGACTTTGGTGGGAAACACTTTTGGGGACAAGGGCCTTAGTTACAAATCTCTCCAAATCACTCATCTGAGAGTCTCCTCCTTTAACTGATGGGCTGCAGCTTTACTCCTGAAGGCTTCATATTGAGAAACATAAGTAAATGTCACTTTCTAATTCCAGTGTTCTTATTAGAAAAGAAGCTCTGTGACTGCCAAAACCCTTTTGGGCTTAGCAGTACCAACACTGGAAAGAGAAATACCACCAGATTCTTGAGTTTCAAGTAGTGTTACATATGAAACTAAGCTATATGAGCCAAACACAGGTATGGGAAACACCTGGAAAACATTCAGAGTAGGGAATTTTGGTTCTAAATAAGACTCTGATTTCAAAACAGTACTTCAGGAGAGAATTAGTGTATGTGTGTGAGCTTTTGGCTCCACTGAGGTCTTAAACACTGACATGACTGTGGGAGGTGTTGCCTTGTTTTTTAGTATTTTTAGCTGTAGGTCCTTGCCTAACTTCAGAGACTTGAGCATATGTTAAATCTGCCTACTTGCCAAAAAGGCTTTCTGGGAAAGGAGAGTAATTAAAAAATGGACTCCAGTTCACAATTAAGATTTCTGATCCTTCAGTGTATTCTCTGCTACTGAGTTGTTGAGTTTGTGTGAAGATCAGTGCAGACAGAGCACATGGACTATGCATACAACTGTTGTCTTGTCTTTGTCCAATACTCTGTTCTAAAATAGGTGGTATATTGAGAATTTTGATGCAGAATAATTTTTAAAAGCATGGGGCCACAGATTTAGGAAGTTTTTGATTTGAAGAATGATTCTTAGTGACTCACCTGAGGGATTTCTCTTCATTAAACTAACAAGGAAAGAAAATATTGAGTGGTTCAGACTTGAAGACCTCATCAAATTCCTGCTTCTGCTATAGTGAATTTGATTAGGGAAGAGAAGGAGTTTCAGATGATCCCAAAAGCTTTTGTGTTATACTTGTTTCTTGTTAGTCCACTAAACAGCCTTATTCTCCTCACACTTGATCTATGCCTGACCTACATGTCAGCAAGCTGCAACTCCTTTTTGTAACCCTTAAAACAAAACCCTCAGCTGAGATTTAGTAAAGGTACAGCTAACTTGCAAATGTCCACATGTCTAAAGCCAGTTGCTTGAAAAGAGATTTTAGATCTTCTTAGAAGCCATGCCAAACATAGTGGGATCTTTCTTCCCATTTAAAGGGTCACATTTTGGACTGCAGAGACCCATGATAGAATTGCCGTGACTGGCAGAGTTTCCCTGGAGCCCAGTGTCTGATGGTCAAAGGTGCATTTGAACCATTTTTGGAGTGATGTGCAGACATCAGCTTTTCTTGCCATCAGATGAACCATCTTAGTTCCTACGTTACAGGCAAGTGGATGGCCATTTTAGTGTTTGGTTTTTATTGTGAATGGGGTGAATGATGTTGGAAGACACTGTTGGCCAGTGAAAATACATTGACAAGGTCACATGTAGCCTATAAAATTCTTGTTGTTTTAGATCTCTCTGACAGGCATCCTTTAGACTTGAATATTGCTGTGTAACCTTCCCAAGGACCTCCGGAGCTGAAATATTTGACAAGAAAACTGAAGCTCAACACCAAGGTCTTCCCTGCTCATGAATTTTTCATGTCTTTGTTTGAAAAATGCTAGGCAGTAAAACCCTCTTGTTATCTCTGCTGTAAGGCACAGTAATTAACATTCACACAGGGAAAAAAAGTCAAAACAAAACAAAACAAAAAGAACTGTCTTGTTTCTGTTAAAGCTTAATTGCTTTGTTGATTTTATCTTTTGGGTTTGTGTGTGTGAGTGAATTGCCCCCACTCCTTCTCTCTTCATTCTCCTCTTCTTCCTCTCTCACCCTTTCTATCACAGATCCCAGTCTTGTTCCCCTGGAAGTCAAAAAAAGGTAGACCATTGCCTATGTCTAGGTCAGAATTTATCCTTGAATCCTACGCTTTCCCATAGAGGAGGATCAATTATCTAACCCTGCAGACAGTTGGCATTATTAATGCTCTTCTTTGCATTTAGGTACTGTTAAACTGTTTTGTCATGATCAGTTTAATAAAGCAATCATGTCTTACACTTGGCAGCCAAGGCTGAAACAGACCTGTGCAGCAATTACTCCATCCTGCTGTGCTCTTCCATCCTGAGTTTATATCACATTGATACTGTGTGTCACAGTTCTGTTAAAATCTTGATATCTGATGTTACAGTCAGAACGTATCTTGTGTCAGAGCAGGGCAGAATGGATTGATACATGCTGGCAGATATCCAGGCATGCCTAGATCTCACACTGGTATCCCAATAAAATATTGTGAGCCTGAAAACATAACCTGGCGAATTATCTAAAGTTTACCTAAAAGCCCTTAAAATATGGAAGAGTATTTCCTGTCCTTGAAGGGAATCACCTTTATCCAGTGCAAGCCTTGGCACGTTCCAGGTGTCACTTCCTAGGAAACAAGACATAATGCTTCCCAGAGCTGTGCTTTCTGGTTCATTCTCTGATCTGCACTCATTAATGAATACGACCAGAGAAAAAAGCACGAGATCTGTATTCTTCAGGCTTTCTGTGGTAGCTGAATTGAACTTTTCATCTTGTTGATGTTGCTCATAACCTGTAACAGTGGCTTTGAGTCACTCTTACAAGTTTTAGTAGAAGATTATGACGAGCAAAACTCCTGTGCAACTGTTGTCCACTCCCACCAAGCTCACCACCTTTTCATATCAAGCAAGAAAGAGATCACAGTCTAAAACCAAATAACAGATGAATAAGTTTCTTTGCATTATTTATTATTATATATTTGCTGCGACTCTTATTGAAGAGAGGGATGTGTGAATCAGCACAGCACAGTAGTTCTAGGCTGTTACCCCAAAGTCAAGCACAGTTTCCCTGCTCAGTGATGGGACTTCATTGGCTTACAGGGTGAGGAAAGGTGCATGAAGTAACTCTTCAAGTCCTTAAGCCAGCAAACACCAGGAACCAGCCCTGCCATCCTCCTCCCCACTGACCCAGAACCATTTATATCCCACTCTCTAACTTCATTCCCCACACTAGACTTAGTTTCCCAACAAGATTTTAAATTTCTCGGTGCTGGGAGTCATTTTTCAAATGCACCATAAAATGTGAAGTGACTTGGGTGAATTGGAGCCTGAGATACCATCTCCCCGATGAGCTCAGCTGGTGCACACTGTGTAGATACACTCAGGCTGATCTCAAGTGCATTGGTAGTTCCCATGTTATGCACTGTGGGCAAATGTGTGATTGGAAGTGTTAATGGGAAGATAACTGCATAGCCTGAGTTGGCTTTTTTTGGTGCAGAAATGACAAATTATTGTCCTTTGTAAAGAAACACAGTGCCTTTAACCGATTCATTGATATGATAGCAGAAGTGTAGGAACAGGTTAACCACTATTCAGCGCTCTGGCAAACTTTCCTAACCCCTAATTATTAGCTGCTTTATCAATGAATATCTGAGCAATCCTTTTTTTAAACAGAAAATCCTGACTCCAGTCCTTCTTGCTGCTGAAAGGGAAATGAGTATGCTGATTACCTACATGCCAGTTGCTCCATCAGTTCAATGTAGGAAAACAATTACGGTTTGGAAAATTCACAGTTCATTTGCATTAAGAGAAAAAAAATCTTTATTCAAAGATAATTATTGCTTAAGAACTTGCTACAAAAATACCAATGGATTTTTCTTTTAAAATATTGTTTAATATTCATAATATGTTACACTGAAGAGAAGTACGTATACCTACCCATCTGTCAAAGGTAGGAATCGTGAACAATAGATCCTATTCTACATGGGAACTGCAGAAAGCTTTAGCTAGGATAAGGGTCATTATCATCATTAGTATTATCATTTTATTCCTCCTTAAACTCTGAAATAAATTGAACTAAGACTTTTCAACGGTTAAGAACCTGAGGGAGTTTAATTAACCCGTTAAAGAAAATTCCACTTCAGAGTTTAAGGCTGATGAGGAAAAAATTAACTTAATGTATTTTAGTTGATAAAAGCACAATCCGTGGAACAAAAGCTTCTGAACATAATTTTTGTAACCTCCCCTAGACGTTGAAGAGCATTAAGCCTTTAAAAAATTATCATTAATGTATGTGAACTCCCCCAGTTTCGTTTTCTAGTGACTTTGAGCAGATGTAGTTCACATTTATAGCCAGCATGATCTTCACCATCTGAACATTCATGATTTTATGAAATAAGACCCTTGAGACATCGTGTTATATTCCCTCAGGGTGAGATGTACCCATGAAGTGACTCAGATGGAAAGCTTGTATCTGTTACACTGACTAAACTTTCTCTCTGTGGTGGCACCAGGGCTGTCAAATCAGTGGGCGGCGTGGTGTGATTGGCAGTACCGTTCTGAAGGTCGTTTTGCTCAATGTATTCAAAGTGAGACAGATGTGGCTTTTTTTTCAGTTCTCACTCTGATTAATTGCCTCATTCAATTTCAACTCTATTGCAGTTAAACATTAATTCAGTAGGACTTAATAATGTATTCATTTATGATCTTGCTTGTGCATTAATGACAATGATTTGCTGTTTTTTTAATTATAGGGATCCATGCAATGCGTATTTTACATCCACTTACAGGAAAATGCTATACACTCTTGTTCTTTTATGTCAGATAAATTAAACACTCAAAGAAGTGCTGAAGTACTTTATGAAATATTTCATTCTAAATATTTGCTACAAAATATGTATTGCTACAGACACTAGCTTTAAAAACACTTGGAGAAGATTTGTGTATACCTAGGGATTACATCTTTTCATACATTGTGTGAGTGATAGTCCTAGACCTCTACAAAAGCACACTAGAGAAAAATGTGTGTCCTGCTTAATAAGAAAGTGCCTTTGTTTCATTTTAACACTAATTGGGAGGTTTGCTTTGTTTTGGCTTTTTTCTGTTTCAGTTCTTTCCAGTAATTGAGGCACTGGAGGATGAATGGTTTCATGTGGTTTTTGCATGATGACAATATTCTTCCAACCACTGGGCATCTCCAGCGGACCCCTCTTTCTCTGTCCCCCAAATACTGGTTTTGAAGTCAGCTCACAAAGAATTTGCTAAGCTGGAAGTGCAACTACAGTGCATCTGTAGTGGCTTTAAGTCTGCATGTTTTCTGTATTACTGGGGATTTCCTTGGTCTCGTTTCTTATTCCATACAACATACCGTAGTACAAAACCAATTTTTGTTTTCTAGGCCTCCAGGTCTATTTCTGCATTGTGATGGAGATCAAAAGTAAATATTCATGTGCAGAGTGTTTCATTGTTTGTGCCTGCTCTTTTGGTACATTTCATCTTTATTGTTCTTTCAAACTGAAGGGTAAATAACCATTACATGCAGTCTCTGCTCCTGCAGATGTGGTTCTCCAGTCTTAATCAGTACTTCTATAGAATTAGAGCCACACGTTTTCTCTGTGTGGCACTGGGCACAGCTCCCCACTGGGGATTTTGTAGTTTATCTGGTAATCCTTAGCTGGTTACCAGGTTGTGCATTAACGGTGTTCCTGACTACATGGATGTGGTTTTCCTATGGTCGCATTAATACTACACATAGTTCCTGCCAGTGTAATTACTTAGTGTAGCTTGAAAGGTCTGATCACCCACTGCTCAAATGACACTTTAACGGGGATTACAGTTTTCCAGCTCAAGTGTTCAGTAGCTTTAATTAAGCAGGAAAAGGCCAGATCAGTAGCAGAGTCAACATCTCTCTGTTGGATAGCATTCTGTTTTGATCCCAAGCTCTATGTTGGTCCCATGTGAGTGATGCATTGGGATGATCTTTTTGCTGTAAATTACTTCATTTAGTCTGCTCTTAATAAAAAAAAAAATAAAATTGGATGCTGTGAGCCACATATTGTTCATCTACTGCAGGTTTCATTCTTTCCCCCACCCCGAAGTCCAGTCTCAAAATTTCTGATGAAAGCTAGAGAGAAATTTCCTACTTTTCTTTCTTTTTCCACTCTCTAGTCTGAAGCTACATTTTTATTCCCTTGCACACATCAAATTAAATATTTTTTTTATTCTTCAGAACTGCTTTTGGGAAGATATTTGTTTATGTTGCACTAAAGTCATTAGATCTTAAGGTTTTGGTTCAACAAATTTTTACGGGTTCCTAAGCTGAGATATCTCTATATCTCATGAGTCAATGGGGAGTATTTCTGGTAATCTGGAGGTGAACCAGTGTTTTTCAAATAATTATCAGCTATATCTTTATGTCTTAAATATCTTCACTGTGCCCAAGTGATTTCCAAACTTGAGACAGATCCTCATCGAGCACTGTTGAACACCATAATGAGCAGAAGAGCATCTGGGGCACCAGGGTGTTTGTAGATGCTCCAGGATCCTGTAGGTTTCCAGGTTGCTGAGCATAGTTCACACTGGTGGTGTTCAGATGATTATTTCTGATCTGAACCTCTATTAACTCTAGCATGATGTAATTTGCTTAGACATTGCCATGCTAATTACATGCTAACTTTCCATACTTTCCATGTACGATACCTCCTAGGAGAAAACACTGTATACAGAAAAAAAATTGATTTAGAGTTAAAAGAATGCATAAAACTTTGGCAGGAACAGAATATTAAAGCAATATATCTTCCTAATAACCAAAATAAGCTGTATTGTGTTGTTGCTGTAGAAATTTTTCAGTCAGCCTTGGTTAGTTATTTGAAATATGTTAGGGTGATGGTTCCCACTCAGGTATTTCATTTGTTTGTCAACTTTTAGAATGGAAAACTTCTGAGAACAGATTGTGCTGTAAACTTTTGAGAACTAATTGCAGAAAGTACAAAATCTTGTGTGTGGACTGAAGTTACAAATACACTTAAATTTTAGAGCAAATTATACACTTTATTGACATTTAATGGCTCGATACTGCGTTTTTTGACATTACATGAAATCAGATCAATAAGATAAACTAGAAAATACACCACACCATGCATTTATCATGTGCGTCATCGTCCTGAGAGGTCATCAGATAAGCAAACAAGAGAGGGATTTCTCATTTCTTATTTTCAATGAGCAATGACTAGTAATGTTGAAGTATATTGTGCATCATTACTTGTTCAGTGTCCTTTATTAAAAAAGGAGAAGTGTAGAGGTTTAATGAAAAGGTTTTAGCTGTAGAAGTAGCAGGAACTCACTTCAAGCAAATTGTTTATGAAAAGTTAATATTATTACACAGTTTTTCATTTGTTCTTAGCAGTGTATTCTCAAAACTGGAGTGTGTGATGAAAGGTGCATCGTTGCCATCCTTCAAGAGTCAAGAAAATCGAGGCACCAAGTCCCACAGCAGATTGTTGTTCAAGTTATGAAGTAAACTCAGTTCTTGCTTGCACTCTTGCCTTCTAACCACTTCGCTGCTTTCAAACCCTCCAGTGCATGAGCAGCGGAGAGAAAGGAAATGTGAATGTTACCAGTAGCATTGTAATAAAATCTATGGGAACTTTTATATTAACTTGTGGTGCAATGCAGAAGTACCTTTGTACTGTTGCTGGCAGAGAAACAGCCAGGGTGAAGAAGCAAACATCTAGCAAAGGTGACTGATGTGCAGAGGTTCGCTAATGGTAGCTATGGCAACCTCAGGACATTAACTTATGCAGTGATTGCAAACCGTGAGCATCAAAGCAAGTAATTAGGGAGACAAATGGGAAGTCTTGATGGGTTCTTCAAAGCTTTATATAAGTTTATATAAGCTATCAATGAAAACTGGGACCAAAACTGAATTGTTTTGTGATTTGTCAAGCAAGGACCACTCAACCCAGTTGAAAACCTTTTTAATAGTAGTGACAGTAGATCAGGCAGTGTGACAGTAGATCAGTAGTGGTGACACTAGTTGAATCAGGCCATGGGAGTATTAAGCACCTAGATGTTTTCAGCAAAAATATAATTGTTCTAAACTTAGGTTGTCCTCATCATTGCCAAGATCATTAACTGTAACTCAGAAATTTTAAGAATACAGATTTTAATCCGTGGCATGTGCTTCCAAGGAGTTAGGGGATTTGGTCTCAGTATCTTCAAAGCAAGAATGGAGAGTTGCTGGTTGAAATTTGATGAGTTGTGCTGTACAGATGCTCTGAACTGATGGTCTGTGGTCCCTTCTGACTTTATGCTGTAACCTGTCTTTTTTAAGGAAACAGACTGGGCAATGTAAATTCTGTGGACAGCATGAATCCTCAAATAACAGAAGAGATGAAAAATTGTCTGAAGCAACAATGAATAATTGTAATGTAGATTGTTACTCAAATCTGTGGATGGGCAAGTTCTCTCTATGTAGGGAGTTTGTTCTCTCTATGTAGGGAGTTTGGAGTGAATTTGCAAATATCTTATTTTTCATTTTCCCCCAACTGCAAGCATTTCAATAATAATAGCCTGTATTTCCCTATTTCCAAGATTTGCTTTTCTGAAAGGTAACTTGTCTAAATTGGGCAGGAGTTTTCCACATCTTTGAAACTTCCACAGCACTGCATTGAGTATAGAGCTTCGTGTGGGATGCAGCAATAGTCCCTAGAGCATCACCAGTTTCCTTCTGTTGGGATTTTGAGGCAGGCATTAATATTTGGGTTGGGCTTTCATTTTTAATTGATGAGGGAAAAGACTATCTGCCTTTCTTTCCTTCTTGATAACACAAGCTTCTCTTTAGTAACTTCAAACACCCCAATTCTTCAGTTAAAGGCGAATTAAGTTTTCCTGTATTTCAAATTAGCTCTCTGAGGGTGGCATCGGCTCTGTTTCTTTTATGTTTAAGTCCCAGTTCTTTAATCTGTTTCTAATACATTCTGTTCAGCAATTTTGCATTTCTGTTTTAGTGGAAGGAATGCTGATTAATTCCTTCTTATGACATCTGTGACTGCATCCTAGATTAAACCTACTCTAATGCAGAGCCTATCATTAAGTGTTAAATATTCTTGCAAGGCTACTCAAATTAGATTCAACATCAGTGGATCATTTAGTAGAGAGTCGTTAATTCTCCATCTTACAGCAAGGCCACATTCTGGTGATGCTTTTAATCACAAGATTATTGAGGTATGATTTGAAAGGGATATGCTGCCCATATTTTGCCTTTGGGCAAATTATGAAAGGTCAAGTTGCCAAGGAAACAAAACTAAGATAACATTACTAATTCCTGAGTCCAAGAGTTGTCTTCCCTGATCATATCATTTGCTCAACATACATGCTTAGAAAAGATACCAGCTAACAATACCTCTGCCATTTAGTTCCACAGAAAATGGCTTTATAAATCTCGCTCTTTTAGACAGTGTTCACAGTGATGACAAGGCTCTTTGCCTTCATAGAACTTACAGGTTGGTTAATTTGATGGTTTATGGATAGGGTAAACATCGTTGCTGATTTACAGAATGGAAAAGAAAGAATGGAAGGGTTAGGATTTACACATTCTGTAACACATAGCTGCAAATTCTGCAAAATTCTGCAATTACATAGCTGCAAAGATCTTACCAGTTTTGATAATCTAATCTACAGCTCTTTAGAGAATCCTGACGTTCATGAAGTGAAGAGCACTTGATAACACAACTTCATTAAGGCATCTCAGGTTAAACGCTCAGAATCACAAAGCTGTGAAATTTTTCTCCTGGTCAAAAGTCAGGCCAGTGGCAGAGCCAGAAAGAGCTCTCCAGAACTTGCTGCTATCCACTGTCGTGCTTCCTCTTCTTCTGTTTGTTTTTTTTTTTTTAGTTTGGTTTGGTTTTGTTTTTTTTCATTTGCTATTCCAAGTGGGAAGCAGTAGTTTAGGATTGGCTCCGGTGCAGGTAACCCTGTATGGAGCAGTAGTATGGTATGATGAGTCTCTTCTTGCCCCTTTCTCCTTTCCATCCATGTATGTGTGTGTGCATAACATGTTATGTGTCTCTGTGTCCAGTTTCTTTCCTTCCTTTGGACAGTTCTTGAAAAAGGAATCATTTTATTCCCTGAAGTATCAGCATCTGAGATTGTGGTAGATTCTCTCCTTAAATTTCCATTCTGAATGGTGTTGTGTCGTAGGGCACTGCATAATGAATACGACCCTGCCAATCAAGACACTCTGTTTTATATCACTTATTACTAAATTGGAAATGGTGTTTTACTACAGCAATAAAGGGCTGGTACAGCATGAGGTACATTTTTATACAACTCTATGAACTTTGTCATTGAAAACATTATAGCCTTGAATTTGAGAGCACAGTGGAAGGCAATATAATTTGATTACCTATATTAATCAAGTAGAGTACAACATATAAAACCAGTAATGCATAAGTCTGACTGGAGCCAGATAACCCTCTTGTGCATCTTAGAAAGATTTATTTTCAGTAATATAATTCATTTGACATGAAAGTATCATAATTGCAGATGCTAGGAAGGATTTCTTTCTTTCCTGTTTTGGGGGAAAAAAAACTATCACACATTCAAGAGCAACTTGTTCTTTTAAAGCTCTGCTTACTGAAAACAAAGATTTGGTTTTGTAATTGTGGCAATTTTTTGTTAGCCAGCTGAGCTAACAAAGTGGTTTGCTTTGAGTGCTATTTCTGGATTATAAACAAAAGTGTGTCAGGTGTGAATTTAAAAGAAATTGTTTTTAATGTACATTGATTAGTGTGAGACCTTGTTGTTCTTGACCTGTGCTGTTAAATGCTGTCCAGAAGCTCTTGAGCTTTCAGTTTTCTATGCAAGTACTTTGCATAAATGCTGAGGAGAGCCTTCCCACAGTCTAGCTCTGTGAAAAGGCTTTAAAGCATATTTAAAGAAACCTGACTACTCTGCAGTCCATGAATATCCCTCTTGTTATTATATGTGGAGTGGTGGCACATACTAATAATAGCTTTATCACGAGTTGTTATTTATGCATTTTATTGCTACATGTGGCTGCAAACCACACGTCAGTTGGGTGGTGCATCACAGCTCATATAGCAAAAATCACAAGTGAAAAAAGAGCTACTGCCTGTGCTGCATCTCCCATTGAGGCAGGAAGACCTGTCTACTTCATTGTGCCTGTGCACACACTGAAAGAAGTTAAAACATCGTGGTCAAGGAATTTTCCAATTTTTCAAACAGATTTCGCCGTTGTTCGTAACAACACATTAGAAAATGGAAAATTTTTTTAATTCAGTGTACTCTCTCTCTCAAATATGTAATAGTTTGTTCTATCTATTTATTACCAGTTTTATCATCATGCTAATAATAGTGGCTGCTGATTAGGGGTGATAGAGTTCATTCCCAAACAGGCAGTGTTTGTAGTGCCATTTCATTATTGGTCCACAGTGCAGTAAGTTTTTTTTTCTATTCTCACTCTTCAGTCTTCTATTCTTTTTCTCTTATTTCCTCTCCTGTTGAGATGTTTCCTCTTTCTTTTATTCTCTTAATTGTTCCAGTTTGCATTAGCCATACAGAGGGCTGTCACTACTGAGGAAAGACTTTGACATGTTGGAGCTTCTATTCATAAATGACATCTGTCTGCAAAACTGAGCATTTACCCATCAGTCCTGGAAGAAAAACACAAATTAAAAAAAATCTGTAGTGACAACAGGAAGGTTAAACGTCCTCGAGCCTTTTCAGAAAGTTTAAGGATAGTTTAGCTAAGGGTACTTGCATTCCCATCTTTCAGCATGTGCTAACAGCCCTCTTCTTGATCTTTGAGGTCAGTGCTGGTCACATTACCTTTGCAATCTGAAAGCAGCACGGTGAGGTAGGAGGCTCCATCTTGCAAACCATTGACATTTGGGGGCTGACAAGAACAAGTGAGTATCGTGGAGGTGCAGAAGAGAGCAGCAGATGTACCAAGGTACTATGGAGCCTTTACAGTTTGACCTGAAATAGCAAATACTTTTATTTTAAATTGCTTAATGTTTAAAGAATTGTCATTTAGTGGTCCAAAGAAATATTTTCCAGGTAATGGCATAAGCCTTGAAGCTTTTATATTTGGCTTTGTCAAGGCATAGTTCTGTAAGAGTCAATAACCTACTATGTTGTTTTCTTTTTGAATTAGCTTGCAGCCTCTGCTTAGAGTATATCGAAGACACCCAAATGTATGCCCCAGGCAACGCTTGTCCTTTGCTTCCAAAACTTACCTACTTTAATTTTTTTAAGATCTAAATGGAATAAAAGGGGGGGGAAGATTTAATTTGCATTGTATTGATGTTAATGACCACTGCTAGAGATTGGGGGGGTGGGGGTGGGTAGAGGGGTGTTTTCACACTTCTTATTATAGTTCTATTCTATTTCTATCTTGGTGAATTTCTTTGTTCCAGAGTAGCTTGCCTTTAGCAAGAGGGGCATCCATCCCTCAAAGCTTATTTTAAAAGCAGTGGTTGAAATCTGTGAGCACACGCTAAGAGAGTTTCTTTGGAGGAATAGGTCTCCTGTTGATGTCTCACTTCTTGAGCTATATCTTTTACCAGATTTGAATTTTAATGTTCAATGATGCAGACGTTAATGTTAGCTATTGTAAGCTTTCTATTTTTCAGCCACAGCAACATAAACCTTGCTATGATTTAAATAGCAGTGATATTAAATAATATCAATTATTAGGTTAATTATATGTAAGTATTGTAAATCTTGTCCCTGACAGCAACAAGGACTTCCCTTCTTAGTGGCTAAAGGCATTCAGCAAAATAAAGCAGCTGATCCACATAAGCTTCCTGTATTCATTGAGTTAAAAATGAACTGCACTTCATTTTACTCAATTTGATGTATATTGAGAACACCGTAAGTGCTTTTTCAAGTCCAAAGCTCCAAACTGAAGTGTACTAAAATATTACATATAGCATCATAGGGTTTCAAGGTGTGTAGCCTGTCCCCCATAGCTGAATTCAGCACACTCATCCTGCCAGGTCCACAATAAATGGTTACAAGGCATGGTGGAGATTTGCCTTCATACCTAAATGATGCCAGCTCCGATTCAGAAATGAATCCCCACTTCGGAATGTTAATGTTAGAAATTTTGGGGTGTCCAGCTTGAATCTGAAAGGAAAAATCTGTGATACACCTTGGGGGAAACTTTGGAGTCACCAGAGTCATCATGCATAGCTTTGTACATTCTTTTTTATCACTGTACCACTTGGACTTACAGGGAGAAGTAAGGAAAAAGAAAGTCGGCAACGTAAGAAAACGTGTGTGTGTATAAAAAATGAAATGAAATAAACATTCATGTGAATGAGCTGTAGCAAATCACAGCAAGTTTCATAACCAGAAATTCATCACCCTCATTCTGGAGAGTGACTGTTATTAAGCAAGATAGTAAGGTATTGAGAAATGCCTTTCCTCCTGAATTCCATACTGAAATCCCCTCTAACAGCTTTCTGCAGTTACTAATGGTTGTGCACTGAGGGAAGAGAGTCATGCATGTTCTCCACTAAATTAATATGTAAATAAACCTTCCAAACAGAGTCACATACCATGGAGTCAGAGAGCTGAGTATAACTGAATGCTTTCCATTAGAGCATGGGGACTTCAACAAATGTTGTTATTTTGTAGTGGCCGAGTACTTTTTGGTGATTCTGTAATGATGTGGACATGGCATAGTAATGGACTAGATTTGCAGTCCAAATTGAAGAAGAAAACTGACATTTGTAGTAAATAGAGAATTACCAGACAGATCATTATGGTTAAAGTGGCTTTTAGCTACATCCATATTAACTTCTAAACTCTTACTTAATATTAAAGAAAGGTTATAACACCCCTCTACAAACTACAGCTGCCTCTCATCTTTGTAAATAATGGCTTTAAGCCACTTTTCCTGTCTAGGCATCGTCTTATTAAACAAAATCAGAGTTGCTCTGTGCTGTGAGTCACTGCAGATCCTCTCTTGGTTTCTGCTCCTCTCTGGAGAGCGTGGGGGACCAAAGCAGCAGGGACAGAGGGTGCTGGATGACTCCAAGCCAGGAGGCTCCTGGTGAATGGGAGGCAGGAAGGCAAGGTTTCTTTTGCAAGCAAGTGGTGTTAGTCATAGTTTAAAACTGTAGAACAAGAAAGTAATGGATGTTTCTCTGGTTCCTTAGTGAAAACTCAAATACAGCACTGAAGCTGTAAATGTGTCCAAGAGTGTCTTGTCTAATGAAAAGAAAATGAGTGACAGGTGACACAATGCCCAAGCGAGGGGAGAATGAAAAGAACTTGGGAGCACTTCAGAAGAGAAGCAAACTGCATCTCTTTTCTTGTCAGAGTCTCCTTGGTTTCGTAAATTGGCGAAATGCAGTGTCAGCCATTCAGCTTGGGGTGCACTGTCCTTTCAATTACCCAAGCTTGGCTGTAGGGTCGCACCACCCGAGCTGTGTGGAAATGAGTTGAAATAGGAAAGAAGTGATAAAGCTTCAGTTCATTATTTGCATGGTCCTTGCAAATGCTGGGCTAAATTTGACCTGTAATTCACATTACCCCTTGGTATAATCATAGGCATTACGAGTGAAAATGACCTTCTGCATTGTCTGATCTCTCTTTCTTGGCAAGTATGGGCTGAAATTAAGCATATGGTTGTATGTATGCAGCTGGCTTTCTTTGAGTTTCCCAAAGCATCCATCCCAAGGGTACTTACATTCTGCAACCGTGGATATAATGAGTCAATCACAATCAGTAAATTGACTTAAAGGCAGCTATATCAATCTACCATTAAATAATTAAAATGAGTTGAAATAGTAAGAGAAGAGAGATTGTACATTGAAAGAGATATATTATATGGAGATAGATAGATCAATCAATTGATCGATTGATCCACATTTTTCTAACCATAGAGTAGAACAGATTGATTCTGGAAAAGACATCGTTAAATAATCCAAAAATTATGGAAAAGCATTATACTGTTATATTAAGGCCTAAAGCAGGAGGTATAAACCAGCTAGAAAGCCTACTTGAATGTGGTACAGGCATTTCTGTGTAGATGGCATTGGATGCTGACATTTCTGGTTTTAATGACTGTGTCTTTATTAAATGCTTATGTAGCAACATTCATCTGTGTAGGCTCCAGTTAAAGACTGCGTTATGGAAAGATATTTCTACCTCTCCTACAGGGAAGGGCAGGGATGTGGGAAACCAAGAAAAATCTGGTGGGTCTTACAGCTCTTTCAAGATGGGTTGGTCACTCTCTCCCATGAACTGGGTCATTTTTAGACCTGGCTTGAAAGTAGGCAGCTGTAGATCGTACTTTGTACATCTCAAGGAATAATTTGTGATTATCCTTTTTTTCCAAAAGTGCTTTCCTGTATATAGGTGTAATAATAAAGAACTATTTTCAGCATAAAAGATGTGCTTGTCAAGCTACAGCAATGATTTTCCAGTTGCTGGCTTTTTTAGTTGTGCAGCCTTCTAATATTTCTGCTTGAATTCTTTCACGACAGAAGCAAATGAAAATTACACCGTGGTTTTTAGGTCTGTGTTCCCTGATTTTTGCTTGTCATGTCATGAACTTCTTCGAAGCAGTGAAATGGCAGCCCATCTCCCTGAGAGCTCCAGACAGATTTCTAAAGTTGTCTTGTTAACAGCTTGTCAGAAACCTACATTTCAGTCTCGCTGAGTTTATATCACGGAAAAAAAAAAAAGTTGCTGGAAATTATGATTTTTACAGGTTCTGACATTTTTCTAAAGAACTGAAATGCTCAAGGCTGCTGTCTCCCTTAACAGGCTGTGCTGTTTTGGGTAATATTCTGCGTTGCATCAACTGAACATCAGAGCAACATTCAGTTTCTTCCTTTTAACATGTTCTTTGAATTATTTAAGGTGTTTTGATGTTGGCTAGAATTTGTAACAAAGTCCTCCAGCTTTTATCCTAAAATATCAAAAAGGTTGAGATTTTTTTCCTTCCACCCCTCCCTTTTCTCCCTCTTCCCTAACTCTTCCTCCCTCCCCTCCTCCTGCTTTTAATAGATCCTTGCATGGATCATCAGGGGACTTTCTTTTATGTTGTACAGCATGAAATGACTTAGTCAGGGTCTTCCTGATTAATTTATGAGTGCTAAGGAAAAGGGAAGGGGGGGGTGAAACCAGTCCTTGAGGGACTGACCCTAAGCTGCAGCAGATCAACTCAATTTTATGGAATGAAAAGAGACTTAAACAGCATTTTTAGCGTTGGTTCCTCGACCCGCAGAGGTAGGGAGGCTCCCTGTGTCTGGCAGGCTGGAGCAGGGGGCAAGGGGTGCCCATCTCTCGGGGTGGCTGATGGAGGGGAGTTCAGCTCTTGGGAGCCACCGAGCACTTCTGGAGTTAAAGCTGTGGCAGATTGGTGGATTAATGTGCTCTGCCTCCAAGGGACAAATGCTCTTTTTTTTTTTTTCTTCCCTTTTTCCCTCCCCCTTGCTCCTTCCTTCCCTACTCTGGGCTTGCAGATGACAGCTGTTGGTCACTTAACAAAATGTCCTCTTGATTGGTGCTTCACAACAGGGGCCCCCTCAGACCAAACAGCACACAGCCCGCACAATGCATCACTGCCCCTCAAAATTAGTTATAGTGCTCAGGGCTATTCTCGGCTGCCATGGCTAATACTCTCTTGCTGTTCTTCTCTCTCTCCCTCCGCAGACAAAGGCTCAGCCTATACATCTGTAGTGCTCGTAACCTCCCCCTTCCCCCAACCAAATGCTGAGGAGAGAAAGGGGAAAAAAAAAAAAATTGCTGCCCTGAGGCTCAATCTGTTTCTTACAGCTCTGCCCCGGCACTTGGAAGCCTGTGCTGGTCTCGCCATAGGGAGGCCCTGACTCATTTCATCAAACTGTCAGGGAAGCAGTGGAGCTGAGAGGACTCTGCTGCCTGGGGCAAGTTCAAGTCAACATTCGATTTCCGTCCCCCCTCCCGGCCCCCGCCTTTCGCTTGGACACTTTCTGCGCTCTGGATCTAAACTTCTCCCCGAGCTGCAGCAGCTCACAGCTTCTTGCCAGGAGGAAGGACTTGTGGGACCTTATAAAGGACACAGTGGCAAAATTGCTGCAATAAATCAGTGGCCCTCTGACACTTGGCGGTAGCTTAATGTTTTGGCACTTTCTTTCCTGTGTATGCCTCAAGTCCCATTAGCAGGCTTCTCTGTCAGTCTGGCTCATGATAAAACTCTCTCTTCCTATCATCTTAAGCAAGCCCCTGCAGACATGAGTCGAATGCCAGACTTAATAGGGAACAACACCCTCCTCCTGCACACACAAGCGTGCATCCATACTAGCAGCTCCTGGGAAGTTAGCTCAAAGGACAGGGTGAGAGGAAGGACTCTGAAAAATAGGCTTGATTTTACTTCTTCCTTTAAAAGAAACATTAACGAACTGGGATTTAAGCCTAATGCTTCCCCAAGCCTCGCTATTAAAAATAAAATTCAGCAACTAAATATGGTCAGAAATAATAGATAACAGTAACACAGCCAATCTTCTGGGACTGTCTGAGTGGGTGTACAAGCTCCTTAGGTATCTACACTGTTCTTGTATTTCATACAACTTCTTACACGTATATTCTACCCTGCCAGCTTGCATTGTAATAGTAGAGACTGTATATTTAATATTTTGTCCTCCTCTTCTTTCAGCCTTACACTTCCCCACACAATTTTAATTGCAGGTAGACTGATTAGATTACGTGTTCCTCCAGGCTGGGATCTGTTTTTTCACACGGCCAGCTTAGATGTTTATCACCCTCTGCTTAATCATAATGTCTGTAGGTATGTGTGTTTGTGTGCAAAGGAAAACCAAGCCTTTCTGTCAGCTGTTTGAGCAGGAATCTATAACTTTTGTGCTATATGGTGTCTGGCACAGAGAACCCTGCAGCCTTGGGGCTGTTTTGGCACACCTAGGTCGTAAATCTCCAGGTTTGATGGGATAGGAAATGCGGTGTTCATGTGAATAAGCTGAGGTGACTTCTGTCCAATTCTCAAAAGCTTGGAGGACATGGCCGTGTTTCAGACGATGCTGTGTTTCTCTGCCCCTAACTGATGACATAACACCCTGTCAGTATTGTGGCATTGCAAGACTTGGGTTGGTTTTGGCTTTGTTTCTTGGAGCTCTGGTTTCTGGTATGAGGTAGTTTCTGTGAGAATCTGATTTCATGTTAAGCAATGTTTTGCCTTTATTATGTGAAGAAAAACCAGGTGAGCTGGAAGTTAAACTGTTGAAGGCAAGTGAAGAGTCAAAGGATGTTTTCATGGTTCTTAAACTCACTGGAAGACAACGTCCAGAGTAACAATACAAACAACTGTAATATAGACACTGCCACTTCTTTGAGTGAATGCCTTTGTGAGGAGCTTGGTGCCAGTGGAAGTGTCCTGGAGCACAGAGCCTACGTGTGGGATGCTGCGTTTTTTGAAAAATCCATGCATAACTCATTCCAGGCCTGCTCTCCTTCTGCACTCAGAAAACTAAAATTACCTGGCTAAAACCGCCATTGGCTGCAACCACCAGTTTGTACTCTGCCCTGGTCGATCTTCTTGGCACAGGGTTGTCATGGGTGCAGGGCCCACATCTGCAAAATTTTCATTGTCCTGCTCTGTGGTTCAGAAGTGGGGAGAAGGAAAGAGAGGTGAGGCCTTTTTATGGCAGAGTGAGCAGATTCTACCTGAATTATGGGTTATTTCTCCTTAACTTTAACTTTTGGGAGGCTTTTCCTGTCTGGAATCTGTCACTGCAAGAAATTGTTTCCAAAAAGCAGCACAATTAGGGGTCAGCTTTGCAAACATTCTTGGTGGAATTGAGAGGCAATTGGCACAACCCAGTGAATAATCCTTTTAGGAGCCTTTATGAACCCAGCACAATGGCTGTTTACAGTTTCGCTTATAGACCAGGAGTGTTAACAGGCCTTTAGAAAAATCCAGGTAATTGAAGCTTTTGTCTTTCAATGAGCCCCCTGTAGCTGTCAACAGTTGCCATTCTCCACATTTTCTTAAACATTTTTGTTTTGACAAGGGCTTTTGTCCCTTGGACAACAGCTTCGTGGGTGAGCGCTGGCTGGTGGCCTGGCCTGCTTGGCCCTGGGGATCGTCACCCACCTCCTCCTCACCAGGCCAGAATAAGCTGTCTTTTAAGACACAGAAAATCCTCTGGGTCAAACCAAAGCTTCTCCTATGACTTCATTATTCATTTAAACATCCCAGCAATGCAACATACCAGCCTGGGTCTCTCTTGGTTAACCCAGGGCTTTGCAAGAGTGGGCAGCAAAGTCGAGGAGGCTGGAGAAGAGTGGGTGTGCGGGGACCGAAAGCTCCTACCACAGAAACTGAACCAGCCCATTGAAATCGTGGTTTTTAAAATCGCTCTTAGGGAAGGGATCAACAGCGGTTCTGTTTTTCACAGATCTATCTGGGCTGGTTTGGTTTTGCTGTCATTGTTTTTTTCAGTGCTGTTGCATGCTCAGCAGCCTGTGGGTTCCTGTTTCTCAGTGCGATTGTGGGAGCCTGAGTCTTTAAAATAATATGAAGAAAACTTAAGTGAATTCTGAAGCTTGGGATATTTTCCGCCAAAGCTGACTGTATTTTCTTCAGCAGTTAGTGGGAGATTAACGTGGGGTGATAGCCATGAGTCTCAAGTTCTCTGTTTTCCAGAATGCTGTATGTTAAGCAGAAGTCTGAATTTTATAAACAATGGTGTGTTAATTCTTCCCTCACAATCTCTTATGAACTAGACTGCTTAGTAGCTTTGGGTCAGTCTGGGACTTGATTCTCATGTGGATGAAGATGCAGTGTTTTGGTGGTTTATAAGCCAGGTGGTGAGTATCAGTATGGGGACAGTTTGTGTGCGTGAGTCCTGCACAGCCGGGAGAAGTGGGAGAGGACAGCTATTTTCATAAGGCAAACAGGAAATAGGCAACTTGCTTTCAGAAATACAGTTTTTAAAGCACCCATCTTGCAGTTACAGCTGCGTGGTGGTCTCTGTGTCTGCACAGAGTCGCATTCTGTGGGGTTTTGCATCCACAGGCCTGCTGGCTTCTTCAGTTGTGAGACTGATAACAGTCATAATTAAAGAAAGGAAGATGTAAGCTAAAATAAAACAAAATTCTTTGCTGTCCGTTCCATTATAAAAACAATTAATGAAGGAGTATTTACAGATCCTGAATGGGGAAAAATGTATCCTCAGAGAGCAGATGTTTTCTTTGTTTGTATGTCTGTGTATAAAATTTAGCATGTGGATTTGATGGTTCGCTGGCTTTTTGAAACTTTCACTTCTCTGCATGAGACAAAGTTGCGTATTGGTATAAAGCAAAATTAAGACATCTAAATAAAGCAATTCTGCACCTTCTAGTAATGCAAACCTTCTGTAATAGGATTTTATACTCCTTATAGGGATACAAATTTTTGAGGTCAGATCTGTTTTCAACAAGAAAATGTCTGTCCTCTTTTTTGAAAATATAATGCACTGATAAACAGGAAGACAAGTTTTGTTACAAAAACAGAGAGCAAGGCTAAAATACTATGTTATATTGAATAATAATGATTACTAAATTTTCCCCAAACTGTTTACATCTGCTTTCAAATATTTTTAAGCTAAATTTATTAAGGTTTACAGTACTGCAGTTTTATTAAATGGGGGCTCATAGGCAAAAGCGGTTGAGTTTTAATGATAATTTTGAATGTTTTCTATTCAATACATTTCTTAGTTTAATTTATTTGGGTTGTTTTGTACTAGTGAATTTTTATGCCATTTTTGTGATAGGTGTAATTCCGTTATAACATGCTTTAGTCTGCACTATGCAGGAGGCTGAATCACGTCATCAAAATATTCTGCCTCTAAAATATGAATGAGCAGGTTGAATGGGCACAATGATTAAAATGGTAACTTAGGATACTTAAGTGTAGACTGGGTTTAAAGGCTAAAATAATTTGGTCTTTGTGACCTGCTCAATTATGCTAGTAATTTGGGGGAATGTGTGCTCCCTGGAGCGTTCTGACTCGATTGGAGCCCCCTGGGTGGAGGTGAAAGGCTTCCCTTGAGTCAGCTGGCATTTCTCGGGAGCCTGTAAATAACGTGGACTGCTGTGACTGCATCTTCCCCACTTTGTTTTTGATGAAAGTGTTGCTTGTCAGTGTGAATTAGCACTGTCTTGAGCAAGCACAAATGGGCAACCTTTGCCCAGCAAACCTGTTTCAGCGTGTCAGTGGTGATGGACAATTAGTCCGGTCCAGGCCCAGAGCAGAGACTTCTGATAGTCTGTGGTTAGGCCTGGGTTCGGGAGAGTCAGCAAGTGGCTGATGATGATGATGATTTATCAGGACTGATTTTACTTTTGATCTGTGTGTCTGGTTTGCAGAAAACCAGAAACTGTCTTTCCTTTTGCAAGGTTCAATGAGGGAATAAAAGTCTCCCCAAAAGGCAGAGATGGCTTTTGGGAAGATATTTGCTAAAGACATGGCTATCTGATGCTCTTGCCCGCTACACAGAGCTTGGCTAGGGCTTAATGCAGTCTGCTGGCATTAACACTGGTTATTCCCACAGGACGTGCCCACCCACTGCTCCCTGGCCCCTGCAGAGCAGTGTCCTGCCTTCCTGTAATTTCTTCCATTTTTGCTTCTGGGTTTTTTTTTCCCCAGAATGATTATGGCTATGATTAGATCTGTGCCCGTCCTTCTAAACAGCTGGATTTTTCTGTGAAAAACATACTGTGGATAAGGTGGGACAGTGTAAAATGGTTTCATTTTGAAAGAAAGTGAGTCTACTTAGTCAAGACTTTAAAAAAAAGGTTCCTTAAGCCAAACATTTCCACTGCAGTTAAATGGAAATAAGAAGTCAGATGAGAAGCTGAGCAGCCTTCATGGGAGCCCCTCTCCGCTGTATTGTGGGTCTTTGGGGTACTCGGTGTGTTTCAAAGGATTTAAGAGTAAAAGGTTCCTGAAGTGTTGGAGGGCAGTCATTTCATGTGCCAAATAGAAGAAGGGGAGATTCAAGTCTCTCAAAATCTGCAGAAAACTAAGAACATCACAGCTGGTTTGTAACTTTAGGACAAAAGTTGAGCCCTCTTGTTCAACCAGTGAACTCAGTAGGGTGCCACCAGCTATGAAAACCCAACTGGAGCATCCCGATCAGCTGCTGCCTGAAGGAGAAAATACCCATTGGGCACAAAAGCTACAAAATTCAGTGGCCACTTTCTGTCAGTGTAACAGATACCAAAAGATTTATTTTTGTCCCAGTTATAAATCCTTCTCAGCGTCAGCAAGATGTGCAGGTCCTGAAATGTTCAGTGCTCAAGTTATCTTTCCATCATTTCTGCCATGAAAATAGAGCATTTCATTTTCCGAGGCTGTAGGAGATTACATTCTAAAACTCTTTAAGTAAACACTTCCTCCTGGGATCATGAACTCGTTCAAACTAAAAAATGTACCAGAATTTATGATGTATTTTAATTACTATTCTTGGTACTGCTCATTAAATTAGAAATTGATTGCCAGTTTCACAGTTTCCTTGTTAGATGACAAAGTGCTTATCAAGGTGAAGCAATGCAAAACTGTTACTATATATTCCGCAGTTTGGGATGATAAAAAGGCATGCTTTTTGTTGTGGTATTCATATTACTGTTGTTATTATAATGCATCACTGATTGTCTTTTTTGTTTAAAGTTCACTTTCCCCCATCCAAGTAAGAGTACACCACATTTTTGTATAAGAAGAGAGAAATTGGCTTTATCTGGTGTACGCTAACAGTCTGAAAGGCACAACTGCAAACATCAAAATTGTGTTTCATTGAACTGAGAACATCCTCAGATTTGAGAGGATGATGCAAAAGACGCTATATGTAAAGGCATTTCTCAAAATCTTTTTTTCTCTCTCATCCACAGTGTGACAGCGAGAGCGATATTGACGATAAGGTAAGACTGAATTTTCTTCTTTTGTGTGCTTTACTAGCTTGGAAGTTCCCTCATAGTCGAAATAGGAACGAATTTGAAATAATATTTTTCCTTCAGTCTTCATGTCAAATTTAAAAATATCTGTAACTGAATGAAAAACATTGGATTGGGTACTCTGTGATCTTCAGTAGTTTTTGTTTACAGAAAAGAAATTCCCATTAACATAATAGTCTTTGTTATGTGAGCATTCAGTGAGACTTGAGTCATAGTGTTAGTGCTGTTTCAGAGGAAGTCTCCTCTGATAACTTGTCAGGAACCCATATTTTATTTATAGTAACCTTTGAAGATGTCAATTTTGTAATCAGTTTACAAGATGGGACAACTGGTACCCACCCTCAACAGCAGTATGGTAACTGTCAAGGAGTGTTTTGTCATGTTGCGTGCATATTTATCATAGAACAATGATTTTTCTGACCTTCTTTTGGATACAGAGGTTGGTTGTTGATAAATTCTAGATGGTTTTATGTAGGGATTTCTTGTTTCACCTTTGCAAGGAAAACAGAGAAGTCCCCCTGCATAGCAACAGTTGCACCGTGCTTTTAAGCATCAAATGTATGAAAGACTTGAGTATCCCTTGCTGACTTCTTTTGGCAGATGAAACTTGGCAGTCTCAGGTTAGATCTTCATCAAACTTTTATCGTATTTTGGCTGTCCAGTCTCTTGCATTCATTCATGAGAAGCTGTGGCACACAGGTTTTTACTGGATCAGCATTACAAAAGTAAAGGCTGACTTCAGATAGCCTGGTCTCCTTGGCAGCACACTTGGCTGCAGCCATACGTAGGAGGTTACCATGAGTTCAAGAGACTACACTAAAAGCTTCTGGTTAAGTCTTTTTCTTTTTTTTTTCTAATATTGTTAGAGCTTGAGAAGCCTTAAGGTTTCTTCAACTTTGTCTTTTAAAAATCGCATCAGATACCAAAAATCCCTGGAGTAAGGCAAAGGCTGTGTTTTGAGATGAAGGCTTGACGGAAGAGAAACATTTAAATCGTATATATTGAATGAAAGATACTGTACATTTTTATTTTATTTTATTTTATTTTATTTTATTTTATTTTATTTTATTTTATTTTATTTTATTTTATTTTATTTTATTTTATTTTATTTTATTTTATTTTATTTTATTTTATTTTATTTTATTTTAGTATAAAATCACTCCCTGAAGCCACCACAACCCCAGGTTCTGTTTCTTATAAGGTTACACTGCAGCAAAGCTGATGGCAGGGGTGGTGAGGGTGAAAAATTATTCCGTAAAAGCTGAGATACCGTGGGGTTGAAACATTTCTTAGACTGCCCAATCAAAGAAAGTAAAAGCAATCACTTAGGAAACTGTTTAAAGATCTGCCAGTCAAACCTCAGATGAAGTTGTAAGTGACATGTAGTTTTATTATACAGCTATGCTATTAATGATTATCTAAATTACACTGGTAGACCCAGCTAGCAGCATTACATCTGAGACTGACGTTTGTTAGATTAGGTTTGACTTTACCTTGTAGAGAAGAAATTGAAATCTGAACAACATTGATTAGCTTTCAGAATGTGGGATCTGAGGTTACCTTCAGAGGAAGCTGCATTGTGTTTGGCTGGTAACTTACTGTCCTTTACAGCAAATGAAAGGCTGATAGTGTTCTTTACTATTAATATGGCATTTTTTACATATCTGTAACTGTAATTTGACCTCTAGGCTCACATATTTCCCAGCTACCTTCTCCTTAAGATGACTCCTCCTTAATAATAATGTTTCTTTTCTTCATAAGGAGAACAACACAAGATCATCATCTTTCTATCTCTTTCCTGATCTGTAGAGAGATGACACATGACATCAGTTCTATTAAATAGGTCTCTGGAATTAAGTAGGGTTGCTTTTCCTGTCAGCAAAGACATGTGCACGTGCATGTAACTCACCGAGGCTGAAGTGAAGAAGCTTCAAACCTTTCTGGGGATAATGTAAATGCAACATTGCCTTCCAGTTGGGAAAGACAAGGGCAGCATGGCTCTCTCTGCTGATGCCTGACGTGCTGTACTCTCCTGAAATTCATTCAGTATTTGTCTAAAACTTAACCTGGCTGAAGCAATGAGGAGTTATAAAAATATTGGCATGAGTGTCCTGAGGGTTTAAGTGGTTTTTCCCCCTTCCATGTGTGGGAAAACTATCTTCTAATAATGTTGCCTGGCTCTTGCAGCCAGATGGAGCCATTTGATGTAGTGTTCAGCCCAGCATCAGGCTCCCCAAATTACATGGCAGGTCGGTTCCTTTTTGCAGCGCTACACAACAATCCTGCTTTCCTGCTTGGTCAGCAAGCAGCAGCTTTCTCTAGATACACCTACACAAGCTGGCACTAATGAAGGGCAGGGCAGGAATTACTAATGTACTTTTGATTTGCATAACACTTTTTGTTAGTCATAAACAGCAGGTCACTGTCTGTATAGAATTCATGAGGAAAGCAGACAGAAAAAGCAGATCATGTACGAGTACAAACTGAGTCAGTGACAGAGCTAGAAGCAAAACTGAAATTTTCCACCTCCTACTTCTCTCTCTGTACCATGCTACTAATTACCTACTATTTATTTAGTTCATACATATAAGGGCTGTTGAGCTCTTAATGTTTTAAAACATGGATGTTAGAGTAAAATTAAGGCTTTACCCTCATTGCGTTGAAAAATATCAACACGCTCCTGGTGGGTTTGGTTTTTATCTTGTGCAGTGTTGTAGGACTTCAGGGGAGAAAAATAACCGAGTATAGTCAGTCATACTTATGGTCCAGCAGAATTGAGGAGCCATTGCTTTAGTGCAAGGTACAGCAGATTGTGAGAGTGTTTCCAGACTGTGTGCCACTGGTTTTAATAATCGGAGAGCAGGAGCTCAAGGCTGGGGACTTGTCCATCCCATCTCCTTTCTGAGCACTGTCTCTGGCCAAGTATAGCCTTTCACTTCTGCATCACTGCTGAAATCTCAAAGGAAGTAAGTGGGATGGTACTTTCTCACATCTATCATTCTGTCACCACACGCTTCTGGAAGAACTGTTTGAAATACCCAAACTAATAAAGTCAGCTGTCCAGCCATTTAACCGAGCGAGGAACTTAGCAAATCATGCGTTCCCAGAGATGGAAATGCAAATCCCGTTTCTGTTACTGTATGTTCCTTGAAGGACATCAGCTTGGACTCTGCAACTGTTAGGAGAATTGCAGGGTGGTTTGTTGAAGCTGTGGAAATGGTACTGTGCTTTTTGTGAGGGAGGAGGGAGAGAAAGGGAGTTAGTCTGATAATCCTATTACACTATCTCCACACTGTGCAATAGCTGCGATGTGAGGCTCACGGTCCATAAACATTGTTACTGAAAATATATACTTCCTTTAATAGCAACAACAGCATTAACAGATAGCAATTACCCTTCATTTTCAGGAACTATAAAGTCTCCATTAATTCAAGATTTATGTAGTTATAGCATTTAGCACAGGAATAACACCACAGAGAATTGGTTTATACACATGTAATGAGAGAGCTTATGGCATACTTTAGTGAACATTAACATAATAGAGTAATATAAACCATCAACAGTTCCACTTATTGTCTCTTACCTGCTTTAGCATCACTGTGAAAAGTGGCTAGCAGCTTGGTAATGTGTTCTGTTAAATGGTGTTCTGCAGAAAACCAAAAGTCAACTTGTGTAAAACAAGGGAATGAGTAATCTCTGCTCGTTACTCCAAAGTGTCGCTCTCATTTTTTAATAACAGTGTTCAAGATTGCATTAAAAAAAAAGCCTGTTTCTTTCTTTAAAAGTAATTCACTGTTCATGTTTTTTCAGTCTTGGACTTCTGTCTGCTGTGGGTGAAATTGTGGGTTGTCAGCTTAATTGCATGGCCCCGCAGTGTAAGTGAGCTCTACAAATCAGGGGTTAGATATCAGGCATTCCTTCGTTTAATGCCATGCTAAGTAAGCTGTGCAAAAAATGACACCATATTTCTAAGTTGGATCAGTATTTCCTGTGTATTTGTTCTGTAGTTTGTGTTTTGTTTTATCTATAGCAAGCAACCTTTGAGACTGGTAAAGCTATATCCAAGCAAAAAGTTCTGAAGTCAGGTTTCTAAAACAGTGTTCTCACACTGCTTTCTGCAATATCTCAGTGAGTTTATTAGGCTGTGCTTGCGGCGATGTGAATTCAACCTTGCCTGGCTGTTGTTGGCTGTGCTAATTTCTGAGTCTCAGTAGGTGCCTGGAATCGTGCAGCAGCGCACGAGCAGGGGTGATTTAGCACTTGGTACATGGGGGAAGGGTCACATGGTACTGCTGTACCACAGGCTGGGGTCCCATCCTGCTGTGTGCCATGTACAGAACAGTTCGTGTCTTAAGGATGAGATTAGAGACAGTAAAGGCTCTCAGGTAAATTGGGGGGGCAGTGTTAACAGCAGTTTAAATATGTCAGCAGCTTTGTCATTGTCCAGCTTTGGTTTCGTAGGTATTAAGGTAAAGGGGAAGCCTTGAGGGGGCATTTGAGAGGGAAAATCAGGTAGCCTTATGGCTATGGGGTTACTCTCTGTAGTGAAAGGCATAGTGGTAAGTAGTAGGGAGTGCTCATTTGAAAGTTTAAGAAGCAGGTGATCCAGTCAGACCAGTGAGAGATGAGACTTCACATCGATACCGAATGTCAGTGTTGGGAAGAAGAGATAAGTTGTGAAAGAGTCAAAACATGAAGAGTGATAGTTTGCAACTCAGGAAGTGGGAAGCTGTGTAGAGAGAAAAGCCACAGACTAGGAAAATGATCTTGCAGCAGCATTTTCCTTGGCACAAGGACGCAGTTACATCTGCCATCACCTGAGGAAAGGATATAATGATAAATGAAAGGTGAGGTAGTGAGACCTTGGCCCAGAACCTGGTGGTGTGGATGAGCATGTTAGAGAGAAAAAGGATATGCAGGACTTAAACATTTGGATGTCAAGATGTAGGGCGTGGTGTGAGGCAAAGAGAACACTGAGAACTATGGGCTTGAGTGAGAGGTGGAATTGATAAGAGGGGAAGTAATGAGGAAAGTAAACTGTGTGGAAAATCTGAGGAGTGAAATTGTCACTTCTGTTTCAACTGTGTTGACCTTCAAAGGATGTCTGCAATCCCACAGGAAAAATAACAGTTTAGGCAGCAGTAGAAAGGAATGTAATAATTAAGAGAGAACTAGGAGTGTAGAAGTGGTCACTCTGTGTATGTGTGTTTGTATATGAGACTACCCAGAAGAAAGGTAAAGCCTTGTAACACCAAATGGAAAAGTTTAGGGGAGATGGTCTTAACAATGCTCAGAATTAAAGCAGCGGTTACAGAGGCTGGAGCAGAGCAGAGAGGAGCTGCTGAAGCCCAGGGAGAGAAGAGCTGTGTCAGGTAGCTGGTGGAAGGTGAGAACTAGGGAAGAGGATTATGAAAGACTTTAAGTCCAGGTGCAGTTCAGTGGGGGAGAGGAAGCCAAACAGCACAGTGTCTGTTCCCAAAGATCCCACCTCAATCCAAGTTTCCGCATGTTTTGTTGCACCTTTACGATGCTGCTCTCATGGCCTCATTTGCCAATGCACCAGTGCAACATCTGTGTGGTGGGGCTGCAATAAGCTTCAGTCCCTGGACCCCTCAGAGTCACTCCTTTGAAGTCCTCGGGGGCTGTTAGTGGTAGTGCTATTGCTGGAGGCTTCCTTCCCCCTGCTCCCCACATTTTATCTAGCCATGGAAAAGGTGGGGTCCATCTGATGTTTCCACAAGGCTGGAAGTTTAGTACCCACTTCAGGTAAACAGTTATTTGCTATTTTTGAAGCCCACCCAGGCTGACATCCCCAAATTGATTTTGTCCATCATTAGATTGTCCCATCTCTGAGAAATCAAACAGTACTTTTCCAGCAATCCCAGTTGTGGTTGCAGCAGAAGGGAGAGATCAAACATGGAATTGAACTGAGGACTTTCATGTGGCTGTATTTGCACTTGTGTTAGCATTACACTTCAATCTATGACACTTTTCGGCTGTGAATAATAAGGAGAGGTCTACATTTGCCAGTGAGTTCCCAGCTGGGGTTTCAGACAGTATTTAAGTTTTCCTTTTACCATAGTATGCTCTTGCTTATGGGCAGTAATGCTGAATGCAGTCACAGAAGCGTGTGCCTGGACTGTTGTTAGTTAGCAGCATGCAGTAGTACAGCATAAACACACGTGCATGCACATACATGCACAAAATCAGTGCTTTGTCTAAGGTTTAATTCATACAGATTGCAAACCCAGTGATGTGGAGTGAAAACCAGTGAGAAACCAGGCTCCTGAATAATAATATCTGGTTAAAGGTGCTTAGTTCTCTTAATTGAAGACAGTCTGTGTTTGACAGATGAGCTGCATGTTATTAAAAACAGATCTGCTTTTTAAAAAATATGAAAATACTGAATTTAAAATAACCCTGTAGCCCTTGAAAGAGTCGGGTGCTATAAACAGGCAAATGTTGTTGCCAGTACAGGAAAACAAAAATTCACCCCTCAGTGAATTTATTTTATTCCATCATTCTCCATGAACATGTTTACTGGCAAAATAGTGTCCTGCAAGCCCACTGTATACCCAGTCTGCTCAGACTCTCTTTGGGAAATGCCAGAGGGAGAAGAGGCTTTGCATGCCCTTGGCTTCTGTTGTCCACACCCACCATGTGAACAGAGACACAAAAAGGTTCCCACTGAGACTTGGGCAATTGAGTTAGGTCCTGTGAGCCCTTCCAGAGTGAAAGAAGCCCCCCAAGTTGTCCTTCCAAACAGCAGGGTCTGCAACTCCAGTAAAAAGTATTAGTAATAATGGCCTTTCTTGACCTTTGTATTTAAATAGAGCAAGAATGCAATTGAAAAAATTAACTAGAGTCATAGCTTCATCACCAATGTTCTCCCCTCCTACTGAGATTTTATGTTTTTTCTTTTATCCAGACAAAACCTCAAATTTTAAGTATATTAGCCTGTATATAACAAGCTGAGTCATCATAGTCTGTGGTGTTCATAGTCATTCTTGGAAATGTAGGAAAAAGAATTTCAGAGCAAACAATGAGAAGAGCCTTTTAGTTTGCTGACAAAAATCCATCATTAACGCACATAAAAGAAGTGAAGAGATCTTATGGGCAAGACAGGATAATACCAGTTCTGTCACTGGCTCTCTGGTTTCTCTATTGTTTAGTGTCTCCCTGTTCCAGTTCCCCATCCACGAGCATTTTCTTATCTTAACCAGGGACCTTGTGAAGACACTCTTAAGATCTGAGGCAGCGGGGGAGAAAGCAGTCTTGTACAGCTGTCTGCCCACGTCAAGAAACCCCATTACAATGTAGCCATAAATCCAAAGGGCTACTTGTGCAATGGCAATAACTCCTTGGATGGTGGTCAGATAGAACATAACATAGTAGGCAGGTGATAGGAATTGGCAATTGAGTTAGGCAAGTCAATTAATTAAATTAAATGATGTAATTAACCGTAAAGATACCAAGCAGATGAGAATTTTGGAGCATGCATACTCCAATAGCTGCAGTCGCAGGCCCTCATTTGGCTTGCAAAGTGTTTCATATCTTTATTCCAAAATTGTTTTACCAGGTTAAGTAATACAGAAGGGCAAAGCATACAGCACTGTGTGCCCTGTGCAGGTGTAAAGGACACTCCAAGAGGCAGCTTGGGGTTTTGTAGCTTTCCAACAGTTCTTGCTTCTGGGTCCAATTTGCAAAAAAATCCAAAGTAGGTTTCACTACAGGAGTTTTTCAGAAGCAGCAACAACATTTGGATCAGTAGAGAAGACCTGAAGTAAAGTCGGCCTGACCTTGCTTGGGAATTCACCCTTGCCTAGAGCGTCATGATTGAAAGGGGTGTTCTGTTGCTTAGATGAGTCTCCTAATGCTTATCAGCTACTGTTTGACTTACCAGCTGCTTGTCAACTGCTGGTTTTGTCTGGATGTTCAGTGAGGGGCTTGGCAGGGCACCCTGAGGGGAGAAGTTTCAGTTGGTTCTGCCAGCCTTGCTGTACTCCCTTGGAGGCAGGCGTCCCGAAGAGCTGGAGTCCTGGCTTTCCACAAACACAAACCAAAGTGAGCTACTGCTCAAACAGAGAAAAATCAGAGTGAACAAGATTACAATAAGTGTTGTAAATAAGCCTCGCTCTGCTCCCTCCAGGGTCACCCCTTAGCACTCATGCTGGCTGTGGTACAGACACACTGGCTCCATGCAGTTCTTCCCAGGCACCGAGGAAAAGTGCTTTGTCTTCCATTCACCTGTGAGGCTTCAGCTCCAGCTCTATCCAGGCTTGAGCCACTCATTTCTCATGTTGTAGGCTGGCTTCCTCCTGCCTCTCCCATTCCCTTCTAATCCCAGCAGCACTGCAGAAGCCTCTGCCAACAGAGCAGGCTCTGTTCCTCCCCTTGCTGCACCTGGAATGGGAAAATGAACCTTCCTCTCCTCTGTCCACCCTTGATGCTCAAAGCAGTACAGAGGACGCATTACCTGCAAACACGGCAGGTTTCTGTCATCACAAAGCTCCAGCTAGAATATCACTAATGATTCTAAGGTGTTCCCCTTGAGTTAATGTCTCACATTCAGTTTTGTAATGCCTGAAAATTAAATTGGAAAGGCTTCACTTGATTTCTTTCTTGGCTTTTAAATAGTCTTCCATTGTTTCTGCATTTTGATGGGTTTCCTCTGATTTTATATGGTGTCTGTATGATTGTGTGAGGAATGTGATTTTGTGGTTTAGTCAAAGCTGCGCATAAGTTCAAAAAAGTGGTTTAAATGAGGCTTCTGTGAGTTCTTGTCTGCATAAGACAAGATGATGAGCGCCAGTCGGTTGAGTGCAGGTTAAAGCAAAGGTAAACTGCGGGTTGGACTCTGCGGTGCACACCATTGTATAGCTCCCATCCACACTGTGTCTGGAGTCTCAGAAGCATCAGCAGTTCTGCTTGACTGTATCCACCGATGCCCAGTCCACTCCTCTTCGGTCAGTCGGGTTGAAATATCTCAAACACACACAAAAGGCTTGGTTTCCAAAACACGAAGACGCAACTCACAGCCTCTGTTTCCTTGGCCTTTCCCACACCTGTGTTAAAAGTAGTTGGAGATCTCTGCCTAAATCTTGGGCAGCAGCTGACTTAATTTGTGGTTTACTACTCCTGATAGTTTATTGGGGAAGCAAAGCGCGCCTTCATCTCCGATAATAAACAGCCCACCCGCCGACACTTTGACAGACTTAATGGTTTTTTATACAAAAATGGACAGACTTAATGTTTCGACTGTAGCGATCATCTGTCCTGATCTCCTTAATGAAATTAGATTAAGTGCACCTGGGAAAATGCTGAGACGGCACATTGCCTTCATCACCTTCCTTAATTTAAAACCAATTTGTGGGGAAAATATCCTCTGAAGCTGAGGGAGGCAGAGAGAAGGGGGAGGGAAGGGGATTTTAAAATCTATCTGGATAGCTACTGGCAGTTTTAATTCCTTTCCCTGCTGGCAATGTGAAATATTAACAGCCTGAAGAACTGAGAGTTTAAAGACTTACTAACCTTTTTGCCTTTCTTAGGGGGAAAAGAAACAAAACAAAATCTTTAGGGTCAAGATCACATGTGGAGACAAAGTCTGGTACATGCTGTATTTCAGAGGTGGGGCAGGGCAGGGAAGAGAGACCTGGTACACCTTGTGTCTGGCCACTGTCAGGAACACCCTGAAGCCACTCCGAAAAGTAAAGTCCCACATAACTCTAAAAATGTCTTACCAGCAGGCTTGTGTTTTGTTATGGTAATTACTCGTATTCCTTCAGTCACTAATGATCACCACTCAGAACCTCACTCATGGAAACCTTTGAAGAAAATATCATTCCGAATAACCATGTTGAAAGTCCCAGATCAGTTGTGTTTATTAGTGGAGACGGGGCCCAATGCCCAAAAGTGGTTCTCCCCTAATCAAAGTTAGCAGTGTCTGTGGATGCTCAGTGCATCCCAAAATCTGTTCAAACCATCTTCATCCACTTGACTGATCCTGTCACTGGAACTCCTTATGTAAGTGGGAATTTGCATGAGTAGCCCAATTGCTGTCAATGAATAATTTAAATGATTTAAGCCTCAGCTGCTTAATAATGAGAGAAATCAGCCCCGTATGTCCTTGTCCATAAATACTAGGAGATGGGGACAAGTCACTTTTAAATGGGATTCATTTATTTTTAAATGGAATCGTGATAAGTGTTTTAAAGGTAATCAAGCATGTGTAGCTATCCTGAATATTATAAATATAAAAGAACATTAGCCTAAAATTGAAAGGGATCCCATTCATATATAAACTGAGTTAAGGATACCATGCGAGGATGAAAATGCAAAGTAACCTTTCGTAACTGACAAAGATTTTCAAGTGTCTGTTCTTTTTATTAATTGCTACGAAGGTGGCTGAAGTGGCCAATGTGTGTAAAACATGTCGCATTATGGACACTCAGATCCTGGTTACTGTGTGACTGCAATCACTTTTCCCCCTTCAAATCTTTAGATAACCTCACCCTACTTGCAAAACCTGAAGCTGAAGAAAGCAGAATTCATGTTACTGAACTTGTCCCCATAGAAAGATGTTGTATATCCCACCAGAAAGTTCTCATGCACATCCTTGTATTTTTAGTCCCCCTTTTATGTGAAATGTGAGTTTCTTGTCCTACTTTTCGAGATCCTGCACCATGCTACCTTTTCCCATCTCTGTTTTTGTGTGGTGGCATCACTTGCATGTCCTTTGCTTTGCCCATGCCTTTGGGCTGTAAGCTGGTAGTATCTCATTGGTGGATGGTTTTCTCCACAAGATAGGCTGTCTGCAAGGACTAAACTGTGGTTCTTCCCCACAAAGCCTACCAAATTTTATACATAGGATGATGTGCATTTAGTGGTAGTTTGTGTTTACTGCAGATGTTACATCTTATAGTCCCAAAGACGGAGAGTGTGTCCTCCCTTGGAGGACATGACGTAGCTTTTCATGGTCGCTCCCGGAAGGCAAATAACAGAGAAATTATTTGTGAGGATGTTTTATCCAAAATCTGTTAGAAAAGTGAATAAGCATGTTTATTAGCATTTTCCACTGAAGAAGCTGAGGCTCAGAGGAAATGCAGTTTACCTGCAGTCCCGCGATGAATCAGTCAGAGGAGTCATGGGACACAAATTCCTGGTCATCTTGTTCAGTTCTGTGCTCTAACCCCTTTCCATGCTGGTCTGGGTGGCAGACTGTGCTGTCTCAGCCAAAACAAACCCTTGGATTTTGCCTTCTACTCCCAAACTGTTTCCCCTGTTGGTAGACAATGGTGGAAAAAGTAATTACCTTTAGGTGAGCTGGAATATATTTTGGGTTTGCTTTGTTAAGAAGTCGTAAAGCTTTGCATATTACATTGAAAGTCTTATTCTTTCTAAGGCATTAGAACCTGTTTTCATAGCTTCACCAGAGAAGTTTCTTTTAAGGTGGTGGACTATCAAGATGTTTTTTGGATGGCTGTTTCCTTTGAAGTCTTAACACACAGATGAGTTGTGCAACTGCAACAAATTAAAAGGTGGCTCTGGAGAGGGAGAGCAAGGTTGGAAGAAGTGACAGCTTCTCGGTGTATATTGTTTAGTCAAAACAATGTTTTTAGTTATCCTCTGCCTTTTGAAGTCTTTGCAACTCTGACTTTTTTTCTGCTTTGTACATCATCACTAGCAGCCACCAACAGCTCAAACATTCAGAAATTGGCTCACAGCAGCACAATAGGTGATGGTATAAACCAGATGGAAGGGTGAGTTGCCTTAAACAGATGAGTAAAAACTTGTTTTCACTTAAAAAATCAAAATAAATCTAACATATAGGAAAACCGTGAAGGAAATGGGAAATAGGCTACATATGGGAGGATGGCAGTGGGGTGCCACTGGTGGTTGTACAGGCTGCCCTGTGCCCACCACAACGCTCTACCTGGGGCAGTCAGCCCCGGTCATGTTCTGACAGAAGAAACAAGGAACACTTTCAGCATCCCCTCTCCGAGCCAGTTGCTCCCTCGAGGTGTGGGTTACGTGGCACTCGTGGTGGTGTAGGAGCAGGCACAAGGGCTGCTGTTGGGAGCTGCTGAATTCGGCAGTGTGTTCATATCATACATGTGGGTGGGAAATGGCAGCCTAGGCTACAGTTAACTAAAACAGTGTCAGTGGGGTTTGCACCAAATAAAGGTCTTTTAGGAAACAAACCCCAGTGTTCAGCAGTTCTGCTACCAGAAGTGGACAGTTTTTCACCAACTGTGCTTATGGTGTTCCGTGTCCATATTGAGACATGGGGAAGGGGAGAAGCATGCCTGCCAGCTAGATGAATAGTTATTTTTAGTAGCAAAGTCAATTAGAACTAAAGCAGGTCTGTATTAAAGTTAATTCATATTAAGAATAGCACTGCAGTCGCTACCGCTTTCATCTGGAAGCAGGTGCAAGTCCATCTGCACTGCTTGCTTTTAATGTGGTCTAGTGCAAAAAAATGATGGTTTTAAGCCATCTTATTAACTTCAAAAGTTATTATATCCCATCTTCTTAACAAGTCTGCAGCATCATTGGTGCTGAATTGATTTGTTAGTGCTGCCAGTTTGCATTGCTGTGGATGTAAAGGATGCAGAAGTACAGTTCCTGCCTGGGTACTCTTGCAGTTTCTGACTCCAGTTCTTAATGGAAAACATTTCAAACAGGACTGGAAGCCCCAGTGTTTGTTAGACCCATTCTGGATGTTAGTTTCAAACTTCCCTCCTTCCTCCCTGACCCAGCTCCGTTTTTACCTTCCCGCCCCTCTGCCCTGTGCTTGCCTTTCAATTTAGTGCAGATAAACAATGTAAAAGGGATTGAATGGAGATGGGAAAGGAGATGTTACACACCTCTCGACGCAGCACTTCCCTCTGTTCAGCAGAGTGACTGAGTGATGCTAAAGTCTAATTATGTAGCTGTTTCCTCTGCGTCAGTTTAAATGCACGCTGATGTGCTGTGGGGCAGTGGATTAAATGTGCCCCAGTGCCCTCTAAAATGAGACCTCGGTTATCACTCGTTCCCAAACAGGCAAACCAGCCAGTGTTAGGAGGATGTTTGGAGTCTGGGCTACAGTGGCACAAGCAACAATTCCTTGTGGCTGATGGCTGAAACTCGCTGTTCTGTGGCCTTCAGTTGTGGCTGTGTCTCCAGCTTGTACCGTAGGCAAAGTTCCCATTCATTGTGCCACTGTAAAGAACCAACATTTTGGGAGCAAAATAACTCTGCGGCGAGAATCAGATAATGTAGTTCAAGTCCGTGGCCCAATTCCTCTGCTGGTGTTGTTTAAAACATTATTTTCTCATTACCTTTTGTGAGCTGAGTTTCAGAGCTCTCCATTAAAAATAACAGCAGTGACTTGAATTAATTGGTTAGAAATCATTTCTTTCTCAGCCATGTTCCACAACAAAACCTAGGGAAGCCAAGAAAAATGCTGGCCCAGCTTTGGAAGAAGTTCTGTTGAGAGGCCTTGAAGCCCACACGTTGCTCTGCGGACAAAGACGCGCATACGTGGGGCAGCTGTAACTGCCCGGGTTGCACGGGAGAAGCAGCCAGCCGGGCTGCAGGGCTCCCAAACAGTTGCTTGCCAGATTCTGATTTATTTGACAGCCCCCATAATAAAGTAACTATTTGTCTAGCTCTTCCTGATTAGTCTGAAGACGTCTGCCAATCTGAAGAGGATTGACTAGTCAGGAAACCACTGGTATTTTGGCTTTTCTTTGTCCTTAAGGGTTATGATAGTATTTGCAATAATTTCCCCTTTATTAAGTTTGGCATTTCAAAATAATTCACTGCTGCAATGTGAACATTTTCCACATCAACAATAAGTCTATTACGGAGAAATTTACAAAAACAGAATGACTTCATATTGCTTGCAGATGTATTCTGTAAAAATAATTGTTTTTCACTAGATTTTAATGTTTCTAGGCCTTTGTAAACATAATGCCTAAATACTTTTATTCAATAAATGAGACCCATTCAGTAATTGCTTGCACATTTGAAGTCCAGTAAATAAGGAGCAGATTTTGACCAAAATCTGTGTATCATTTAAGCTGCTTAGGTCACAGCCCTAGGGCGGAAAAGAAGTGGTGAGAAACTTGTGTTTTCAGAAGTGGAGAGCTGTGACTTCAGAAAGCAAGACAAATAAGCCCCATTTCTCTTTAATTAGTGGATTCCTGCTTATGGGCCAGGCTTTCTTTATTCTTGGTTCAGTAAGGCTGGGAATTCAAAGGAGGCCGGAGATGTTAAGCTTTCTGTTCTCTGGACTTTCTTTATAGTCTGGGGATACCAAGTCCTTCAGGCTCCGTTGGAAATCCCATCAGACAAAGCTGTGTTTTTTCCTTGAATGCGTTGTTTTCAGGTTGGAAACACCATTGTGCATAGATAGAGAAAACACACATGTGGAGGGGAAATGGTGGGTGATGTCACTGTGTGTCCTGGTTTTATGTGTATTAGGTTTAGTATGTACTAGTTTTAAAAGCCAGCAGTACGAGAGACCTCATTGAAGCTGGGAGGATCGCTCTAGTAAGCATCTTGTGGTTTTAAGCTTGGGCAAAATGTCAACCTAAAACAAAACAAAAAAGGCAGTGCATGAATAATTGGATATTGCTTGTCATGCAAGAAAAATAACTTATAAAGCAAAGTAGAATCCAGAAATAAAATTGAAATAAAAACAAACAAATACCACATGTATTGTAATTCCTGTGTGAGACATGTTTGGTGGAGCCCTTAAATCAACCAGCTTACAAGCTGCACTGATGAGCTCTCATCGTGCCTTATGAAAGTTAATACCAAGTGAAGTATTCTCGATGGTGGGGTTTTTTTCCTCTACACGTATTTTGCAAGTCACAGAGACCTTTTAATGGAATCAGGGAGGACAAAATATCTCAGATGAGGTAGTTTAAAAGATAATGTGGAGTTTTTCCTTGGACTTTGCTACCTTCTGTTCTTCAGGCACTGTATTCTCATGGGTGAAACTCTAACCTGGTTGAAGGCAGTAATAAAACTCTCTTTAATTTAAATATGACCAAGATTTCAACTAGTATCAGCACACATACACTTCCCTTCCCCTTAGGCCACCATGGTCTCTTAACAGGGCAGTATAGGTTAATAGTGGCAAAGTAGCCTTTTTGTTTGATGAAGAAGTGGATGCAAGAAATGTGGGAGACATGATGGGTCGCATTGACCCTGTTCTAGGTGACAAGGCGTGAAAAGCAAGCCCTTTGAGAAAAATCAGTGTTGTATATATCAGTCCTTAATCTTTGTCTTGTGTGTATGACAATGTGCTTCACTGCCATCACAGGTCATCCCTGGCCAGCTTGATTCATGTCTAAGTCCTTCTTCTTTCCCCACTTCTATCCAAAGAACAACAACTGTAAAACCCCATAAAGCCTTGCAGCTGTTTTCGCACATAATTAAATCGTCCCAGGTAATCCTTGCCCGGTAGCCTTTCATGCCCTGATGGGGGAACAACACTGAAGCCACCACCGTGATTTGATTACTGTCATTCCTGTGCAGATCAGCTGCTCCACGAAGGCAGCTCTGACGATTCCAGGGCTTGGTAAATCTTCAGAGAGGGAAAGCCATTTCTTATTCCTCATAGCAGCTGCCTCTGCCTGCGCAGGGTGAAGGAGACACACAGCAGGGAGAACAGCATTGGACTCGGTACCTGACTGGTACCCGTGGCTGGGATGATGTCCGGCTTGTAGCAGACAGTACATCCAGTGGCACCATCAGGCACAGAGGAGGGAGGCAGTAGTTTCTGCTTCTGTAGAAGCTACCTGGGATGGGCTTTCTCATGGGCAAAGGTTGGAAGCAAGATGTTAATACAGAGCAAGGTGAAAGGTGTAAAGTTACACAACTAGAAATAATCCCAAGCTCAAAGGTGTAATCTTATTTGTGTTCAGTTAGCAAAAAGGAGTGTAAACCAGGCAGACTTGGTCAACAGTATGAGGAAAACTCTCTGTCAGTTATTACAAGCACCACAGCCTTTCCTCTACCTGCAGCTGATCAAAAGTTTTATCTAATGAAACAAGCCTCTTACGTTTTGCAGATTTGTATTTTGCATGGGAATTGTGTCTATTTGAAGTGAACCCTGCCTTGGATACCTGTTTCTCTGTAATACAGCACAGTTTCCTGGTTTGCAAACTTCATTGGGGTATTAAGCGACAGTGATTACCGAGTTACTTATATTGCAGCAGAAAGAACTATAGTGTTTTGGGAAGCACAGGCTCACAAAGTGTCTGTCCCTGTTGGTTTGGCTCCAACACACGTTTTATGGGCTGTGCTGTATAACAGTGCCAAAAAAAATTACAGAAGTCGATTGTTTTAATGAGAAATCTTGCCTGTGAACCCTTGACAAGGTTCACAGGCAAGGCTACTGTGATCCTTTGCATTCCATTACTGGTTTTGATTTTATTTATAGTTTTCACCTGGCCATAGATGTGGCCTGCGTGTCTTCCTGTCCTGTGCCCTGGCTTTTGCATCTTTTATCAGATGCTTCGTGTCAAAGCAGAGAGGGAAAAGCATCGAAGAGAGAAAATAAAGGGTGCGTAGAAGTGACCTTTGAGTGTCAGGAACTGCAAGTTTCATTTTCTGTCTACAGAGGCTGTAGCATTATTCAGAGCAGGAAAGCACTGGTAAGTATTCTTTACTCCAGGAAAGTCAGGAAAATCAATGCAACAAACAGAGGCACACCAAAGCATTTTTTTCTCACTGAGTAATCTCTTCAGATAATTTTATATGCTGTGTATTACCATGATACACGCTATTTATTATGTCTCTCTGCACACAATACCACTGCTGAAAGCACTTCCATTCACTTGTTATCTAATCTCAGTCATCAGAGGTCAGTGGATACATGCCAAGGTCCTCCCTTGGCATATTTCCAAGCAAAAGCCCTGCACCCCTTGAAAGAGCTTGTTTGAAATGGAGTATAAGCTGGGATTTGCCTCACACATTGGCTAGGAATTGAAGTTCTTCAAAGTTTCTTTTGTGCCTCTATTTGCAAAAGATTTCTGAACTGTTGTTAAAAAAGAGGCTATGGCTTAGATGCTTTGGTAGTCTGTCTTGCAACTTTGGTCTGTCATTGGTTTCCAAGGAAAGGTCTATTGGGTGATGCTGTAAGTCACCACTCTATTATTGTTCCATGAAAGTCCCCAGGAGCTCCATATCAAGCAAGCACGGTGCAAGAAGTGAGTGCAGGAGACAGGTTCCAACCTGTTCTCCTTTGTGGTTGAGCATGTAATTGCTCTCCAGACAACTGGAAAACGATGAGAGAAGGAGAGATGCAAAGGAGATGCAATGTTTTGTGCAGTAACTGTGTTTCGTAATAACATCTGTTATTAGAGGAACAGAGGTTTGCGTCGTAAGAAAAACACCCAGGTTGACAGGCTATCCCTGGAGTGTGACTACATGTAAATGCATGGAGTAAGGTCACATCAGAGTAATTGGATTACCTAATAAATAGTTGGATGTGGGTCTGTTACAGACAGGGAAGGCTTGCAGAGCACTCCCACGTCTTTAATTGCAGCCTTAACTGGCTGGTAGGAATTGGAAGGTGTTGGGAAATGACATTTACAATAGCAGGTTCAGGGGTATTGCTCATGAATCAGTGTTTCAGTGCATCCTCTGCTTCAGTCTCTGTCATGCAATGAGGGATTCTTATCAGTATTTTGTTTGGTCCTATGATTTATTCCTAGCATTCTTCTGAGGCTGCCAAGGCAAGGTAAAAGATGCTTGTCTCTCAGTGTGTTTTGTAAGTCTAAAGTTCAGGGTTATTTTCTAAAGATGAGATGAGTATGGAAAATCTTGTCTGATCTCAGCACAATTTTTTTCCTTGAAACCACATTTTTCTCTGTCGTGTACAACTGACTTCATGCTCTACTAGAAGCTTCTTACTGACAAGCTGTACTGTCATCCTGGATACACCAATTATCCTTGTTTATTTTAGGGGAGCTTGAGAGACCTGTTCTCTTCATTCTTTGCAAAGTTACAAAACACAGAGGTCTTTCCCACCCTCCTATAAACAGGGCAGCAAGGAAAGCCAGATGTTAAGGTTGTTATGATTTACACCACGAGGCTCTGCTTTCATGTGCTCACAATCTGGCCAGACTTTGTCATTGTGAATTTCTTTGTTGAGTATTCTTCAGACTGAATTTTTTTGGGTGAATTTCAGGTGAAATAGTTCAGCACAGGGTGCCCTTCCACTTATATCTCCTCCTTGCTGTCAGCAAAGTTCTGGAGTGGAGAACGTGGTAGATGTCAAAAGCACATCCCATTTGCACTTGTAGCCTTTCCTGTAGGCATCCAGCAGTGTGGAGGAAGACAGCAGAGGCTGCAGGATGAGATGTGGGACTGATGTGGTGACAGGAGACCCATAGCCTGTGAAGGGGCCTGAGGAAATGGGGGATTTGAAAACAAAAAGGGGTTTACTATACAGCAAAAGCAAGCATATGAAAGGAGAGCTAAATTAAGGTTGTGTGGACAACTCTATGCATTTTTCCCCAGTTTTTTTTCAGTGCTAATCACTTTGCATCCTTAAGCATTTATTTTTTTCATGCTTGGCTGTATGGCACATGAAGTGGGTGAGACTGTATAAAAAGTAGTGCTAAATTCTGTGTGAGCCAAAGAGCCGTCCTAAAGTGAGAAGAAAAGTGTTTATCAAATGCCTGTGTAAGTTTTAGGGTGCAAACAGATGTTCTCTGTGTGAAACTTGGATACAAACACAGTTTAGCAAAGCCTTCCCTCCCCTTTTGCTGCTACTTGTAGGGGTGTATTATCAGCCTTTCAGAGATCAGGTTCTGCAGATGATACAAACCATTGTTTTTGTTAGCAAGGTTTGCCAAGCTCATCCCTGGCTGTAAACCCTTATTTCCTGTAACTTAAACAAGCATTTCAGAAGTGACTCAGTTTCTCAAAACAAAGCTGTATTTCTGCTAGCTGACTAAATGGAAGCCTGGTTTATCTATATTGCTGCCTTTCCCAAAGCCTACTGCACGGCCCACAATACTGCATTCAGTTCTTCTCTCAGCTTCTCTCTGAATACTTCTACAACCTCTTCCAAACAAAACTTGATTTTGAAGCAAGTGTTTGGATAAGTTTTCAAACCACTGATATTTGAGTGGATTGGAAAAAAGGAAAGCATTTTTTTCTAGGACTGATGCTGCTTACCAGAAGAGCAGGAGTGTGTTTGAGATGGTCTCTGGCTTTGTGTCTATACCAGAAAATTTAATGCAAGTCAACTAAAATGATAAAGCCAAAAACCAATGAAAACTTATCCACATGGAGATTGCCTTTTGAGTGTAAGTGGCTTTTCATTGCTGAACTGGACTGTAGAGATCTAAAGTTGTTTACTGTCGTAGAACTATTTTAACTTATCTGCCTTGTCTTTGAACCTTTTCTCACCTTCTCTTACCTTTCTTTACTGTTCCTGTATTTTGGGTATCGTAATACTAGTCTGAAGCTCAGAAAGCTCCATCTGCTGCCTCTGGTTAAAGATCATTCTTCTGTCTAACCTGTCTAACTTGCTGTCTGATGAGCCACTAAGCAATTGTTTTTAATTAACAAGCTAAGTACTAGTTTGCAAGGCAAGGATTAAAAAAAAACAAACCAAACCAAATCCTTTATTCAGCTTCTGGAAAGCGTAGGTTAAATTATTTATGATACTGCTTGTAAACTTCTTGAATATATTTATTAAAAGCAGGAAAGTTTTGTAACTGGCAGCCTCCTTGTCTTCTGCTGTAGTGTCTTTGGTAAGCACTCAGAGAAAAGATGATGTTTGCTTTTGTCTGAAAAATCCAAGGCTGGGCAAATTACTAGCTAGAACAGAGAGTTCATCAGATCCTTGCAGTCAGCCAGGGAGATTTGCCCAGGCCTCAGACACCTGCATAAGAAGAGCTGCAAAACCTGTTGTTGGAATGAATGACATGTGGGGACTCTACCAAAACTCTCCTTAGATTTCAGCATAAGTGAAAACAAATGTTCTGCTGTAAATATCCCCCAGGTGAATACATTTATTCTCTTCACAGCTTTAAAACAGGCTTCAGGATAGAGAGGCTCCCTGGAGAGGGAATTTAGCGCTCTGAGCCAGAGGTCAGGGTCAGGTCACTCTGCTCCATTTGAAATTTGGCACCTGGGTACATATGGCAACTGCATCATCCCAGGGGCTAATTTGCCAAATCAGATTGCATCCTATTTCATTGCTGTGTGCCAAGCTCTTATGTCAGTTGCCTCCCTGCAAAGCTGAATGTCAAACACCCAAGACCTGCTTCTACCAGCCACTTTCAGCAGCTCAGCTCTCTTGGAAGAAAACCAGAGCACACCTACCTGATAGTGCTTTTGATTTCAAAGCTTTATTAAGCATTCAAGGCAACGTTGTGCTTGCCCCTTGGAGGTATTTACCAGGAGCTCTTCCTTGCTAATACACAAACACAGTGGGATGACTGGATGGAAATTGTGGCCTCCATAGAGGCTAGTGCAGACCCTGACTTACAGCCTCTCTGGGGAAGCCAGCACCTTCCAGGAGTTCCCCGAGAGCTTATAATCAAAGCACAGATGTGTGAGAGAAGGAAGCCGAGACACTGGAGAAGATAAATGGTAAGAAAAGAGGTATCCAAGTATGCCTGCTTAGCTGAGTGCGGAATCCATGATGCTCCCAGCATTATAGCTCTTGAGTCAGAGTCAAGTTATTACAAAGCCCCACGTGGTTTGCTGTGGTTATCTTTATGCTACAGGTTATAGCAGCTTAATTAGGTTGGTGTGGGTAGGAGGAGATTGGCAAAACCCCTTGCTGCATATACAGTTATGCTAACTGGTTTTTCCCAGTGCAGCTTTGCTTTCATAGGTTTTGTTACTGGGATGAGTTGCATGCAGTGTTTCACTGGTACTGATACACGTATGTTGTTAACGGCTCCTACACCTTGATGTTCTTTGATGTTCTGAGCAACAATAAAAATGAGGGATGGAAATTAAACAATGAAAGAACTGCAGCAAGTTTCTGCTAGTGATTGTACTGAGATTTGGGATGGTTTTGCTCCTGTACCCAAACAGCTATAAAAGGCATCTCTGTTGTGTCAGTCATCTGGATGCGCTCACTTTTGCAAGCACTAGGGCAGGGAGGCCGCAGGGGAGGGCAGAGGAAATGCTGAGAGGGAGAGGGAGACTTTGGAGAATCCAGAAGGTGCTGGAGGCATCAGCTTGCTTCAATTAGTGGAAGTCAGTGTGTACCTCCTTCCCTTGCTGCTTACCTTTGATCTTTCTTAAAGGTGTAATGCTAGAAACAGATTTAATCACAATACAAAATACCTGGGAAATGCAGTCTGTAACTTTTATGAGTCTTCTCCAAAAAGGACCTTGGAGATTTTAGCTTTTCTTTTCTTCTGGCCTTGGAGATAGACATGTTCACATAACCCTGCTGTTTTATCATTCATATCAGTAACACACTTGCTGCCAAGGTACGGCGTTTCCTGATACAAAATCTATGCCTAAAGCTTGCTGTCTCTGAGGGGTTTTGGTTGTGACGATTGTTTTCTCTGCTGACACTGGGTGTGAACAGTGGTGCTGGATAGTGCGTTCCCCACCAGATAATACTGCACACACCCTTTGCCCTCTGTTTTTGCTGAGCAGTCAGCTGGCCTGATTTGTAGTGCTCTATTCTGCCTGAGCTTTTTTTTCTCTCCCCTCTTTCTCATTTTTTAACATGACATAAGGTTCATGTGTTTAACCTTTAGAGGCATTCCTGTTGGTCTCTGTTCCCCTTGCCAAGAGGACGGGGATGTTTCTGAGTAATGAAGTCTGGGAGCAGGGTGGGACTTCAGACCCAGAAGATTGTGTTTATCTGCTACGGCATCGTCACTGTAGTCATGCAGTGAGGAGGAAGATAATCTTGTATTTTGACTGACTGAAGCCTCCTTGCAGATAGAAGTACCTCTCAGAAGAACAGCCAACTAAACGCCCATTGGTATTATGCTGTGTTCAAAAGACAGTGAAGAATTTTTAGCCCATCAAGCCACTGAGAGCAAATGTGGGCCATGTTTTACTCTAATTCAGTAAAATAAAAACCAAGCCAAACTGTTTTGTAGAAATTAGTCTTTGATCTTTCCTAATGCACTGCCTGTGTTAGTGGTCACAGCTGTCCAATTCTCTCAGCCTGTTTTTGCTCTCCCCAATGCCATTTTTACACTGGTGCTGTTTCAGTGACGTCAGTGGAGCGGTTCCAGATTTATACCAGCAGTTTGGCAAACCCCTGATGCTTAAAAATCATGAGTCAGGCTCCAGAAAATAATGTGATTTTTCTTAGAAATCATTATTCAAACAACACATTGAGTTAGAGGTCTGGGGTTTTTTTTAAAGTTTCTACTGATGGGTGCTTTTCAGGTTGGGATTTTAATGTATCTGTGAGGTCAGGAAGATTTGCTTGCAGTTGCCAGTTTAAGCCATGACTTCTGCTCAAGTACAAGACTCCTTTAAAACTTCTAAAATTGGAACATGGAACTTTTAAAGCAGAACTTTTATCACATGTTCTTCTTGCTGTTTGAGCAGCACTTGGAGGGAAATCTGTTTTCTGACCCACGCTCTGAGCACCTACATGTATACAAAATGCGATAGTTATCAACACAATCAACCACAATTTTAATCAAGGTAATCATCAATATAACAGTCATCAATATTTCATATTCAGATCCTGAATGTTGTTAGCATTGCATCTCGGGAAGAACAGTGTTCCATTGATTCATCTCTCTGTTGATGTATTTTTACTGAGTCTACAGGCAGAACACAAAACTTCCTACCCTAAGTGAGTTTGGGTTTAGCTTGCAACCGCGATACCAAGCAGGTAGCCAAGTGTTCAGGCTCACAGTGAGCAAATATTTTATACTGATGGTTGGGTTAGCTGGACTACTTGGCAGGAAAGCCTATGTGTGTATGCACTTGCACAGATCTAAACAATGCTTCCTCATATACATACAGGAAGCCAAACAGCTACTCCCATGATTACGGTTTTGTCTTTCTGATGCCCATGCCTGTGCCTTTTATCGTTTATTTGGAAAGTTAATGAAAACAAGCTTAGTGCAAGGAAAAGCACCCAGCAGAGCAGCCATCAATGCTGCAGAAGTTTCTTCTTGCCTGCTTATAATTAATGCCTCTTCCAGCAGAGAGAGGCTTCATGCTGCAAAGCCAGCCAGCATATGCATCAGACTGCTGGAACAGCGGTTATTGATAATGGCTGGGAGGGAAGGCGGCCTTAGGTGGGGAGAAGCCAGCATGTCTTACCTTGTATTGAGGAAAGTGTGAAAGCTGTCATTTTTTTTAAACCAATTTCAAAAATGAGTGTTTCTACCTCACCTTCCTCTGCCACATCCACACCAGCAGCTCCGGGTGGTGTCAGCTATGCTGTATGGCTGTTTTGAAAGAACTGGGATAGATTAAAAGTCTGGTCTGCCTGCTTGTGCACAAAGGCCACCAGTGTTGCTTAAAAACAGTGAGCAAGTGTATTTTGGAAATGAAGGATGAACGGAGTGTGGTGTTTTTGCTCAGCGTAAGGCACGGACTGCGTGAACTGGAATTAAATATGCATTTAGCTTAATGAGGAACGTTGGTAAGTAAAGGAGAGGAGTGATGGATAGTTATCTCCACTGAGGTGGTCATGCAGATCTCTTGGAGTAAACGTGGTTTGATTCATACTGGCTCATGGCACCAGCCTCACTGTGAACTCCTGCAGGTCTTGGGCTTGGGCTTTGGAAACACTGCCCCACACTTAAGTGCCTTCAGCTGAACTCAGACCGGGTTTTTCTGCTGTGGAGTTTCTGTGTAGGTGGTGAGTTAATGATGTAGCAAATTAACCAGGCAGCATTAATAATAGACGTTCTCTTACCCCATCTCATGTCATATACAAACTTTCCACTCAGCATCTGAAACAAAATCAGGCAGAACAACTAAATTGTGTGCGTTCCCTCACTGAGGCTGCTGCTCTGACATTGTGGGACAAGTACTCAGTTATTATTTTTAGTGCTGTACTGAGGACATAAATTGTATCAACAGCAACTGAATTTGCTGGAAAACTTTTTGCCGAGTGACTGAGAGCACTAGTTGGTAATGATGAAGCCAAGAGGTAGTGTTTTCTTAAAATGAGAAGTCAGTTTTTCAGACAAAGTGTTATGCTTTTCTTACCAAAATCTGCATTTCAGTTGATGCTTACCTGCTGTCTGGAGCAAAGAGCATTGAAAGCTCTGCCTGACATCTGCACCAGCAAGAGGAGAACAAATTTGACTGAATGGCCTTATCTACACAGAGTATTGTTGTCGTGTGACTTTTGTTTTCTCAATACACATTTCTTATTCTTGCAGATCTACCTTTGGGACTCCTTGATAACAAATCACTATGTCAGTTAATTGTCTGGGTCTTTTTCCTTTTTGCAGATTATTAAATGAGGTGGTTTAAACGTTAAGTGCAGAATAGCACCGATGGGCCTCTGTTAAGCTTCTGCACTACTGAGAGAGATACCTAGAGATCTATGTAGATCCAGCTGTTTTCCAGAAAAAAAAATTCCTAGAGAGAGTTAGATTTAATAATGTTTCAATAGTGTTTAACCTGGTGTGAGGTTCGATGGCAGCTGAGGCTGATCTGAGCTGGGCTGCTGTAGCCTCTCAGGCTCAGCCACACACTCTCCTGGCACCAACACCACTCTGCGTTCGTGCAGTGAGCTGGTCCCATAACTCAGCTAGCTGAAAAGTTAGGGTTTGGGGGTACTTTTGTGTGGCTTCTCTTCAGCTCTGGATTTCTTTGTTACTTCATGAATGCCAGTGCTGGCACGGAGGAGGAGATGGGAGCATGCAACCTGTGAGCCCACACTGTTTTAAGCTCCTGTGGCAGAGCACCTAGCTATCAAAGACGGAGGAAGTTTATTTCTAATCAACCAGTCTTACATTTCAATCAAAGAGTTTAAATTTATACACATAAATAATTCATGCACTTATTATGCTACACATTCAGAATGTGGAACGCACATTAACTTGTCCTTGTCCTACTCTAACACATCTGCAAGTGTGATCATCCCTGTTTTATTAGGGGAAAATGATATCAAAGGTGAGATCCTGGTGCATTAACGTTGACAGCAAAATTCTCACAAACCCCAGTGCAACTAGATTTTCACTTGAAATAACTGAGGTTGCTGGCTGCTGCTCTTAAAGTAGTAGTGACACCCTTTCTAGTTCCAGTGCGATGATTGTGTCACGGAAAGAATAGTAAGGTAGTTATGTAGCAGAAATGAGTAAGTGTGGCGTTGCCTCAGTGCTCCCAGGAATTAATAACCCAGCAGGGATTTGAATGCCACCTACCTGCAATGTCATTTTTAATCCACAGGGCAATGCCACTTCTCATCTGAAAAACAGAGATCAGCGCAATCACTAATGTTTTGTGCTAACAAATCCTTGCCAATTGTGGAAGGATAAAATTTAATAATAAACTTGATTGTGCTCGATCTTTTAAAAAAAATTTTTGTTTAGTACCTGGAAAAATATTTTGTCCAAGAGTAAAGCTTTGGCTCGGAGGAAGGTGGTGTGCAATCCCAGTAGCTGCTCTGTTTTGTTTGTGCTGTTCTAATTAATTTTCTTTGTTTGGTTTCTATCTTGGCGAGGTCTTGACTTGTTGGTTTTTTAGTTTGAAGAATTTCCATTTGCTTTTGATTGAAGATATAATTTAACATTCTATGTAAAGATTGTATTGTAGCGTCACCTGAAATGCCTAAAGCAGACTCCAAATCTGTATGAATGACGGGTAAGCCTTTCAAGTCTTACAGAGCAGTTGTGGTTGATCCATCTTCCCCTGCTGTAAAGCTCCCTGGTTGTATAGCTGTGCCTTCTGACATTTCAGCCTCCATGTTTTAGCAATCCCCTCACAATGCACACCACAAATCAGTTCTCCTGACTCCTTAAAAATAGCTGCCTGGGAGAGGGCATGGACCTGACACAATGCCCATGCATTCCTGGCCAGGCTGGAGGTGGAGCTGGAAGCCCTGCCCGACGCTGGGATTGTCTGGCACTTCCCCTGGCAGGGCTGCTGTCAATCGCTGGTAGCTTTGCCAAACCTAAGCTGTTGGAGCTGAATTTTTCCATGTCGTGTGTCTGCCTGCAGCTGATTTCCTTTTCTTTGAAAGTTCAAATGAAAAGATTTGGCTCCTTCCAAAAATAAGATGAGGGTGAAATAAATTGGTTTGGTCTTGTTATAAACACTTGCAAGTGATTTGCTAAGAAACTTGCACGCATCCATGCTTTGGAGGAAGGATGTGGAATTTCGCAGGGGCTTAACCCTGTGTAAGACTGATGCCTTTTACTGTCTCCACAACAGTTACATCAAATCCAGCCAAGTCAGAATACTCCTGGAAGTATCAGTTTGCACATTCTCAGGGTGTCATAAAAACACAGTCCACATGGTTGCACAGGTAGGCTTTTGAAAGGAAAATACTATTTCCTAAGTAGTCTGCTGGATGTTCTATATAGGAATTTCCCAAAAGGCAACTCCATAAAGATATCGGGGGGAAAAAAGAATACTCAGAATTACTTAGCAGTCAAGATTACAAAAAACCCCAAGTGTACTTAAAGGGCACCTGATAAAATCAGTGAAAAAATACCCATTGCCGCCACTGCCTTTGGAATGTCATATAAATCTGTCTGCACTTGCCTTTCACAGTTTTAATTGGAAACATAAAGGGGTGGGGAGAGCGTTTGAGCAGATTAGCTAATTGATTGATTGATTATTTACAAGGAATCAAAATTAGAGGGACAATGATGTCTTTTTAGAGAGGCGTCAAAGCAAATTATATTATCAGGTTATCCGTATGCACGGTTTGATATGCACAGCACAACTGCACCCATTTGTACGCAAATAATACATCAGGTATTTCCTAACACATTTTAAGATAATTTAACATGCCTTTCTCAAAACCAGAAGAGCCAAGCTGTAGTGCATTAAGACTGATGCAAGTGCTTGTCTAGCTCATGGGTGCCCGTAGAGGATTCAGTGCAATTGACCGTGACTTTGCCGAACGCAGTGGGGCCAAATCTCTCTCCTGCTTATTTCTGGGCCAGAGACAGGCGCACGAAGAACGTGTGTTTATGTGCACCATATTCTCAGCCATCTGTTGACCCCATCTGACTTGCTCTTGCCTGTGCCTGTGGGGCTGCTCTCTGGGGAGAGCCAGCAAAGGTCAGAAGGGCACCAGAGCCTTGTTGTAAGCTGCCAAGTGGCAGTACCATCTGCAAGACGTTCTTCCTCTGTTTCTGTTCCAAATCTGCCTTATTTAGGATGATGGGCAAGAACATTGATATAATTAGTTTATCCTGAAAAAGCCCACCCCTACGCAACAGTCGGCAATCCCATCCCAGCTGGAGCAGACCCACCAAAGCGAGGACCTGCAAGTTCATTTTGGTTGTGTTGTTTGCCCTCTGAGCCCATGAGGATATGTTGGCCAGAAGCAATTTCTTGCAGTGAATGATGTGATTTATGCCAAGTGTTATGAGAGCACCTTATTTTTGTTTATTAATATTCATATTTAAGTCCTGTAAGTGTGATTGCCAGGACTCCTGTCTGGAGATGGCTACCTTACCTTTGGGGTATGGTGTTTTGAAGTTTAAGCACCTTTCTTAGTAGCAAAGGCAAGCTCTCAAGTGCTTCCCCTGGTAACATTCACTCTTGGATGACTGTTATAATCTTGGCAAGCAAAGATGAAGGATCAAGCACAGAATCTGGTCTCCTCTTCAAATTGCCTTGATTTCTTATCTCTAAAGTAGAATTATTTTGCACAGATCTTGCTGTTTCATATGTTTCCCTTTGTTTTCACGGCACTATTTCAATTAATGCCATCCTGGGGACACATGAGCCCAATGTTTGAGAGTGGTTTAGAGAGTCTGTTCTGCATATAAAAAAAACTGTGTCAGTACATAGTCAGGCTTTTAGAAGTGGTGTTTATAACACTGTAATACCCTGTATCTAGGTCTTGCATCAGAACAGGGTGTGGGCCCTTTACAATGTGAATACAATAATGTGTATTAAATAACATTAAGAAGTTACTGCTAGTACACAGTAGCCAATTTTCCAACGTTAATACCTGAGAACAACAAATAGCAATTGAGGCTGGCTGCGCTGGTGGCCTTGGGCCAACTTTTCCCAAAGCCAATCCCTGAAGTCAGCCTGGCTCAGAGAGCTTGCTGCTGGTGGGACTGAGCCTTTGCAGCAGCCAGCACCCATCTCCTCACCTTTCAAAAGCAGGAACAGTGGCTGGGCTGTCTGTGCAGCTCCCAGGGGAGCCTGCCCTGTTCCCCAGGGCTGCCCTTGGGAGACTGGATGGGCAGCCAGTGTTTAGAGACCCTGGTGTGAAAGCGTGGAGCTAGATCCCCCAGAAATCCTGTTAAGCAACAACAGAAATGCCTGAGACAGGGAAAAAAAATCTGTCTGCTCTAAGATGTGGCCCTCTTATTTGCATGCAACATATGTCCTCTTGGTTTGCATGTTAAAATTACCCTGCCCCGATTGCCTCAAGCAAAAAGATTAGATCTGGGGAGGAGGTTTACACCAGGACAACTTCTAGCACAACAAAGAAATTCTAAAAGAGTAAAGATAATTAAAAACAAGAGATGAAAGCTAGCTCAGTCAGCTTGCTTGACATAGCCAAGCATCTCCCAATAATTCAGGAAACCTCTCAGTATCCAGAACTGTCCATCATCCGCCCTGTTTTCCCCTGACAGCACGATTTGGCATTTTAAAATTAAAATTGTTGTGCTTCTCCTGCTGACTCATATGTTGTGCATCTCTCTTCCATCCAGATTTGGGATGAAGTCTTGGCCCTGTGCTGTAAGCCTGCGTTATGCAGGAGGTCAGAGCAGTTAATCAAAATGGATCATTCTAGCTTTATAGCATCAAAGTCAGTTAAGTCATTGGCAAGATTCCCGCTGATGCCTATAAATGCAGAATTCGAACTATATAACCCCGAGACATCCAAATGGCTGGCTGTATGGTTCTGTCTCTCAGTCCAGCTCTTCTGTTTAGAAGTCCAGAGCTGCTCTGCATATTTACTTTCATTTTTGCTGCAGGCATCCCATGGATTTGAAGTGCTAAGCTTTTTTAATGACAAGAGCAAAGCCTTTTTTCTTCGGAAGAAAATGTGGTTTAAATTTATTATTTTTTTGAGTGAAATGAATGACTGGAAAATACCCCTAATCCATTTTTTACCTTGTTCACTGCAAATTTTCTTTTACCTTTGCAATAAAGGGAATTTATTTTTAATAGGATCGAGGGAAAAAATTCTAGGATCAGTTTCTACCATATTTCTGCCTACAGCTAAAATCTCAAATCTAAACCATAAACCCTTAAAAATGGTGAGGAGGAAAAGATCATTAATAACCCTAAAACTGGTTTTGAGACTCACCCATAAGAACATTATCTGTAAAGGCAATGTGTCAGTTACACTGACTTAGCAATAATAAGCAATAAAAATAAAATCCACTGCAGGGCTGAAACAAGCCTGAAAGCCTAAAATGTGCATTTTAGGATGTGTTTAGTGACGTGGCTGTCCCGGGCACAAAAGGCTGCTATGTTGAGGGTTTCTGCATGAAGATACACCTGCTGCATCACAGCTCACCCCAGTACTTTGTCCAGAAGCTCTTGCTCCTGCTCTTCATTAGCCCCACCACTAGAAAACAGTCAGGCTGCAGAGCTCATTGCGGCACTGGGAACACAGCTGTTAACAGATCTGTAAAACAGAGGGCGGTTTGCCATATGCAAGGTAACCTTCCGGACCTTGGATTTAGGGCAGTCCTAAATAAAATGAAAACTGGATCAAATGCCCAGTTATCCTTATGTCTTCTCTGTGGGCTGGGAGCTCTCCATGGGACAGGCGGAGCGATCTCGAGTAAGTTATGCAAATGCTATTGTGTTAGACTTGTGTAAGGGCTAAATCATTTTAGCCTCTGGGCTAAATCGCTTGATTGGATGCAAACCATTTAAGATGAGACTGGGGTTTTTGTCTTGAAATAGTTTATTCTCTGGCCACATTTAAGTAGCTAGAATGTTTTGCTTGGTGGAGTGTGTGACTGTGGGGGGTGGAGAGCAAGAGAAAGGGAATTGGGACTCATTTTTGTGGATATCCCAAAATAACCCAAATGAAGACAACCCAACCTGAAATGTAAGAATTCCCAGAGGCTTCTTGGTCACAGGATATATTTCCACATTGTATTAGAGCAATTCCCTGAACTGGAGAAGTCGGAGGCAGTACTAGCTGACTTGTAGTTTTACTGCCCGGTTGTTTATTAGCAATCCTGCTGTGCAAAAAGCATTGAAGAAATGGAGGTTATTCAGAGGCAACTCCGAGCCAGACTTGATTGTTAGCAGCTTTAGGGATTTGGCTATTAGCTGGTGCATTCTGTGGTGATGGAATATTGTAAAAATGTTTATATAAAAAAGTGCAAATGTCAAGGCCGTGTGTGCGTATTTGAGTGCCTCTTCATACAGTAATGGTTCTTAGAAGCAAAACTTACCAGAAGTGTAATAGAACAAAAAGTTGCTTTGGCAGGTTTGCTTGGTTTTTAATTTACTTTGCTATAAAACAAAGTCCTTTACGCTGCACACCAGGCCCAAATTACAGAGTTTGGAACCCCAGAACTGTCTGACCTGACTGCTGATGCTCAAATCAATTCTTTTGATTATTGCAGCAAGGGTTGGGGTGTGCTGCAGGATTGTGCATTGAAATACATTGGTGCTTTTAGGGTGAACTGATGTTTTAGGTCAATCGGTGGGAGAGAAATTGGAGCTTTCAGCACCCAATAAAGAGATGGAGGTAATTTTTTTTCTCTTTTTCGTCAGCAATTTGCACAGCCATTTCCAGTAATGGGGATAGGACACATCACAGTTTGGGGGCTAAGGGTGACTTCAACAGTGGAGCATGAATATGCAACCCTTTATCTCCATCACACCGGCTCTCAGCTTCACCTGACTGCTCTGCTGCTTCCTTCACCCAAAACTGTTGCCCTTTTTGGACAGTCATAGAAGCATACATTAATTGAAGCCATCGTTACGCACTCAGCCAGTTGTATTCATCTCCAGCCCGCGCTTGGAGGGTTTCTAAATAAATCCCCACTTGTACTGTCTCAGGGTCACTGTTTCTGCCTGTTTCCAGGCTTGGATAGCATGGTTGCATCTGCTTGCACTCTGAAGGTTATCTACCCAACCAGTAGGATTACAAGGGCAATGTATTTCTTAATGAAAATGTTGATTCTGGAGTACAGTTATAGGGTCATTTACATTATTATGCACATAATCTCCACCATAATCTCTTTCAGAGCAGGGGGTCTAGAATGACCTTTTAAGGTCCCTTTCTGTACTGCATTTCTATGATTCTATGAAGTCCTTGCTGAAAACAAATAAATGTTATCAACATTCCTATAAATTATTCATTTTTTAAATCCACTGGTCATTATAAGATGATTGGCATAAGTAATAATCTGTGTTAGGGATGCAAAGGAGAGCGAAATGACAAAAAGCCTCCTTGATATTCTGCTGCTGTTTGTCATGTTTTTGGAGAGAAAGAGTAGTCTGAGAGACCTCCAGCTTTGCCCTTGGGGTACCTGGGCTCCAGCCCCTGGACTTCCACTGTTTCTTTCATACTCTTAGAGAGTCATTAAAGAGAGACTGGAACGCTGGTTTCGGAGCATCTTAACTGCACTTCGGCTGGCTGTCCTCCTGTTCCCATCCCCCAGACTGCCTAGGCTCACAGACTGAATTAATCAAAACTATCCATAGACATTCAGCCAGTTGTATCCATCTCCAGCCTATCCTGCTTCTGTTTGGCCCATAAATAATTTTTAAACGTGCTTCTTAGCTATATTTTGATTTTTCTAGGTCTCTAAAGGACCTTTGCTTTGCATATCTGGTTTCAGAATTTGATTGTAGAAAATAGTTATTCTGTGCATAAATTCTGTGCCCCCAAATCAGCTTTCTTTTTCCTCGGCTCACTGTCACCTTCCAGTGACAAAGAAGCCAGTTGAGCTGCTTTCAAGTGAGCTGCCCCATGACTCAAACACATCTGACCAGATACTCGTTGCGCTGTGCTCGGGTCAGCGGAGTAACCACAGATACGGGGCTCCGTTACTCCCCAGCCAACCAGCTGCTGCGTAGGGACAACAGTAAAAGCAAAGAATAAGAAATGACGCTACTTATATTCATTTGGCTGCAATGAATGGGTTTAAACCATAATTCTTTGGTTTCCTCTGTAGGCACTTTTGAATGCTATCCTTATAGTTATTATTTTTAATCCCTATGAATTCACAGCGTGGGCTGGATGCTGATGACCACGGTGGTGTGGGTTATACAGCTCCTCCAAATGTTGATTTTGAATCTCACTTTAACTTAACGAAATGTTGCCGGTGGGCTCAGGTATGTACAATTAGCTCACTTAAGATGAAACCTCCGGTGTGCTAAAACACTTAAAATTAGGACCAGAAGTTAGACAGTTAATCTGTAAAGCTCAATAAAGCCCCCTGTTTCATCCAAGGGTTGTCAGAAAATTCGTTCCACATCTGTACAGAAAAAAGCGAGGTGTAAACTGCCAAGAACCATTTTAATGATGGCTGGAGAAAAAAGCAGCCAGATGGCAGGCTCTGCTGTGGCTGCGGTTGGTATTTAACTGCTTTTTTATTGGAAAAATATGGGGTGAAAAATTGTGTGGGACTCATTAGGCAGCCTGCTGTGATTCTGATCAGCTTGCCAATCTGTTCAGTGTGGCAAAGATCCAAACAGCCATAAATTTTTAGCAGCGGCTTATAATCTATGACTTGGAGCTTGTTAAACCTTCTCTACTCCCCCCACTTTTGTACATTGCTTGGTTTGGGGTTTTAGTCTCCTTTTTTATTTTTTTAATAAAAGCTTCAGGGCTCAAGCTGTGCTGAAAAAAAAAGGGGGGGGATAAAGTCTCTCACAAAAAAACTGCAGTGAATAGAATCTCTTTGCTCCTTCTCAAAGTAAGACTTCATAACACAAGTTTAATTTTCCCAATTCTGCATATAAACTAAAAAGTTGGGTGTGCAGCAACAGCTAAAGCAAGAAAGTGAGTGGTGTTATCTTTTCATTGGCATAGAGGAGCAGTGGAAATCCTCCTCCTCTTCTGTCATCTTCAGACGGAGGAAGGTTGTCCGAGGAGAGGGTTGTTTTTGCGGGCAGGCAGCTCCGTAGTGTTTTACCTTGTTGCTGCAACAATCCCAAAGTGAAGAATATGCAAATTTTAGAATTTCATAGCTTGGAGCACAGTGTCAGGATCAGAGCACAACTGGCGCTCAGGGGAGACGGTAAACTGCTGCAGGGTTTTAATTTTCCATCATAGTGGTGTCTGGATTCTGAAGGATTCACAAAGGATCCTAAGAGGAAACTTAAAGCTTCCTTTTTCTTAATATTTGCATATTACAGAAATCGATTTCAGACAAAGGAAAAAGAGGGTTTAGAGGCTGCTGTGACATGTTTCCAAGTAACATACACAGAACTATTGATCTGACCACTTTTACAGAGATGGAAAATAAGCAGCCAGCACTTTTTCATGGGAGTATAAATATTGGGTTTGAAAGATTTATGGAAACCAGCGGCCAGCAGCGGTGTATATGGTCTCTCGTATATGTGCTGTTAAAAATACTGAAGTATTTCTCAGAAATTGCCCCAAGTAGTGAAGTAAAATTATAAGCTGTGGAGTTTTGATGCTTGTCTGCAGCATTACTCTGCTGTAATATTTTTATAATGGTAACACTGAACTCGCGCATGCGTTTATGTCTGTGCACGAACACTGCATGTGTGCTGGAGGTTCAAGGTGATTTCAAGGAGGTATTTTAAAGAGAGCAATGAGCCAGTTAAAAAATGTGCATGCAAATAGATCGGTGTGTGCAATTGCTGTAAAGCCGTGCACAAGTTAGATTGCTGTCACAAACAGCTGAAACAAAGTCTTCATAGCTTGTCCAAGGCAAAAGGTGTTAACTTGACTCCTGCAGCAAGCGAGTGGGACTTCAGCTGATTAGCTTTGATTTTGTGTGCAGCTTTGACTATGGCAGGTACATTCAAAAGAGTATCTGTATAACCCAAGCGTCAATGATTTTGATTTCTTTTTATTTGAACTGGCATTTCCAATAGCTTGTCCCTTCCCGTTATGTTTTGGGACAGCAGCGCAATGGAAGTAGAGAAGAGTTAGTAGACCTCCTTCCAAATACATCGTTTGTTTTACTGTTAGCCAAGCCTTCTTTAGCTAATTTTCTGAACCAGAATCAGAGCCCACGTGGATGGATGCTCTGCTGGTTATGTCCAAGCCTTCTCTCTATATGTACTTGTTTTCCTCACATTCTACTAAGCTCTATGGCATTTCTAGCTATTAGCTGGTTACTTCTGGCTGTTACCTTTTTCTAGAGCATGCATGTAAATAGGGAAGATAAAAGGTTAATTCTTTCCTTTCACAGAATTTATTGTAAAGAATAGAAAAGAACAGTATGAAAAAGCCTAGGGAGGTTGTCTGATATTTGCTATAAATAGAATACAATCAGGAATTCTTCATGTTGTGAAAGAGGATAAATGAGCAGATAATGGTAACAAAATCCAAAGGTGCAGTGATTTGCTTGAAGTCTTCCTCCTTCTTTTTTTGTTCTGCCAGTGGGAATATTTGTATATTACTGTTCAAAGAAGAACTGCCTGTTTTCTTCCTAAAGTAATAATTTATGATGTATGAAAGACCTGTATTTATTCACATTGACTCATCTGTGTTTAGAGAAAGTTGTGTTTTTCCTTCTCCTAGTACCAGACTTAGAGTTTTGGGGCTGGGACTGGTTGTGGGGTTGTGGGTTTTTTTGACATTTCTGCCACTTTAAGTGGGTTTTCTTTAAACAAAAAGTTGAATCATGCCTCTGTCTTCCCAGCTGGCCTCAGACTTCTCAAAGACAGCCAATTTTTCTTCACTTCCAGGAAACTGGTTTATTCCTTCCCCTCCCCACCTTGAAACATATACATTCATAGCACAGCTCCTCCCCGTGAAAAGCTCCTCTCGCCCTCCAGCACATGGGGTCTCCTTAAAGGTGTTGAGAGGTCTGTACTCTCCATTGCCGCCTTCTTTCTTGCTTCTCTTTCTGCCTGTCTGTGGAGTGTGCAGCCATGAAAACAGCCTTATCACAGCCTGTCTAGCAATGAGATCCATGAATACTTTGGCTGTTCCCCAGGATGGTGTGAGCACAGCATGCCTGTCACTCACAGCAGAGCTGGGAGGAGAGCGGTGGGGTGGCAGCCGAGCTGCTGAATTTTATTTGATGTGGGAGGAGGAGGCTGAAGAAGGACTACTGTAGTGTCACTGAATCTTGCAATTTTACTGCAAAACGTTTTCTTAAAGACACAGCTCCTGGAATTCTCCAGTGAGAGAAGAAATTTTTACTTTAGTGTGAAAGAAAAATTAACCCATGCAGTTATTTACGAGACTTGGCAATAGAAGCCACCTCACTGCAAAGTCAGCAAGCAAATGAAAGGAATGCACACTGTATTTATTTAATTAGATTTTCATCTTACTATTTTGAATGCAATTTTTTGATACAGTGGGGAGAGAGGGAAGGAGGCAAATGGACAAAGATTGATTTGGGGTTTCTGCACTTTGGCAGTTCATTGGAAACAAGATTTGCCAATTCATGTGACTCCAGAAGTTTCCACTTGGAAGAGCTTTTCCTCCTTGTTTTGAAAAAATAGAATGGGATAGGATATTCCTAGACACCACTGATCTTGCCTCTGTCTCCAGAGGCTTCCAGAAAAGGCCAGCTATGATTTTTTTCAGTGAATGCTACATTTGGGGCAGATTCAGCCTCCTTCTCTCTTGTCCACCAAATAAGCATCAAATAGGAGGTAGAGGCTGAACTCTGTTTGGGTCATTAATGGGGAAAGGAAGGGCCAACTACTGCTTCTCCAAACAGTGGTATTTCTTATTGCACTGCATAAATCAAAACGTGCTACTAACCAGCCTCTTCAGAGCAGGATGGTGTCTGAAAGGTGATGCTTTCAGAGCTCTGTCTGTTGCCACTGGTCAGGTTGGTGGGCTGCTGAGCTCCATGTTGGAAAGTAAGAGCTCAGAGTGGTTCCCAGCTTGGCACAGCCATGCTCCGGTGCAGGTGCCCACCAGGATCATCATGAGCTGTAGGTGAGCAGTGCTGCTCTCAAGCAACATCTCCAGGACTGAGTCTTTGGGTTAACAGATGGACAGGAAAGATTTGTCTGTAGCTGCTGTTATTTAAAGTGCAGCATGGATACCAGCTGGCTGTATTTAGTCGGTATCATTATTTTGCTGTGCATCATCAATGTACAGAGAATGCTTGCCTTATTTTAAATGCCTTGTTTCTATACACAGCAGCTTTGTGGGGGTTACAGAGCCCTCAGCAATGCTGGGGTCGGCAGACCCTTCCCCATGCCACCTGCATGAACAGACTGCTGCAGCAGCCTCACTCTATAAGATGCTCTTTTAAATAAATAAAGACAACTCCCAACTGATGCTAGCCCTTTCCTTGTTAATGACACTCAAGTCTTTTTGGCGCTCCAGAACATCCCTTAAGAACGGGGATTCTGCATTAAGCAACTTGTTCTGTCAGGAGCAATTCGCTCTGCGACAGGTCTGGCCTGCGAAGAGGCGGTCGTCGTCTCTGCAGCCCCTGCCTGGGGAGGAGGAGACGCGATAAATGAAACAGATTAGTCATCTATAGGAGGACCTGATCGCCTGTCTTCCCAGATCTCTAAGCTTCCACTGGAAGATCTAATTTTTCAATAAAGATAATTCAATTAGGAGATTTTAATTAGGGAGTTGAAGCTGATTCCCCCCACCCCTTCCTGTAGCTGTCAGCCTCTGCACAGAAGCATCCGTGCTCCTCCATCTCCGCTTCTCTTTTATTTATTTATTTTTTAAATTCCTAATCATCCTGGTGGAAGAAAGTAGGGAAGGGGGAAGGATGATGAAGGGAGAACAGGGACATAAAAAAATAAAATAAAAAAACCTCACAGCATGTTGTGTCATTAAGAAGAGCCTTGCATTACCCGGGAGCTTCTCCATCTGCTTTCGGTGGGCATCCCAGGAGGACTTGGCGATTATGAAGGAATTCTCGGAGGCCATTACTGGGAAGAGGAAAAAAGGCTTGCTGCAGACAGCTTAATGGACTAATTTGTAACTGTGAGAGCAGGAGAAATGAGTTGTTGGCCACGTTTTAATTTGACAGCGAGTGGCAGAACGAATGCGAAATGTGATGAGTGAGCAGGCACGTTCATTTTCACAGTGCACTTTGCAAGGGCTCCTTGGCTTTCCCATGGGGGCTGCCACTATTATTTTTTGACTTCCCCACGCAAGCGAGTATGGTGGGAGCAAAGTGGTGGGAAGGTGCAGGGGGTGAGGACAGGTTGGAGGAGGGGGAGTGTGATCAAGCAAACAAGGCTCAGGATCCAGTTTTATGCCAGCACTAGGAAGACAGAAGAGGACAGGCTAAAGAAATTTAACAGTTTGTCTTAACTCTGTGTGTGATAAATGGGAGGAGGATGCCTTATGAGGAGCATTTTTTCTGTAAGTAGCGACTTTATTGTTATCTGATGTGCATACAGCACCTCCTTTTGTGGTCTGCTTGACCAAAGGTCATGGGTGATAGATCACCAGCCAAAGCAGAATTTGGCAGTCTTTCCAGGAGAAACTGGAGCTCCTAAATAGGCTTGTAAAACTGATGTGCAGTTTTTGACCCTTATCCAAAACTCAAGTCCTTGCTACAGCCACTCCGAGGCTGCTGCCCACCAGTGCCAGTATTTCCACAGACACGCCACGTCCCAGAGACCTCCCTGCTCTGGCGCTGCCCAGTCCTACCCGTGCTCACGGCATTAATTCCTGTGTTATTTGACATAGAACCAGGCAAGTGTAGAAATTGCCAACCCAGTTTGCTGCCCTTGTATTTAAACCCTAACTGATGGGGGGCTGCAGCAGCTGGCGGCCTTCCCTCGCCCCCAGGTGCCTCTGGGCACATGTCTCACCCTTTGGACTGAGGCTCCTGCCCGAGGGTGAAGGCAGAGCATTGCCTTCCCTGCGTCAGGAGGGCTCTGTTCCACACTGACATCTTGTCAGATCGGTTGTTCTTCAGTGTGTGATGTTTAAAAATCGATACTTCCCCACCCAGAGGCTATAATAGAGCACTTGTATGAACTGAAAGATAGATAAATAAGTATATTTCTATAGAAGTTACCTTCTTGGCAGCCAGTGCTCACCATAGTTCCCCATCATACACTATATTTTTTTTGTTACATGTCCTTTACTGAAGCTCACATAAGGGGAAGAAAACCCAGTTGGCTGCCGTGTATTCCAGTGGGTTCTCTTCAGTGGCCTGGTGTTCAGTAGCATGATTAAAAAGAGAAAAGACTAATTCTGCCAGAAAACACCCGTGGATTGGTAATAGAAGAAATTTATATATGTGAGCTGAGGTGATTATTTATGGCTCTCTTCCCAGGCTGCAGTACCAAGGTATGATTGTGCCATAAATTGCATGACAGTTTTTTGGAAGTCAGAGGACAAAATATCATCTCACATGCATGATCAGGTGTAGGGGTGGTCTCCAGGAGTCTACATAAAAATGAAACAACATGTCAGTTCCCTCACTTGGGCTGTTGTTTCTTGCAGCCATGCACCGTACCGAGGGCTTCTGTATGGGGTGGAGGATCCACTGCAGGGCTCCTCTGTGCCGTGTCCTGGCAGAGGGACCACCTCACAGTGCCAGTGAAACCTGTCAACTACAGTTCAAAGGAGCCATAAACCTTCCACTGAGGTTTTATAAAGCTTCTAGAAGGAAAACGTTTTGATTTCTGGATTATGGGAATAGCAAATGAGAAGGAGGAAGGTGGAAGGACCTTTCCTGTTTTTTGCAAGTACGTTAGCAGGGAAACAAATGTTGGGTATGAAACCACGTAGGCAGTGGTTTTGCTGTGCAAATGCTGGAGTGTTTTGATCTGTCAAGGAGTATATTGTCTTCTTGGAAACCATTGACTGGAGCCAACTCCTGTCAGCAGTGTGTCCCCTAATGCTGTGCCTAAGGAAAAGAGATCATGATGGATCCCACCTCAAAGCATTGCAGGGTCAGGCTAGGAACAGCTGACTGTTGTTATTTCAGTCCAGGCAAGGATATGCTGAGCCTAGTCCAGACCTGACACGTCAGCAGGAAGAGTCCCACTGGCTTCAGTAGTTTTTCCTTCAAAATCTGTATTAGATTTGAAGCTTTCAGTGAAGAGCATCATGTATAGAGCACTGAACTCTTGTGCTATTGACTTGCATGGGAATTCTCTTCATTTTTTCTGGTTTTCATTCTTAGATTTGTTCAGGTTTTGTCTTTTTGAAACCTACACTAAACCACTTATAAGGAGAATGGGGAACAACATTGCCCTGCGTTGTGTTAGTGTTCTTGGTTATCTCATTCAGGCATTGCCTTGTTATCAGCAAGTGGCCTGTGCGCAGGAAAGAGCAAGAACTCTGAATTTCTTTCTCCTTTCCTCCTCTTGACTCTCTCTGTAGCTTCAGACAGATCACTCATGTGCCCTTCTTATCTTAAGGATCAGTAAAATAGGACTGAGACTTAGTGTGAGTGGCTGTTATGCAATAAGTGGTGAGTAACATCCTTCCAAAATATAAAGTCCTGCCCTTACACCGACGATGACAAGCAGAGAGCTTTCGTTTGAGTGCAGTCATTGCGTACGGGCTCTGCAGTCCCCAGTGTGTGCTCGAGCTGCGTTCGTAGCTCCGGCTCTGGGTATTGCACGTGGGCGATGACTGGTGGCTGAGAGAGGCTCCTTTCACCAATTTTACCAGTATATGGAAATACGATATTTTCACTTAAGTGTGTGCAGATACAGTGTGTGTTTGGTCTACATACTTCCCAAATTAGGTAGGCATGCATATGTCCAATGTAAATTCTGATTTCATGGGTGCTAATTTTGTACTGATGTAACTGTGAGACTTGAAGAGGAAGGTGAAGTTGAATTTCATTGTGCTTGTTGTACGTTGTTTCTGAAAGTGAATACCCAGCAATTAACTCATGAGCAGATAACTGTAGCTAATACTTATTTTCTTTTTATTTAACAAAAACACGAGATACATTGAAACTCTCCTCCTTATGGCTCTCTCTTTTCCCTTTTGATCTTTCTTACTGTAAGAAATATTCTTTGAAAAAGTTTTCTGCCTTTTTTAAAAAATGTAAAATACTGGATGTGACTTTAGAAAAGTATGCCTGCAACACTGGACTGTTCTTCTGCTTGTTAGTTGTGGGTTTTTTGAAAAGACATCTGCAAGTGATACATACAGTCCTTGTGTACAGAAATTTAACAGTATTGGTTTGTCCTGCAAGATACAAAGGTTCGTCATCCAGCAATGTGGGCATCTGCCTTGAGAGACCCTTGAGTGAATTTGACACTACCTGAGATGGACTACAAGAATATATTTTTATTATTGCTGATGATAGGTACACAACATCCAACTCCCCTTGATTTACTAAACATTTCTTTAAAGATAGATTAACTTTGTCTTAGAGCTTTTCATTGTTCACCTTAACTATACGTAACATCATGCTTTTAAAAGGGGTGGAAGAAGACCCAAGAAGACAGAAGCGTACACTTGGTCATAGCTTAGAGAGAGGATGACAAAGAGGAGGGAGATGGTTTTCCCTATCAGAATAAACCATTGGCCTTGTGCCTCTTTAACTCATTAAGCCTCGGCTGTTGCTTTGGTGTTTTGATAGAGGGTGACAGGCAAAGGACTGTTTCAGTGCTTATGTTCATGTCACCTACTTGCCTGTTTCATCTCTTATCTCTGAACACTGATTTCCAGAAGAGAAAGCATTGGGATTTCTCCAGGCTGTCACCCAGTCTCAGGATGTGATCAGTCCAAGGCATTGAGGAAACTAAATATAAGGAAGGAGGCAGAGTGTGGGTAGTAGACTAACTGAATGAAATCCATTCCGCCTCCAGGACTTCCGTTCACACCTCGACCTGTCCGGTTTGAATTTGGAAATATGTCCCTCTGGTTTCTATCCTGAATGCACAGATGTATGAATGGAGACTGGAATTCCTAGATAGCAGCAGGCAAGACAGTTCATTTACCCAAGATGTGATCTTCAGTCAGGAAGTCCCACTCGCTCTAGGCCACAGAGTCCATTGTGAGCAGGTTTTTGGGGCTGAAGAGTTGGAATTAGGGAAGCTTCAGGCTGCTTCATTCCCAGGTAGAAGGTTTCTTTTAAGGCTCACATAGACTTTTGGGTGCCCTGTGTCCTGGGTCTGTGGTACCTCAACAAGCAGAGCCAGAGTTTGGTGGTTGTCTAAATTCCTGCTTAACACAGCTTCCCTTCTCAATTCAGCAAGGCTCCTGCTGCTGCCACTGCTGCTCGCCCCCCCTTTTACCTTCCAGCTCACTGAGTCTGTTCCTGGAGGCCCCGGGAGGCTTTAACAACCACTAGATTGTTAGTGACAGTCAGACACTTTAACACTTAAAGTAGAAGGTTTGATTTAATCGCAAGGCTGTCATTTATTATTTGTCTGCTGTGTTCCGCTGGGGCGCCCGCTGATCAACTGCCTGCTCCCAGGAGAGCTTTTTTTTTTTTTTGTTATGTCTAAATCCTCAATACAAATTGCAGCGCTCCTAGATCTCCCAGCGGGACCCATTACCGCCTGTGGGGCATTAAGGATCATTAATAGTGCTGTCAGCAAGCTAGCCAGTTGGTTAGCTTCTCATAAATAGGAAATTAATCCATCTACTTCATTAATAATGCCGAGTGTAGCTATTTTGTTGCACTTGATGTAAGGGGCCTTGTGTTTGTCTGTAATGCGATAAGACAGGACTTCAAATTAGCATTGAATGTCTGATACAAGAGTGCAGACTCAATTACTTAGTGGAAAGGTTTTTGTTTTGGTTGGGGGTTTTTTGTTGGTTTTTCCCCAAACGTCTTTAAAGTTCTGGAGCAGCAAGAAAAAAAAAAAAACCACTGATTTGCTATGTTATTTGTATTTCCAGGTTCCGTTTCCATCGCTTGCTTCTGCTTTTGAAGAATAAATTGTTGGGGAGGGAAAGCAGTGAGTGAGAAATGGGGACCACACCTGGCAGGCAATGCAAAATGCATTAATTAGAGGCAGGGCTAACTAGCTGTGCTCATCTTGCCGTCTGTGCTGAGGGATTGGGGGGATGTTATGCTTTTTGGCTGTGCCTATAGTTAAGGAATCATTACAACACTGACGGGTGTTCTATTTCACTTTAGAGGAGGAGGAGCAATAATAGTATAGGTTAAAGCAGAAAATGAGCCATGATAAGAGTCGTCCAGCTTTTTATGAGGAAATCATTTGCCTGCCCGGCAAACGCAGAGTCCCTGAAGGGTGGTATTGGAACCACTCAGAGGATATGAAGAATTCTGAGTACTTTTATCTATTGCATTTCTAATTAGTTTTATTCAATCATATTTAGGCACCAGGAACAAAATAGAGGGTTACATGGCAATTATCCATAAAAGTACTTTGTCCTATGCCTCTGTGCTGTTCAGATCTTCCTGTGTTTCCTTCCTTCCTATAACATTCTCATCAGTGCATGGGAAAATACAAGTAATTTCTCAGCCTTAATTATTAAAGAAAAGCTTTTCAGGAAGCAAATGGTTTCCCGCTTACCCTTGAAATCCTGTGCATTTGCCTTTTTGTACTTCAGTCTTGTGAGTTTGTTTTCAGCCAAACAAACAAAAAATTCAGCTAGGATGACCAACTCTTGCTACAGCTGGAGTTTGCAGTTTGAAGAACCACTCAGCTTCTTGGGATTTTTATCCAAAGCTTTGGGGAGACTTTGCTGGCAGTCATCTTTCTGATACTCAGTAATTTGCATTTACTGGCTTTCTAGCAATACGCTGTTAAGTAGCATGCAGAGGAGGGATTATAAACATGTAACCATATCAGGTCCTAGCCTATCTGTGGGGCTCCAAGGCACTGCCACAACATAAATAATAATCATTGTAACTAATTACTGTTTGGGTTTTGGGGAGAGAGAGCACTTGTATTTATTTTTATAATGGGAGGCAAATAAATTTCTGAAATATCAAGAGGAGGGAGGAAAGAGCTTCTACAAAGTGATGAGATAAATAGATTTGGAAACATTCCAGTTCTCGGAAGCCAGTAGTCTGGAATGGATATTTTCTGTTGACAAACTCTTCCAGCCATGTGAGCTGAGCTGTATTTATTGACATCATCCCTGCAGTAGAAATGCATTTTCCAAAAGCGGTGTGTGACCAAAGAAGTGCAGTGCAGCAACAGGGATGATCCCAACATTCAGAGGAGCTGCAGGAAAGGAGTGGGGGGATTTCCATCCCAGGCAGTGGAGATGCTATCATTGTTTGTTCAATGCATGTTGTACTATGGTCCCATCTGGGAAATGGCCCTGGAGGGTAAAATACACAAAGAAACACAGGAGGTATAGACCCTATCTCTCAAAATCTCACTAGGGGTGCCCTCAAACTTTGAAAATGTTCATTGTCCAAATTCCAGTGACAGGGCTGAATTTCACAATTGCCCTCTAGGATAAGCAAGAACAAAAGTTTAAAACCAAACAACTTTGAATGTAGAATTGCTTTGGAGAGGGGAGGAGGGTTCAGCATTGAAAATTCATTTACAAATTGTGCAGATTGGCACTGTTGCTAGAATGGGGTTTTTAACCACTACCTTTTCCTGTTTGGAAGTGGTTTGCAGCATACAGTGAGTAGCAATCAGAGCAAACCGTCCGTCTCCGTGTCCCCTCACCTGTGTATTATTAGAGGCAGTAGTGCTGAGAATCCAGTGGCCGTAAAAAGCTCAGCTGCAGCCAAAATCCTAATGCACTTCCAGTTCCCAGTGCATTAAGCTCAGAGAAGTCTGCTGTGTATTATCCTAGGCTATGTCCAGTTTCTCTAGAGGTTTACTGGTGCTAAAATCTTTGCAAGCGTTTTTGTCAAATGCTTAATGCTTTGAATCTTAACCTCATTACACTCCAGTCTATTTCTGTATTGCAGGAGAAGGGAGCATGGGAAGGATCTTTTCCCCTGAAAATAGAAAGTCTAGCCAACATAAGTTAGATGCTTTTGGAGGTTCTTTTATTGTAAACTACAGGAAAGGACTTTGGCAATGTGTTGAAATCGTTAGATTAAAGCTTTCCCCTCCATCACCCCCCATTCTGCCATTAAAGACCAATGCTGCTGTAAACAATTTATGAATTTATGGCTTTCTTAAAGGAAGTCAGATAATCCTGGCTGATTTGTGGCCATTCCTTTATTGCCTTGCCAAACTCCGCTTTGTCATTTCTGGTTGGAGGAGAAAGCACACGCAGCCACATATGTTCAAGTTTCTGACCTCATTTTGACTGTTCTGAGAGAGTGAGCACATGTGTCTTTGGGAAAAAAAAAATAAAAGAAAAAATCCAGGAGTAAAAGAAGAAAAATTTCCCTAGTAATTATGTCTTTAAGAAATATGGGGTGTAAAATACACCATTAATGATTTTACAATCACTTGGCCAGTCAGGCAGGAGAACTGGCTGACCCAACCTAGTAGAGAGCACCACTCCGCATTATTGTCAAAATGGATGTTTAGTCGTGTGCAGCCATGGTGAAATTGGAAGTGGAAAGGAGCCAGTGCTTCTTTCAGAGAGAGAGGAATAAAAAACCCACTCTCTTGTTTTACAAATCTCTCCAGGGATGATGAAAATGCCTCTCCTCAGCATCCATCTCCTCCTTAGTTCTAGATCAACACACGTGGTAGGAAAATCTGTTCTGCATAGATATGTCATGGCTTCAGAGAAACTGTGAAAATAAAAGGGGCACGTTTCTCCCCTCTGCAGCCCTCCTCCTCCTCCTAGCATTTTGAGTAATCACATTACCAATTAGTGAATATTTATTGTTATAAGCAGAGCTTGTCATTATGCATTTAATGACAGCGACCTGGCACGTTTCATGATTAGATCTGGTTTGCAGTAGTGTGTGTGCATTGCCCAGGTCTGTTTGGTCTGGTGTGTAGATACAGCCGAGTTGGAGATTAAACTACTTAAGTTTTAGGATGACATAGTTGTGTCAACAAAGAACGTAGAGAAGGACAGGAATTTAAAACAAATGAAAATGAAAGACCACACAATAGCATACCTACAATTTTATCAACAAGAAATCCTGTCATTTGTTCAACTTGGAGTTTTTTTAGGGAAGTATTCCTAGTCAGCAGGAGCTGGGTCTCCTTCTTCAGCAAAAGCTTTCTTGGTAGACCCTTTTCAGCATATGCAAGGTCTCAGCTGCAGGTGTTCATAGAAATTAGAGTTGGAGAAAAGGTGTTAGGTCACTTCAGCCATCCTGCTGACAAGATAGTATTTTCTATTTAAATACATTTACCAGTTCTTGTCCAATTCAGCCTTAAGTGTACGGAATGACAGCTTCTTCAGCCCTCCTTAGGAAACCATTTCAGAGCCTAATAGCTCTCACAGTCAAACAGACAGCTCTTTTGCATGCAAAACCTGGTTCTCACTTAAACTAAAGGTCATTTCATACTTACTGTGGCCCTCTGAGATAACATATAACGGAAACAGTATTTGTACTCATGTTACAATGTATGGTAGAACAGCAGCCAGAACAGCACTGGGTGGCCTGAACATAATTACGGATAAGACCAACAGAGCCTCAACTATCCTGGTTTTCATTTTGTCTTGACTTATTCCCATGGTTTGTGTACTCTAAATGAACATCTCACTTTAGTTACCACTCCACCAAACTGTGTTTACTGGTCATAGAGAGGGATTTATTGCCTCTGGAGTAGAGCATTATCTGTAGGGATGGGTTTGCATCTGCTGGAGGCAATGCATTCAGCAGTTGAAAGTTTGTAAAGCATAGAGCTTCTTCCAACATGCAATTGCAAACTGTCCCTTAGATATTAATAATGTAGTAAATCTCATATCTCTGATGTGACCTATATGAGCATTGCCGTGAAACAGATGATGAAAGTGAGGTGCAGAGATTAATTTTGAAGAGCTGTCCTCTGAAATACCCAGCACAAAAGTTGTTGAGCACTCAATACTTCTGTGACCGTAGGAGGATTTGAAAATGTTCAGCTCATCTGAAAGTTGGGTCAGAAAGGTTTCAAGAATCATATCCAGAAATCCAGGGACATAGAATTACTTTGCCCCCTTTTTTTTTTCCCCTTAAAAATTTTGATTCTGAGAGCCATATTTTGATTTCAGAACCATATGGCAAGTCTTTGTTCAAACCAAACTCCACTTCAAAGAATCTGCATTCTTGGAACTTTCTAAAAAGCGAGAATATTGAGTCTTGTGCCATAATGGTGAATTACTTCAGGAAAAGAAACTCAACTTTGAATCTGGAGGGATTTTGAAAAGCTAGTGACCAAGAGGTTCTGATTTGGTTCAAAAATGGCTACAATGGAGAAGGTGTGCACTGGTTTTAATGCCACTGTGCTGCTGCATACTGTTTACATAACAGTTTCATTTTCTTTCTCTCTGTTTTCTTCTGTCCAACCCAACAGTGCATGAAACAGCAAACTAGACTGGAGGTAACTCAGTTGTAAAACATCATTTGACAAACTGTTAAAAGCTGTCTTGAATGAAGCATCATCCACGTTTGTGGTGGAATTGGGATGATGATGTTATGAAAAGGCATTGGATGCAGAACAAAGTGTTACCACAGCAAAAATTTCAAATGTCCAACTGTAACAATAAGTCATCCCCGGATTCCTACCTCAGAAGGACAAGCTCTTTGTTTACAGTGAAAATGAGAATTGTGAGGCTGCAATCCCACTTGGCTTAAGCAAGAGCTGTAGAATCTCACCAGTGTTGTATTAATACGAAAACTAGTAAGAATCTACATGACTGAGTCATGTCTCCAGTGTACTATGACCCCTCTCCTGACAGACACTGAGTGGGGCCTCTCCTCAGACAGTGTCAGCAATTCCCCGCCATCAGCCAGAAGGGGATCTGCCCCCGGGGAAGCAAGACCCGGGGAGAGAGAGTAGTGCTGAGCTCTGCCACATCGCAGCAGTCACTGTGAACACCTCAAATCATTTCTGTGAACACACACTTAGAGGTGGCTCCTTTCTCCAGTTTCACTGTCAAACTGGAGTTACATAAGCCCAGGCTAATGTGCCTGCAGTACTGCCTCCATTTTTTCAGAAAGTCATTGATATATGAAGTAATCCTTTCAAAATACATGCAACATCTGTAGGTTCTTACTACTTTACTTATTTATACAACACCGCTGAATAAGCAAGAGTTGTTACGATGCCCTCTGCCTGGTGTGGGTTGGACCTCAGGATTTCATGGTGCCAGGTTCTGGGATTAGCCAGCCCCTCAGACATGACTACGCTTCCTGGAGGCTTCTTTCCCCTATAGCAAAAGAATTTTCTTTTCTTTTTGATAAGTATTGCATAATAAAAGGACTGTGTTGTTATAGATTATTAGTAATAAACATGTCACCCCTTGAAGTATATTTACTTTATTAGCCTCTTCCTAGCACAACCTGTTTTTCAGCTAGTTATAATTTCTCCCACTTATTCTTTCCTTCATAAATTTTAGAAGACTTAACAGTAAAATAGTAACACAAAGCCTACAATAGTAAAAATCGCCTTTAAAGGTATGTGTGTACCTTTTTCAGCCCATTTTTTGAAAAATGCTTATTTTGTGTTTGAAACAAGTGATTTTATTGTTGGAGAGGAGGACTTTTCAGGTTTTAAAGTCATAATCAATAGCGATTGCAGAAGAGCCCAGAGGACTCTGGATTTGTAATGCCAGAGAAGCCTAGATAGGCTTCTGAGATGTGATTCATTGATATCTGATGATGATTTAACTTCAGTGATAACAGGATTTTCCGTATCACTCTGTGTTTTGGTGATGACGTTCCACTTCTTCACTGGCTTGTATCTGCCAAATTCCACTACCCACAGAAAAGAGAAACAGTAAATGAAACACCGACAAATAGGGGTTCTTTTGACAATATCTGTCAACTGCCACAGCTTCCACAGTTCGATCTCTTTAAACTGTGCACTCTCAGTGGGAGCATAGAAACAAGTGTTCAGCACCTTCTCCGACCTCTTGGAGCAAAGCTGTTGCACCACTGCTTGCTCTCTCCTGGTGTCTGTAGCCAGAGGTTGTCACTGAACCAGTTTCTCCTCATTTTGATTTGAAATCATTGAACAATCCTATACTGCCAGTTCTTTATTGACACTCTGGATTTATCAAGCTCGTAAAATTCAACTGGATGTGAAATGCTGCTATTAGGCTGCAGTAATAAGTGTGGTTTTAATATGAAGTCTTTTCTGGTTTTGATTCTGTCCCTTCTTACTTTTTCATGTCACAGTGCTCCTAATCTTTGAAAATGCATCCTATGCACTTGTGCAGCAGTGAATTCCCTCTGCGCGGGGTGGGAGCCCTGGGTTCCCCTCCAGACCCAACCCCACTGCAGCTCGGTCAAAGCAAACCCCATCTGGCTAATTTATGAGCGGCACTAATGGGTCCTCAAGGGACCCCATCAGCTGTCTCATCCAGGACAAGATGGCCGTGACACAAACCTCATGGGGAGACCGGGGCGAGTTCTGGGAAGAAGCTCAGGATGAGTTGGAACATGGGGAACAGGAAAGCACAGGCTATCTCTGGGGGATGGAAAAATTAAAATCCTGACAGCTACTGTTGTTCTGTGTCTCATGAACTCTGAACAAATGTCCCTGCATTATCAGGTCAGAAATCTGCACAAATAAATTTGTGTGACATGTTTTTCCCCTCCCATATTTAATGTCTGCCCAGTCAATAAATAATTATTAAGCAATGATATGAGCACTGCACACTCAGAAAATTCAAACTTTAGTTTCAGGAAAATGAATTCATCCAGGAAAAACACCTTTGTGCAATAAAGACGTGAGAAAGTAAAATGAGATTGTGTGCTTTCTTTCCCCAGACTTGGATATTGCTTTATCAATACAGTTCTGTCAATAAGCTGTGAACAAACGCAGGCCTTGTCAGATTTACTAACTAATCACAGAAAAGTGTTGGCAGGGCTTAAAGGATTGAGTGACCAGACATAGTAACTCATTTCAAGTGTTCCTGCTTGCTGCATTTTTTCTTCTTTTTTATCTTCCTTTCCCACTGCCTGCTTTTGCTTTCTTAAGTGGATAGGACAGCAAATATCTTCATCTGGCACCTTCTGTCACACAGAAAGGAAAGGTGCAAATTCCACAGATTCTGCTTGTCTTCAGCCTAGTTCTTGAGCCACAGCCACAAAAATATGTATGCCATTCATTTAGTGTACCCAGATCTTTGCAAGCAAATATGCATATTATGCATGAGTGTGCAGTCTGTGTGAGCATGCTCCATGGTAGATTTTTAATTGAAGGCGCTCCACTGGCTCCGATGGCTCTGCAGTGATTTCCACCCTCAGCTTTAGTTGGACTGTTCATTTGGCCACTTGATAGCAGGTTTTCCTTTAACTGAAAAGATGAAATGAGTACATTGGAAATGCTTTTTTCTCTTTCTCTCCATTATTTCTGTCATGAATTCCTCTGTTTTTGCTGTTCGTTCCCTGCTGGCAGTTGCCATCTGTAGCAATTTTTTTTCTGCCAGAAGGATTGGCAAGCAACTCCCTCCAGTGCCCACATCATAGATGCCTGGGCGACAGCCCCAGTGCCAGGGAGCTGCACTACCTCCACCTCTCCCCTGTCCTCCCCACCCACACATTCCTGCTCATACAGGCTCAATATGTAACTTTTTGAACAAAGCTTTGCTGCCGGTGGCCTGAGGTATCTATCAGCCTGTCTTGGGACTGCTCAGGTCCAACCACAGCGGGCATCTCCAGCGGCCAGAGCACACTCCAGGGAGGGAAGGCTGCATTTCTCCTCCACCTTTTTGCAGGCTTGGGAGGATTATACTTCAGTATCACTTTCTAGAAAGGCACCGCTTGGCTGGAGCAGTGTGCAGCTACAGCTCAAAGTTGCTTCCCATTGGGAGATTCAGACCTAAAGTTATAGTTAATTAAGTTGATGGACCCCTGTTTGAAATGCCACAAAGCAGTGCAGATCTTCACAAGAGGGAGGTAAAGAAAGAAAGAAAACGTAATTCAAGCATGAAAGGTCTTTAGACCACAAATAAAAGACAGTGTGTTGTCATGAGAAGGAACATATCCTCCATTTTCTCCTAAATGCAAAATAACATGGTTTATTTCAAATCAAAAATATTTCTGTATATGTGAAGGTTGTAATGGTTATTAACCTGCTTCTTTTGCTGATGATTCAAAGGATGGAGCCGGTGTTCTTTGTTAGAGAGAAACTTTAGATTATTTATTGTAAAGAATGGGTATATCTGTATACACATATATGCACAAGATATATGCTTGCACATAGAGTTTTGCTTCGTTTAGAGGACCCGTTCTGTATTCCTAATGTCTGAGACTCTGCATCATCTTGAAAGAAGTTCAGACAAAGGCAATTGTAACTCAGTGCGGTGATGGAGGTGATCTGGCAACTAGAAGATGTGTTGAGGTTTTCACAGCTGCCATAAATATCTGAGAGACCTGCGAGGAGCTTGGTGCGATGCCTTGGCATATGCAGAGGCAGGAGCCACCTCCTGTTGTATTTGTCTGTCTGAGTCGGGGTGAGCAGAAGGGATATGAAGTGCCCTGCTGCCAGGTCTGGCCCTGGAGCTGGAGGCAGGACCCACTGGGTGCTTCCCCCAGCATTCCCTGCAGCAAAGGATTGCTGCTGCGATGCGTCTTTGGCCATGGGCAGAGCCCCAGGCTGGTATTAATTTCTCTTTTATCTAACTTGGTTAGTGTGATGACAGTGAAAACAAAGCAGTGTGTGATTTCCAATGTTGAAAGAGTAACATATGGAGGAAAGACAGGGGCCTCTGGTGAGCCAGAGACTCACTTCTGTGACTGCGGTTGCGGATCTTGCAGGGTCTGTCTGTGTCACGCCTGGATGTGGTTCCCTGCACTCGGTTAAGCCCTGTGCCTGTGCGTGACTTGAAGGAAAGATGCAACATCACAAACCCTATCTCTCCCTCAGCGCTGTCCGTCCTTTCCAGAACCCCCTGAGCCCTGGCTCCAGCCATGTTTCCTGGTCAGGCTTTCCCCCCCCCCCAATTCGCTCATGGCAGCCCAGAAGGAGCTGACCTTGGCTACCTGACAACACCTCGTGGAGAGAGTGTGGCTCGGATTGCGGTGACTGGAGCTGAGCAGCGTTCCCCAAAAGGCTCTGCTGGTGCGAGAGCCGATTCAGTGGCTTGGGCTCTGGTGGAAAGAGTAAGAGCCTCTCTCTCCCCCAGCTGTCAAGGAAACTCGAGGAGGCGTTCAAATGAGAGACACATGGATGTTTATAATTCACAGTTTTGCCATTGTTGTCACCAGAGATTTGTTCTTCCTGCTTGGTGAGGGGAAAAAAGGAAGGATAAAATTGGTACCATAACATGGCCAGACATAACTTGTTTGAAAGATGGGCCTCCAATTATTTACTTAAGGAAATAGTGGGAGATTTATTAATAACCTCTGGCGACTTAAATAGCTCTAGTGATTTCCATGTGTGACCTGAGGCCTCAGCCTTCCTGGCTGATTAGACACGAAACCCAGCTAAAGAGCTGACCTGGTTGGTTTCAAGTGCTCTGCTGGTTAACTCCCAGATGTGAGGCCGAGGCAAAACAACGTCTGTCAGAGCCATTACGGAGCGCTCCGCTACAACAGATTTAATCTTGCCCCTGATTTCAGAGGAAACAGTGCAGTAGGAGGGCTGAAGCTGTAATGAACTCGTAACACAAAAAACTATTCTCCTCTGTGCATCTGAGAGCAAGCAAAAGTCCTCATCTATCACTGCCTGCACCGGCAAGTCTCCGCTCCTGTTTATGGAAATGTCACTTTTGTCTTCTTGACAAAAAAGGACTTTTTAAAAAATAAACTCCAGAATACTGTATTTTTTCTGACCACGTTTACCAGTATTTCCCAGAGCTGGTGTCCATATTGCTGCTGGATGGTTTTGCCAGATGTTGTCTATATATAAGATAGCTGGTGACCCTGAAATATCTCTCAGGGTTTACGTCACCACAACAGGATCTACTCATTCTCTTTGTTTCCCTCCCAATAGAAGCTGCCTTAGGTTGGGAACAAAACCTTGCCTAAAAAATCACCAAAGGACTCTTTTCCTGCCTTCTCAGGACCTCCAGATAAATAGGAGAAAAGTATGCCACGAGGGGCTAAGAAAAAAGAATAGACCAGAGGGAAAAGTTTAGAAGTGGGGACCACTGACACTGCTGGGATTTTGCTATTGTCACCACACTGAGTTCAGATACTTTCAGGCCCAGGGTGGGTAACATATCCGAGTTTCCAGTATGTTGCCAGCTGACAGGGATGAGAAGAAATGTTAATGCCATCACTTATGGACTTTTCGCGGGACTAAGAAACAAAAAGTAAATTAGGGAAAAGACCACAGAAATTAAAAGGGCTGGGATTGCATTAGTGTAGCATAGCTCTGATTGAAATTAAGGAGGCATTCATTTACCAATGGCTGCTGGTGTCTGACCTGAAAACAACTAAGTCTGATGCAACAAATTGAATAAAATGGCACTGAAAAATAGTTTAGATATACTTGGAGAATATGCTGATGGCGTGGAACTCAGTGCTGTGTTGGCATTCATCTTGATGCTTGTCTTCAAAATGGCTCCAATACTCAGGTCCTGCTCATGCCTTTTCTTTAGTTTTGAAAACTTATGACTAATAAAAGCTGAAAGAAATAAATATATGTATTGTCTATAAGTGATAGCTTCAAAATGGAAAAAAAAAGAGGCTTACCTGCTTCTGTGCAATTTATAAAGGAAGCTAGAGGCTGACTGGGGAAGTTAGGGGGTTGGTTTTTTCTGTAAATCTTAGTGAGTTTCTGCTAGACATCTAGCAGTGCGTTGTCCAGCAGACTCTTGGGGACTTACAGAATCTCTGAAATGACATGTCCATGAAGGATTATCTGATGGAAAGCTTGAAAGAAGGAAATATTTTTATTGAAGCTGTTTTGGCTCCCTGCTGCTGAAGTTTCTCATGTTAGAAATGCAGTGGATAAAATCTCGGTATGTATATGTGCTTATGGGTGAAAAATTGTTTTGAAAGGTCTTTGTACAGCACAAGGTAACAAGAAACGCACAAATGAGCATTTTTTTTAAAAGTATTTTCTAGGAATTAGTTTTACAAGTGCTAAGAAGTAAATTCTTCCTAGCCTAAGCACTGCTTGTATCTTCAGTTGTACTGCTCAGTAACTATGGACATGATGTAAATCATTCAGCTTAAACTACGCAAAGCCCAGCATAGACATTCTTTTTTTCTTTTTAAACAAGGATTAAATAGATTTATCTTGATCTTATTTCAAATTTGACTAGGCTTAAATCAAATTGAATTTGAAACAACTGATCTAAGTTTTGCCATGCATTAGCAAAGCTGTTTTTTAAAGCAGTGGAAATTTAAACATAGATGAGATGTCACTGTGAATTAGTTAGATGTCTCTGGTTAACAGTTAACCAAGGATTTTGGTTTGTGACGTTTTTCTTATGACTTGCAACAAACTCATACAGGTTAATTCCAAACCTGTGTCATGCTCCATAATTGAGATACGAGAGTAAAGTATGTGATGAAGAACTTGTGCTATTTTTGGGCTCACTGAATATGAAATTTAAGCTATATCTGGGTACTTGCGATTTGGGACTCAGTTGTGTCTAACAAATAGATTTGACCCACGTCATCAAATATCATGGGTCTCAGAAAATGTTTTGGTTTTCAGGGGGAGGTGGAGGCCTAGTTTTTTAAATGAGGTCTTTTTTTTCCTGGCTTCAGGGGATGAGGAATGCATTTAGATCACACATTTAAGCTTCACAGTGCTAGAAATTTATCATTTTCTGTTTCATCGAACAGCAAGATTCTCACAGAATTACACTTAGAGATGGGCTTCAAGAAAAGCACTAACAATCATAAGGCTTAGGAATTGCACTGTAAATAAGTCTGAGAAGGAGCTCTAGACTTCAGAGTTATGTCCCTGTCCTTCTGCACCCCATTGTAGTAAACCCTTCCTGCATAAAATGCAGTAATAATTCTACTTTTGCAAGACATTTGGACACGGTGTTGTTTAAATTACTTAAAGGAATATGAGTCAAGGGACTCTGCTGGATATGTTCCCCTGTTTCGCCAGAATTGGATTCAATAGGAATAAACAATTTATTCTGTTATGTCTAATATCATTTTTGGATCTCCTTTTTAAATGGGAGTGGCAAAAAGTACAAGATACTTTGTCACTGAAGGGATCAGTATAGCTTGTTTTTTATTGAGAATCATGGAAAACTTTTCAAGATAGGGAAAAAATAGCCCTGTTCTGCATGTTACCAAATTCCCTGCTTTGCAACAAATTTTAGAGCTTTGTTCAGATCCAAATGTTGCAAAGATCAGAGGAATTACCATATGGGGACAGTTTGTCTAGCACAGAAATCCCTGCTTCATCAGTGGTCAACACGAGATGCTCAGGAAGGAATAAAAGAAACAGGATTGTACAGGATGAACCTTTTCCTGGTCTTGTCCTCCCTGAGTCTGGAAATCAGCACTTTAGGAACTTCCTGAGCCAGAGGTCATATCCAGACCATTGTATTTAATTACCACTGGTGGACTTATCCCTCGTGAATTTGTCTAATCTTTTTTTTGAGCTCATTTATATTTTTGGCCTCTGCAACATCCTGTGGTAGTGAATTCCACAATTTAATGACATGTCATGTGGAAAAACTGTTTCCTTGTGTTTGCTGTAAAAAAAAAACCTCTACAGGTTTCATTCAGCAAAACTGATTTCAGTTGAAGTTACACATCAAACCTAAGCACTTTTCCGAAGTGAGGTCTTGATTCAAAGCTCTGCAAAGTCAAGAAGAAGCTCTGCATTATTTTTTTTGCAGAATTAAAAGCATTTTAAGTCTCCTGGCTTGTTTTATGCTAGCAGCATATTTTTCTGTCACTCAGGCAAATTATGTGAAAGAATTTGGTCATACCACTCAGAGGATGGATTGGTGACTTACAGCTAATTCAGTTGCTGTTACTGATGGTGTTAGTAGTGAAAACCCACTAACACCCAGCCTAGGAGCAGAGTGATAGCCAACATATGGCACTAGCTGAAGTCCCCAAGTTTCCTCAAAATTTCATTGATAGCAAAAAGCATTTGTGCTGGAAGTAGCCAAGTGCTATTTGCAGTGCAGTATGTTTTACTTCATTTTGACCACTTCAAACAGGCACGTTGGAGTAGCCTGCTCCAGTTCTTGGTGACATTTCAAGATTTCAAGTCAACCAAGAATTGGCCCAAGAAATACTCTGGGGCTGGAGAGTGAGCAGATTTGGAGCCTTTCAAGAGAAAGAACACTTCTGTTTCCGAATGTGTTATCCTCCCAGCTCAGCCTCCCTCCCCTCCTGTGAAAAGAAAGGAAGCACGCCTGGGAGTCTTCAGCGAGCTGCTGGCTGCATCCAGAAGCCTGGAGCTGGCAGGCTGAGCGCTCACTTGGAAGCGGTGGGTCCCTGACAGCAGGCGTCCTTTCAGAAAGGAAGAGGCAGGGAAAACACAATGAATAACTGAAATAACACAGAGATCCCAAGTGTGAAATGGAACATCAGCCTCCTCCTTCACTGATGGGATGCGGCGAGCTAGGATGCGGCGGGAGGGAGAGGGTGCCTGGTGTTCAGCCAGCAGATGAAATTGGGGCAAATCGACAAGCTTTCTGGCACACAGCTCTCACACTGCAGAGGGTTCTTCAGGAAGGATCGGTGCACTTGCCATTTGTCTGGTTTATCCAGCTATTTAGCGTAATAAAGAAATTATCTCTGCCCATAATCCTGACCCTGATCTTATGGTGGTACAGAGATGTTAGCTGAGCAAACCTGGTGAAAGTAATAAGGAATTGTTCATCCATCGGTGATCCCTTCAGGTTGCCAGGTTGCTGGTATCTCCACACTGGGCTCTTCTGGCTTTTTTAAAAATAGAAGTGTGAAAACCCATGCATCTTTCCATAGTTCTTTCTTAGATATTCCATCTTCTAGTCTCTTATTTCTTAATTGTGGAAGATTCTTCTGCAGCATCAGGGGGCTACTTGGAGAGGAGTGGAGTTGCAAAAGGCAGAGCTGTCCCACAGCTGGTCATCTCTCTGGCCCGGTGCCCCAGGCGAGGGAGAAAGAGAGACGATGTTTCCGAAGCAGGGATCTCATTTTAGGTGTTACTGTCAAGAGTTTTAGTTAATCTTTGCTTGTACTGTAGATTTGTTAACATAGGTGCCAAAAGCTAAGTACCAAAATCCATTTTTGAGTTTTCAATTTGTCTTGATTTCCAGAGCTCCTTATCTCATATTGACTTAGGTATCTAATGACCCAATTCATCAAATAGTTTAAGCATGTAGCTAATTTTAATCAAGTGCATAATCCCACACGTATAACTATCTTGCTGAATGAAAAATGGGTATAAAGCCTGATTTAAAGCAAAACCCTGCTTGAATATGTTGCCTTTGTTCTTCATGAGGAAAACGAAAGGAGTATTTTCATAAGGAGACATTTTCAGGGCAGCCAACAGAGCTTCAGTGTGGAGCCAGGAATCTGCAGGTGAGCTCTTCCCCTCCAAGTGTCATCTGTACCATAGAGTGGCTGAGTCTCCTCTGAGCTCTTCCTCATCTCCTGACCCTCGCCTCCTTGACATCCATTCCCCTTGCCTAACAATGACAAATGGAGTTATAATATTGGTTGTTGAACCATAAGCTGTAGATAAATGTGCTTCTGAGAACCACCATTAAGTCCCTAAATGGATTATATATATTTGGTTTAGAAACCTAATATTTAATATTAGTGTACTCTCCAGCGGTTGGCTTTATTTCTCTTGATAATCTATTCCCACTCCATTTCCTTTTAGATTTCTAACCTCATTAAACCTTTCATATCACAGTTATTTTCTGTTCTAAACAAAATTAAAGACACACCATCCCCAGATTTTAAGAGGCTAATTTTACTCCCGAACTGGAGAAAACACGGAGATAAACATTCTTTTCAGTGATGAATTTTAAAACCACTTTACGAGTCAGCTGGAATTGCTAACCATATTGAGGATTGTAAAAGTCTGTGAAAGGCAGCATAATAAATGATGCTTGAAATGGCATTTGTTGTATGGGAGTTCAGATGCTTACATGGTATCTTTCCCTTCTCAGTTCTGTATAAAATATGAGGATGTATCTCACGTCGTACAGTACCTTAAGAATTTATAACATTTTGCTTCTGGTCTGATTGTCTGCAAAGAATCTCAGTTACCAGCAGGGGTTCCTTAAATTCACATGGCCAGGAGAATGCGGCATCTATGTAATACCCTGCTCCCAGTGTGCACATTAAACTGGTTTTTCTTGATCGAGGACACATTTCTTCCTTATCATCAGGCACTTTGGTACATTGCTTGCTCTGATACTTGTAAGTATTGCACTCGGCATTACTAGGCACATTAAAATTGTATTTGACTGTTCTTGTAATACAGTGCCCTGGCCCCTATGGTGGCTGCTTTAAGAAAAAAATGCAGTATATGTGGTGTTGAAAAGAAGTCTGTAGGCTGGAGGAAGCTTTGAAATACGTCCTGGTTTTGCCCAAATCTATTTCTCTTCCCCTTGTTTTCCTGTAAGGCTTACACAACACCTCTGCTAATTATCAAATAGCTTTAAATACATAAAGTCATGGTTATACACCTCATAGGCCATCTGCTCCTTCTCTTTCCATTTCCACCAGTCATGTGGCAGAATAATGACGTTACATCAGTGTGTGCATTTGCATCACAGCTGATGGTGATCTCATAAGTACTGGATCATGACTTCACAGCAGGTTGAACAGGGGTGGAGGCTGAGTAGGTTTCCATTCAGTAAGACTTGTAAGTGGCACAGTTTTTGTTTTGCAGGTGGAGTGAAACCTTTCTATGAAAGGGAGGGCAGAGAGAAGTCCCACCCCCCATTTTGTCTAACAGTGAAGTCTCTGTTGCAGGCCTGTTATATTTACTGGCTGCAACAGTATCTTGCATAGTTTTGCTACTGCCAGTTCCAGTGCCAAGACCTGCAGGCTGCATATTGGCAATTAGCACTTTTAAGAAAAATTTAGGTTCCCTTTGCCTCGTGGCAGGGGAGATACTATTAGATACTGTTATTTTCCATCCCTATTCTGCAGGCAGGGAAGGTTGAGGCAGGGGTAGGGTACCCAGGATACTTATGCTGCACATCAATAGCCAGAATTACCACCAGTGGCTTCTGGCTCCCAGTTCTTTGCTCATCTGTTAGTCTATAAGGTGAGAGCTAACATTTTAGGGATTTAAATTCAGAGACAGGGGTCTCTTCAATTTGCAGAAGCTCTCCACATGCCACAGGAGCAGGCCCAGTGACAATAGGCATTTGTTTGACATAGAAAAAATGATAGTGAAATTGGCTGAGCAGTTTCTGATCACTGAAGTCCCTGCTGATAGCTTTGTGCTGCTCTTGTTCAAATTCACAGTGAGAAGCAGCATGGTGCTAATCGCTGAGAAGTTCTGGGAGAAGGCTGGTCAGCAGGGTGCTTATATGAAGAGTGATGTGATGAAATGATAGGGAAATAGGTCTTTATCCTGACCTTCTTCCTCTCCCTTCCAATTGTGCAGAGCAGTTAACAATGACCAGAAGCTTTCCTGGCAAACTCCGAGTAGCAGTTTTGCTAATTTACACTCATTTTCAAAGGTTCAGCATCATTGTCTTTAATAGGATGCTCTAGTCTGGGACTTGGTTGTGACTGTTTATGAGGTCTCTACATTTATGTTCTCCTTCTGTTTTCTTCCACCATACATAATGTCATTCTGATGAGGACGATATCCTTGAGTGCACTGTGTTGCAGAAGGATGCATTATTACCACAAGTCTATTTTCTGCCAGTTTCAACCGGATTTATTACACCCTGTGAATTCATTACACTTCTGCTCACCTGTGTTAGATGCGTGTGACAGTGTTATCATCCTCCTGTCAGAGGGCAGGAGCGGGCGGCTGAGCTGCTCAGTTTTAAGTTCTAATGGCTGCTTATTTAATACAGTTTCATCTTCACCCACCCATAGCAATCATCACCTTAAAAATCACCTCCATTATATCTATTCTGTTCTCTACTGCTGAACAAATCAATGCACCTCTGACAGTATGAGATTGTGTGAGTGTGCAGGAATCCTGAGGAATCAATGGCACCCAGGTGCATCAGAGGGGATTAGTGGTTTTCCCCAGGGAGGAACGGCTGGAGGTGCTGGCCCCTGTTCTCATGACTCAGCAGCTCCACTCCAATTTCCCCTTTCAAATACAGAGCAGCAAGCTCTAAATCTTCCATGCCTGAGTGCAGAGTGGAAAGCCCAATGCAAAGTTACATTTCACTTTGTGCTGACAGATGGAAAGCCATAATAACGTCCCTTCTTCATGATGAGTGATGGGTTCCCACACCGCAGGATAGATCCGAGTGCCACTGCAGAGGCGCAGGCGGTGCCAGGAGCTGGATGCTTGTATGAGAATCCAATGGATGTTGTTTGGTGTCTCACCCTAGGTGGGGTAGTTGCCATCTGTTCTATAGCAGTGGTGCCTCAGACTGTTTGCAAATCCTGTCTGGTACCCCCAAAATACCGGGGAGTGAAGCAGGCAGAGGGACTGAAAGCCTTTAAAGGCTAAGATAGATTTCAGGGTAATAGGAGTCAGGGTGAGAAAGCATGCTTCTACTCCATTGCATGAGTGAAGGAGACAAAGGAATTTAGATGCAGGTTTGGTTCTTCTCACCAGAATTAAATTTACTCTTAGGTGTTAATATGGGACACCTGAATCAACCAACTAAGCAGCCGTCAGGATGAAAGAGACAGATCCTTATGACTGTAAAATAGTGATAATCCTATGCGATAATGCTAATGAGCCTCAGATATTCAGGCTTGCCATATGCAAACCCCTGCCCCCATTGGCTTTAGTAGACACTTCATGTGTCAGAAGTCCAGAATCTGGTGCTCTTTTTCCATTTCTCACCTTGGAAGAGACTCCTTTCTGCAGAGAAAAATCTGCAAGTTTGTCTGTAGGTCAAAATAAAAAGCTTTTCCATCAAAGGAGCAAGCTTCCTTCCCTTTGAGCTCACTGGTGCTTTCAGAAGCTCTTCTCATTTATGTCCAACGTGCCAAGTCAACTCTTGGTTTTCCTGTGTCTGAGTGTGTAGTAGACGCTCAGCATGCCTCGGACTGACTCCGCGAGTTGGGAACAGATGTTGGCTCTCTGACAGTCTGTGTCAGCAACCTGTTTTGATAAGAACAGACTATTCCCAGCTGGTTCCTGAAGAGTTTTTCTCTTTTACTTTGCTTTCCTTCTCTCTCGCTTTGAGCCCTTCTTCATCAGGCTCAGAGCACACATTCTGAAAAGATGTGCCCAGCTTATTTCTTGATGTTGTTTTATTTTCTACATCCTTCATGTTTTGAGACTTTTTTAAAACATCGTCCTTCACATGGTTGAGAATCCCTCAAATTCAGCTTTTCCCTCACTAACTAATTTCCTCAGAAGAAAAGTCTGCATTTCTTTCAGCCTGGCAAGAGCATGAAGAGATGTAATCCCCATTTAATGTAGCTCTGCCACCAGAAACCCAATAAAAATCCAGATTTAACACAGCTACATCCATTCTGGGAGCTCTTGGTCTGCAGCCCAGGGCTGAGCTTTGGTATCACTAATCTGGGCGTGCTGTGGGAGATGGGCACAGCTGAGCCCAGGGAGTGTCAGCAGTGGAGAATCACGTCCAAATGGGAGTGCAGTCCCTGCCTGAAGCCCAGCAGTGCTGTCAGCCAAACCGTGGTTTTCTGTCAATGTGTTACTGGCCTCCAAATAAAGAGCTGAAGAGGCGGAAGCCTGTGATGTCTCTCTAGATTATATGTGGGAACCGAAGTTCATCCAATGTTGCTCTTATCTTCGATCAGATTCAGTGTTAAATTAATGTTAGAAGACTGTTGAATGGGTTGGGATAATTCTTTATTCCACCCCCACCTTCATTACATCTGCTTACCTAGATGGTTGTGGTTGAAAAATCCGCCAGTCCCTTGTTTTGAATACATACAGCATTTCTGCTGCCTCGGCAGGGCAGGAGCTCTTTGCCGGGCCCACGCTCACAGAGGATGCTTCAGAAATAGGTGGGTTCAGAGAGCCAGTAGCCGACAGGCACATTGTTGAAGCAGCATGTGATTGTGAACTAGTTACTTGACCTCTTTATATTGTAAATCTGTAAAACCAGAGGGAAAGCAGGACCTTCAGTGCTGCAGACAATTCACGTCTGCTGTATTCTCTTGGGTTACAGCAAAACCACACGAGCCATGCTGGGAGAAATAAAATGACTCTCCTTCTTTACCAGGAGCCTGTAAGTCCTGGTTGGTTGCTCACCTGCTTTCTCCTGAAGACTCACTCCCCGCAGCAGTTTCTAGGTGAGCAGCAGGTCTGGAGACTGTGCTGTAATAGGAAACCTCCGTTTCCCTTTTAACCAGGACTTCAACCCTGCAAAACAATCAGCCCTTCCCTTTCCATTGAGAGGCAGCAGTATCTAATCAGGTTTCACTCCTTTGTTGTATCTATTGATCCTCAGCACTGCAAGATGCAAATTGCCATGCCTGACAGGATTCAGGGTGTTTTATCATCAATGGAGAGTAATTATCCTTGGCTGCACCAATATTGGATTGTTAAGCCCCAGGATAATGCACAAGGTAAAGACGTTTAGAAGGCAGTCCACCTTGGGGATTTGTGTAAATGTGATGGATAGAGTGAGAGCAGGATAGCTGAATTACAGCCCGCAGGGACTGACAGCTGCATGGGGGTGTAGCCTTGATAATCCACACAGAGAAGACAGTGCTGTGGTTGGTATTGAGACACAAAGTGTGTCTAAAGCTGTACCTTTCCCTTTCTGTTTAATCCTTGTAATGTGTTATGCTGAAGAAGAGAACATATGCAAGATTTTGAATGGATTCTGTGCACTTGCAGGGCTGGCCAAGTGACTTCTGTTCATTTATTTATCTAACCATAATTCAGGCTTTTCATGTGATCATATTTTAGAGGCACGAGGGGTTTGGGTGCTTATTTCTTTGTGGATTCCAATTCAATGCTAAAAAGCAGAATTGTAAATTAATAAGTAGAAGATTTCTTTTTTGAAAGTATCTGGTTAACCATTGCATATTCCTGCGTATAAAGTAGTTAAGCTGTCTTAGCTGTGAGGGCAAAATGTATGTCAACAGAGATACCGTGTTAGCTGACTAATCCTCAACTGATAGCAGCAAACCTGAAAGTAGACTCGGGGAAGACAATCTCTTTTTCCAGAGTTATCCGTACAAGCTGGGTCTTAGACCTGTCACTTTCTTTTTAAACCAGACCATTTTCACAGTAAACAAGAACAGAGATACAAATAGGACAGGGAGCATTGGTGCCTGAGAACTGCTGAAGTGAATGTTGAGGGTGGTTCCCAAGGACCATCAGGCTTCAGATGCAATACTAAACTTGGAAGCTGCAGGTTCTGTTAACTTTTTAATGCTTTTAGTTGCAGTTCCTTCTTGTCAAGCTACTCCTTATGTTTGAACAAGATCAGCCAACTTGCTTGGCATGCAAAGCACGCTTTCTTCTTGTGGAAACTGCTAAGGACAGTGAGGAGTAAAGGCCAGAAAGTTTAGCAAACAGTCAGTGCTTTACCAGAACTGTGCCAGATTTTGCAGCTCTGTGCAGCTTTGTGCCAGCAGCCGGTGCCCTGTGCTGCCACAGAGGCGCTGAAGTTGCTGTACTCCAGTGGGATTTTTCTGACATCCTTCACAAGTGCCCCTGGCTGCTTCATTTCACATGTTATCATCAAAGTGTGCAACAAGCTCCTTACATTGCTCCATGCCTTCAAACAAGCAGAAAGGGGCTTTGCTCCACAGTCAATTTTAACTGCAGGTTTGAAATAGGAGAAAATTGAAAAAGATTAAGAAAATTGCCTCGCATACCTACACTGTTTGTCATGTTTTTAAAAAGGGAGCAAGTGTCGCAGATGTTTCGATTGCCCAGTCTCAAACACACTGCTCATGAGGGGGGAGTCCAGGGGAAGTTGTGTCTGGGGGTAATCAGCACCAATGTTCCCCTTCTTCTGCCTGTCAAAATAGCCCCCTCCCCAAACCAGGAGGGGATTCAGTGAAGGCAGAGAAACGATACAATAGGAGTTGGTGCTGGTTTAGGTTTCTTCCCCCTGCCCTTGACTGCAGTGGCAGCCCAGAGCGTGGGGGATGCCCTCCAGGGCCCAATGTAATGCTGGAGGAAAGCAGCTCCTGCAGCCTCCAGCCACATCTGCCCTGCACCCTGACACACTGCTGAGCTCCACCAGCATCGTCTGCTGCCCTGCAGGTAACTGTGCTGCCAGCCTTTAGCGCGGGAGCCCACAGCCACTCAAGCAGGTGCTGCAAGAGAGCAGCCTGGAGCCTCAAATCCATAATTGGCTTCCTGCAGCGCTGCGGCTCCCGCTTCACCTCATGTTTTCCCTGGGAAACTGCAGCACCGTTCCTCTCCTGTGCCCTGCCAGGCAGCCTGGGCATGGGACAGGCGTGCATTAAATCACACGGGTGTGTTAGACAGCCGCGAGTCAAAGCAGTCACAGATTTCAATATGCATCTGCTGCTTTTCTGCCCTTGCTCCTCATGCACTGCAAGGGAATGGTAAGGCTGCTCTAAGCAGTTGGATTTGTGCCTGGTTTCTGTAAATGTCAGCATGTGTAGGGCATCATCTTTAGGGAGGTATTGTTGCACACTTCCCTCTTTCCCACAATCCCTCCTTTTCCTAGAAGAGACTCAAAAGTGTGCGGTTCTGCAACTGGAATTTGCAGTGGCTCTTAGAGTTCCCTGGGATGCAGAGAAGCAGGTTTCTGACCAGGCTTTCTCCACAGGGCTAACCATTACTCTCATTAGGGGATGCAGGTGTAGGTCCATATTGCAGCTTCTAAAGGTGAGCTAACAACAAAAATTCCGAACACAGCAATCCTGGAGTCTGGGGAACTTGAGACCTAAATCCCCATTTTGTTGCAGGAACTGAATCTCAATGAGACCAAGCTAAAAAAAAAACACGTGAGCTGAGAGGTTTAGCTTTCAGGTAGATGGAGACTCCAGTTTGGAACCAGAGCTTGTGGGTGAGACCTGTCCTGCCCCATGGCTTTGTACCATAACACAAAGCTTGCAGAATCCCTTTGTCAGTGCAGATACTTTAGATGAAGTCTGTATGAGTAGAGGATCAATACCGTATGGCATGTGTGTTAAAATAAAAACATGCATGCGCTCATGGCTGTATTTGCTGTATTCCACACAAAAGTAGTTTGTGTTTTTTTTTTATTGGGAAAATTGTTAGATTTGATGGCGGTATGTAATTAGTAGTTTGCCAGCAATAATTACAGGGCTGCGCTCCAGAATAAATGATGTAGCATTCCTGTGCATATAATATGGTACACCACAAAACAGGAGTTGGAAAATTGCAGCATTGCTGGATCTTCATCTGTCTGACATGTTGAAGGGTTTTTTGCTCTGGTAGTTTATGAAAAATAGTAAGTATGGTGCACTGTGAACCAAAAGGCTTTCTTTGTTAAATTAACCACAATTGCAACCACAAATTATGGCTTCACAAACTATAGATTTAAGACTGGCTTTTCAGAAATAGAGCTCCTTTGTGTTTTAACAAAACATACATAAAAGAATGGAGCTGTAGAATGATGCCAGAGTAGCTTTCAAAATCATCAGCCCATTCAAGCCTTTGGAATACAATCATAATATTTGTTTAAAGTTTAATATCCAGAAGGGGAATTCACAGAAATCCCATAAGCTTAACACAGTTCTGATATAATTTCTGAAATAATACCAAGACAGCGACCTTAAAAAGATAGGTTTGTGTATATTTAAGTTTGTGTACATTTGAAAGTTTCACTTATGTAAGTGAATAATTGGTCACTAAGTGCGTAAGCGAAGGTTCTGCAAAATGAAACATGGCAGAAAAATCCTTATGTGGATTTTTTTTTTTTTGTGCATAACACAGCCGTATATGTGAAGGACTCAAATCTTTCCAAGTAGGAGTTATTGCCGTTTTCCTCCAAAGGTACATTTGCCTAAAAAGAGTTTTCTCCAATACTGGATGATTGCTGTAGATTTCTCCAAGTTTTAAAATATCCTCCAGATTATTGGCATGCTCACTCCCATTTTGAAAGGCATACTTTTGGCAGCAGCAAACTGAGGAGGGCCATGTGTTAACATCCTGGTTTAGCAATATGTATTCCCACATGCTAAGCTCTCTTACAAATGCAGTTTTTATTGCTATTGACTTCAAACAAAGATGCTTTGACATCTAAAGTTGTATATGTTACAGATGCAATGCCTAACCATACTCATGCTGTATATATTTTAGGATGAGCTGGCTGTGGTCCCAATTATACGATCAAGTATAAACACGCCTAGGATACAGGGCCCCATACGGAGAGTCCCTTATCTGTGTTGTGCTGTGTCGTACTGCTCTGTAACATCTTGCTGTGTCTGATATTTTGTGCTCCAGCTCATTTGCACGTTGTTGCTTAACACAATATATAAATAACACATAGGAGCAGGCAACATCGCTTATCGTCTGAATTTGATGTGGAACAAGTGTCGTTAACGTATTGCTTAATCGCTCCCAAATCCACAGACCAAGTGTCAACTCTCCAGGTTTGTAGCCTCTCTGTTACTTTCCCATTCCATATTTTCTCATCCATAAAATCCTTTAGAAAGTTGAGTAAATCACTCTTCTCCTTCCGCTGCTGTCCTCAGAAGAAAATCAAAGTTCTGCATTACTTCTGCATCCATCTTCACTAGAAACCTGAGCCCATAACAGCTAGCTGGGGCTTTCATCTCTCTTCCTAAAAGCTGCAGGTTTTGTCATGGCTGCTGGGCACATGGGATGGGAGTAAGTTACACACCTACTTTACTTGGATTCATCCACTGCCTGTTCCCTTTCGACTTTTCCCAACAATAGAAATCCTGCCACTCCTTTTGTTTGCCTCCAGGAGAAAGTTGAGCAGGCACTGTTCACCTGTAGAATTGCCCCCTTCCCCCCACCCCATCTCTTAGCAGTATCTTGCAGGCTGCTCACAGTGAGGTTTGTTGGAGGGAGGTCCTGGAGGGCTGACAGGTCCGTGGGGAGCTGGGTGGCCCTAGGGGCTGCACCACGCTGGTGACCATGCTTGGCAGGAGTCATAAATGCAGGTCTCGCCTGTCTCCTTGTGTTTGCATTCTTAAAAGGTAACTGGATTTATGCTTAAGGTTTTCACTCTGTAGCTGGCAGGATGTACAGCAGTTCTTGTAATAATAATGAGCTGTAAATATTTTGCATCTAATTCTGAAAGGTTACTTCAAAGAAACATTTCTTCATATCGCTTGGGATCTTTTCTTCTGTTGAAATACACATTCATGAGTGAACTACTGCAATTACAAGGATGTTTAGAGAATCACAAAGGTATTTATTCTTGTCCTGGCTAGTTTATAGTAGCAAAAATTGCAAGTGGAAAGGCTAAGAAAACCGTATTCTAAAAACAAATGTGTAATTGTTTTGTTGAGGGTTAGAGTCAACAGTGTTTATTCATGAGGCTTAGCTGCCCCAGGCGAGAGCAATCAGACTGGAGGTACCACCTCCTGTATAGTTGTTGTCTTTAATTGGAGCCATAGCCTTGGATGCCCCGAGGCGAAGGGCCGTCTCTAACTGTATTCTGTTCGGTTTATGAACATTTGAAAGTGCAGTGGAAAAAAACATTCTTTTGTTTAGGCGGTTTCAGACTTCCCCTCCCTTTTCTGTTCAGCAAGTGAAAATTATATGTCAAAATTAAGCTCTTGAGCAGCTATAGATTTTGCATGTAATGTGATACTCCGATGGGTAAATAGTTTTGCAGCACATGTGTTTTTAGGCTTAGGAGCAGAGCTGTGCATCACCAGGGATGGAGACCTGCGATTGAGCTCCTGTGCCGTCTGCAGCCAGGCTCTCGGCAGCAGCGGCAGCTTTGGGTGCCCGGCAGGCAACCTGTGCACCGCTTTGCCCCCGCCACCTTTCCAGTGCACACCTTCCTCTAAAGCAAATCACAGCATATTTTAACAGTTTCACTGCAAATTCCTGTGTCACTTAATTTCTATTTTTAGGCCCTGGTGAGGGTACCCAGCACAGCTAACAGCCTCGAGACAGATTCAATAAAAGATTCAATAAAACTTCTCTCCGACTGCTTCCCCGCAGAAGCCCAGGTGGGGACACGCAGTGCAGGAGGTGGCTGGCGTCTCTTATTGAATCTAACCCTGAGTTTATCCAAGCTTTTCCTGAGTGTTTTTCTACTCTCTGCTGTAAAATCCCGATTTCCTCATGACATCTTTATGCAATGCTACGGTTAAGTGTTTTCTCCTCCTGTTGTCAGTGCTGCCACTTTCAAACTGCTTGGAGCTTTTGGCTCCAAAATAAGAAGTGTAGTTCTGGCTCTGTGTGTGAAAAGTCCTCTGTGCTTTCAAGCATCAGTCTGGTCTGATAAGAGTCCTGTCCCAAGGGAGGGCTCTCCACCTGGGACAGGGATTGATGACAAGGCAGATGGCTGCGATCCTGCAGCCTTGAGTCAGACCTGAGTAAAAACAATAGCCATAGCCTCTCTCATCGCATCTCATCTCTCTGTGAGCGCTCAGGCTGCCCCCACGCCCTGGCATCCCAGCACCTTCAGGAGGTGAGCGCAAGCTCGGTGCAGGGTCCCTGGTGTGGTCTGCTCAGTCTGCATGTTAGGTGTTGGTGGTCAGATAACATCTTAAAAAGGCGAGAAAACAAGAGTACACCCCATCTAAGCTTCGCTTTCACATTGCGCCAGCCCGATGCCTGGCCACGCCGCTCTGAGAGCAGAGTTTAAGCAAGTAACACCCAGTGTTGTCATCTTGGTTTGCACATTTGAAGGCTGAACCGAGAACACTAAGTAAACATCTGAGATTGCACCCTGTGTGCAGCACTTACCATCAATCCCCCACCTTTCTGGAAGGGTGTGAAGTGGGTTTTGCTGATAATGATACTGCTTTAGGTTTCTTCTGTCCTGCTTCAAGCCAGCTTTGTCCTCCATTGTGTGTGGCTGCAGTCAAAGGTAGGTAAGAAGGGGAAAGGACAGTGTGACAGGTGACTGATGGGCCATGTCTTTGGCTCTGGGAACACTCATCCTTCACCTGCAGTGACACACTGACAGTTCATCCTCCTCTGTAGGTATGTGCAACTGGAGCCTTGGGGCTCTTTGGAGCCCCTGCAGAGGAATGGCCTCTCATTTGCCACATCTTCTTAAAACAAAGCTACCAAGTGGCTTAGCAGATATCCCAGGTCTTCTAGGCTATCACTGCAGTTGTATCTTCACTGTGACAAATACCAAGGCTTTAAAAGACACCTGTTTACTTAGGTGTTTCGTGCAACTACCATGGCTTAAGAGCTGTCCCTGAATGATATCAATTCTAGTAAGGAGTATGTCACAGCTCTGGAGACTTTATCTACGTAATCACGTGCTTTCTGAAGTGCAGATTTGAGATTTGAATTATTAAACTTTTGATCTTCTTATGAAAGCACCTCCCCTCCCATTTTATTGTCCCTGATCCAAGGCTGGACCATCTAGAGGATGGCATAATATTTGCTGCTTATTTGCCTTGATGAATGGCTGATTCCCACTCAGATCCTCGGGGGTTTGCTGTGCACCGGGTACAGCAGGCTCCCTGGTTTCCTTGCTGAGAATATTTGTTCATATGCAGCAAGTCCTTTCTCCAGTGTTGTCTTTGCAAAATGGGGAGGGGTGAGCCTTTTGATGTTTGTATTTACAGTGTTTTCACATCTGGATGTCATTTGTGACACAGGCTCTCCTCCTTTTTCTATCCCTATATCTTCCTGTAAAATTCATTTCGAACGTATCAGCTCATGTGGCTTTAATGTGTAGTAGTCGGCCAATGTATTTAGCAGGCCTGTAGCAGGCCAATAAAGAGGTACCTTGGGTCATGCTGTGCGCTCTTGTAAATTTATCCCAAATTAACCCTGATTGGCATCCAGCTCCCCTGCTGCAAAGATACAGATGTGTGTGCTCTCCAACATCTGCTGTTTCATGAGGAGCTGTGCCATAAATCCACGAACCCTGGTGACCTGCAGTCTGGGCTGAGGGTTTGGGGATGCTTTTTTCCTGTGCTCCACAGTCAGGAGAGCTGGTTGGGATGGGTACCTGCAGGGTGCTGGTGGTGGAAGAGCAGCTCTGTTCATGCATTTACACACAAAAATCCTGTTGGTGTTGCAAGAGGGTGTTCTTCCTCAGCAACACTGAGACATGGACTGCTGTGTAAATCCTTCTTGTGGCTCCCCGTTCCAAGCAAGAGGTTTGAATATCCTTGTCCAACAGGTTTCTTTGGGGCTTGTATTAATTCAGCTTCATCTTTGAAAATGCAAACGTGGGCATGGCAGAGCAGGCTCTTTCGGCTGCCTTCACTTGCAAAGGAGAGCAGGGAAAGGAGATCAGTCAGAGCAGCCAGAGCGTCGCTGCAGTCCTGCAGTCAGCCAGGATGCAAAGGGAAAAACATACCCATCCATTTCCAAATGTCAGCAGAGGTCCCCTGGAAATTATTTATTGCATCTGCTGTCATATTTAATGATTTAACAATATACTAATAATCATAATATATTAACTTTGTGTAGTGATATACCAATCAATACAAAATAATGAACACATCTAATGGATTTAATAGTATACAGATGTTTACTGCCTTTCTCCCAAAAGATTTTCAGATAATGTCTCAAGGCCTGCTGAAAACTGTGCTCGGGTGGTTCCGCTTCCTGGCCCGAGAGGTGGCTGCAGTGCTGGGGCCACACGTGGACACCCCAGATGCTGCAGAGCAGGCTTGTGAGGGCAGGAGGTGCAGGGTGAGTGCACGGGGTGCTGCAGGTTGTGAGAGGGCTGCGTGTGGGTGCACCGGCCCCACTCCAGCAAGGGGGGAGAGCAGGGGCTCCACCATCCATATGAATCATGTTGGCTGTGGCAGGCACTAACCAGGCACATCAGGCCGTGTGGATTGTCGGCCCCTGTGGCCATCGATTACCATTTATTAAAGCACCCATGAATCACCACAGTAGTAATTATATTTTAAATACACCTACTAACAACTGTTTTGCAATAGGAAGGTTAATCACGATTAAACATTTCCTTTGCTTTTCTCTTCTACCTCCACCCTGATCCAAATTCCCTGGGGCTCTGAATGAATCTCAGGGACACAGAAGACTGCGACTAACATGGAAAATAGAGGGAAAGCAGTCCAACCTCAGCCCATCAAAAGAACGGGGTGGGGAAGGATTCATGTGCACACACGCACACACGCCTGTGCGTGCAGAGAGAATTAACACTTGCTCCATACAGTCTCTGGCCATGTGCACGCACCCACACACTGCACAGACTGTGCACGTAGAGACCACTGTGGATGCCCAGGTACTGGCTGCGTGCGAGGACACACACGCAGACTGCACACACCGTGTATGCACACTCTGCACACACACAGGGCACACACACTGATACTGGCTGTGCACATGTGTAGATTTTGTGCACACACAGACCATGTGCACACACAAACCATGCACGCAGTGACTGTTCACACATATGCAGATCGTGCACACACATCCCCACAGATTGCATGCACGTGCACACACTGTGCACCTACAGACCATACACAGGCACATGGGCTGTGCATACAGAGACCACGCATGCACACACTGCACACACGCCTGGTTCATGCCATGCCCACGCAGGCAGTGCACAGGGACACAGGCAGCACACACACAGGCTGGCAGTCAGCACACGTGCCCTATAAACAATCCCCTATGCACACACACCTTCCATGCACATGCACACATACCCCCCTGCACACACACATCCTGGGCACACACACCCACCATGCAAACACACCCCATGCACACACCCACCCCATGTTCATGTATGCACACTCCCCATGCACACACACATGCAATCACAAACACACCGTGCACATACCCCCATATACAAAGACATCATGGACACACCCATGCACACATGCGTGTACATACACATTATAAACACACTATATACACACCCCCGTGTACGTACACCCCTCCATGCACACACGCACACATCCTGTGCACACACCCCTGCACACACATCCCCTCCCCATGCACAGACACCCCATGCACACACACCTCCCATACACACACACACACACACACACACACACACGCCCCCCCACACCGCCTGTGCGCGCCCCCGCTCGGGGCGGGGCGGGGCTGCGGGCGCGCGCGCCGCGCGGCGCTGCCGGGGTTGGGCGTCCCCGCGCCTCGCGGCCGGATTGGCCGGGGCGGGGCCGCGCGCAGCAGCGCCCGGGAGCGGCGGCGCCGCGCGCAGCGGAGCGGGCTCGGGCTGGAGCCGTCTCGTCCATGAGTGGGAATACCGGGAGCTGGGGCGAGGGGCAACATCCCGCCGCCGGGGGAAGCCCCGGGATGGGGCCGGGCTGGGGCCGCCTGCCGCGCTGACCGTCCCCACCCGTCGGATGCCGCCTGGACCGCCTTTTTTTGCTGGGTTTTGCCTTTTTTTTTTCTTTTTTTTTGGTGCGTGTCCGCGGGTTTCGCCCCCTCGCGCAGTTCTCGCCTCGGCGCGGGTGATGATGGAGCCGTAGCGCCGTGTGCGCGGCGGCCGCGGGGCTGAGCGGGGGGCGAGCCGGGAGCGCACCGACCAGAGAAAGGGCGGAGAGAAGGAAGGCGAAGGGACGCGAGCCGGGAGAGCGGAGGAAGAGGAGCGGGGGCCGGCGGGAATCCCGGGAGCGCCCCGGCCGTGTGGATCGCCCGACGGGGCTCGGCTCGCCGCGCCCCGGTGCCCCGGGTAAGTGGCGGCGGGACACACCCCCCACCCCCCCTCGGAGCTGCGCTGCCCCCTGCCCGACCCCGCTGTTCCCGGGAGTTCCGCCGCGTGCGGGGCTCGGGGCGTGCGGGCTCTGGGTGCTGCTTCCCCTCCCTCTCGTGTCCCTCTCGGTGCCGTCACCGCGGAGAGCGGGGGGGATGGGGGCTGCGGCCGCCAGCCCCCCCCTCCCCATCCCTACTGCAGCCCCTCCGCATCTCGGGGGCACCGCGCGTCCCTCGCTCCGAGGAGTCGCGATGCAGCGGTGAGAGGCACGAATCAGCCGTACCCCATCCCCGCCGCCAGCCCAGGGCTCTCCGAACGGATTCGAGGAGGAGGTTTTTTTGAGGGAGGAATTGGGTGTGTTTGAATAAAATGAGGCGCGGCGGCGGGGAAGCTGCCGGGATGCGATGTGTTCGCGAGCTGCTTTTTTGTCATCCCGTTTCGCGCATTCCTGCGGTGCGACCGCATCCCGCTTCCCACCCCCGCTTCCAGGCTGGAACATTGAACCGGTGCCGCCGGTGGGGAGCGAAGCCGGCCCCCCCACCCCCTCACCTCCCTCCGGCAGCGCCTGGGCTGGAGGCTGCGCCCACCCGGGGTGACCCCGCACCCGCAGAGCGGGGTCTATCGGGGTGTTCCTGGAGCAGGATGAGGATGGCGTTCGGAATTGCTGGGTGTTAAAAACGGGAACAAACTTAAAAAAAAAAAAAGCAATTAAAAAAAATTGGGTTAACCTCTTCGGTGCCGTCCAGACCCCTCGACGCACAAAAAATAAGTTGTAAAATGGTCATCGTGTGTTTTTTTAGTTCCACGCGTCCCTCGGTCTGAGCCGAAGCGAGCCCGCCAGGCTGTGCTCGTCACGCCGTTGTGCTGGTCCCCGCATCCACTGCCGTGCCCTCTGCTTGGCTTCAAAGCAAAATTTAATCCCATTAAGAAATTAAACCTTGTGTGTTTAAAAGTGACAAATTTGAAAAAGGGGGAGGATGAGGGGGAAGGGTGAAATAAGATTTCCAGGTCACTGGTTAACTAAAGATGGTTTGGAAAAAGAGCTCGGGAATAAGGAGAGGGCAGAGGGAAGGGAAGAGGGACGTTTTTAAAAGGCAAAGGCTTTTAGGTCTCTCTGGATTTTAAACTGGTTTTTAGGGTTGTAAAATCTTCTTGAAGTTGCACATTTATCTGGGGAGGCTGCTTGCTAGCTAATCTTCTCAAGGCATGTCCTGATTTTTTGTAACATTACAGTATCTGAGGTCCTTTTAACCTAATTTTGTAAGAAAGATAATTTCTTGTTATGTAAGTTAACTGTTCTGAATGATTGCTTTGGGTCGTGGGGATCGTCCTTAACCAGTCTCCCCTGTGTCGTGGAAACTGAAATTATTTACTTCGTTGCCAGTTCTTGAAAGGAAGCCTGGCTCAACTGGAAAAGGCTGCTGAGGCTTTAGAGGAAAATAGAGTTTGCCCATTCTTTCTGGGCAGTTAAATCTCCGGTCATCTCTAGTCAGAATTTACTTTGGAGGTTTATGTTTATGTATAAATCCGATTTTCCCCGCATACGGACATACAAGGGCGAGCTTTGTCATGTGTACACACAGCATTAACTTCCTACCAGTGGCAGACTTCTAGTGCTCTCCTCAAGGATTTTCCTCTTTACAGACAACAGTTCCCTAACACTGCCCTGTGCTAAAGCCAGAAGGTACTGGCTTAGGCTGCCCGGTTTTCTTTTCGAGAGGAGATTAATGCCATAAAACGAGGAAAGCAGTATTTTATTTAGTCGGGTGCTGAGTCTTTGCTAGTACAGAGTGATTTCCTTATTTTATTTGGAAGGTGGGTTATTCTGAGTGAAACCTTAAGCCTTGTTTATCGGAGAGGGGCAGTCTGTTCTCATAAACAAACGAAGGAGCAAAATATATCCCAGTGTTATTCTATCAAGACACGCAGTCATCTGTTGGACCTTGTGGCCTGGGCTGGCTAAAGCGAATAGCGGTGTGATGAGTAGCTCTGGTATTTTTGAGTTAAAAAGGGAACTGGAGTATGCTTCAAATTCCAGTGATAAACTGCAGCTATTAAGCAGTAGTTGATACTTATTTTGCTCTGATTTTGCAAGAACGTTGCGATTCAAAGTGTTAACTTTAAGTAAGGGCTGTAAATATTTACATTTGCTGTTGTTGCTTTTTAAACTAAAAGCTGTTAAAATGTTTAATGGTGATATGCTGACAAAAGTGGCGATGAAGAAGACTGCATTCCTCAGACTACGCTGTATGGAACTTCGGGAAAGCACAGATGTGTGTGTTGTTTTCTGCCTTAAATCTTTCCTTTCATGGTTTTTTTTTTGCTTGCTCTTGACTCCTGGCATCCTTGTGCCGAGTGACCCATAACAGCGAGGGATTGTGGTAGCTGGATGTGTTTGAATATGAAGCAGGCTTTTAAAAGCCGTTACAGAAGACTCAGTCAAGTAAAATTATTTGTATCACCAGAATAGGAAATGTAAGCTGGTTAATTTTAATGAATTGATGAATTTACAAGATCTGAAGTCAAGCAGGTACAGGAATGTGTTGCTCCCTGTTTAATAACATGTTTAAGCAAAGGTTGGCATTGTGCATCAGAAATGGGAGTTTTAGGCTTTCATGCAGTCTTTTATCCTTCTGAATAAAGATGGAAATTCTGGACCAGGTAAAGAAACATATGGTTTTACCAGAAATGATTTCCTAGAATGATCAATTACAAGGAGATGTAATGAGAAATATACTCCTTAGGGAGAAGAAGGAGGGATTGCCATTACATAATATCCCTTGGGAGAGTTTCTATATCGCATAATGAGGTCGGTGATGGAGCATTTGGGGAAAATGCCTGTGGAAATCTGAAGAAAAAATTCCTATCCATAAGCAAAACATATTACTGAAAAATAGACTTGTTAAAAGTAGTGTGGATAGGTCAGTAGTGGGTGCTTTGCCTTTGTACACGTTTCTTTTGTTCTCATAACTACTGAGTAAGAGATTAGGTAACTGTAAAATTAAAACATCCACAAAATGAGAGTTGCTAGTGAGTAATTTCCTTATTTATTTAACACTAAGGGTAAACTATTAAGGGTTTATGTTCCATTCGAGGCTTCATTAAATTATTTCTGTTTATCTATTGAAAATACATCCTAAGGAAGAGAAAATCTCTAGCCTTAATGGTGGAAACATAATGGCCTTATCCTCATGCTGGTGGAAATGAACTACACAGAAATGCTTATACATGGTGACATGGATTCAGTGAAACTGGTCGCTGGATATGTGTTGTCAGAGTCCTCAGAATACTCTAAGGATTGCCTGGGAGCTGACTTTCAGATGGAGAAGAGAGCGCTTTTTAAAAATTACTTCAATACAGCCTTACTTTTTTGTAACCATTGCCTTAACCATGAAGGTAATCCATGTCCACAGACCTGTCTGTTGGTGCTGGGAGCCCAGCGGGAGCATTCACCACCTGGATCCCCTGGCTGGGGTCTCAAACCCACAGGGGAGAAAGGTGAACGGTCCTCACACCTCTGCTGCTGTGAGGGATTTTCTTCGTTTGAGCTGCTCATTTACAGTCTGAGTGTTGGTAATCCTGGTAATTTTTCCAGTGGCTTGCCCTGCTCTTGTCCCTGGAGTTACGAATGTGCTGTAGCTTTGCGCGTCCCCGGCCAAGGGGCACGGGGACCTATCAGAGGCTCTGTTGCTCCAAGTGGGTTTGCACAGCCATCCCTGGTTTCAGAAGTTGGAGGTGCAGAGGCTCCTTGGAATCCAGGCCCGGTTCCAGAGGTGCATGGATAATATTTTGCAGTATTTTGCGTGCCACCGTGTGGCTGCCGGGGCACGTTGCAGCTGGGATTCCTCCGGCAGCCCCGGTTTGAGTGCTGTCTTGGTGGTTTTGTGTCTCAGTTTAGTGTTGGTTACCAGTTCTGGTTCACCTCACATTGACTCAGATCCTGATCATTTGAAATACAAATGGAGTGGTGACTGCTTGCTGCCAACCAATGTGTGGCTTTCAAAGTTTAAGGCAGGGCTTGGCTTTCCAAAAAGGGTAAGGTGGTGCAAGATTTAACCACTGAGAGTTTGCACAAAGGATTTGGTAACGTAGAAAAGGTCACCATCAAGGAAACTGAAAATACATGTGACTGATACTGGTGGAGGGACTTTATTACAGATGATGGCGTGGGGGAATAGTATGTCTCACTGCCCAGTCTCACTACCCTGCCAGTGTGTTACAGAGAGAGCCCTGCACTAACCATCCACAGGTATGGCTTAGCATGGGAGCGTCTCTCAAGGTAGCTAATGCATTTTTAGTGGTAAGAATGGCAACCTGTGACTGTTGGTTCTTGTAAACTTAAACTAGGATGGTGCTGTTGGCATGAATTTAGAAATATCGGTTCTCAAAACATCCATTTGTACCTTATATGGCTGCACTGAAGGGGTTAAAGATAAATAAAATGTGTATTCTCTAATACTATAACAATAAACCTCACTTTCTGATGCGTGGTAGAAGAGCTAGAGTTTACATGAAGACAGCATTTCAAGGTGCCTGTTGTCACCAAAGAGATTTCTAGCTTGCTTACAAAATGAGATTTTTTAAAAAATATTTTTAATTTTGAAAGTACTCAGCCTGGCTTATATTGTTATGGGAAAAATGTTAAATTGCCGTGGAAGGTAGCAACAAGGCTTTTAATATTGAGTTAAAGCAAGCTGAGAAAATTGTTTGCCATAATGTTTCTGTGAGGGGTAAAAAATGTCTGTATGTGGGTGCTGTTTCTGCGGTAACTGCTGTACCAGAGGAGAATCAGGGACACAATAGGTATAAATCCTGGGGTTTTTTCAATGGAATATTCAACAATAAAAAGTGTTTAGGCTATTAAGATACCTGCAAGTAGAGCCTTACTCCAAAGCTGTAGGTTATAAAGTTAAAGTACAGTCTGCCTCCAAAATGGTTGGAAATCCCTCACAAATATCTCTTATAACCACATCCCTCCCATCTCCCAGGATGGTTGGCTCTCTAGCAAAGCCTTCCGTCGAGGGTGGACTGTAATCCTTTTATGTTACTTCTTCAGTGCAGATTACGCAGCAAGAAATAATTAGGAGATTAATTTTCACCTGTCACTGCCAATAATAGATAACCTTGATACAGTGACAGGGCTTGGAATTTGGGGAGCGGAAAAGCGTTTAACCCCATGGTGGTTGCTGCAGGAACCAGGCAGAAAATGGTCGCCAGAACATGACCTCCCTGCTCGCTGCCACAAAAAGGGAGAGACGTGTTCGTCTTTCAGCTTCCTTGTCTCCCGCCAGCGCTTTGCCTTTATCCGCAAACGTACGCTGTAAAATTCACTCGGTGCCGCAACAGTGCCACACGCGCCTCGTGCTAATCAGCCCAGAGCAGACGTTGGAGACCTTTGTAGCCTAGTCTTTTAATTCAAATGCAGTTCTGTTGCTTTTCATGATTTCAATTCCCAATCTGACTGGTATTCCTCGTCTGCTAGGGAAGGGAGCAAACTAATGAAGATGGCTTCATTAGGCAGAGCGCAATTTAGCCCTTGCTTCTCTTCAACAAATGCGGCTGAAAAAACATCCCAGAAGTAACTGTGCTTTTGGTCTTCAGAGAAAGCAGAGCTGAGGTGTTTCTGCTCCCTTTCAAAATTAATTACTAGCTCGCATCAGATGAGCTTAAAAATGTAGCCTGTTCTCTAAGACAGTGAAGGTAAATGGGAAGGAAAAAAACCCACCTTTCCCCCTCCACTTCTCTTTTATTTTTTTCTTTTGTGCTGAAGTTTAAATCTACAATCTGTTGAAAATGTAATGGGAAACCAGCCTACAGAAAATGCCATTATTCATATCATCCTGAGCTCATTTATTTTATCTGCAATAGTAATGATAAGACAGGCTGCTTGGCAATGCTGATAAGCTGAGAAATATCTTAGAGCTATTTGTAAAAGTTAAAGCAGATCTCGGTACTGAGAGATAGGGAAACTGATGAGCCTTTGGGCAATCTGCAGAGCTGAAAGCTAATAAAGATTTTAATAGGAAGGCCTCATTAGGATTAGGGAGAAGATCTGTTATCTGGGATTTACACAACACAAACGGTGGGGCAACTTTAATTTTTTCTTCTTTGTGCATTAAATACTGTTGCTGAATGTGAAGCCTTTTAATGCTGATCTGGATCTCTTCATACATTCAAGGAGCCACGACCAGCTGTTGGCTGAGCAAAGATGGAAGGGTGGTTTGTGCAGGAACGCATTTGCTACATGTGAGAAATGCCAGGAAGCCATCTTATTCAGAGGCCAGTCATCTGTTGGAGTTGCAGATATAGCAGTTGTTACAGGTGCCTGGAAGGCATTCTTGGTAGTGTCTGTTTTCTGCTGTGAACAACATTTGTAATCTTTTGGCCCTGAAGAGCATCTTTAGAAAGAAATTACCACATTGCTGTTGTGCTTGTTGTCTTGATGGTGAGGCTGAAATACCATAACTGGAGGTGCTGGAGCATGTCCAGAGAAGGGCAATGAAGCTGGGAAGGTTCTGGAGAGCAAGTGTTATGAGGAGCAGCTGAGAAAACTGAGGCTATTTGGTCTGGAGAAGAGGAGGCTGAGGGGAGACCTCATCGCTCTCTTCAGCCCCTTGAAAGGAGGTTGAGGTGAGGTGGGTGCTGGACACTGGTCTCAAGTAACAAGGAATAGGATGAGAGTAAACAGCCTCCAGTTGCACCATGCACAGAAAGGGATGTTGAACACTGGAACAGGCTGCCCAGTGAAGTGGTAGAGACACCATCCTTGGAAGTACTTATAAGACATGTCGATGTGGTGTTTAGGGACATGATTTAGTGGTGGAGTCGACACTGTTATGGTCATTTAGTCCAACCATAAACCTAAATGTCCTTTCCAAACTAAATAATTCTGTAATTCTGTGATAGCTTGTCTGCCCAGTTCAGCCTAATGGAGTGCGAGCTCCCAAGTTCCACAGTGGTGGGTTTTTTTATTAGTTGTTATCGTGGTATGGCTAAAACCATTCTAGCAGAGGAACTGTCTCCAGTGCAGCTGGAGTTTGTACGGTAGGAGTACAGTGCCATGGGTGACCTTACTGAGTGGTTATACCACAGCAGTGATTTCAGCACTGTGTGCATGTTTGTATGTGTGATGTACAAAGCATGCACTTTTTGAGGACCCTTAGTGTATGCCAGCCCCTGTCACATGGGCTTAGCTGTGTTACTCCTCATAGTTAGCATGATACATAAGGTGCGTGTAAGCTGCTGAAAGAGCATTAGTTTGTCCAGTGTTGACAGATATATTCAATATTTTTACTCAAAGACCATCCAGACATTTTCATGGTTGAACTGGATTGTAAAGCAGGAGGAGAAGCCATGCTGGAACATTCTTTGGTTTGCTTTTGAGGGCTAAGCCACCTTGTAACCTGATTCTGCTAAGCTACAGTTTAAAACATTTTTACACACAGCCAGTGACATGTAGTTGAACCTCTGATGTAGATGAAGGGTTTTGTGAGGTGATATCCATGCTGGCTGTGAAATGCCATGTGTGTGTGACCACATCTGTGTTTGGGAGCTGTCTGGTTTGTTCTTGTGTGGAGCACATGCGAGTACAGGAGTCTCTTCTCCGACAATTTCATGGCACAGACTGACTCCTCTCCTGCTGCTGCATCACATAACTCTAGTGGTAACTACAGTAACATGCTTCCATGGAAGAGTAATATTTGGAAAGTACATTCTTGTATATTCAGTTGTCTTTTAATGCAATGTAGCAGACAAAAATCAAAAGGGAGTGCAGCACCGTGATCCACAGAGAAGTCCGTTCCAGACTGTAGTTCAGCATCTGCTGGTTTAAACTAGTGGTTTCCTATGACCTACAGTGGACAGGGTAATGATGGATTTAACTCCAAGTAGTCCATCTTCCATGTGCTCAAGGACCTTACTTGGAGTAGTTGCAGCTGTAATCTCCTCTCCCATACCCTCACCAGCATGGGGACAGAGGAGCAGAGCTGGGAGCAAAGCACCCTGCACCTACTGCCCAGGACCCAGAGGTTCTCATCGCAAGCTGGTGTCGGCTTATTGCAGCTTGTTCATAACAAGTCACAGTTTATGTCAACGAACCAGCACAACCTCCTAAAGAACTAGCGTTATTTGCACGTTACATGTTGCTCCAGCAAGGCTGCCATTTGAGAAGTTTCTGATATTTATGATATGAATGAAACTTTTTGTTTTGTCTGTAGACCGCAACGGAACTGGAGCTGACTCGTATCAGGAGTGCCTTGATAACAAGCAAGGTATGAGATCAAGTCTCTCCAACATGGGCACTTGGGACTGATTTAGCTTGATTTCTTGCAGCTGAATTGGTTGCTGTCTCTGTCTTTCTCACTCTCTGTGTCTCCCTTTTTTTTTCCTTTCTCTTTTTTTTCCCCTGTTTTCAAGCCAATTCACTGTTAACAGTTCCATGTCAGCTAACCTGTTAGCTCAGGGTCTCATTTCACATTTTTGATAAGGCTTCTTGTTTCTGGCACCCCAGACCCTCTGTTATTAAGAGAGGACATGGGAATGTTGTAAAACAAAAGCAGCATGTGCACTTGCTTACAGTTTTCTTCTTCCTTGAAGTTCACTTGCACAGCCAAGCAGAAAAATGTTAAAAGTTGAGTCAAGGGAAGGCACGTGCTAAGCTGGGTTACCTTAACACCAGGCATGTGTTGTGTGCTGACTCAGACCTCTCCAGCTTGCTGCCTTCTCCCGTGGCACAGTTGACAAGAGCTGGAAAAGTCTCTTGTGACTCACAAGGGGATGATGATGATGAGGAAGGATCATGTTATCCTTTTACTGAAAACATGGAAAGAAGAATCGTATTGGTAGAAATGACAGTTGTATCTCAGAAACAGGACCCAAAGGCAAGGTTATTGATTTTGTATTTAGAAAAAGAGTTGGGTGTATTATATTCTTTTCAGATGTGCTCTCCAAGAACTGCAATCAGAAGTGCTGCTCCATCATCATAGCCATGTAGTCAGTGTTGAACCTTTTGGTAATCAGGGAGAACAAGCACCCTTCAGTCCAGAATTTCATTCATGATGAGCGACAGCAGAAAGCTAAGAGGGAATGCTTTTCCTAACCAGGTTATAGGCATCAGTTACATGTCAGCTTTTTACCATGCTGTTGACCCAGATCTGTGACAGTAGCTAAACTGGTCATTTGCTGAATTTCTGACCCTTCTTGCATAATTTTCTAAAGTAGTACCAAGAAACACGAAAAACCTGTCCCAATTTTGGTGCTTTTTTGGGTTTAATTTTCTACTGGTGTCTTTGCTTTCAGTATCCATCAGTCAGTGTTATATGTGCTTCAAGTCAAAGCTGCTGTGAAGTGCGTTCCCCTGCTGCTGTTGGGTTTGGGGTGGGGTTATTTGGGGAGGTTGGGGGATTTTTTGTTATGTTTCCTTTATCAAAAAAACAATTGCATTGTCTCTCTGGTGACCTTTATGCTCATCTTTTTCACTATTTTTCTCTGCTGGTTGTAGTAAATACTTAATCATTGCTAAGCTTTCATTTCAGAAGTTAAAACTGGAAGACTAATGTGGAAGAACTATAATCAATAATGGCTTTTTTATTAGATTAAGTTTAAAAGTCTTCCAGACCAATGTAATTTACGATGTGCCTTTGATAAATAGTTTGTTCTTTGGGAGAACAGTTTTTTCCAGTAATATTTTTTTAGTTGGCTGGGGGAATTTGTTCCATTTGACATTTTGTAGAAAGCAACTGAGTTTCAAATTTAAAAAAAAAAAAAAGAGTATTCTTGTTTTTGGAAACCAGTTGCAGCCCCTTTGGTGTGTGAGTTACCCTGACTGCTCTGGCAGGCAGTGTTAAACAGTGTTCTATCTATCCATCACTTTCAGCTGTCTGTCAGTACCCTTGATTCTTCTTGTAGTGTGGTTTCTCATGGGTTCCTTTGACTTTGTTGTTAACATGTGAAACAGCTGTATGATTATAAACACTTTCAATGCAGTATGAATTAGATCTGGTTTGGGTAGTTTACCATGTCTGTGCTACATTATCATCTTTAAAGTTACAACCTTTAAAGAACACAGAGGTTTAAAGGTAAAAGTATAAGCGATAAATTGTACTCAGTCCCTTACTGTCCAATCCCCATTACATTTTGTGAGCGTGCCATAGAGTTGAATCCACCATTTGCAACAAATTATGTAATATAAAATACATAGCTGACAGCAGACCCATAATTCTGGTTGCTTTTGTTATATTCAAAACAAAACACCACCAATGGCTGAAAGTAACAGTGACTCTTCAAAAGTATTAAATCTTCAAGCCATGTGAAATGCAATTGCCATGGCTTCTTTTTATAACAGCATGCTTGTCTCCTAGAAATTATGCTATAATGAGGTTTGGTTTATATATTTTACCCCTTTCCTCATTAAAGTGCTATCTCTCGGAAGAAGCGCTTTGTGTCTTGAAATACTGCGCGGTTAAAATGAAGGCAGGTTTATAAGGATTTAATGTACTTGGGAGGCAAGGTTTTGCAGCTTTATGGCAAAGATGTTTTAACAAAGGGCTTTATGGTAAGGGTGTGCTGTATTTTAGTCAAGCAGTTGCTCAAGGGGAAATTTTCAGTGTGAGCACATCACAGCAGCAAGGAGAAATACAGAGGGAAACTCACCTCCGAGATCCAGTCGCTGTCTTGGCTGATATGGAGTCTTAATTATTTGCAGTTTCAAGTTCTGATTTTGTTTTGCCTTTTGACTCAAGGAAGGCAGTGTCCTGCACCGTGTCGTGCAACATCACAAGCGGGTCACTGAGGTTTCTCATTTTAGTACTCAAAGGCAGGACACAGGAGAGCATGCCCGGGACAGCCACAGGTGGGACTGTTTACGTCTGGGTGAAACTTGCTTTTTCAGCTTTTTATCTCCAATATTCGCTGTTAAAATTATACCCTAAAAGCAAGACTTGGAATGTTTGGGGTTTGGAAGTGAGGAGGGCAGCAGTTAGGAGCAGTTGCCCATCCACCACGGCAGAAGATATGTCCTGGATCTGCCTCTTTCTCTAGGATACAGTTAATACCCATGGTTTCCCGAGAGCCAGGAGGTTCTGCCATGGAAAACAGGTATAAAATTACAACCAGACACAGATGTTGCTGGAGCTTCTTAATAGGAACTCACTGTTATTATAAATAAAACAATGCTGTTTTAAAGGTTAGGCAATGAAAAGCACTTAGCTAGGGCTGTGATAGCAGCCAGGAGACATAACCTCACATCCTTGAAACGGTGCATAGAGAGATGGTCTTGGAAACTGATTATTTTGTGTTATCATTTGTAGCGCCTTCTTATATCCATAGAAAATTGAGGTTTACTTGCTTCAGCAGTCTTCTGTCTCCACTCCCTCAAGTGGGCTGGCAGTGGGTATTTCACCCTGCAGGGCTCTAGCATTCCAAGCAGAGCTACAGGTTCCTGCTGGAGGAACCGAGTACCTGTCACTTTTCGAACTTTCTCTTTCTTGCAGAGTATCATGGTTCTGTGTTATTTCCCCACAGATGAATTAAGTGATATTTTTCTGAGATGAACGTGATTTCATCTTTCTGATGGCACTATTGACTTTGTAGGACTCTTTATAGTTTTCTTCTGGTATTTTACACTACCTCCAAAATTCAGTACTGCTTATTGATCTTGTTAGCTCACCTCTAGAGGGAGGATGAATGTGTTTTGGAGCAACATTTGGGAGCAAGGATGGAGGGTAGTTATCTTGACAGTAAGCAAAATCAGGTTGCAGTCAAGGCAATAGCAATACCTCTGCTCTGAGGTTATGGAGGACCAAGCACTCCTACTGTGGGTTTGGGCTGTGAGCGTGTCTCAGGAGGGCTGCTGAAAAGTCATTACAGGGATAGGATGTCTGTAGGATCAGGCTTGATTTTTGAAATAGTGGCCACAAACTGGAGACTTTCATCCTATTACCAGTTCCCTGGGCCATGCAGTCCCAGCATGTGTCATCTTCTGTTAGTATTGATGCAACCAATGACCTTGTTTGTGTGAGCATGTTAAGTACAACATTAATGTCTAATTTGACTACTTTGAATTCAGGCAGGCTATAATCAATCACCTGTACTCTCTTGACTGTGAATGTGGCTGGGTGGGGCAAGGAGAATGGATAAAATGTATGCCTGGGCCAAAACTCTAGGAAATTGGAAAACTACTTGTGAGTCTGTGTGGCTGATACAACTGTAGCTGTTGGTGGAAATGGGTTCTTCACTGGGAAGGAAAAGCAAGGAATTTGTGGTCTTGGTAGAGGTTTGTTCAGCTTTCTTCCTGACTGTTAAATACTGGCATGGTGAAAGAAACCACCAAGATACAGAGGCACCTTTTAGAATGTTACTGGGAGAAGTTCTAACTTGTTCCATTTTTTTCATCCCTTCTGAACCACAGCAAAATTAGTTTCAGGTTGGCAAAGATGAATTATGAGGCAGATAAATAAAAATGGCAGACTGGCACAGCTGGATTGAAAAGTATGGGCAAAAGAGTTGTCACTGAAGATGTTATTTCCATTAAATGTTTTGAGATTTCATATTGATTTCAGCAAAATCACCCTAAAAAACAGATTTCCTCCAAACCTTTATTTTTATATATTTGTTTTGGAACTCCTTTAGGAGGCAGAAGAATGGAACTCTTGCTTCAAACAGATTTTATGTTTTGAAATTGGCTTTTTTCACTGTGTGAACTGTTTTTAAAATATTATTTATTACTTGTATTCCAGTCATGCCTGTGCACTCTAGTTATGGGCTAAACATCATTTTGCTAACCACAACGCAGACTGGCAGAGGGGGGATCAGTTTCTACCTGCAAATCCTTTGGTTTTATGTTTCTTACTGAGGCTGCATTGATTGCCATTTAAATAAGAAAAAAACCTTCTCATTTTACAATATGTTGGCTGCCTTTTTGTTTAAAGAATTATAAATACATCAGCAGATTTTCCACAAAAACACATATGCTGTCTTCCCAATGAGCGTGATGACGCACTAAGAATCCTTGCAAGAGGCCTTGAATCTCCTTCAAGTAGAGGATAGTGCTGAGGTTGAAATTGAAATTTTAAATAACTGTCTTCATTAAAAAAGATGCTGGTGGAGCCTTGTTAGCAGAAGAGTTGCCATTTTCTGACTATTTTTTTTTTGCCAGCATGGGAACAAAGAAAGAAAGGGGGAGGCGGAATAAAAGCCTGTGTGAGTGTACGTACAGAGGCTGCAGCTCTCTAAACTGGTAATGGTATCTGGAAAGAGTCCAGGCTGTTGTAAATATGAACTTTTGTCAATATTCCCCAAGCTTCTTTGGACTCTAGGGTGGGCTTTATTAGCTGAAGGTCACACCATTGTGCTGTCTCCCTCTCCTGAGACCTCTGATACCTTTCTGAAAGGACAGCCCATTATCCCTGGGCTTAGAAGCCAGCTTTCTCTTCAGTGGCACTGAAGCTGATAAGCTTAAGAGGCATATTTCATCCCCCCCACTGCTGCTTTCAGGAGACAAACAGTGTTTATCGTTCCTGATTAATTCCAGTTGAACAAAAAAATAGAATAGGAGGCATGTGTGTGTGCACACGTGCACGCAGACACAGGGTTGGCAGTTTTTTCAGACTGGTCTTGCATAACGTCAGCTCATCGCACTGGCCACAGCGGGCAACCTCTGGTGCTGCCTCATTGTTTTTCCTAGGTGCTGTGTCCAAAGATTGATTTAGTAATACGAGAGGGTATGGGCTGCTGTCAGGGTAAAGAGAAAGGGATGGAAGGGGGGACGGGGTAGCAGCAGCCTGAGCATCGAGGTTGGAATTGATTTGTGGCAATTAAGCATTAAGGTCTGCAAGAGCAGGACCACCCGCTGGGAGAGTGGCTTTCTGTCACCTGTGAAAGATGAATAGCCCGAGGAGAGAGCAGGGCAGGGATTTCGTACTCAGCTACCTGAAAAGAATCATAAAAACACACTGTATCTTGCTTCTATATCTTGCAGCCCTGTTCATCACAGGTAAATCCCTTTGCTGGGAATTGTATGCAAGAGTTGGAAGATGGAAACACTCATTACTTCTTCTGCATTGGTTTCTCCATTTCTCTTTTTGGATTCGGCTTGAAATTTGTCAGGAGATGTCTTGCTGATTTTTTTTGTTACTACTATTTCAGTCGAAATGTCTTCCATACGTGGCTCCCAGATCCTTAGGGTTGCTTTTTTCCTTGCACTGAGATTCAGTGTATAGAATGAATAACAATGAGTAACATGTGCAATGAATAACATTGCCCCTTGCAGCTCTGAAAAATTCCCAGGTAGCAGCAGCTGGGTTGTCCAGGGCAGGAGATGGTGCTGTGTGCTCCTCTGGCACAGCCTTGCTGTGCAAGGCCCCTCACCAGCCTGTGCCTGAAGTTTTCCCCATGGAAAATGAGAATAGTGGCACCGTACACAGTCCTGTTGGTTTGGATGACTGTGTAGATGCAGCCCAAGTTAAGTCTTTTGCAAAAGGCTCTGTATGTCCTTGGATTCTGTTGTGTTGTTGACAAGTGAGAGAAGAGATCACACTTGGCTGAAAGGAGCCTGTTGATATCTGGACCTGAAGAGATGATATTTCACACTGTGAAACTCTAAATTTTAAGCCTTTCATAAAGAAATAAAAATACTGGAGAGTGGTGGTGTGTAAACTACTTTCTCTCCTTTTGCTTTCTGTTCACATTGAACAAACAGGCCCCGACAGGAGGCAAGGGGCTTCCCCGCTCTGCCCCTGCCTGTGCTGCAGGGCTGCTGCACCAGACAGAAACAAATCAGCTGCTTACTGTAGGTTGTGTCAAATCTTTGTTTTGCTTGCCACCTGGGCCATGTTTAAACCAGATCCTTGAAACTCAGGTTACAACTAACTTTGTTTCCTTTGCCAGAACGGAGATGGAACCATATTAAAAATAATCGTTCAAAACTATGTTTGCTTCTTGCCAGTGAGGACAATGTTTAAAGATGGATTTTGCTATTATGGCTCCAGTGCTAGCATAAACAGGGTCTAATAGGAAAGGCTGTAAAATAATAGGGCTATTGGTCACCTTCAGGGCAAAAGGGATTCCATAACACATTGCAAACTGGAATAGAGCCAAACCTTTGGCTGACCAAACACAACTAGCATTTCCATTTTGAACTTTATATGGCAGCGTGAAGGGGGGGGGGGCTCTAATACCATTTTTTCAAAAGTAAACTGCACAAGCCTATGTGAATTGGGGCACATATTTACTTTTGGTTTGTGGATTGGGTTAAATTTGTCATTCTTCTCATAAAATAGAATACACCTTAAACACACCGCAGACTCCTTTTAAAGGGCAAAGTAGATTTGAGGGAGAAAAATACTTCTGAATCTTAGTGAAAAGCTCTGAAGCTACCAATATGGCTCTTTCTCCAGATCAGTTAACACGGTGGAAAGATTTTCAGTAGTCCAGTGGTGCACCATAGATGGCAGAGGGATGCATACTTGCTCAGACCCCAAGTTTGATGAGAGGTGATGATCAGTTTGATGATAAGTAATGTTGTTATGTGCTTGGTAGAGCAAGCTCTTCCCTTTAAAATGGAGTGGACAGAAACTACCTCATCAGACAAGATGCCTTTGGGCTATTACTGCCCACTGTTAGGTATGTCCTAGGCAAGATTTATTTACTCAGTGTGGATGGATTGTTTCCCTTTACCTCACTGAACCTGGCCTGTGGTGGCTGTTAGCGAGAGTTTTCCACCTCCTGTATCTCAGGAAGCATTTTAGCTCTTGCTGAAATATGAAGCTCCCTTCCTTTATTAAAATTAAGAACCACTTTCTCACATGGCAAAGTGATAATAAAGACTGAAATTGGTTCTATAACTTCATGAAAAGAAACAGAATTTTTTAAAGACAAATCATGCATGGTAATGCCTCCATTGTTCTCTTGCTGTGTTCTTTGTATTGCTTAACTCCCTGTGAACAAAGAACCCATAACTGGAATTGTAAAAATAATTCAGGCGTTTAGGTCAAAACTGAAAAGATCCTTGGGAATCTTGTGCAAAGGTGTGCCCTTGAAATGGTGCTTTATGCATTGTCTGAACAGGTTTGAACATCCTGGCTCTGAAGATCTCTCTGGGAATTCTGCCACTGACTGCAGTGGGGTCAGGATTTCACACTTGGCACTTTGTACAAGCAGGGGGGGCATTGAGCAGAGCTGTCTTTCAGGCTTTGAGAAAGTCTGACTCCCTCCTCACAGGCAGGCAGGAGATTTTCTAGTTGGTTGCACTTATGAATTCTAGTTAAGGGAATTGCTTTTGGTTCCTCCCATCTTTGTCACTTACTTAAACAAACATGCAAACTGGAGACATGCACTTGCTCGAACTTCAGCAGCGAGTGCCTCCTCGAGATCTCGTTACTGATGTAGAACTTAGACCAGTTAGGAGGGTGGTTTTACGCTAAGGTTCAACCCTGTCATTTGGGCAGAGAGGTGGGAAATTTTATTCTCAGTTGCCATTCAGATATCTGAACTCAGCTGGTTTGAAGTATGGTGGTTCATTCTCTGAGCTTGAACGCACATCAGTACAGAGTTTGTATTGTAAATTGAAGCAACGAGTATATCTTCACCAGTTTATTGGACAATTATATGTTTTGAAAAGTACAGGTCTATCCAGGGTCAAAGTCAGTGGGAAAGGAAGGTGCTTGAATGAACAGTGAGGAAATTTGAGTGCAGATTCAGCCAACCAAGGACCTTCAAAACTCACTTGAACGTAGAAGTTAGCCCTGTTTGAGCAGGAGGCTGAGCCAGACGACCTCTCAAGTCCCAGCACTTTAGTGATTCTGCAGTTCTCTGGTTGGATGTCTCATGCCTGCCAGAGTATTTGAGCAAACCACTGGGTTGCCTGAGCCTGATCATTCTGATCATGGACATCATCCTCCTCTATTCTGTCACAAATCAGAGAGAGGAGAGTCACCAGAGTTGTAGCAAATTGCCCTTTGCCCTTAGACTTCCTTTCATGGTGTGGTGGCCAGTTATATCATCTGTTGTTTAAAAGAACTGCTGTTGATGGAGTAAGCTGTATATATAATGAAAAACAGAAACTGGGGAAAACATAATCCCAAAAAGCATGATCCAGGACTCGAAGAAAATTGGAACGCTTGAGTTACCTGATGGTAGTTCTCCATCAAGAGAATAAGTTTAGGAAAGTTTATTATGAAAAAACCTTCTCAGTTTTCAGGAACAATATCTCACTGACTGTTGTCAATCCAAAATAATGCCACAAAGCTCAACAAACTAATTTCTAAAGAGCTTCCTTGTAATTAATACTAGTAGAATTTGTATCAAGAAAGTGGGCTACGTGCCCTTCGTGTCACTCTCAGCGGTTGGAAAAGGGAGTTGGAAAGCTACATCCTGTTCACAACACGGAAGTTTATTTAGGCTTCTCTGCTACTCAGGGGATCGCATAAATGTTGCAGTAGCTGAAAGATTTGCTTTAACTTCTCCGTGTGTAGCTGTAATGGAATGTGCAAAAACTGAGAAACTCTTTGAAGGTGCCTGGAGAGACCCAGCCATGTTGTCGGCAGGAAGGTGTGTTGAAAGCTGCTCAGGAGAGGGTCATTTCTCAGAATAGTTTGCAGAAAGCAACAATCACAACTCAGTATAGAAAATTAGAAAAAGTTAGAAGTAAATGGTTAATTTTTCCCAACTTTTTCTTACACAAATACAGCTAATAGGCACACACCACCACCCTCCCTAACTTGGTCATTCCTCACTGTAGCTGTGTCTTGAGGGCTTTCCTTAATGAGCTGTCTCCTTCTGTCCGGTATGGAGAGAAAAACAAGAGAGTTAGAGACCTTTCTTTGTCCTCATGTGATTTTAAGCTGATTCATTCATTCCTAATCATTTTGAGGGATTATAAAAACAAAACCTATTAAATCTTGGTCTTTGCTCCTTTTCTTTTTCTCCCAAACATCATCATTTGTTCTTTTATCATGTTGCATTTCTTTACCCGTGAATCAGCTGCCTTTTAATTTTTTTTCTGTATAACAAAAGTCGGGCAGGAGGGAGGGGGGCGATGGGAGTGCTGATTTCTGATTCGTTCGACACACAAGTGTTCCTTGGCCTTTCATACTGAGGAGTGGATGCAGCTCTTGAACAAATTGGACCTACTTGTTTGCTGGCCTAGGCCATCTTGTTATCCAGCCAGCTGTGTTTTGATCTTGGAGGGCCGTTTGAAGATTAAATTGAGACATCTTTTGTTACTATTAAGTGCAGTAATTAAATCAGCTCACTGTTATTTAAGTGTGGAAAGTGTCGCTTCACTGGCCCATGGGTGCCTGAAGTTGCCATTAGGCATCTGTGTTGCTTCCAGTACTAATGATGAAGAGGTAGGAGAAAAGAGCCAAGTGCTCTCTAAATAATTTTCAACTCTTTCTGGGTTATGCCGGATCCCCTCCCCACCTTCTTGTTTCTCCCCCGTCTCTTCTCAGTTCATGGAGAAGGTTTTTTAGAGAGAACTCAAGCTTTTGCAGGTGGAAGGCTGGAAGCAAGTGCCTCGTCCTGAGCAATGGGGTGGTGTGGACTGATATGGGTAAAATGTGGCAGCGTGGCTGAGTTCCTCAGCTCAGCAGCTGCTGCTCCATCTCTGAGTTTGCAAGTTGTTGGCTCTATGAAAGACAGAGGAGGCTGAGCTATCAGGGTGGATGCAATAAATGAGCAAAGTTGGCTGCTTCCTGCCCCCCCTTCCTCCACAGGGGGGAGTCTGCCAGTGAAGTCAAGCGCGGCGAGTACATTTGTTCCCTTGAGAGTCATTGGAATACAATTTGTTGGTGACTACTGGCCTGGCTGTGAAGTGGTGGCACCTGCGAGATGTGAGCTCTGACTTAGGCCAGGGCTGGTATCATTCAGGGATCACCTGGGCCTTAATGGGGTGAGAATCAGCTGCCATTACCGAGCTCCCTTTGCCTTCTGCTTGCCAAGCAGATTGCTTTGAGAAAAGTGGCTAGAGGTGATGATTGGCAGCAGAGAGTGGGGCAGAGAGATGCTGGAAGAGAAAGCAAGATCCTCAGTGGGAGAAGCAGTTCTTCGGAGGTCGAGTATGTTTTAATGCCGGGTTAAGTTGCGCAGCAGCATTGGTTCGTTGCTACTGGCAGCACTGCTCACTCAAGCGTTGCCTTGTTCTTTCGTATCGTGCCCTTTAGAAACCCCGTCTTACCTCCTGAACATACAACTTGCTGCTCTTGTGGTTCCCACAGTGAAATTCAGCAACTCTTACTCTTGGTCAGGCAGCATCAGGCAGGATCGCCCACAGCCCCTTTTGGTGACAGTGCTGCCCGCCGAGACCGAGTGGTGTGCTCCTTCCCCAAGCCCACACTCATGTCTTGCTGCTGAACCCTCTTGTTAGTCTGTCCTGGATGCATCTACTCTCCAGCTTCCACCTCTAGTAATTGCCCTGCAGTATCTATTTGCATTGCTTTGTACGCTTCTGTGTTTTATAGGGGGGGAAGCGTATTTACACTTTGAGTGTTCTTGAGCTGTGGCAAGGGTAGAAGTATGGCAGATGGGTGGGGATGAGAGAATCAGGAGCATGATGAATCTGTTTTTCTTACCTTGTTTAAAATTGCCTGTTAAAATTCAGCAGCCGCACCTCCCGATCAGCCTAATGGTGTCTGCCATGTTGCGAATACACAGTCATTAGTGGGTCCAATTCATGCATGCTGAGGTAGGAGGGTGATGTGAATGCAAAGGAGATGGAGAGAATAGGAGTTGGGGAGGGGGGCAGGGGAAGGAGGGGGAGAAGCTTGGTAATACAGTGACAATGAAACATACGGTAGTCACACTGGAAAACTTTCTCCTTCATTAGCAGGGATCTGTTGAGTTTCTGCTCACATTAGGGTAATTAACACAAGTACAGATTGTTGAACATCTGTGCAGTTTAACTATATGGCCGGTTCCCAGGCTTTAAACAGGGCTGTGAGGAGCCAAATGCAAAGCAGAATGAAAAGCCCACACACTATTCATTTTAGTGAAATTAGCATTTCTGGATGAAAGCTGATGTTGCACGTCAGCTATAAATTTTCTCTGGCCCGTTGCCAGGTTGGCTAATGATCTGAGGTCAGTGTTCGTTAATAATTTTTTTTTAAAATTTGTTACTTCTAATATTTAGGAGGGGAAGTTTCTCTCTCGCTCTTTTCTTAAAAAGCAAAACAGAAAGCAGGCAAAACAAAGTATATGGGTATATTATACCTAACGTGCTTCTGATCTTTTTCCAGTGGAAACTCAGGAAGGAATTGGTGGTTCAGCCTGCATTGGGGGCTGCTGGCTTCGGGGAACCATCAAGGCTTTTGAGTATTTCTGACCAAATTGAGGTTTTAGTTTTCCAGCCTTCGGAATGCCTGGGAGGCTCTGCTGACAGTGTGTTGTAGATATGAGATACGTAAATAACGTGCAGAGTTTTGTCTGCAGGGTGATGGTTACACTGCTTCTCTGCACTTGACCATCCCATAACTCCTGGATAGCGTTGCCAGTGTAAAGGTGTACCTATATTTATGGAGAGCCTTCTGCATCAATTATCTCAGAGGACTGTTTTCTGCTGTGGCATCTTGGAGCTTCCTCCTTATTCATTTTCACCTTGCCAGCTGAGAACACGAGGCCTGACAGGCTCTTGAGTGTAATGGTTGGCAGCGGCAAGTTCTCTGCAGAGGGCCCTTCACGCCTTGGTCTGTGAGAGCCAGTGCTTGTTGGCCTTCAGGCTGTGTAGCAAGGCCACTTCCCATTTTTCCTTAAATGGACATTTGTGAATTTCTTCACATGGGTTTCCTGACACTGATAATTCATGGTCACGTTCTTGATAGTGGATTTTATGCAACCTTTTCACTTTGCACCTAGAATTTTTCACTGGTAAGTTCACACCAGTGGTTTCAACACATGACCATCCACAGTTGTCTCTCCTTGATGTGATTTGCCTTGGGGCTTTTTTCTTTGGTGTTTCACAGTGTTCCCAGTTGTGTATTGACTTGGGTGCTCTGGCTGTGCCCTTACCCAAGCCTTGAGCATTCTTGATTACACAACCACACCTGCTTTTATATACCATGAAATGAAACATATTTGTACCATTCTAGAAACTGTTTGTGAAAGTGGCTGTGTGTTTGAACCAGTGTGAAGGGTGTGCCAGGATCCATAAAACCTTGTCATTCAAAAGTGCAGTGCACAGAGGTCCTGTATCATGAAGGCATTGGCATTTTTTTATTAGTCATGTTATCTCTTTCAGATACTGATTTAACATGTTGAAATAGAAATAGGAAAAAAAAGAAACCAGAAAAAACTGACCAGATTTTTTCCACAAGTGTAGTTGCTGAAAGGTAGAATAGCCCATATAGCTGGGACAACAACCAGTGCACTGTATGTGTTAAGGAGTTTTGTTTTAATGGAGAAGACATTCACATGTGAAGAGAAAAAGCCTACCAACGTGCATAAAAATAATAATCTCCTTAGCACCATTTTGTCCCTGTTTTCACTAAGCAAAAATTTTTTTTCATGGTGTTCTTTTTTAATGTAATCACTGCAGACTGATGTGAACAGAGCTGACCTTTGAAACTTCACTTAAATTTTAAAAGGGTTGTATATTTTTTTGTTTAATTGAGAAAAGAAGGAACTTGATCGCTGGGAGGAAATGTAATTCTTGCCAGCAGTGCAGGGCTTTGGTTCTTTAGTTCACCTTCAGCTCCTGCTGTGTAACGGCTTGCACTGCAGCCCAGGTTTTAGCGTGGCATAACTTGACATTGTTGTTGAAACTGTTGCTGTTTCACCCACCAGCTTCTTCACAATCTGCTGACAAACATCAGAGCTTGCAGAACTTCATGTTCTTTGTGACCAAAAAGCCCTCTGGGACCAAAATACAGTCTTCCCATTCAGCCCTGGAAATGTCTGGTCCCCAGGAGCAACGATACCCACCTGCCCAGGAGAGCCCCATAGATACTGTGCTCAGCATTTTGTCATGGTAGGATCACTTTCCAAGGTAAAGGTGTCCCCACAAGACAGACTTGCTGAATCATATAAAACTGTGCAAGTTTAGTTAAATACGTGGTTTATTTTTGAAGCACTAATTTAGTTAATCTAGTCCAAAGGGAAATTTGGGCTGGCCTACTTCTGTAACAGCTTAGCAGATAATTATTAGTGTTTGTGCACACGGGTGCGTACCAGCTGAGTTAAGAAAAGAAAAAACTGTGAAAAGTTTATCTATATGTGATTTCTTACCCTCTTGATGAAGGATGTCAGAAGGTGGCACGTTGTACAGTAACAGTGAGGGACATGTAGCTTAGAGAGCATCTGTAACAAGCTGACAGAGGGCATTTGCCCTTTTGAAGAAGGGTAAGCAGTGAATGAAGCATTGACATTTCCTCTGCAATAGCCTTGCCCAAAAAGGTCCTGATCCTTTGGGTGAGAAATGTTTGTTTAAGCCTAAATTGGAGACAAGTTTTTTTTTTTTAAAAGTAATAAAGTGTTTTACCTGGTTTGATGCAATTATATCTTAAACCAGTGAATAAGCTCCATGTAGACAAGTACAGAAGAGTGAAAGAAGAAGGGAAAGTTGTTGACAGAAACTTGATTTCAGGACAATGAGGGACTGAGCTTCTTAGGGACACTTCCCTCTTCTTGAGCATGGGTTATAATGTTCCAGAAGCTGTAGAACTGCAGAATGCCACGTGTGGTTTCGGCAGGAGGCTGTTGGCGTATGTTTTAGAAGCTTGCTCCAATAGTTCAGCTGTTTGATGTGTGGACACACAAGTATCAAAATACTGTCATGCCCTGTTTGTTGTTCTCTGTGCTAATGGCAAGAGGGTGATGAAGGGGCGTGCTTACAGGTCTTTGAGACATCAGCGCTGTCTCATACAAGGAAGTGCAATAGGAGACGTTGTTTAAATTAATCACAGTGTTACTGTGTTAGGCAGTTTGGCTTTTTCCTGGGATTGATGATAGTCAGTGTTATTTTGAGTATTGGCAGAATTGTGTCACTTAAGTTGACAAGGATGTTGACTTTTACCAAGGTTGACATCTCTGCACCCTAGGTTTGTACCCCATGTATCTCTGCTTGGATTTTATTTGGTCTCATTGTGGGAAAACCCAGCCCTATACAAGACAGTCATGCTCAGGAAAGAAAACTGGTATTCCTGTTAAAACAGACAGACAATCCTGGCTTATTTTCACTAACTACTAGGTAGAAACCAAAGTCACCTATTTGGGTATGTGGAACTGGCCATGAAATTAAAGGGCTGCTATATCTGCAGATACACTGCCAAAATGAAACACAATTTTCCTTTTTTAATACCCCCACTGCACCTCAACCCTGCTTGTTAAGAATGTTTCCCACAGACTGGACTTAAAATGCCAGTTCTGTTCCTGAAGAGCAGAAAATGGCAACGCATCCAGAGAAATGGCTTCAGAATTTTGTAAGATAGCAAAACCGTGGCTGCTGAAAAAGAGCTGTCAGCCTTCGGTTACATGGCTGTGTCTTGAGACCACAAATACTAATTTCACTTGCAGTGAGACTACTTGTAATGATTTTTCTAGCAGATTTCCATCGTGTACACTGTGGATCCCTGCCTGGCTGGGAGGCTATAGGGCATACACTGAGAAACTTGAGGACATAATTTCGAAGGACTCCCAGGGCTTCCTTGGAGTTTTCATTTCATTTATTACTAAGCTGATTCCTGCAAAGCAGCAAATTCTCTTGTTCTACATGATCCCTTTGAAAAGGTTGTTGTGTTTATTTAAATACCTAAAATAAGCTCAGAGAACTTGAGGCTGTTGCTTCAGCTAGGCTGCGTATCCTCAGCTACCTCTCAGACCTTTATCACACCCCAGACTGAGTGCGTCTTGCTAACCTTGTAGTTGCATGGTTGGAATTATCTCCATTGTGTAGATGAGAACACTGAAGCAGATTTGAAATTGCTTGCCCCAGGCCACCTAACGCTGACAATAGACCACACAGTCCCTCAGCCTCCTTCTATGCCAAAACCATTCTCTTGTGTCTGCGTATGGAAAAAAAAAAGAGTAAAGCCAGTGGAGAGTGGTATTTGTTGTGATAACAATGCGCGTTCGGTCCCAGAAGGCCATCGGACAGTGATGGATACATTGCTGTGAAATTAAAATCGCCGAGAGATGCACAGAAGGAAAGGCTAAAATGGTTGTTGCCGTGCACGTAGGTGGACACGGGAGTGCACAGGCAGTGAGATGAAGCCAGCAGCACTAGTAGGGTCCATCAGCCCCTGCGCCAGCCAGCCCATTTGCATTCTTCTGTCAGGGAGTTGGAAGCTGCCACGGAGCAGTTTATACTCCAGCCTGTTCTGGCCTTGAATTATGCATGACCAATTTATCATGCCCCCAGCTGAAAAACTAATTGTGTCCCTGGGATATATTTACTAGAAATTGTAGTTTGCTGTGCTGGGGTCCCCAGAGTGTCCGGCAGAGCAAATGACTGGGAAGTTGGAGCGTGTTCAGAACAGGACTCCTGGCTCTGCCGGAGCCACCGTGCTGTTGATAGATTTTTCACTTCGATTGCCTTTCTAAGGGCTCCCCTTGCTCCTTCCTATTTTTCTTACACTGCATTACACTTAATCAGGCTGCAGGAGTCCTTCCAGTAGTAAAAAGCACACTGATGTGCCTGAAAAAAAGGCATTTTATTCAGGAAATGCCAGCCAGGTTGGGGGGAAGAGGGTTGGTTTCTTCTGTGTGTGGCTTTTATTTTTTTTATAAGCGCAGTGTGGCTTCCTGTAATGTCTCCAATTACCATGAACGTCCCCTCCCTCTCCAGGTCTAGAGTGATGAGATTCCCTAATTACTGTCATTTGAACGAGAGGTTGGGGAGGAGAGGATTTCTTTTCCTCATACAGAGCTCGTGGGGTGGGCTTAAGCTTGCAAATGGTAATTTCTCAGCGATGAAATGCCAACTGTCAAACCTGTATCTGGCTGTAAACCCTCTCATAAGGTAGAGCTGAGCCATAAAGATCATAGGTGGGGGCGAGGTATGAAAGGGAAGGAGCTAATTCACCTGTAAATTAATGACCAAGTTCTGTCTGTCCTCCCCCACTTGTCACGGGAGGAGGATGTCAAGGAGTTAATCACAATAAAGGAGTCAACAGTAACAAGACTTCAGAGGCAAAAAAGCCTTCTGGAATGTTGTGCTCCCTTTTTCTTACCCTCCCTGTCCAATCTCATGCAGCTCCGCCTGACGCAGTTTGCAGTGAGGAGCCTGCATGTCCAAGGGTGGCAGGAGCCATGCGAGCCACTGGCCACATGGCTTCACTGCTGGCAGTGCAGTAGGATAAATCAGGAGGCGAGCTTCTGCAAGAGGTCAGGGCACTGCAGGCTGGGACTTTGGAGAAAAGGATTGCTCCTCTTCCATGATGGGCAGGAGCCTTTCTTGTGGCCATGCTGAAATGGGCTGTATGCTCCATAGCCAGGCTGTGCTCTCCCACCACTTCAGTGGGATTCAGTGCATGTCCTCTTGGGAGAAGAGCTGTGAGAAATTAATTGGGCTGGAAAAAAGGTGCTGGCAGAGGTGCTTTCTTCAGTAAATTCAAGATGTGTGAAGTACTTTGTGTAAACTGTTTGCAGCAAGAAGTGAAGGCGGTTTTGGTTTATGTTATTTCTTAATGTTACAGATCTAGATCAGCTTTTAAACATTCAGAAGCTTTCTACAGCTTGCTTACTTCTAGTTCCCCAAATTTGTATTCATCATCAGTTCCCCAGAAAGATCTGGTGAAAAGATTTTGTTCAAGTGTCTACACGTCTTGCTGCAGAAAAAGTAGAGCAGGTCTGCTGCGTGATGAGCTGAAAGATGTGATGCAACCAGCATAAAAGTAGATCTGAGGCTTGTAAAAGTATATCACAGAGACGGCATGAACAGGTTTTTACCTGAATGCAGCTAGCCAGAGAGAAACCAAGACTACAGAGATCATGGTTGGCAGGGACTACCAAAGCAGGACTGCCCATACTGTATGTCCTCTAACCCTCATGTCTGGAGATAGGCACGAGCCTGGAGGTAACGTCCTTGTAGGATCCAACGTTGTACGGTTGCTTTGCTTCCTTTAAGCTGTTGCATCTACTGGTTTCTAAAGAGCAGTGGACTGGTCATGGAGCCCAGTAGTTCAGTGGGTCTCTGTGCAGAGACGCAGAGGAAATCTTTAAGCTGAGTTATATGGAGCGTGTTAACAGTCTGCTTTTCTGGGCTGTGCTTTTTGACCTGTGGGAAGAACATGAGAAAGACAGAGTGGGAGACAGGATGGACACCACTTCCATGTAGCTGCAGCTGTACCATTAAGGAATGAGTAGGAGGCTATGAATTGCAGCATCTTTTGTTAGTGTTTTTAGTTGCAGTGCCTTTGTGTCTGGATGCTCTTACCTTTCATTAATGAAACACATTAGCAAGTCCAGCTTATGCTTCTTTCACTGGTGCTTCTTTTTAGCTTGTTAATGATCTTCCTAGGTTTTAAGTGCCTATGAACGCAAGTTTTCTGATAACTTGAGTTCAGGGCAGCCATCCTTGGCAGAGTGTCCTGATTTCTCCTATGAAAATCTTCCATATTTTGTTCTCTTCTAGCCCTGTTAACTTGTCATTATAAATTGAGGAAAAAAACACTGGCACTGTTGTGTTATGGATATTGCTCTTCCCTGAACCTGCCTCCTGTGCTCTTTCTAAGGGAGCTTGTCTGTCTGGCAATTGACAGCTTCCGAGTGGCTCTACTGGTTTTTCTTCCTCCGTTTTATTATTCAGGCCCTTTTGGCTTTGCTGCTTTTTTTTTCAGTCTGTTGCTGTGCTCTGCTCGAGTTGCCAGAGCTGTTTGGTTTTCTCCCATGTGCTTTGCTGCTACTGTGGCTATAGTGGGGTGAGAACCGCAGCCCCGTGCAGGAAAGGTCAGGTGCAGAGGAACCTGCAAACAAGCCACAGCAACAACCCAGAAGATGAAAATAAGGTGGTAGAATTGGGGTAAAATAGAAGTCGGTATTTGCCTTGTAAGAGGGTGCATGACACAAGCCGACCCGACCCTCAGTCTTAAGTTTTAAGTCGAAGATCCTCCATCCTTTTCTTCCTCCTCCTCTTTCCCTCCTGTAGCTGGGATACACTTCAGTGTCAGCTTTCATTTACTCCTGTGCTTAAGGCTATGTAAATAGTTAGAGAAAACCAAATTATGATCAGCAAAGAGAGAGGGGGGTTATTGTGCCTTTTTAAGAAGGGAGGGAGGTTTTATTCATGTTTAAGAGTTAAGGGGAATTATGCTAACATCAACTGCAACTTAAATGCAGTACTTGCTACCACAGTTTCAAATTGGTGTGAACACTGTCAGCTAAAACACCGCTCTGGATTGGGAATTTTGGCAGGTTTGAGCCCCGTGTCCTCAGCACAGTGTATTTCTCAGTGTCAACACGTTCACCCCAGTCAGGAACAAGAACTAACACAAATAGATGGGGGAAAGGGGGCAGAATGTTTTTTCTCATGATAAATCCACAGAAGCATCTCTGGAGACGTGCCCATATAGTGACACATCCACATCCCTCCCTGGCTTAGAGAGCTGTGGAGGAATTCTGAGGGAGGTGCGGGAGAATAAACCTTGCCACTCTAAGAAATCCTGAAAATGTCCATCAGAAATGCTGCAAGTATTCGGAGGCTGCTGGAAGCATTCCAGTATCAGAGTCTTTGTCTCCATCCATCACAGGCACTGCAATCTTTGTGCCCCCAGCTTCAAACAAGGGCTTCACGCTGTCCTTGCAATCTGCCTTTATGCAGCGGAGTGTGGAGGCTTCTAATTACGAGGCCGAGATGCGCGGCGGGTGGGGAGGCGTGCTGTGCCCCACAGCCGCGTACCTGATTATCCGTTGCTGAGGTCGTTAGAAGGGTTACTCCTGAGTTTAAGCCTGCTCCGCAAGACCTCTAATTATATGCTGCTCTGCAAGTTGCATTAAAAAGAAATTGTTGAAAAGACAAAGGACAGAATAACATTTCCTCCCTTGTCTTCCCCTCTCTCCCCCCCTGCAACACACACAGACACACACTCCCCCACCTCTCCCTGCTGGGCCCAGAGCTACTTTTCACGCTTGAGTTGGTGCAAGCTCTGATAAAGCCATTGAAAGATGCAGCAGGGAGACAGAGCGCTCCCAGGGACAGAGGGAAGCAGAAGAGGAAGCTGAAGTAAAATGACCCCCTCCCAGGTAGATACAGCCAGGCGCTGCTTGCTGAAGGAGTTGTCCCACAGAGCAGAATTAGAGAAGAGATTAACCGTCCTTTATTGTTTTGTTTCACTTCCTAGGGAGCAATGTAATGTGGTTTCTTCCATCGTGAAAAACCTGCTTCAGCTGGAGCTCCGGGAAGCCTGAATCACTATAGATAACACATTCAAAGTGCAGTATCCCTTGCACATGCTGCCAGTTCTCATTTTAATCTCCCCAGACATCAGAAAAATTAAAATGTAAAAGTCTAAGCTGTGCAGTTGAGTGACATGAAGGCTGCACTCACTGCAGTGCAATTTCCAAATCTGGGACATGCACACATGTGTCCATCCCTGTCAGAGATAACAGTTCTATGTGTGCTTTCCATGAGCCCGTGAAGTGTACCACTAACAGAGAGAGAGAATTGAACGGGTTCTTCATTACAGCATGTCTGGACTACTAATGAAACTAAACCCAGGTTGATAACAGTAGCACTAAATATTTCCAGTGCTTCTTGGTGCAATGGTAACATTTTCAGTTTTCAATGGAGGTTATTATAGGGGTATCTGCAGTTACAAGGGTAACGTTTATTTCAAGATTGCTATTTCAAGGGGTGCTTTTTTATTATTTGCATTATAGGAGTACCCTAAAAGCCTGAGTGACAGATTAAGATTTTACTGCACTCAGCGCTGTACAAACATGGTGAGAGGGGGAAGATTCTCTGCTGCAGATTAGGTTTTTTTGAGTCCTGGCTATGGGGCTTTTTCATTGCTTTGGTAACTGTAGAGAAACTCAATTTGAACAGGAATTTTGAAGTCAAAATGTGAAAGTTCAAGTCACTTCTGTACTGGAGAAGCTTGCAGACTCTGTCATATTGTACTTTGCTGTAATCTATGAGCTATAAACATTGCTCAGTCTCTTAAATACCTCAGTTGTAGTTCTCTATTGTATGCTCCTTATTTCTTACTAGTTTGCCTTTATGTGTTCTGGTGTGCAACACTGGATTCACTGCCCACCCAAGGCACTAGCATCAGGGAAACATTTGCTCCTTCTGTCTGATGTAATTTCTTTTTCTCCTCCCATGTTTTCACATATTCAGTGTGTCTCTTTATCTAGTGAGGAAGGTCCCTTAAGCAGTCGTTTTTGGGGCTGAAGAGAGGCAGCACAAGACATTATAATTCTGCATTTGTTCGAGCTCCCTCCAAAGCACTGGGTCAAGCTCCAGGTGTAAGATTGAATGCATTTCACTCTTGGTCAGCTTGTGCTTATCCACGCTGCTCCCTCTGAGGCAAGATTTGAAACCACCAAATGATTGCTCTCTCCCTTTGTCTTGTGTGCTTTATGTGAACTCATAAGCCTCTCTCTGTAAGGTGAAAAACACCAAACCTTAGGCCTGATAACCCAAAACCTCTGTGCAGTGGCTTGATGTACACTTTTGCTTTCTCATGGCCTGCTTTTCACTGCTGCCTGCTGAAAGATGTCTTAGGTGTGATTACTGTGGGGCATCGTTCCTGGGTACCTACCAGAGAGCAGGTTGAAGGTGGCCCTTATCCCACTTGCAGTTTTATGTGGTTTTTATGTTTAGGCAAGATGACACCACGAAGCTATCAGCTGCCTTGAAATTACTCCAGAGAGCAAAATCTTTGTTTCACGTGGTATCTGGAAATCTTCCAGTCATGTCTCATATTTTGATGGCATGTGTGTCCAAAATAATTCAAAATCTCTTTGATTTAAAAATGTCACATTGCTTATGCTTGGGGCTATAATTTTGTCTTCAAACCGGGTCCAGGAGTTGCGGTGCCTGTTTAGTCAGTGATGGTACTTCCCTTGTCCTGCTCACTCTTCAGTTAGTGAGAGTTTCGGTTGGCTTTTTGGGTCCTGTTCTGTAGCGTCTCCCTGCTTGAAAAGGTACAAAGAGTGATTGGGTTTTTTTGGATGCATGGTTTGTCAGGTTCTTCAACCCCAAAGTCCCCAGAGTCTGCAAGTTGAGTCATTTTTCTGCTGGCACAGGCTTGTGCAAGAGGCATTACTCAGAGATGGCAGATAGTCTTGAGGCTTCAGCCGTGTGTTGTTGAACAGCCTCCAGAGGGACCGTCTTGCTCATTTTGTCAGTTTGGAAGTAAAAGAATGTGTAATCTAGAAGTACTGAAGACACAAGTGAATTTCATTATAGCACATTTTGAACCTCTGGGCATATGCAAGCCAGTGAAGCAGGCAGCACCTTCAGCCATAGCTCACATAGCAGAAGTTTGACACCGTTACCCATTTCACTGAGCAAATGAACACTGGGCTTGAGCAACTGCAGCTTTTGAAAGAGCACTGTGACTTCCATCGGGACATCTGTGAAGGATGGGCAGAAGGGACATGATGCTAACATCTTGCTTGAGCCACAACACCTTTAATATGGTCTTGTTCCCTGTCTTGGAATCAAAAACCGTCTGAATTCTTACCTCTCCTGTGAGAAGTCTGGCTCTCTGGTTCAGAGGCCAGTTAGATATCAGCTTAGACAAAACAAATGTGGCTCAAAAACCTCTAGATCAGGAAAGAATGGCTTAGTATTTGTTATTTTCTTACTATGCATGTTTTTCCATTGTGTGTGGGAGATGTTTTTTTAGGTTTCTAAACAAATAAGCACTGACTGAGATCAGGTGCATGGCCTGTACTAATAGAGGTGAACTGAGAGTGCTTTGATGGAACTGTATTTCTTAATTACTTGTAAAGACACAATCTTCTGGCTGTAGCCCAGGTATATCTGAAATATCCAGCACAAGACATTGCAATAGCAGTGCAAAAGAAGTCACTTGCATTTATATGAGGCAGTGGTTAAATGTGTCCAGGAAAATACGTGTGCTGAGCTGATGAAAGCTGCAACCCTACAACGAGCATTGATACGCGGTGACCTCGCACGCTGGAAGGATGTGCTGATATGCATCGTGACACTGATTCCCCCCTGGACTGCTTCATTTCAGCACAAATCAACTTAATACTTTACAATGGCTGCTGCAGATTTATGCTATGATATGTTTTGGCAATGGTCTACCTTCACTTCAGTTTGTGATGTGGTGAAATGTATTGAAACAACTGGCTCTGTGAGGACCTGCAGAGATCAGGGAGCAGGGAAGGACAATGAACGTTCGTGCTTGTCTGAATTGAAGTGGAGCCTCTCAGCTGCAGCTTCCTGAGCAGCTGTGAGCTATTCTGTTTGACAAACTCAAGGCAAATCTCTTCCACTCATCTAACACCAAGGAAAACGTTTGTATTTTGATTGTGTTTATGTTTGAAATAAGGGATGAGCAGGTGGAAGAAAGTAACTTCTTTCTTTAGTTCAGGCCCTGTGCTGTAGGGAAAGAGAAAGTGTGAAGTCGTTGTGTCAACAGTCATGACTCGGAATTGGAAGGTTGTGGGGTGAAAAAGAAGGGAAAAAATAGAATTCCTTATTTGTGCCACTAGATAGTTGAGCTTTTTGGCCATCCAGCTGCCACAACCTTGGGACTGCAACCAGATCTGTGTATGGGAGGTTTCCTTTCCTAACATTTCATCCAGATGCTCCCTCGATTGGTCCCTACCACTCTTGAGGGCTGACATTAGGCACATACGTTTTAACCATATTGTCAGTGGCTGTGGCTGGTGGAGCTGGACCAGTGGAAAGCCAGAACAGAATGGTTCAGCAGAGGTTAATGCCAAACACAATTGTCTCCCCCTGCAAATGGAGCAGTATTAAATGTGAACCTTGCGAAGATGTTTGAAAACCAACAGAGCGGGTGGCTGAAAGATTAACTCTGCACGAGGACCCTTTGGAGAGCAGAGAGCCACAATAGCATTTTCAGTGCCAGCTTTGTCCCAGCTGCCAGAAGGGACTTCATCAGGGGAGTCCTTTACCATGGTGCTGCTCCCCCAGCTGCCGGAACAATTGTTTGAGACCACTGGCAGTCAGCATCATTAAAGCAGCCTTCAGGCTGCTTTATTTTATGTGGGCACTTATCCAGGTCCAAGGGTTGGCTCAGCCTGCAAAGATGTAGAAGGAAGTTTGCCATATTGTACCCTTCCGCATCTTCTCCTCGCCTGTGTCTGAGGATCAGGCCTGGTTTTACGGTTGATCTGTGGTCACCTCAGGTTGCGCTCCATGAAGTGCTCCCAGTACCCCTGGGTATTGATTGATGTGACAAGATACATTGCTTTATTTCTTTCTACATAAAGGAGACATTTAACTGAATTAAGTATCTAATTTATTGCCTGCCAAATAGGGATTTTAGCTGTATGAATTAATAATACAAACCAAGAGCACCCTTAGAACTTCAACCCCTTTCCTTTCTCTTAAGCTGTGTTGCAACTGTTAGGTCACATTTACAATGTGACTGCTGATAATGGAGTTCCTACTTCTATGTCATGATGGAACTGCAGGAACCAAACAAGACTGCTTGCTCATTCTTTGTTTTATTCCTTAGGCCAGGTAAAGCCTTCCCTTTGCCTTTGTATTTTTCAAAAGGGAAGCTAGGAGATATGTTTACCCAAATGAATTTTTTTGTCCCAATGGGAATGGCCCTCTTTTGCTTTCCTCTGCTTTCTTTATGTGAGTATGTAAATATATGTAAATGTATACAGGGGCTTGGATTTACCCTCTTCGTCTCCCCCTCCCATGTATAATGTATGTGTTAAACACGTAATCATTAATCAACTTTGCGGGGAGTGGAGACAAGAAGGGCTCTTTGATGATAGATGTATACTTGTGAATGTGCTTGTATGCGTGTTTATTAGGCAGCACGGTGCTATCAAAAGAAAATCCAGGTCCCCGAGGATAAGAAACAGCACAGGGAACAAATGAAGAGGAAAAAACATCCAACTCCTCTTACTGTAAAACCCTCTGTCTTCTACCATCTGTCTCCTTTTTTGGAGTGGAATAAATTGGGGAGAGATCTTTGAATGAGGTGCTTATTTGCAATGCACAAAAATGTTAACATAGAGCAGAAGCAAAGTTATGGTTAATGTTGCCTCTGATGGCTGGGAGAGTTGGAGACAGGATGACATTATTTCTTTTGTCTGTACATCCTGGCAGTGTTTTAGAGCAAAAAAGCCTCAGGTTATCATGCACACGCCAAACTATTTCTTAGGTTTTAATATTTTGTTTGATGTTATGGAAGGCACAAATTAAAGGTGGTCATTGCCCTGAGGTGTTGACAATAAAGACAACAAAGCCCACACTGGTTCTTCATGAGTACCCAGCTCAGAATGTGCTTCAGGCTGCTCTGTGTTGCATGAGGAGGGCTTGGCACGCTAGAATTACTTGTCTGAAGATTAAGGTAGAGGTGGAGGGATTGACTTCTTTGCGTTTTTCTTCCCCTGTGATAACAGCAGTAAGTCTTGGCACCTGAAAGCTTCGATTGCATGTAGGAAACCAAATATTTCTTTGATTGTGTTAAAGGGAAGATTGGTCAATCTTGTAGAGTTGTGCATATGGTCTTGCAAAAACTCGTGTTGTCCAAAATAATAAAGTTTGGGGGGAAATAGAAAATAAGAATTATTTACATGCCTTAGTCTACTTTTTGCTGCTCTTATTCAGCTTGTGTACTTGCAAGTGCCTATATGGCAAAATACCTAGTAAAATATGTATTTTAAATGAGCTTAAAAAGTGGCTTTGGCTCATTGGGTACAGAAGTGCTGCACCTTTTGCTTTGCATTCTTGCAGAGCTAGGCAGGAGACACCGAGGTCTGATTGGAACCACTGAAGTGCGTAGGAAACAGCAGTTCCAGCTCCGTCAGCCATCTGCTCCAAGTCCAGCAATCAGTCACCAGCCAGGGGAGCAGGGGAAGTAGTTGTGTGTTAGTGGGGAGCAGCAGCAGCAGCGAGACTGGGAGGCAAATGGGAAAAGAAAAATTCCATTTTCTGGCATTTGTCCAGTGCAGAGAAGCAGATGGATTGGCTGCAGCATGGCAGATTTGTCAAGGTGTACCTGGTATTGGTTTAGGAAAGGAAAACAACAATAAAATCTTAGGGAAGGTATACCAAACAAAAAGTATATACATTTGTTTTGGACTAAGCTAAGCTATCTTTACGATAAGATAGCAACTTTATCTACTCTGGCTGTTTCTCTTTAGATTCTATTTCTTTTCTCCTCTCATTTGCCAAAGTCAGCGCTTCCAGATTGTTTTACAGATGAACTGAAAGCCACAGAAATTCAGAGCCTCATCAGAATTTTCCTAAACTATTGACTATTAAAGTCTACATTTTTAGTTTTGGAGGCCTTTCTGTCATTTTATTCTTCACAGAAGCAATAAACAAGGCATTAGTTTAGGTAAGTGTTTCAGCTACGGTGAGATTAAGCACATACATGGAGCTAAGCATTTGATCAAGTGCTTTTCTGAATACACTTTCTAGAAAATTGATGTCCCTTTTCCTGCTCTTGCTAAGCTAATCAGAAGATGCTGGGATCTGATCAGAGACGTTGTGCATTTTCAAGATAGTGTCTCTGGAGGATCATTACACGCGTCCTTCTGCAGTGAGTACAAGGAGATTGTCACCGGGAAGGTGTTAGTCACTGTGCCTTAACATGCAGGATTATTCTGCCTCTTTTTTCACTGCAGGCTTTTCATCTCCTTACTAAGCAGGCACAGTCACGTCTGGGCTGAGATCGCAAAGGCTCTTATAACACTTTGGTGGTACCTCCAGTTCAAGAAATAAGATCCAGTGAAATGAGCTGTTGCTGTTGTGTAACTTCTGAAGACAGGTATGGAAAGGGCACCAGCTAAGAGGCCAAGGGGCGATCAGGCAGGACCAAGGCACCAGAGCTTAGCACTCAGCTCTTGACAGTGCCCTTGTCTGGAGGGGTTAGTGACCTGGCAGCTGAATAGAGTTGTTGCTGCTTTGGCAAATGAGCACATAGTTAGCCGTAGAGAGGTCAAGTACAGCTTGCTTTCCTCTTTCTTCCAAAAGAAACTCTATCCAAAGCTGGTGGTTGAACACACACACCAATGATGTTCCCCCTCCACCAACTAGGTCAGCTTTCTTCTGCCCCAAGCTGACCTGTCTCCTTGGCAAGCAAATGTGTACGAGTGTCCTGAAAGCTCTTCAGTTGGTGGCTGAGCTTGGCAAACATTAGCCAGTGCCTTAAAAAGTATCTCACTTGGACATAACCATGCAGGGAGCAGAGCAAAGCCAGGTCAGTGGTTCTCTGCTTATTCACAGGTCCATGAGCAAACACGGGAGAAGGTTTCAAAACACAAAACCTCTGGCAGACATTTACCGTTCACCACAGGCAAATGAAACTTTACAGGCAAAATCATATCAGCACATGGAAAATAAATCTAGTAATTATGCTTTATCATAACAACTGCTGTTAGATGGACAGTCCTGCTGGAGAACATCACCTTCCTGGTACAGGGCATGCGTTCCATCTTTCTTGAGACTTGCCAGACTCCAAATCTAGCGCACAAACCCATCTTTTTGTTGAAAGTAGTTGGTTACTGATACAAGCCAACAACCGTGAGAAGTTTCGTATGGTTTGCGCATGAGGAAATGGCCTGGGTTTGTGGTCAGCGGTTGGCATGGTATATATTTGACTGTTTTAATGTTTTTTGCAACCCCACCCAGATAGTTGCTGTAGAACAAAAGAAATAAATTTGGAAGAGCTGCATGGGTGTAGCTGATCACATTCACACTGTTAGCTTCAGCTGGCTTGTGGAGTTTCTGTACCCAGAACGTTGAGAATACAGAGCTTTTTGAAATAAAACTAGCTGTTCCCTGTGTCATATCAGTTCATGTCTATACAGATGGTTTCTCAACTGGAGGTGCCAGTAACATCATTGGCAAAGGCACTGAATGACGTTTTTTGTTCATCTGGGTTTGAAGTGTTTTTTGTTTTGTCTCTCTGATTGCATTCATAAAGGAAAAATTGCAAAGAAAAGAGCCAAGGGGAGGTCAAGAGGCACTGTACAAGAAGGAAAAGATTATAGCAGGGAGACATAATGTATTGGAAGTGAAAGACCATTCCTTTCTGTTGGGGATTTTCTCAAGAATGTGAACATACACGTCTACCAGAAGAATGGAAACAGAAACGCTGACAGTTTGTGGGGTTCAGACAAAAGAATGTAGATCCTTTTCCCTTCACATCAAGTGGTCCATGGAAATTAAATTGTCCTCTCAGTGCAGGGGGGAGTTCCTGTCCAGAATGGATCACAGCATGATGGTGACTGTAAAGAGGTTTTGTTTTCTACTACCTTGCTTCATGGGGAATTTACTTGAAGAGCATAATTAGGATATGCATCTGGAAAAACACCCCACCAGGCACAGATACAGTAACACACTAGAACCCAAGTGTATTTTAGTCTACTGTGGATGATAGAAAAGAAGCTGAGACAAGCAGCTTCAAAATTTACTTCCCATGAACGTTCTCTCCCTATTTATTCACGTACTTTGGCTTATGCATGTACAAAGCTCCTTCTGTAAGGGAGAAAGTAAGCTAGTTAAATGCCATGAAAGAAGTTTGATTTCAGAGGAAACTTGAAAATGAGAATGAAGACCTGGCTGGTGAGCACAGGGAATATTTCCATGCTTTAGATGGAGAGCCCAAAGAGGCTAGGCAGATCCATTGCCCCAGGGTTTATAGCGTGGCTGTCAGTGCCACAGCTGATTTTCTCCAGGAGCTGAGCAGTGGTGAAGGAAGTTTGTTGTTGGTCAAGTTAGTCCTAGATTGCGGGGGGGGCAGTGAGATGCAGGAACTGAGAGTCTTTGGGGTTTTGGAGACAAGGATGAGAAGATTGTTTGTGAAAGCAACTGGAATGGGGCATGGAAAAATCCAGGATGGCTGTTTTACCCATAGGGTGAAACTCTTTGGTTTGGACTGTAGCCAGTGGCACAGAGTAACAGAAACTTTTGAATTCATGCATCTGCTGCTTGGCCAGTCCTCACTGGAGACTGACAGAGCAAATGGAGCTGCCTGTTCTGGAACCATTTTAGCTAGAATCAGCTCCCAGAAGACGGCTGTTAATAACTCATGTCTCACCAGCCCTCTCCTCCTTCGCTCCACTCCATACAAACTGGGCTGAGACACCGTGCAGGAATGCGGGCGCTCTTGGGTAGGCCAGCACCGAGGTGACGGGCTCTCGCTGAGGTCATCTGCTAAAGCCATTGCCATTTCGCACGGCAGCAACAATTCAAAGCGCAGTGGTGTTTGAACACTAGACTGACTTTTCTGTCTGGTTTAATGCTTTAAACAGGCTGTGCATTCAGCAGTTATTTGTATAAACGTTCTCCAGGCATTTGAAAAAGACTTCTGTTTTCCAAAAAAAGAGGAGGGAAGAGGCCGGAAAGGATTACAAGGGAGCAGAGTAGGGGCAGGCGATAGGGGAGTAGCCAAAAAGGAGGGGTTAGCCGAACCTGGTGTGTGGGTGAACATGGGCAGACACAGTGCTGCACGTAGACTTGCTAAGGCTCCCCCACACCTGGTTTTAAATCAGACAAAAGCCTTCCACCTTCTGTTGCTGGGAGTTATGCTCTTTAGAGCCGAGTTCGACAGTTGTTATTGCAATTTTGTGGTGCTCCTTTGATTTACAGCTGTTTTTACGACCATTGAGACAGCCACAAATCGAGGAAATCTCATAAAACAGAGAGTAAACGTCTCCTTCACAACCCAGGCAGAGTTTTGGCATCCGTGCTTATTCCATAGAGCAGGATGTGTAAACAATATTGTGTCCCCTGAGTGGCTGATATCAGTACAGTTAAGTGGTAACAGCTTGAAAAATGCATTTCTCGTATATTAGCGGTAAAACTCGAAATGGGCCCCCAGGCTAAAGTAAATTGGTGACATTTTGCAGCAGAAAGGGAAAAAAAATAAGGGCAAGAATTGGAAACGCGGAGCCCCAGCTTTGAAAGCAGTGGGACTGGAGCCAAAGTTGGATTTATCTGCATTATTGCAGTACAGAAATAAATGGATCCACCACACTTGTTGCAAAGCAGATCTAATTGGAGAAGACAGATTATATGTCAGCTGAAAATGGTGGACTGCCTCCTTCGCCACCTTCATACACGGAAGATGAGGTCAGTTAATGCCGTATTTAATCAAAGTATAATGATGAGAGCTCCTTTCTTGAGTTTCTGTATAGCACAGGAGAAATGCTTGGTGCCCCTTTTCTGTAAAAAGTAGGTGAGTGCACTTCACTGCCCTTGAATGAGTGAGGGGCAGGAAGCCAAATGCTTTGCAGATGTGAACCACAGCCGTTCTCCCATATTTTTTCCTTCCCAGCCTCTGTTTGTAGGGAAATTTATATGCTGTCCTGGTTCCCGCTTTTTAGGTGTTCTGATCCTGTCTGTTGAGTCTTTAAATACTGCTGCACCCTGCAGCGTGCCTTCTGTTGTGGATGAGGGTGTCCACATGCAGGAATGAAGCTGTGGGAACAGTTAGTCCATCCGGGACAGTTTTTTCCCCTAAAGCATGGAAACACAAGACACAAGAGTGAAGGGTTGATGGGCAGACTTGATAATGAAGTTTAAAGAGTCAACCTGATAAACACCGGAGAGGTATCTTCTAAAATTTCACCATGTTTCGGAATTACCACATTCGTATTGTTTACCTGATGAATATTTGATGTTTCCTTCATGTATAGAGTTGCTGTTATCTGATTGGGGTGACGGGAGATAACGTCGCCTTGTCACTTCTTTGTTTGATTACCCGTGGGTCTGCTGAATGTAACACGTGGTGGTCCAGCCCAGCTCAAACTAGTCTGGTGTCTGTATGCGGAGGAGTGCTATGAGAAGACCTTCCGCAGCTGTCTGCTTCACAGAGCCTGGCAGGGAGTTTTCAAATAAAAAAGCTGTCATTCCTTTCCTGGACTAATATTCAGAATCTACTTGCCCGTTTCTAATTAACTAGCGGATATTGTTAAAAGTTGGGCATCTGCAAAGGTTCATAGACCCATAATCCGGGTGGTTCAGGAAATAGTTTTCTCATTGGATCAAGAGAGGAGGAAAAGGCAGCTGATCATTCATTTTTGTTTGATTTTGCTTTCCGGTGCTGTCTGAAAAGAGCTACCCTGAAGATGTTCAGTAAGGCTGTTAGCAGCCCTGTATTTCTGCAGTTTCCATGGGCAAAATGGGAACGGGCATTCCCGAAGGTCACACACAAACCCAGCACTGTACGCGGTAAAGCTGCAGCCAATGACATTTTTATCCAGAGATTATTTGTTGAATTGTGTAGTGGTGTGTTAATAGAAAGGACTGGGCAGGTTGCAGTGTCTGTTTGTGAATGTCTTCACGATGTTAACATTTTTCTTGAAGTTTTACCTTCTGGCGTCATCTTGCTCCACGAGAATCTCAGCTTACAAATACATTAAGCTTTAAAGGAAAAATCCAGCTGTGTCTTGGTCACAAGGATTAAACTTGAAAACTTAAAGGTACAAATGAATGTTGACAAATGTAGACAGATGCCCAATTTGGTTTCCTCTAAAGATGTATTAGTTTCTAAATCTCTTCGGTGAGAGTCCCCTTGGTCTTTTTTGGTAATTATTTTGCTCTGTCCTGGCACAAGCACGAAGCTGGAGGGCTGCAGCAGGTACAAGCGCTGAAGTAAAGCAAGAGCAGTGCCTGAACCATGGTCCACTACAACAGGCAAATCTCCTAAATCGCTGTTACAGTGGATGAAGTGCTCGGAGGGGGCAGGGCCAGCACTGCTCCAGTACGAGGCACACAGCTGTAATACTCATCCTGTAATAAGAATCTCTCCTGCATGTAATTCTAGCGGGATTGAAAATTGCCCACTAAACCTCTTAGTGAGGCTGCTGAATTGAAAAGAGGAGATACTTCTTCGGTGGTGAAGCCTGCTTGAACCGTATGATCTCTGCAGTTGCAGCAGGAGCTACTCCAGCCTGCTGACACTCCCACACCCAGGCACATCCTTATACCGGGTGTTGAATGCTGGTGGGCCAGCGGCCCCAGCTCGGAGCTCTCGGGCTTTGCCTGGGGTTTGCTTTCACCCATCATGCTGCAGCTTTGGGGGAAGCCAGAGATGCATTTTGTGTCCAAACCGAGTTGTTTTCTGCGTAAAAGGGGACCTCACTTCGTAAGCCCCATCCTCCTCCTGGATTGCACAGCTGTGAAAGGAGTGGACCTGGGAAAGAACGGCCCTTTTGTGCAGCACAGTTATGTGTTTAACATAATAAATGTTTATTGTCCTCTGGAGCAAAGGAGCAATAGGCTAAATTATAGCCCGGGGAGGGAAAGCTAGAATCATGAGGCATAGGCTGTTAATTATCTTTTTTTTTAGCTGTCATAATGTACTGGCGTTTGCCTGCAGCTCACCCCCTCCCACTGCTCCATTACCTCCACCACCACTATCTCTAAAATATCTGCTTCCCGTGCCGTTGTGCCCTCCTCCTCTCCGGCCTCCTGCTCTTTCATTTGTAAGGCATCTCCAGCCTCCTGAGAGATTTGTGACTTCTCTCCCAGCAGCCGCTTACGGTGATAAAGGCCCTCAGACTGCCTCTCTCTGATTAATCAGCCCTCGTGCAGCCTCGATAGGGTGTTAATTTGTAAACTCAGTGGACAGGCAGCCGTGATAAGCCTCCGCAGCTGCTGTGTGTCTGCTGGGGGGATGGGCAGATAAGGCTTCAGCCCTGGGATGCAGCCAAGAAATATTTTGGAGCAGTGAATTAGAAACAACAACAACAAAAGAGCCTTCTGCAGAGGCACTCCTTTGAGGTTGCTGCGGGTAATACAGCAAGTTTCAATAGCAGCGCACAAGAGCTGGCTTCCTGATAAGCTCCCTGAACCCCCACCCTGGAAAGGGCCATGTCAGGATTGCATCTGGAACTGGAAACTTCTGTCAGAGGGATGGCCATGTGTTATACGGTGTGGCACTGGGCTAGGAGAACGACGTGGTCTTCTCTGTGTCTTGTGTATTAATGGCAGTTACCCCTATCCTTTTCAGAATTTGACACTGGTTTGTCAGAGGACTGTCTGACAGAGAAAGGGATGGACACAAAGGGCATCCAGTACAGCATCAGTGTCACATGACTTTTGAGCATCCCCCAGCGTTTGCTGTGATGTGATTACAATAAAGTACTCTACGTGGTCCACTACATATCTAGCATTTCCCCTAAAGAGCAGACCATCCTGCGTGGTCTGAGACCTCAGAGTATTGCAGTGTTCTGGGAAATAGCAGAGCATTGTTTTAAGCTCTGAGATACCTAGGCTGATTGGAGCAGGCTGCAGTGACAACAGACGTGTTCTGATTACTTGTTCAGAGTGATTATGTCAAATGTTTCCAGTGTGCTCATACAGTTTTCCTTTTTTTATTGAATTGATTATATTTTCAAAAATTAAGAGGAGGAATCACTGAATTTGTATCAGCTCTTTGGTTCAGCTGAATCCTAATGATTCTGCCATTGTTGGCCTCTCTAATTGTTTTAATATTATCTGACAACATGCAACAGACCATGGAAGCGGTTCCTTCCCCGTCTGCCAATGCAGGTTGTTATTTGGTACGTTCTTGAACTGCAGCAATTCTCAGACAGACAGTGACCTTTTTATGAAATCAAATGTCTTGCAAAACCCTCTTGGTCTCTGAACTGTGATTTATAGCCGTTTGTGTTGGAGAAGGCTGCAGGTGGGATTTGGGTGACACGTAATTGGTTAAAAGATAAAATAAAATGAAGGTTGCCCTGCTGGTACAGCGATGGCAGGAGCTACAGAAATGAATTGCTTGGCAGTGCAGAGCCTGGCCCTCCTCCTCCCGCCCTCCTCTGCCGGTTGCCAAGTCCTGTCTGGCAGGCCATTACAATGATAAATGCAGGTAGCTGGCAAAGACCACAGCTGAGCGTTTGTTCTAGCGTGCCAAGCCCTGCTTGGCATTCCCAGTTGGTGCCAGCATTTGCACTCTTACTCAGTTTGACGGAAACCGGGACATGAGGTGTGAATTTATGTCCGCATCCTTCCAGGAGAGAGTTGGGATAATGAAATGCCAAGGCAGCCCTGGGAGCAGCAGAGTAATTTGGTCGGTACCAAACAACAGTCTGCCACCTGTCATGTGCGATACAGTCCCTGCTCTCCCCATCACTCTTCCTACAATGCAGCCTTTGCATTATAAGAAGTTTTAGGTAGTTCTGCAAAGAGCACTCGCCGTTCTGTTTGATTTAGTGCAAATAAAAACCCATGTCCCAGCCAAATAGATAGTCTGGCTAGATAGTCTCAAGCTGTAATGACAATAATACAAGTACTATAGTGGTACGTTACACAGCCTTCCCAACCTTTCCTCCTCGTAGGCAGGTTTTCCCCTATGTTTGTAGCAAAAGCTAAATCAGTAATCAAGTCTGTGATTGCCTAAGTCAACATCTGGGTAATGGAAAAATTTTAAATGTGGAAGTCCAGGCTGAAAAGCCTGCCTGTTCAGGAGGGGGATCAGCTGTCCAGAAAAGGCGTGAGATCTGTGTTGTTTGAGATATTTAAAAACAGATTGCACAAAGCCCTTTTACAAGTGTTTCATGGCGAATTGTTTTTCACTGACTGGGACAGATATCAGTTGCCCTTAACAGGGACACGCTGCTGCTCTGAGCTACAGTGAGAGGTGCAGCCTGATCCCTGACACAGGGTGCCATTCACAGAGCAGACTGCCCAGAGGCTCTGCTGGTGGTGTCCCTGGTTATGCTGTGACAAAAAGAATAGCAACATTCCACTTTTCTTTTGCTAACTGTGACTGGCAGTTGCTTGGTGGAATAAGCCAGAATGGGGAGCATAAGAAACAGGTAAAGGGGAAATCAATGCTGGTGAGAATGGAAAATAACCAAGAGTGTAAAATCAAGGTAGATATTGGTAGCAGTCTGGGAGCTGGGATTTGAGGGAGGAGGATACTGAGATAAGGGACCAAGTGCACCTTAATTTAAATTACGACACTAGACACAGTAACATTGAGTATTTTGGCTAATTTTAATGAGATACAGCTGGAGATTTTAATTTTCTGGTCAGTGTCTTTAGAAACAGCTGAGTGCCTTTTTACAGCTGTATGACCAGCCTTGTTGAGGCCCAGGAACTCCCAAGCTTCCGCCCTTCTCCTCCTCTACTAACATTTTCTTTTTGTGCATGTATTTATTTATTTATTGGAGCTGAGCTGGGAAAGAGAGGGAGTTTGATCTTTTCCTTTGGGAGACAGCAACTGCTCAGAGGAAGATGAATCATAAAGCATGGCTAATGGTGGGGATAGGAAGGGGAAAACTCTGGGCTACAGCTATTCTCCAGGGGTTGGAGGAATGGTTTGAGAAGGGAGGGAAGAGGAGCTGGCAAGCCTGTGCCCCGGGGCTCTGATCACAGACACTCTGTAGGTCAGGCATCCTGCTGCTTGCGGAGCGTTAGGTCACTCTTTGTCACGGTAAGAGGCGCATCTGTGCAATACGCCAACAGACCGCAGCAGCATATGTTTAAGAATTACGGTCCCTGCTTAATCTGAACTAGTTTTGTTCTATCCCCAAGTGGTTGTAAAACGGTGAGGAACATGCTCTGGATTCAAAATAGTGTTATTTTAAGCTTATCACTGTGCTGCCAAAAGAGAAGATCCAAAACAAAACCATAACATTGAACTTGTGGAGAAGCAATGGTTTTGGCTCCTCATTGCCCTGTTCTGACTGAATCAAACTGTCTATACACAATATCCTTCAATGCCTTCTAGTCCTCATCCACTTTGCCTTGCTTTCCATTTGCCATCACGTAAATTCAGTGTAATTCAATGGTGGACTGGGGCCAGTGATCTCTGCTTCTAGGCTCTCTAAGGTCTAATTTCATTCTCTGTTCCCAGACTTGTGCTAGCTTCTCAAAGGGGCTGTTGCAAAAAATATTCATGCTTATATAAACTGCTGAGAAAAGTCAGCCTTCTTGGAAGAAAAGGTGCCAAAGAGAGGAGTAAGTTGGGAAAGGCTCTTTCCAGGACTATAGCAGTATTGAATATGCATGTGCGAGGTGGAAACCTGAACAAGTGTGTTGCTGTATGAAAGTACAGTCCAAAAAGTTTTTTGTTACTTGTGAACCTTCTGTAGAGTGGAAGACCTATCAATGCTTCCCAGAGATGGCCTTGAATCAAAATTGAACCAGAAGTGTCTGAGGCATTTAAGGCATTGCCATTTCAATTAGTAGTAGCCTGTTCAGGGTGGTTTTGCTGCGTGTTTTACTGTGATGTGATATCGTGTAGCTAAAGGCACAACTGAAGTTCTAGGACTGTTGCTAGAAAGCTGGAACTCTGTCTGGCATTCAGTTTTGTTTAGGGAATATTATTTATTATTAGTCCTTATTGGACATGAACAGCCAGAATTTCATTAGTTACCCTGACCATCAGCTGGAACCAGATTTTTCAGAATGACCTGGTCACCATTCAGGTATATACATGGATTTTTGGAAATGCTTCATACCCAGTAGCTCCAGTCAGGTTGGTGCTCCAGGGGCAGCTGCTGAGAGCTCTTGAAAGCCCAGCTTGTGAAATCTGGATGAAGGGAAGTGGACAAGTGAATGTCTTTGCTGTTAGGAAATGATCACAAAATGCAGTGGGGATTTGTAGAAAGCCAGCGTGTATCCTGTTCCCTCTTGCCTATTCCTGTACACAGCTGTGTTGTGCTCTCCCAGTCAGCCATGCACCGCGGTGCTGGGTTTTCCTGGAAGGTGCCACAGAAAGGCAGTTCATGTACTTCTTACTCCAGCTATTTTTCCTGTTGTGGTGTACGAATGACTGACTTGCAGGTCTAACTTTTCTTTGTCATCTTAATTGAGCTGTGATTTCCCTCCAAAAATAATTCCGGTTTTGAAGGACCGTTCGTTCCCTTGAAACCTCCCCTCATAATGCAGGCAGTGATACCCATGGGTTTCTTCTCTATCCTAGAATGCATTCAATACTTTCTTGGTCTTAAGGGTGAAATTTTAGTTTGGTTTTTGTGTGCGTGTGTGTGCTTTCTAGGCTCCTCTTGCACCTTTCCATATGTATCGATTTCTATTTCCTATAGAATAATCACAACCCAAACAATACCTCCCTGTTTTAGTTATTGTTCTCATGTTACTGAATGAAGGGGTCTGGTGTGAAAGACTTGCAGAATCAACTGGGAACTGGTAAAGCAATACTGACGTGCTGAATTTCCCCGCTAGACAAGCGATCGAGTGGCATTGGAGTGGTAGGTAAAAGTGGGGAAAACAGATCAAAGGAAAGAAAGAAAATTGATCCAGAATTTTCAGGTAGAGTCCGTGCTTTATACCGAAAGTTTCTCTAAGCATATCTAATACTTCTAGTTTGAAAATCTCCTGGAAAAGGGGTTTCTTGAGAGGTTTCTAGTGCTTACTAAGGCAGTCTCTCTTAAGACTGGCTCTTGGCTGTCTAGAAGACAGGCAGCCATCCAGAAATAAACTGTATTTTACTGCCTCTTTCTCCTTCTGCCGATCGTATTGGACAAATGCTTTTGTCCTCTGTGAAACAAACATTCCAGGTCCCTGACACCCCGTGCTCTTGTCCTTGTGAACCAGAACTGCAGCCTTATTTGCCGTTTCCCAATGTCTTGTGATCAAGCGCCTGTAGCATCGGCCTTGGATATGGCACTGGGTGTGCCAGGATACTGCGTGATGATCCGCAGAGCCTCTGTGGTTGGTTGATAGGGAATGGTTTTGTTCCCCGTTAGCCATTTCACAGGCTACAGAGAAAGGAAAAAAAAAAGTAATTACTTTGAGGCCTGGCATAGTTTGTAATGCTGTCTCTGTCAGATGATGACATTCTGTTATATATAATCATTAAATTATTAATCTGTAAGAGCTCTTGCACCTTTCAGCTGCCTTGGGTTAGTGGGAACCAGGATGAATGAGGCATGGACTTCATTCTGCCTCGCTGTACACCTTCAGAGGAGAGGGTGTGCTACATCCTTTGTGGTTACCACCTTACATTTTGAGGGAAAAGCTGCCTTCACAAAGCTTTTAGTGTTGAAAATTGAATCAGTGTTTATATGTTCAGGGGAGGAAGGGTGAGGGACTGGAGCACCGCTGCTCTGCTTGCTTTTTGCCAGGCAGAAAAGGATAGAAATGTTTTTCTCTGCAGTGCCTTCAGCCTCGTTTCAGGTTGTCACAGGACTGGGTGGAGACGTTTTCGCCTTTAGATCTGGTGTAGAAAAGAAAGAAAATAAGAATGGGACAGAGAATAGTAACTTGGTTGAATAAACCACAGAGGAGACCTGCGAGGCTTGGTGCAGAACAGTGTGCCATCAAAAGGGTGCTGGCTCTTAAAAGTTTCAGCAGTGTGAGGCATCCTCAGAAACCATGCTGCTCTCTCAAATCATTTGTGTATGTTTCACTTTGGGGACAGATGCGAGATATGCATAAAATGCAGAGGTGATTATGGGGACAAGGGTGGGACTTCACAATCAGCAGAGTCTATGGAAAGACATGAATCTGGGGCGCTGCTGTGGTGCTCCAAGGGAGAGGGAAATGGGCAGCAACTGTTTGATGAAGGCTGGAGGTGTCTGGGAGCTTCGGGCTGGGGAAGTCTCTCTCCCTTGTGTAGCAACAGAAAGGAGTTTGAAGGGCACTGAGCTCCTTCAGCTGCCTTCATCCCCAAGGTGGTCCTTCAGGAGGAAACAGGCAGGAGGCAGTGAGAGGGGAAAAAAGGGGCATTTCTGGTTTCATTTTGTAATCGAGAAGTGTGATTTCCTGGGATGGCTTGAACCCTTCCACATAAAGGACTCTAAATGACTGGTTTGGCTCACAAGGGAAGAACTCCACTTTTTTCTTTTTTATCATTTCTTAAACATATGCAAATGATTTGCTTTAAACAGCTGAAAATTTGGGAGGGGATTTGTTTTAGCAAATACATTGGTTTGTTGTATTTTTCTCACTCATTAGTGGGCTGCCTCAGTCACATAGGTTTTATTGTACACTTTCTTTGAAGGGTGTGATGGAATTGAATGATGTATTCAGGCTCTTCCTCCCCCAGCTTTCCTCCTTGCCTGCATGGCACCTCGCAGAATATCCTATAGCACAGGCATTCACTGTTTCAGAATGGTGCTCGTGCCAAAAACTGCTCAGATCTGGAGCTAGAAATCATCAGAAGTGAGAGCAAAAGTTACTTTAAGCTCTAGGTGTGAAGATTTGTGTCTGTAAACTGTGGCTGGGATGTTGAAAACTCTGCTCTGTAAATGTTGACTCTGATTGTTGAAGGCAGTGCCACACACTGCTATCAGAAGACTGAGCAATAATCCGTGTGTTTTACTTTCTCTTAAAGTGAATTTTCTTGCTTGACTTCCTTAAACATTGTTTTTATATAGTCTGGACCTGTAGCACTGAGATCTTTAGCTCATGGTTAAACAGTGCCGGTCTGTATTAAATCCTCAGCACTGAACTACACAGAAGCAAGTGAGCTGGTTGTTGCCATAAAGTGATGTTGGTGGCACCCAACTTTCCAGCCAGGCGAAACAGAACGTTTCTTCTGGTGCTGAGGTGGCTGCTACCAGCGTGGGTCCTACAGCCAGCAGCTTGCTCTGGATGGCACCCTAGGGAAGGGCAGCTCCCTCGAGCAGGCTGCTGGTGAGTGGGTTCCTCTTCTGGGCTGCACATTCTGCACCCCAGCCTCAGAAACTTAGGATTTGTGGCTCAGCTGCCAATTTACAGGTTGGGCTTTAGTGCAAACCACACCAAAGTTTCATTGCTTGTAAAATGGAGGAATCTTATTTGTCCACCTGCCACGTGTCCTAGTGCTTAGGGAGTGCTGGGAGGCGAGGTCCCGGCTTTGTGCAAGCTGTTAGCATGGGTGAGTTCCCAGAGCCTGCAGATGTGTTCTGCACCCGTGGTGACTTTGTGTTGATTATAAGTGAAAAATCTCTTAACAATGGGTTGTAAATTCAGAGTTGGCTGTCAAAACATTTTATGCACCACTGTTGTTGCTGCTGTGTGACGCTGTTACACTTTCTTTGCAAACCAGCCTAGGCAAAACCTTGTTTAATCCTGGTTCTTCCTCTCTTTAATCCATGCAGTGAAGGGATCGTGCAGGTAACTGATTTTCCCTAAGATTTTAGGATCCTTTTGCTGAGCTGTGTAACGATCATACATGCCACAGCTACACGTGCAGCTTTGTCGTGGACATGATTCAGAATTTTTTTCTTATGTGTCTCAGCCTCAACCTATTTTTCATCTTGTTTTCCCTCTCTTTTTTATGCATTTGCATTAAATAAGACATTCAGTGCTTGCAGTGCCACTTTCCTTAGAAATAACATTAATAGACCACTCTTTCTTGCTTCTTACGATATCTCATGCAGATCTTCTTGCATTTTACTATTTGTTTTTGTCCTTCTGAGTCGTCATTTAAAATATATAACAATGTATTACAGTTCATAGTGCTCTTTATCATGCAAATCTCCCAAAGCGCTTTAGAAAAAAATCAATAAAATAAAAAAGAAAATCAACTTAGTTCAGCCATGTGTTGAATTAATTCATTATTTTTAAAACAGAGCCAGGGGAGAAAGGCTTTTTTTTCACTTTCAATATCTTTTTGCTCTTCAGCTTTGTACTTCACCCCGTTTTATCTGTGCAGCAGTCAGTGCCAAAACATTGGTGATATTTTCAGCTATCTTGTAGACAGTAGTAATGTTGATCATGCTCCCTGCTCCCAGACCAGCTTTGGTGCTGTAGAGGCTACTTGCTATTTTATCAGATAGCAAGGAGGAAAAGGTTGTGCTGAAATAGGTTGACTGTTTGATATCCGTGGGGGGAGGGAAGGAAGCCATCAAATTAACTCATAAAAGCTTTATTTACGATGAATGGACTTTTTTTCCCTGTCTGTCATTATCATCTTGTCTGTAACCCAGTGACCCTGATTATCATGAAGCTGTTTACAAGGTTTAGGTTAATTGGATTTCTTTAACATTTTCCCAGAGCTGTGAGGAGCACAAATACACTGCCGTGGAGTTCAAACAGCATAGTGCAACCCAGTTTGCAAGGAGACGGGCTTCTTCCAAGAGGAAGTCGTTTGTTTCATACTCAACTAAGTGCATAGCAGCATGTACCTATCATTTGGCATACTGTTAAATAACACCCTCTTCCATACGGATGTGTTCAGTTGCAACTTGTGTTTCCAATACACAAATTTACATTTTGCATGTTCAGCAAGAAATGAGCTTATTTTCAATGAGAAAGGCTTTGAAATGGTTTCTTTTCTTTTTCTTTAGCTTGATAGCAGTTTCACTGGTTTTGTTTTTATATGAGGAATCATGGATAAAATAGCTGTGCATTGCATGGCTGCCTAAATAAACGAGACAAGAGGATATAGTTGGGTGAGATCAGGACAGTACTTGTGTACGCTTTGCTTTCATCTTCTTAGGATGCATGCTCATTCTTTAATGGCACAACATTGCGCCCTCCAGGTGCAATGTGTAATTGCAGGTCTACAGATAACCGACTTGTTTTATGAGCTGTGTTTTTGTGAGCAAGCCTTCCTAGATTCTCCTCAGTATTACTCACCCGCTTTTTCTCTTTCTTTTTCAGGCTTCTGTAGGCTCTGAGAAGCTGTTCTCCCCTGCAGCAAATAAAGGTAAGTGGAGAACTCCTTTACTTATCTTAGAGCAAGAGATTTGAGTTGTGAATCCATGTCAGGCCAATAGGAGGACCTCATTTTTTGCCAGCGCCTTTAATTTTGCCACACACACTGTCATGAAGATCAGCTTTATGGGCTTGTCATGATTAAGTTAAAATTACGAGCTGCATTGTCTCAGTGTGGGGTGGGTCTTCTTCCCTACCAGTCAGATTTCTAAGAAATGTCTTAGGGAGAGGGATTACTGGCAAAGGAGATGTCTGCCTTTACTGTAGGGGATATGCTTTTCCCTCTAATACAATCAAATCCTCATTTATTTTAAACAAAGCAGTATTTTGGTGTTATCTGTATTATCCTCACAAGAGTTTGCACATCCCTTTCCTGTCAGTGCACACAGAGCATTTGTGTCTGTATGTCTCGGCTCTCCCAAACGAGGTGGAAAGAGCTCAGTGCCTTGCAGGGTTTCGGCCCGCAGCTCCCACTGTTAATTGAGAGTTACTTGTGATATGTACTGGGGTTGCTAAGAGACTGCGCCGGTTCAGGTTCCCCTTGGGAGGCACGGTGACGTATCTCTAAATACACCACACTTGGTACAGCTGTAAAACAAGGCTAGTTTCATGTGTTCCCAGGGATAATTTCACTGAGATGGATTCTGAGCAAAAATACTGAAGAAATAGCCTTGTAGGGTGAAGTGTGGTCCTTGATGGAAGATGTTGCTCTGGGAATGGTTCTCCTTTATCATACAAGGAGGCTCTGAATGAGTTGTCAGGAGGTATGGCTGTTCCGAGGCAATAAAAGCAGTTCAGAGCAATGATGAGTATAACTAGGGTCATGCAGATACCCCGAAGAGGGGAGATGAGGCCCGTTAATAAGCAGTGATGAAATAGCCTTCTTACATTGTTCCAAGAGGGCCAAGAAAGGAATAATTTGCAGTTCTGTAGGAGTAGGTGCTGGCCATGAAAAGCCCTTTTGGTGGTTGTGTGCTCCACCACCTGGATCCAGGCCCGGTTTATAGCTGGGCTCTTTAGCAGCGGGAGGTATTAGGAATTCTCTTTCTTTCCAAGCTTTGCAGATTTTCAATTCCAAACGTGGAAGCTGATGACAAGCCCATTATGTTATTACATTTGCAGATATTTTTACGAAAGTATGCAGTTTTATCTGGAGGAAGGAGGGAAGTTTAAACAAATGGTAGGGAAGAGTATTTATCTTCTCTCAGCCTTGGCTCACTGATAAGGCAAACCAGATTGGCCATACGGCACTGCCTCAGCAAAACAAAAACCTTGCCATCCTGCAAAAATGCATGGCACAGAGATCTGCTGGAGAGGCTTATGTTGAAGCGATAGCAGCTTTGTTGGCTCCTCCTCATGCTGAAGCCTGAGATCCTCCACCCCTTCATATCACGGAGCAGCTCAGCAACATGAGTTTTCAAAATACCTCCCTATCAGGAAGTTAAATGTGTGAATGGCTGCGAATTTGCTGTCTTGAAGTCTGTGTTCACTGCTGTTTATATCCCTGTAACTTAAGCCTGTTCGTGTTTGGTTTACTGTGGGTGTAGACGTTGCCAGGTTTGGGAAGCTCTGGGTTCAGATCGCGATTTTTGTCTCGGACTTGTGTTTTACCCTGGCCCTGTACTGGTGGAGCCTTGCTGATTGGCATGGGCTGTGATCGCAGGCAAGCTCAGCGTTCGGCACTCGCATTGAGAGGTGAGAGAAATTTCCCTCGGCGAGATTTTGTGCAGAAACCCAAACAGCGCTAAATTCTACCCCTCGCCCTGTTATCACTCCCGCAACGCAAGAGCCAGATTTGTCTCTCGCACATGCAAATGAACGCCACTGTGAAGCCACCGGGCTCGGTGATGCCATATGGCTGGGAGAAAGTGACTTTCAAAGCGTTGGGCTTAAATTCCTTTTGTGAGATAAGAACGTTGATTTAAGGCCTGTGTTCTCCAGGGCTGGAGCCTCCATGGCTGCTCGGGGAGGGGATTAGCTCAGCGTGGTTTCCTGATGGGCACACACGCAGCACAGCACGTGCTCGTCCTCTCCTGTGGGCGTTTGCACTGTGCCCTTCTTTTGTAAACGCTTGTGGCCTTTTTGGAGAGATATTAACTAGCAAATCTGAGCGTCCATGCTACACCTTTCATGGAAGGTAACCAGGCTTTTAAAACATGATGAAGTGGATTCATTGTCTGCTGCAGCTCCCTCTGTTCCCACAGACTTTCCCTGGGGATGTGTTTGGCCTTCCTTATTTGCTTTATGCCATCCTAGCTTATCAGCAGCTTAGCAGTGCAATTAAGTATTAAGATAGAAGGGTTTTGCTTATTTGAGGCTGGAACAGCTGTAAAACATAACCTTTGACCATATTTCACAGCTCCACAAAAGGCCTGAGGAGCAGCGTCTTTGTCTGGGGCTCTCTGGGTACGTTTGTCCTTGTCCCCTCCCCGCTGGGCCGCGGCAGCGGCCGTGCTCCTTCTTTGACACCAGTTCATCTGCAACAACAGATGCACAGCGTAGATGTCCACTTTGGGGACTGGTCGCTATTATGTGGGAGAGAGAGGTGTCCTGACCCGAGGTGACCTCAGGAGTCACAGCTGTGAAATAGGCTGAATGGGGCACTTTTAGCTTCCAGGAGAAGAGGAGATTAAATCCTCTGTGTAAGGAAATAATAATCAAAAATAAAAGCAGAGAATCCCCGGTCTGCTGTGCTGACGGGTCTTTGTTTTCTGATGCAGAAAAGGGTTTGTTTAGCCAACTTGTCACTGCAGCACAGAGTTACAAGGGCATTTGCTGCCAAGAGCCGGGTGTTCCATCCTCCTGGTGAATAAATCAATAAGCAAATAATAAAGGTCTGTTTGCTCTCTCATGCAGCTCCTTTCTCACAGGAATCTCCCAGCCAGCCCTTTGCTGTTTCTGAAGGGCAAGTGCAGTTCAGGGCAGGGTCGCAGGCAAAAGCAGGATGCATCACTGTTCTTCCAGCTCCAAGTGGATGGATGGGGCAGAGGGAGTGTGGATCATTGGTAGGAGAGCAGATGCTTTGTGGGTCTGGGAAAGTGAGAGGGATGTTCATTCGAATCCCTGGAAGGACCTCTGCCTACCTGGTGGGGGGATATACTGTATTTTAAAGACTTGAGTGTTGTGTTCCTTCTGTTGGCTCCCTCCTGCAGTGGACTTCCCTGATGGATCTTGCTGGATTTGCTCCATACCTGCTGCGTGCTAGGGAAAATGAGGGAGAGGATGCCTTTCCTATCATAATAACCTTGTAGCCGCGGCCCGGGAGACCTGCTGAGTCACCAGCCTTTGAAGCTGTGGCTGCTGGTGGAGTTGAAGTGAAATGGGCTTCTGAAAGTAGATGTTTCCCAACGGCTTTAGCCATGGCCAAGGGCCCTGACAAGGAAAAACCGCATGGCAGAGTAAGAGAAGGTTGGGCAGTAGCTAAGGTGTCTGTTCTTAACCCTGGGCAGGCCTTGGGTGTGGAGATACCACCTTCCAGATGGAAGGGGTGTCCAGAGGCAGCAGCTGGAGGGACAAGAGCTTTGAAGTTTGTTGAAGCCAAGTACATTGCTTCTATCTTTGGATCAAAATCAGACTGGACAGGGAGGGAGCGGTGTAATCCAGCTGCCTGGTGGCACAGAGCGGCTGGCTGGGACCCAGCTCTGCCCCGGGCTGGTTGTGGGCTCACTCAGCTCCCTGTCTCCACTTCCCCCTTCTGCAAAAGGAGGAATAATTCTTGTCAGCCAAGTGCGCTGAGAGACTTAATTAATGAATGTTTATCAAGCGATTTATCAAGAGATCCTTTTAATGAGAGATTCCATAAACAGTGCAAGGCTTCATTTTCATGGCAATAATAAATGGTAGTGAAAATAAGTCTTATCCTTCCCCCGCATATGCACCCCCCAGGAAAAAAAGATTGCTTACCCTCCACTCTCACTTCTCCCTGGGTTTCTAGGCAGAGGGCTTTGAAGTGCTATCTTTCATCATGAACTGTACACATCCTCAAAGCTCTAAAGCTCACAGCCTGTGTCTTATCCCTCTGACAAGAGGGAGGCAAGCTTTCTCAGTGCGCAGGTCATAATTGTCAGCCATGGGATGCGCCGCAGCCACCCGCCCCAGCGGGGTAATGCAGCTTATGGCCCTTTGAAGTTCCCTCCCTTTATTTTCTGTCCTCTTGACCACAAAACTGTGCCTTGGGCCAGCAAGAGAGATTTCTTGTTCAGAGACGACACTGAGCCCTGACAAGCACATCTGAACAAGAGAAGAACCCTTGTTCCTCTGAGATCACTGCTCCATAATGTTGTTGCCTTAAGGGGACTGTCTCTCCTTTTTCTCTCTACTGCTTTTCTTTTTTCCTTTTTTTTTTTAATTCAGCACTAAACTGTCACACTAAATCATTTTAAAAGCTGGAACTACAAAACCTCCAGTGTAGGACAAGCTGTTAAAAAATTATGTTTATTACTGTGAGATAGGATGAGAGGGGAAAGGAGGGGCAGTGGGGCAGGGGCAGGACGGGAGGGCAGCAAGTCAGCTCTCCAGGAGAAACCTGTAAGTGCCTGGCTTGGTGAAGCAGAAAACAACCTGAACACAGCTGAGCTTAATATACCGTGCTCAGTGCAGGTTTGCAGCAGCACAGCTTAATGGTTGCTCAGCACTCACAGGGAGGGGATTCAAGAGCCCAGTGTCTCTGTGTGCGCCGTGCTGCTTCCATGCTTTGCTCTGCCTCTGGTTCTCTCTCCCTGGTTGTGAGGGTCAGGAACTGCCTGTCCGGGCTGGGATGGCATCTCCTGTGATCCAAGGGCACTTGTCCTTCAGGGCCTCTGCCTACAGTGCCAGGCTGCAAGAAGATCTGCGTAGACTTAGAGCAAACAAGTCTCGCCACTCCCAGTCAGGCAATTAACCAATGTTTTACGTGAATGGAGATCAGGAGTAGTATCGTAACTTTTCTCAGTTTCCTTCTTGGAGTCCAAGGTGCAGGAGAAGCAGAGATGCATCCTATGCCTTGATCTCAGTTTTATGTTCGGGTTCTGGTTACATGTTGGTGAGGTCATTGTCCTGTGTGTGATTACCTGCACAGTCAGTGAACTTGAGAGGGATGATGATTTACAAAATGCTGAATCTTTGGAAGAGAGTCCACCATAATTACAGACATGCAAAAACTTCTGCAGCAGCATCTGTAGTAATAAATAAAGTAAGCAATGCATTTATTTAGATTACAACTACATTGCTATGATTTATACAGTGCTTAGGATAGTCTGCAGCTGCTCTACTCCCCATATTGCATCTCTTGTGATTTTATCACAGTCTTAAAGTATTCTGGTTTTCACAAAAACCCTGGCACTCAGAGGCTTGTATGAGAATCTAAGCTTTAATTTCAGGTTTTAAGCAAGACTTTAGTCTTCCTGGCTACAGAGAAAAGCCTGCAATTCTGATTCTTCTGTGCTTCAAAGCCAGCAGGCAGTTGAAAAGAAGCCCATATACCTCATCTTTAACCTCGACTTAAAGATGCTTTGTGATTTGTAAATGCTTGGGTTGGCAGTATTGGATACCCTGAACTTCCACTAAATCCAGCATGTGAACCCATCCCAGCATCCTCTTTTTGAAACATTCTGTCTAATTTTGTCGCTGCCTGAATGAGCAGTGCATATGCATAACTATAATTATACAGTGGCCTGAAAAGGAGGAGGAATTTGATTTTCAAACAATGTGGGTAACCAAGATAATCACCCAAGTCACAGCCAGTTAGCCACATTTCAAAACAAAACCAAACACTTAAAAATAGTGTGGTTAAGTGCAGTTTTCCAGTCTCCTTGCAGTTCTCTGTTTTTTCAGGCTCTGGAAAGCTCTCAGCCTTCTCTTTGGGAATGGGAGTGGTCTCTCCTTTTAGCTGCGTTAGATGTATTTAATAGCAGGTCAGGATACAGCCATCCCCATCTGTAGCAACTCTCTTGATGCACAAGGAGAGACCATTCACCTTAACCACGCTATCCGGTTAACTTTGCAAAACTCAGTTAGACTGCAAAAGTGGATAATTTATTAACTTCCACACAAATTGAGTGTTGTATTCCTCCGAAAGCAGAGCTGTCTCATGCAGGCAGCAGGTTTTGCTTGCACCATTTGCCATGCGGGTTGCACAGCTTTCTCACAATTTGTCTCCCTCAAGTGAGCCAGCATAGAGCTTTCTTTGTCGCTTCAGACTGCAGCCAAGAGAGTTGAAAAGTTGGATTATAAACATTTCCAGGCCTTCTGGTCGGTGTCTTGTGTTTTGTGCAGTTATTTTAAGGATATGGGGTATGTTGCCGCATTCCTGTCAGTGGGATTAGAATGAATAGAAGCAATACTGTAGGAGATAAAACTTGTTTAATTATTTATTTGAGTATTACAGACTGAAATTGCTTTTTGATTTAAAGCATCCAAGTCATGGATATGTTTTTGGAGTAGAGAGAGTCACGCAGAAACATATACACACAATTACCTAGAGTAATGTAAGAAGTCTCTTTGCTCAACTGCCCTTCCTCTGCAGAATTTGTTCATTTCCTTAAAGATTTTAAATTTCAAATGTGGCTTTGTTAAGCATCAGGGAAAGCTAACTGCACGCTTTGCCTTACCCACCAAAACGTAAATAAAATAAATAAAGTCTCTGTTGTATAAATGTTATGAAGTGGGTGGTTTATTTTCTTTAATTATACTTTTTATTTAAAATAAACTGTAAAAGCAAAATAATATAGATCCGGAACGCAGCATCACAAACTCATATTGATTGAGTAGGCACATTCTAGCTTTTCTCAGTTCATGTGAAAGTACATAAAAGGACCATCAAACTGTAAATCACAAAAAACAAGAGAGAAAAAGAATTCCCTCTAAATGCATGCAGTACTTTTATGTTGCCCAGACTTCTAAAGGACAGTCAAAAGATACCATCTTTTTGCTCTTTGTTTATAATTTGCTTATCTGTTTTCTGGAGTGGTGGAAGCCAAGCAGGAAAGCCATAGCAGTGTTCCCATCCACGGTCCCTGCTGGCAGGGTGCTGGTACAGGTTGTAGCTCAGCACCAGGAGGACACGGTGGGGCAGTGATATTAAGAGCAGCGTTGCAACCCCCACAAAGCTATTAAGTCCTCTCAATTCTGCTTTTAAAATGCCACAGAGACATGTTTTATTCATGTAAGTTTTCATAAAGCTTCAGTTCCTTAGGGAATAAAGCATTGGGTATAACCCTGCTTCCCCTTCATGCTGGCTGGTGCCAGCGTGCAGGGCAAGGGGCCATGCCCAGGCACCTCATATAGGTCTGAGCACGCCACAGCCCCATTCAAATCGGGGTGGCTCCTCACGAAGGAGAGTCCTGCTCCTTCTTGGCCCCTTGGCCCTGAGCCAGAGGTATGTGCTGTGCCGTGCTAGGCTTGGGCTGTTTTTTTAAGCTGTCGGTTCCGTGCTACTCTCAGCCCTGTGCTCTGTGTTTCTGTTTGGGTGAAGCAGTTTGACAGGTACGGATGGGCAGCTGCCCTGTGCTCTGTAACAGCCCATTAGGGACTCCCATCAACAAGGTAACCTGTGCTCAGTGCAGGGCAGCCTGAGATACAAAAGTAATTTGACGACGCAGTGAGGGGTGAGGAGGCTGGTGCAGGGGGAGCTGGATCCGATTCCAGGTTGGCTTGTGTTTCCTTCTGGGCAATCAATGGGAGTGATCAATGAGACCAGGGTGTGCTGTTTAATTGCAAATGGATCTGGTTACTTTTTTGTGTGCGAAGCTGACGGGGTCTGTAAGTCCCAGCGAGGCCTCAGCATCCGGCAGCAGAGACTTCAGGAAAAGAGGATGCTGCCAGCATCTCACTGCTTCTCCCTCTCCTGTCACCACCCCCCAGAGACTGAGGCCTTTCTCCCAGGACAGGGATGTGGCTGGTGAGCAGAACCCTGCTATCCCAGACAGCCTATGGCGAGCAGTAGTAGGTCATGCTGTCAGTGGTTTTGATTTGGCTGGTTTGTGGGTTTTTTTTTATATTAGCATCATTTGAAATCACTGCTGTAAGTGATGTAGCTGTCTAGTCCCATCCCATGGGAGGAGATGAGGGAGGCCATGACCGGGGCTTGCTTTCAGCCCACAGGGTTCTTGCCATTTTTTCCTTTAATAACTGCATGGGCCATGCATGCACGTGCTCACCACTTCTCTCACCTCCGTGCTTCGCTGGCCATCCTTCCTGCTAACAAGGGCTGAACACAGTTCCCTGCAGAGCCTGTTAATGTTGCTTCCGAGCTGCCTGGGGACTCACAGCGGGAGGCTTTCCTTCCCTGCCCAGTGCTCTCTGCGCTCGGCCCCCGCTCCTGGGCTCAGTTCAGCCAGCTAAAGCCATACTGACTCCGTTGACTTTGCTGGATTAATTGGGTTTACATCAATGTATAAGAGAGCAAGACTTGGCATAGTATTTGTGTTTGTGTGTCTGTGTTCCTGAAAAGGATACTTGTTCTAGTTTGTTGGGTTTTTCTCCAAACAGTAAATATTTTCTTGTAAATCGTTGTGACAGAAAAGTGACTGCGCTGCTTTTAGTTCATTTATTTGCTTTAAATTGATGGCAGAGTCTTACAGGAGGTAATAGGAAATTAAAAGCTTTCTATATGTTTTTAAACTGTCCTGCAAAATTTATTGCAGAATTATATCTTCGCTATGGGATTCTGTTGGACAGTTCAAAAGCCTATGGAAAGGTTCTCATTTGCCATTAAAATTTAAAAGTTATTGAAGTAATTTTTATGGAACCCTATTAAGTTTCTGAAGAAACATACTGGTTTCATCACTAATAAATTCTTTAAGGCGTATCCCTAAGGGAATAGTCAGACTCTCCAATGAAAAGGACACTAACTTTTTGCCTGTCGGAGATATGTTCTTAAAAGGTATCAGCAAGGCGAGTGACAATACCAGGAAAGCCTGATTGCACCAACCTTCTAGCACTGTGAGATGGTGGGTTCTTCACCAGTCAAGCCACCAGAGTCTGGGTGGAGATGTTAGGAAAAGTGAGGGTTTTGGAGTGTTTTTTAAAAATGAGAAAGAAGAAGATTGCAGATGGAGCCGTATAGATAACTCCAGATACAGGGGTTAAACTGAGACCGTGGCGTCTGGTTCCAACCACCATTGCGTTGAGGAGAGGTGCAGCCTTGGAGAAGAAGGACAGTGCCACCTGGAAGTCCCTGTTTCTCAGACACTTGTGATGCTTTCAAAATAATATAAAATAATTTGTTCACTGTGTTTTTCCACTGCGTCCAGAAAAGCGCACAGAGACTTCCTCCCAGTGAAAGGAGAGTATCAGGCTGGCTTTGTGCTTAACTTAGCGCTCACAAGTGCCTTTCGTATGTGAGCACAGAGCCACCTGATGAAAAGCGAATGGGCTAGGAGGGAAATAAAATTGTGTAATTGCTAGTTTCCTTCAATTCTGCTCTCTCTCCCATTTTGCATAAAGGAGGCTGTTTAAGTCTCAGCTGGAATGAGGCTTGGTAATAAACAGGCATCTATGAACCTGCATCTGCTGCTAGTGTCTGCTTGGTTTGTTCTGTTTCCATATCCAGTATTGAAAGAGATATATCTCCTCAACACTCTCAAGACATGAAACCCACGGAAGAGTTTGTCCCTTCAAGCCCATGAGCCCTTGTCCTTGTGACATCCTGGGAAGAGTAGGTCCAGGAGATACTGCCAAAGATCACATTGGAGTTCACAAACCCACCTCAAACTGAACTGGCTCTTGAATGTTAAACTGCAAAAGCAAAGCCAGAGCCTGCTCCCTGGGAAGCTATCCACAAAGCAGAGTGGCAGAAAAGGGCCAGCCTTGTTGGATGAAGCAGCTAACATTTTAATTTTCTCAGTACTGTGTGATTTGGCTTCCACACAGCTAAGCTGTCCCCTGCCAGTTGCTTTCCTAAGTGGCTGGCCTTTTCTGGGCACAGTGAGAAGCACTCACAGTGCAAACTGTGCAGAGACAACCTGATTTAATACAGGTTTAAAGGCTGAAATTTACAGTGTGAGCCTTGAATGTTTATACAATAATGAACATTGTCATTATTTTTATTATTGAACCAGTCTTTAAAGGAGCTAGAAACCTGAAACCAACAACTACAATCTGTCCATTACATTCTGTACTGATCAATTTAATAACCAAAGTGGAGCAGACTGTATTTTACACCTTTCACTGGATCAATAAACAAATTCTCTGAGCATAATGTACATTTTGGCCTGGAATATTTTGGCAGTACCAGCCAGTCTCTGGACCCTGAATGTCATTCCAGCAGTACATGCTGGAAAGCAGCCTGAAGCAGACATCCCCACTGGCAGTGGCAGCATATTCAGCCAGACTGAGTCCTGAGGCCAGGGCAGAGAAGGGCCTGGGTCCAGTGGTTGTGAGGAGCACAGCACCCTTTTCAGGCATGGAGGCAGGAGTGATTCAGAACTACTCTAAGAAAACTGCAAATGGTGTTGGGAGCTGTACCAGGAGCTTCGCTGCCCCTGAGAGCCTGTGTCAGTCCTCTCAAGACGGGTCCAGAGATGCTGCCTGGGGTGCATTGCTTGCTGTCTCCCCCAAGAATACCATTGTTATAAAGAAAGAAGGGACCAGCATGACTACTTTCAGACCCACACTGGAAAACACTGCTGCAGAAGTGTTTCCCATCCCTTCCCCTCTTCCCAACAGTTAAAGAGGACTGGGTCCAGGTTTTTGGCTCAGACCCTGTGCCAGCTGCATACATTTCCTCAACCAAATGGACACAACTATAAACCTCTTTCTGCATAATTTCCTGCAGGCCTGTACTAAACATGTCACCCAGGTGTCCCCGTGTAAAGCCACCTCTTGCTGAGCCTGCTTCTGTTGCTGCTGGCGGGCTGTGCCTTCACATGGTCATGGCAAGGCTCTCATCACAGTGGGTTCATTCTAAACAAACAAAGAGTGCGTTGTGATTTGGGAGAGTCTTTCCTGTCAGGTCATATCAGAGTTTCTCTTAAAAAGGAAGGCTGTTTTTTGGTTTGTTTTATTTTCTCTTTTCCTCTCTTCTAATATGATCCTGGCAATTTTGTTTTCACTGAAATATTGACTGGCAGCATTGCAAATTGCCTGCATGCAGACAGGAGCTTGCCAGCATTTTCTTACTCAGCTAGCCATCAAGGTTGTGGATTCCACCACAAGCAGTGCCAGGAAAGCTGTTGATCAAAAATATTCCCAACATCTGTGAGTCCTCTCGATCCAAATGAGATGTAGTTACATTCTGCTTTTCCCCACGCTCCTTCCAAAGCGTTGCTTCGGACATCTAGAAACCCCTGGTTGCAAATCATAAGCTGCTCTCTGATTTGCAGCTCTCTTTCCAACTCTGTCAAAATCCAATATAAACTCCAAAGTGCCCTTCCCCCAGTCATAATGCGAGAAGAATATCAGCCTCCAACCCGAGAGCAGACAGCGTGTGTTTCTTTACCCCATGACTCATTTGATCCAGATGCCGTCCCATGCTCTCTGTAGCCACTGTGGTCACAAGCCCACAAGGAGGGTCTTGTGAGAGCCATGGAGAGAATGCACAGCGCCGAGCAGGCTCCCAGGCGCGCCTGAAGCCTCACACACACACACACACACACACACACACACACACGGTGTGGGCACACGCTGGGCTGCCCGAGCAGGGAGGGGACTGGAGCGGGAGGGAAGAGCCCCATTTCCCTTCCACCCTGCTCCTACCACCACCACCACCACCAATTCACAAGCCAACTATTAAATAATTAACGTGCCCAGTGGGGCAGGAGGAATCAAAAGCTGTTGTGTTCCCAAGTTTTCTCTGGCTCCAAAAGGCACGGATCGCTGTGTATTCTGGCACCTCAGAGCGAGTTTTCCTCCCTCCTTCACCTCCCCCTTATTATCCTGTATGTGTGCTGGAGAGGGAAGTGGCGTTCCCAGCCCAGCGGGGGATGACTGTTATTTCAGACTAGCACCAGGGGAAAAGGAACAGCCTGTTGCCTGATTGATGTTTGTTTTTTGTGGACGGACACCAAAGGTTCATTAGAGACGGAAGGTTTGGGAGGAGGGGGGCGGTGGCGGGGGAGACGCTCACTCTTAAGGAACTATTGTACCCCTGCGCACTAACCTGGCTCTGCACTTTCTTTGACTTCTGTGAATGTCTCAGCTGTACTGTTTTGGCCCCGGCGACTTTAGGAAAATATACACAGCACAGAGGTTTCAGTTAAAGCTCTGCGAAGAGGGGGTCAGGGTAAAAAGGAAGGGGAGGAGAGAACAATGCAGTAGGTTTTGCTGTAATTAATTTCAAATGTGCTACTCATCTGTTCTCCTCGGGTTTCAAAGAGAATGAGGGGAGTTAGCAGGGCTTTTCCTACCACATCTGCATCCTTCAGAGGTGGAAATGCAGAGGTATCTTTCCATCCATCTGTGGGTTTGACCAGTGTGGCGACATGGAGCACAAAGTACAGCACAAAGTGATGCTGAAAATGATGATATTGTCTGGAGGTGGAGGGGAGTGAGGCTTGTGGATGAATTTCTCTTCCTACCACGTTGGGTAGGTGAAGCTGGACAGACTGAGGAGGCTGATATTTGGTAAAACAAATAGGTCTGCAAAGAGTTCCTAGAGAACATTGGTGTAAATAACAAGTGGTGTTATTTGCTGCTGTTGTTGGTCCTGAAATGCTTCCAGGATATGGTGCAGGTGAACTGTGTGTTCTGTAAAGGTTTGGGTCAAACCCTCACTTTATCTTTTGCTGACTTTGTGCTTTTGAAAAATCTCCCTTCATTTAATTCTGTCAGGAACCAGGAAGTTAGTATTAAACCTTCGATATTATGGTATCTTTCGTAGAAACAGTTCCTTTTGATTGCAGTTTTTCAAATCTTGTCTGTTGGACTGATGCATGACGCAGGTTGGGGACTTGGGATCTGCTGTAGGGCGTTGTTCTTCTGTCCTTTGCCTTCAGATCTGAGTATCGATGAGTTGTACAATTGCAGCAGTAAAGAGAAACAAAATGGGCCTGTTAGGTTATTGACTTTTACTTCTCTCAACAAGATATCTAGATGCTAATTTGATTGCCCTATGAATCTTGGCCGGAAAAATCAGTAAAACAGAAACATAAACTACTCTAAATTACTGTTAGTGCTTTAGCAGCTCAGTTTTCAGATTGCTCTTTGCTTAGAAGCTTGCACTAAACCCTGGAGCTGTTGGATAATGACCTTGTTTAAACACGTGGATGCTTTGTGATTCTTAGTTCTTAGAAAACCAACTTCAATATCGGAGGGTGAATATTTCTGAAGTTTGGCCATAAGGAAAACATTTCTACTGCATAATATAGAAAGGCATACTCTTTTCTGGTCAGAAACTAATTCAGTGCAGCCACAACATACTGAATACCCCAGAGGTACTTGAGGTGGGCGCTTGTTTGTGATACAATCCTTCTCCAGGATGCCAGTGCTGGTATATGACTTGAAGAGCTTGGCCATGTTTCTGTGGTTCTTCGGAAGGGATATAAATACTGCAGGGGTGTTTCTGACTGGATAAAGACATATGCCAGGTTTTGTAGATTTACAAACTAAATAAACTTCCTGACACTGCTGTGGGCTGGCTGCTGAAGAGCTGTTCAGTGGTAGTGTGTCGTCAGACAGACGTGCTGACATCACCAGCTGCTGTGTGTGGGGACGGGTGGGCACGTGCATCGTGAAATGGCTTCAGTGCAGGTTGTGAACAGGGAAAATCAATACAGAGGGACCCAGAGCTCCAGAATATGCCATATGGTTAGAAGACTGCAGCGACTTCAGACCTTTTTCTCTATAAATTACTTGTGGAGGAAAGAGAAATCATATTTGGAGATTATTCAAGCTCCCTGCCACCCCCTCTTTGTGGAGATAAACCCATATGAGAAACGAGGCAGATCTGAGTCAAGTCCAGGTTTAATTTCCTGGTTCTCCTCTGTAGGAAGAAATATCTCTTCCTTTTAACTCTTGAACTGCATTGGCCACATCATAGAGAAGCATCCCTTAAATCACATCCAGATAAACCTGGATTCCAGCATTTTCTTTTAGCCATGGATGTTTCTGTACCTGGTGCTTGCCAGCTGATACAGAAGAAGAGCAGTACCTGAGGTCTCCACGGAAAGCAGATGCTTCCTCTGCCTCCTTTGCTTGTAGCTGGATTGGGGACCGTATACTAATTCCCTGCACACAGGGAGCAGCCATAGCAGCACTTAGGAGCACGGCAGGAGTGCTTTGAATTCTCCTTGTGGAGTCTTGGCCATACCTTTCCAGCTTGTCACCTCCCCCATCTTTCAGTTTTGCTGTTTTGGGGCTGCAGTTCTTTCCCTGCCTTCTAGGAGAGCCACTGTCTGAAAGTGCCAGGCAGCAAACCCAGCTTTTGGCAGCCATACCCTGGGGGTCCTTTCCAAGGTAGAATTCTTTACATGTCAATTATAAGGCAAGAGATTAAGGTACATGGTTAGCCTCAGCATATTGTAGCGTTTCTTTCCAGGACTCAGGTTTAGAAAGTTATTGTAGGAGAGGGTTTTGTCAAAGAATAAAAGCAAAGCCCCAGGGACAGTTTTGTAGGTCTGACTGTTTGATCTAGCACAGAACTTTGTTCAAATATTCAGTATTTCCCGTATGTTGGAGAAGATAGAGGCTTCTGCTGGTTTCGTAAAGCTAGATCTCAAATTCCAGGGCAGAGGAGAGGCTCAGCCCCTGGCCTCGCCCATCAGGCTTTGGGAGTGGCACAATGTGTGTAAAATCCCCTGTAAAACAGGGAGAGCCACCCCACTCCTTGGCATCCTCAGAGACAGAGGGTGCTGGTGTAACAGAGACCATTTATTCTCTCTGTCCCACAGCTCTGGTGTGGGGGTTCCAAGGGAGCCACCGAAGCACACAGAAGCACAGACGTGCCTGCCATCCAAATGACTCCTGCGGGTTCTTGATAAAACCACAGGAATCTTCTCTTTTTATTAGTTACAAATGATTTTTTTTCTCCTTTAAAGGATTCCCACCACCTGTTCTAGTCAGCCAGTGAGGTTTGCTTTAAAAGCCCATCTTGCTGTTAAAAAAGGAGAGGGGAGGGCTGGGGTAGTGCAGGAGCCTTGAACTGCTGAGAGTTTGCCTTTGGAGAGTCACAAGGGAAGAGCGAGAATAGGGAGTGCTGTAGGGAAGTATTAAATGAGGCCCTTTTGGTTCTCTCCTTGTAGAGCATAAAAATGCCCAAGGCGTGAATACTCTGTTTGGATTATTCTTGAACATTTAAATGTCTGTTCTGGTAATTTATAAAATTAAGGGGTGGGAAATGCCTTACATGAGCAAGAAAAGTGAGACCTTTACTGGCATCCGGCTCTGGTAATGAGGGAGTTGTTCTGTGCTGCTTTGGGAAGAGGGGGAGAAGGTGGATTCATCTTGTGGACGCAGCAAAGCTTTAGTCCCTGGAGATGTGCTGGGGCATCGGAGAGGCTCCCTTGTGCCTTTTTTCTCCTTCCATGATGGGGAATATCCTTGCTCCTTTCCTGTGACTTTTGGTCGTGTTTGGTCTTAGAAGAGGCCAGGATTTTTCAGAAATGTGGGACACCACACATAAGGAAAATCTGGCTTTGTTTTTAATGAATTAAAAGGAAGAAAGGTGCCTGTGCAAAGCAGCTACTCTGAGCCTCCAGCAGCCTGATGGCTCTGGGGCACTCAGGGTGTGTGGGAACAGCGCAGCTCTGAGCTGGCCTGCCTGCCAGACAAACAGCTGGGGAAAAGCTTCTTAAAAACACAGAAACACCTCCTGTCTGCAAGAGGTTAGTCCATAATTTTCCTTGCTTCCCATATCTATAGATGAAATAATGGGTGCTTTGTCCCTTCTGGCCTAATCTCATTTTGTGGAGCGATCATAAGGTAGGGTGTGATAGTCCCATCGTTTCCATTAGCCGTGAGCATGGCCTGCAACAAAACCACTATTGCTTGCATTTTTCATGTGGGAATTACCCACTGCGAAGTCCAAAAACCTGGCATGAACCACTGTTACTGTATCCCATCTTCTGGGAACAAGCACGTGCCTCTGTGTAAGATGAAGGGATGCTGTTGCAATTTGGTTAGATACCCAAGGAAACCGTCAGGGATGTGGCCAAGAAAGTAAGAAGGCAGGGCAGAGGGATGAGGATGCTGTGCAGTGTGTGCACAGCAGCCAAACCAGACAGGTTTGCTGTCTTCTGCAGTCCAGTGTCCCAGTCCTGCCTTGCGCTGATGTAAGAGCCCTGGGTCCTCCAGCTTAATCTGTGGTCTTTGTTACATCTGAGGGGAGTACAGGACTTACCATTTACCTTCTGGTTACAGCAGAAAATTAGTGGAAAGGCAAAAGGCTGGGTTTAGGATTAGATCCTTACTTCAAGCCAAGGGAAGAGCAAGCTAAAACTGAAGCATGTCAGAAACTGGTGCCCCTTCCGTATTGTCTGTGATTGTGGTTGTGTATCTGTGTAGGTTCTCCACTATTGACAGTGCAAAGTGAATATAGGTCAGTTCACTGCTAGGGTGAGGAAACAGGAGGATGGTGTGGGTTTTATTACTTTCAGATATTTGGGCTAGAGGCACTCATGCTGTCAGAATTGAATGAAACTCTGAGCCAGTTTGCACGCAGCATATGTGATAGATTTTGCAAATGAATATGGTAATGTGGGAGGAGGTGGTTCCCTGAAACTAACCGCCAGCAGTTTCGAGTGTTGTCCTCAAAAACAAAACCATATTGTGTCCTCAAAAGCAAAACCAGTGGCACCAGAATGTGGGTTCTGCCCACTGGGAGATGAGGCATTTCATTTGTGATCGTTGGATTGATTAACCATTTTGGGTCCTTTAGAACAAATACATTTCTTAAAAGAAAGAATCACCTCCCTGCAAGAATCTAGTATGTGATCTCCAGTTAGTTTAATATGAGCAAAGTGCCTCAAAACGTTGCTGAAAGACTGAGTTGAGGACCTGTCTCATTGCTACTGCTCTCTTTATGAGCCTCTTTGGTGCAGAAGCTATAAATTGCTTCTAACTGCGTTGAGATTTCCTATCAGTTGCAAATACTTACTATTTATGAGCCTTACTTCACATGGAAGGCAGCACACCTCCAGCCTCTGGGATTGGTGCGGAGCAGGTGGCTTTGGGGAGCGATACAAACATTCAGTTCCGACTCCACAGAGAACTGCTTCCAGGGAGATACAGATCTCATGAGTAAAAGATGTTGTCTGTTGTGCTAATGTGGAGTGGAAACTCTGAAGAGTTAGCTTGGACCCCACTTTTCCCCTTGTAATGTGCAGAATCTGGGATTACAGGAATTTGCCAAACCCAAGTTGCTGGCTAGTGCTGGGCTTCTGCTTGTCTGTGTTTCTGCTGTTTGGTAAAACTGTGACATGGATAGGACTTGAGGGAAAGAACTTACAGTGAATTCAGTAGGGTTGCTGTACACATGGGAAACGTGTGAAAACACAAATATGAATTATGCAGCAATTACTGTCTTGGGAAAGTATCTGCAGGCTAAGCCCAGATACTTGCCCCTTTCTTTCACCCAATTCTCAAATAAAAACGTACAAGAGGGTAACGTGGGGCTTGTGGGTGCTGTAGTTCTGGCTGGGAAGAGTGAGAGGACAGTGCTGTGTGCTGCCAGGGCTCCCAGCAAATCCCATCACCATGAAAGCCAAAGGCATTAGACAATGGGGCAATGAGTGCTCTACTGAATGGCAGTTCCCCACTACAGCGAATAGTCCTCATGCACGTGTGAATCACAAGTAACTTCCATGGCCTTATTAACCTGCAGCTGAAGGAACCGCTTCCATCCAGCAGCCTTGTAGAAATTGTCATGCTTATGCCTAACAGTCATTGCAGGGCCATTACTGTGGATGTCAAGGGACTCCGGGGAGCCAGGGGGAGGAAGAGTAAAGAGCAGGCATTTGGGTTTACAAGTCTTGAGTTATTCTTTCAGGCTCTTTGCACATTCAGGCTGTCATCGCAGCAGCCCATTCAGCCTTGCACTATCCAACACCATCCAACCTTGTGAGAGTGCTTTCCACAGCTGTAAACTCTCATACAAGAAGAGATTCAGTAGGGTGTGATTCCATTGCAATGCACAATACAATGTTCCTCTGTTAGATCTTACTAGATGCCAGATCTTACATTATCCACAAGCATTTCCAGCACCAAAGTATTTCCAAAATTTCTACTGCCCATTGAAGAATTCACACTTCATCAGAGGAGAAAGCTGGAAGGATCTGCATCTGCGTTTCACCCACTGATGTCATGCTGAAGGAGTTTGCCTTCTGCGGCGCAGTGAAGTACTCCCTTCTTTCCCTTATTGCATACCAAGCCACTTTTCCTGTTTTGAAGGAAAAGCCAATCGTCCCTCACATTTTCCTTCTTAAGCAAACTGCAACGCTGTCCTTCGCATGCTGTGGTGTTCTCAAAGTTTGTCTCTTGTTGAGCCAGGCAAGACAGAAAAGATTTTTCTGAAGATTTTGATGAAACAGCTTCCAATATGGGGAGTGGAAACGCAACCACAGTTCCTCAAGGATTTAGAAGTTAGAAAATGAAGAAAAGCTCCTCTATTGTAGAAATTTTGTTATCAGTAACTGATGCATGTGATTCAGCACCCCATGTGCAACATAGTCCAGTTTTCTTGGTCTTTATAATGGGTGTCTTTAAAGGAAGAGTGGACTTTTTCGATCTTTAAAAAGACAAAGGCCATCTGTGGCTTCCGAATGCTGTTTACAAACCTTTTTTGCCTGTGCTGTGCTTGTCAGTAGCTGTATTTATTCATCGCTCACTCTGTGAATTAAAACGTTGAGGCAGCTCCTGACATCCTTCTTCCAGCACATCCTTTTGGAGCGAATGTTTGGTTGCCATAGGGACCAAATCCAAAGGGCACACACCATTCAAGTAAATGTTGCCTGATTAACAACTTGCAGCTTGTCCCTTAAATATTTTAATTACCCATGATGCAACTTGAAATGTTGTTGAATGTATTCAGCCTGTTAATTTTAAAATCTCAGTTTTTCTTCAGGTGCCCTTCCAGCAGCTCTAGAGCTGGATTTTGTCCATGCAAATAGGAGTGAGGCAGGAGACCTTATTGCTCCCAGGCTTGCAAGAAAATTCTTCTACGTTTTGTTCATCTTGACCCTGAATTCTCATCAAGTTGATGGAAAGAGTTGCTACTGCATAACTGTTAGCAAATGGGAGGCAATTTGGTAACAGCTAAACATGTTGTTTTAGAGTAGTAATGTGTTGCCACTAAACCTCAGTATGGGATCTACTTGGAAGGTGTCGCCTCGTGCCTGGGAATGGGGTAGGAGGATGTTGGGAGATGCAGGGTATGGGGAGGTGCTGGTTGGAAAGTGGTGGCCCCATTTGACAAGCACTGAACCTCAGGTGTTCTTTTCCCAAATTATAAGCATATTAGCAATAATGTGACAGCAGTTACTGAACTGTGAGGGCTGGCCTTAACAAGTAAATAAGACAGGATTTTGCTAATTTGGGCATGGTCAGCCACTCCTTTCAGTTCCTGTTTAGCCAAGACTAAGTCTCCTTGCAGTAGAACTTTCCATTCTTTCCAACTCCAGCCATAACATCAGGTATGGAAGTTAGTCAAGTTACTGAGACTGTTTCTAAACAGTTCTGTTTGTTGCCCTTTATATCTTCCAGTTCTGACTTTCCTGGGCCGGAAAAGCAGCTTTGGCACTTCAGCTGCTGGTTGCACACAGGCTCAGTTGGTCTTCTTCTGCAGCCTGACACCTAGCAAAGACGGCTGCAGTCTTAAATCCATTAGAAAATATTACTGAATGTCTTTGTTATCCCTGAAAATTTAAATGGCAGAGTTTAGCAGAGGCTCCTAAACAAAGCACAGTGTGCCAAAACAGTGGCTCTGGTAAGCACATAGCCTGGGGAATGGGCAGGTTTTATGGCTCCTTAGCTTTAGCACAACTCTACAGGTGAGCTTCTTCTGTGGCATCTTCAGTCCTCTGCACCAGAGTTCTGGGGAAAGGGGATCCCGCACACTCTTACAAGCATTTCTCTGCTCCAAGAAATGCTCACTCATTGATTTAAGTGGAGAGATGGGATTCTTTGTATCCTTACACAGAAAGGGGTGAAAATGAAAGAGGATTCTTTCCCTTTAAAGTATAAGTTTACATAGGGCTCTTCTTGCTTAAAAGCAAGTTTGGATCCATATGCAGCTATCTGGGGCTGAATTTGGATGCACGTGTTAAAGGGTCTGTTGTGTGCCTCTGTGTTTCCAGTAAAAATGTTTGGAAGTCCAAACAGGAGCACAGAATTTGATGCATATGTGGTCATCTAGAGACCAGAGATGAACTCTCTTCAAGGAGATGGGTCCAGGATATTGGATTTTGAGCTGATGCAGTTCACATGAGCAGCTCATACCGCATTCCAGAAGAGGGATCACAACACAATTTGATCTTTCTAACTCCACTTACAATCTCTGACCTTTACGGAGGAGGAACTGTTCTCTGGGCTCTTCTGCCTCTGCTACACTAGGGAATAGATAATCTCTCTTCTTCCCTCCCTTTTGTGGAAACTGTTTGTGTGTCTGGTGGTGGAAAGCCATGGCGAGATCCCAGCAGTAGCGCTGCCCCTCTTCCTGCTCGTTTTCTTGCATTGCCTGGTTTGGTGTCATTTTTCCATGGGTAGGCTGAGCTTTGGCCAAGGCTGTTTCGAAATATCCAACAGCGAGCGAGTGAGGGGCAGAAGCAGGAATGTGACACCCCTTGTAGACAGTATCCGTGTGGGTGTAGGAGCTCTCTCGGCTCAGCGCCTGCAGCCTGAAAGGTACGGTATGAACTCCTCTTGATTAGCTTTGTGGCATGGGTCCATCACCACTTAATTGGTTGCCAATGGCTTCCCTAATGAGGAATGATGGATGGCGCTCGGGGGCCTGCTTGAAGGGGCCAGCGGATCAGAAGCATGGATGCATGCAGAAAGATGGCTCTCACCTGGAAAGGACATGGGAGCTAAGCAGCATGGCAGCGCTCGGAGAGCCTGAGCACAGACAGTTCCTCTTTTCCTTGCATCAGGACAAGCATCAGTTATCTTCCAAGGCAGAGATGGGAGTTTCTGTGACCCTGCTTATGCTTGGCTGGTTAGGGTAATCATCTCCTGTTCCCAGCAGAGATGACCTGGTGATTGAGAATGTTCTTTCTTGCCTTCTTCTGGTTTTGGTTAGCAAATGTGCTTTCTCAGCCAACCGTTGGCTTAACTTCTCCAGGCTGGAAGGTCTGAAGGGTCATTCACACTCCTCTGGAACTGTCTCACTTTCTGATTTTACTTTAAATGATTCTTTGGGAGTTTGGAGTTCTCTGATGTCATTTCAAAAAAAAAAATCAAAACCTTCATAAGACTGTGCAGATGAAACAAAATTGTTGTCTTAGCCCACACAGGGTATTATGCAGCCTGGCAGATCCCTTCCTTGTAGCAATAAGAAAAGGATTTGGCATTTAACCTCTTGAAATTAAACCAGAGTGTGAACTTCAATAGTTCAATCTTATCAGGGCTTTGCTAGAATAACAAATTGTGAAAAAATGTAATCATGTCTCCAATGTGACCTTGGCAGATCTGCCTCTGTGATGTGAGAGAGATTAGGTAACTCTAAGCAGATGTCTGTTTATTTTGAAAATAATAGTTATAAAATCTTTTTTTCCTCAGTTTGTTTGCACTGCCTGTGAAGGATATGACAGGGAATTGTGGGCTGCGTGGAGTTCTCTGTAACAAGCTGCTCTATTATGCTGAGCAGTAATTGCTCTTGGAGGTTTGAGTTATTGATCTATTGGTGGGGGTTCAATTTCAGCGTAAAGACCTGTGTTCATGATTTAATTGGAGTGATTAATAACTCGCAGTCTAGATGGGAATCGATACGGATTTCAAACAGCAGAAGTAGTATATTTTCTCCTGTAATGTAGTAGTTGATGGTTTATTATTTGCCCTTGTTTGACTAATTAAAATCATAAGATTCCGTGGTGTATAAGAGTTCCATCTGTTTAAAAGCTTGTGTCTGGAGTTGGGTATTTGTGCTTGCTTGCTTTCATGTTAGGGGGTGCCTTTCTAATAGCATGTTTACCTTCCTGCTTGTCTGTCACTCAGATTAGGTGGACAAACTGCCATCGCACGTTAAAAAAACAGAACAAAAGAAGACAAAAACACCTTTAGTAAGTAACTACAAGAAGCTTTAGCAACGTCTTGTGGCCAGGGCAATAGAGTGACTCCTACACCACTGGTTTTGAGGCATCCGGCATCTGCTTAGGAGCAGTGCTGAAGAGATTTAAGCCTGCAGCTTTTGATCCACCATTATAGCCCTGGATTAGAAGCCTGTATGAAACTTTCAATCTCATTACAACACCAGCATCCACAGTAGGTACTTTAGCTGTAAATCCAGTTTCAGCTTTGCATTGAAATGTTGCCAGAAGCAGCATTGCTAGGAAAATGCAGTGTGACTTACTTTGGGGGGATTTGAATGGTGATACTTACTCTTTGTGCTCTGGCCCCAATCCTTGTGTTTGGCACCCATTTTCATTCAGCTCCTGCAGCTCTGGAGTGTTGTCATGCATGCTTACAGCTAACATGCCTGGATAGAGCATGGAAAGCTCCCAAATCTCTAGGAATAAAACATCCCATTAAAGAACCATAAAGCAGCAAATCAGAGTCAAGTCCAGAGGTCTAGATGTTACTGCTCTCGGTTTCTTGGGGAGGAGGTGAAATCTTTCTGTTCTGCAAACTTTCACAACAAAGGCTGGTGAAGGGGCTGGAGCACAAGCCCTACGAGGAGCGACTGAGGGAGTTGGGGCTGTTTAGTCTGAAGAAGAGGAGGCTCAGGGGAGACCTCATTGCTCTCTACAACTACCTAAAAGGAGGTTGTAGACAGGCAAGGGTTGGTCTCTTCTCTCAGGTGACCAGTGACAGAACTAGAGGGCATGGACTCAAGCTTCGTCAGGGGAGGTTTAGGCTTGATCTTAGGAAAAAGTTCTTCACTGAAAGGGTGATTGGTCATTGGAATGCGCTGCCCAGGGAGGTGGTGGAGTCACCGACCCTGAAGGTGTTTAAGGGGAGACTGGATGAGACACTGAGTGCCATGGTTTAGATGATGGTGTTAGTGTTGGTGTTAGTGTTGGGTTATAGGTTGGACTTGATGATCTCAGAGGTCCTTTCCAACCTTGTGATACTGTTATACTGTGAATCAGGCTCGAGTAGAGGGTGTGGAGCCCCAGAGGTGGCTGGGGGGGTCCTGAAGCCCTCGGCTGTATCAGCATTGCTGGGGTGGTGGTGACCAATACACAGACAGAAATGATTCCGGGAGTGCCCACAGGACGTGTCCGTGTGGGTGTGAGAGGAGAGAGGAGCTCTCTCAGCTCGGGTGTGCTCCTCACATGAAAATATTGAAACATGTCAGCCCTTTACTCTCTGGAGTCACTGGCTTTGTGTTAAAAATGTGAGATGCTTTCCTTGTCATGACATTATGAAAATGACTTAAAGATATTTTACTTTTAAACCTGGGTGCTTCAGAAAGGAGAGGGGGGCAAAAAGACACCCTTGGAAGTTAATTCTGAGGACCAAGCTGACAGCTTTTTGCCACTGTTGCTTTCTTCTAGGTTGAAAAGCTGAAGGCTTGTTACAGCCCCAGCATACAGCAATCTAGCAGGTTAAATGACTCGGGCAACACGGTTTATTAAAACTGGCAAGTGCTCGCTCCAGTTCTCCTCCTGATAGTCAAGGCTGTCCAGGAGAGTAATTGATAGTGGCAGCTGTTCGGAGGGTGTTTCGGATTGTGGCAAGGCGATTTGACTTGACAGACAGCTCGGTACAAATGAACTGAGTGGCAGGGGCCGAATCCAGAGCGGATGCTGGAAGGAGTTTCCTACAGAAAGCCGCTCGGTGGCAGGGGACAGGCCGGGGAGCTGTGCTGGGCACAAAGACCGCTCCCACGCACACAGGCAGCTGCGTGAGTTCAAAGCCAGGCATGAGGGTTGCTGCTTATATTCAGCTTACTTTCCTCTGTGAGGGAACTCTGCAGCTATTTGTGGAAGATGATGTTCTGAAGAGCCCATGTCTCAGAAGAACGTTTTTTGACACGGCCTAACGTGTGCTGTACGCTCCTGTCATGATGGAAATTTGGCCTTTACTTCACACTAATGTTAGAAACGGATCGTGTTACAGACCATGGAGCCTTCCAGACAGTGATTTTATGTACAAGTCCTAAGTCTTTATTCCTTAACTTAAGCTCATTTGCATTAAAATGGGATGAGGAAATTGGTGTTCCATATGTTGGAGAGGTGCTGCTGTTTTGTAGCACTTCTTACCTTACCTCTGCAAACCAAGCTAATGGTCTAATGTCTTAATAGCCACCTTCTTAAAAGACAATGAAAAAGCCATCCACATAAAAGCAAAAGCCAGCTGAGGATAAAGAATTAGCACTTAAATATTGATTTTCACTTGTAAGCATGCTGCCAGAATTGGTGCTATCACTGCCAAAGCAAAAGGCTTTATTCTCTTGTGCTTGTATATGTTGCATATCCACAATATGTACTCTAAAAGCTCAATTTAAAAAGAAAAAAAATGGTTTGCCGAAGTTCATTGAATACTCTTCTTTACTTTTGCCCTACTGCTGTAAAATCTTGCTCCTCTGTACTCTTTCCCCATGCTGATGGCTCAGAACTCATCTCTGGGACTTATCAACCCACTCTGAAATATTCAGCTTCTTGCCACATATGTCCCTGTAATTCCTGTGGTGATGCTTTTGCAGCATTTCTTGCTGGAATTATAATATGGAGCAGGGTTCATCATAGCCAGGCTGGCTTATGTCTGTTTTCAAGGATGTGTACAGGGTGGGTAGATAGGCTGCAGATGGTGTTTGTTGTGTTTCTTGGGAAATTGCCATTGGTAGAGATGTCATTGATGGATGTCGGAGAGGAATTTCTTTCTCACATCACCCCATCACCCTTGCTATTCGAATACAACGAGGCAGACTGCAGAAAGACATCTGAATGACTCCACTTTTCTTTTTTTCAAGAGACAAAGGAAAGGCGTGCAAGCAAGATTAGATTATTTCCAATCACATTGTACGTGTGTTGACAGTCCCCTTTCAGCAGCAACCAGCAGCTTGCAGAGAGCAAGAGGCAGGGCTGGAACCGCTGTTGCCCTAAGTACTGTTTGTATAACACAGTAACTGCTTATTGGAGTTCTCAAAGCAGCCTTTACATGTTTAATCCCTTGCACTTGAGCTACTCTTAATCAGCTTGAAAGCAAATTCCTGTAACAGAAAGGTTTAATTTGTGTCTGGGACTTTCTGTATTGTATTTAGCCTGCAATGCTGTGTAGTTGCACGCTGGCAAAGCATGTCACCCTGTGCAGCCGTGGGGATGGGCACTGCCTGTTTATTCCAATCACAGATTTCAAATTCACTGAAGGTAAATATTGGATACATGCTGGTGGTGTTTCAGGTTCAGGTAACTCCTTCTGAAACACACTTTTTGCAGCAAATTCTACTGTAGTTGACTTTAGGATTTCCCTTGAACTTCAACCGCTTTTTCTACAGATTTCCAGCAGCAGTGTCTAAAGCTTTTAAGTTACTGAAAGTTTTCGTCTTTACCAGGTTAAATTGGAATGGGATGTAGCCCAGGGTACGGGGAGGCTGACATTTTGCACCACTCCAAATGACAAATTAGTTCATCAATGAGGCAAGAATTACTAATCTCAGGTTGTTGTTATTGTTCTTGTTACAGCCCCTTCTTCATCGCTCGCACTCAGTCATCATTCACCCCCATGAGATCAAGACATGTTTCACTGTCTGTTCGTTTAAGAAAACCTCTCAATGAAAGAAGTCCAAAGTGTTTGGTTAGAAAATAAACAAACTTGGCATGCTGAAAAGGGGTAGCGCTCTGCATGGTGGAGAATGGCAGATGTGATCCAGCCTTCCCATAGCATGGCTGAAACATGAATCATTGCAAATGTCAGCTTTCCTGTGAAGGGACACGCTGAACTGACATGCGTTCAGGTTTAATTAAAGTTGAATTATTAGAGCTGACTGTCAAGTCTTAGGCAAATTGGCTCAGCCTGTTATCATTAAGCATGGAAATTACTCTAGGACTTGGTAAAAATAAACACATTTTTCCCTCTAGAACATTGTGGTATGGTCTGGTGGGTCTGTGCTTTTGTTGAAGCAGTTGTGCTCAGGTCCATGGGTCTGTCTGCTCAAAAGGACTGGATGAGGAGCTGAAGTACAGAAATTTGTGGAAGGATTTTGATGAAACCTGAACCAGTTTGCACAAAAAGAAATATTTAGGTTTTTTTCCTTGGTATGGTTCCATGCTTGAGCAGCCGTCAGCCTGGTCGATTGTAAGGAACTTGGCATAGAAGAGTGTAGTTCCCTTGGGAGGGATATTGGAGCATCCTACAGAGAAACTGCAGAGCTTGAGGTCCTGATCAGAATGGGCAATATCTCTGGATAAAATCATTTAAATTAATTTTCTGAGGGATTTCAGGGAAGGTAGCTCAGAAACTTTTATGTGAATGGAAAGGAAGGTCTTGAATTGTAGATTTTTGTGATAGATATCATGATAATGATCTTGTTAAGTAACTAAGAAACCAAGTAATTATAGGCTTCAGAATTCATTGTTTCTTCGGTTGCATAGGGAAAATGGTTTCTGGAGACCTGTGGATTATGATTAGCTAGGGACTGGCTTATTGGAAACAAGCACTGAACAAGTAGGAAGTAAGTGGTGGCAGAAGAGTGTTAAAGGAAGGAAAGAAAGTATAATGTGTGTGTTCTTCAGTGTCAGGGTGTAAGTTGTGGGACGGTGCTCCATGGAGTTAGCTGAAATGAAAAGTCCTGAGTCTTTGCTTGGAGGTGCCTTTTGTGTTTTATAGAGTAGTGAGACATGTGGATGAGATGTATTTCTGTTTGGGCATCTGCTTTCCATTTTGTCCATATCTGTTTTATCAGAGGCTTCAGTGAAACACCTTGATGTAAGTAAGGCTTAACTTTAAAATATCAGGCAGGTCCCAGTGCCTGTTGTCACTGTCTTCCTGTCATTTCTCTCCACGGCTTGTCCTGCCTTTGTTCATATGTGGTTGGTTCCCTTCCCTTCACCCGTTGCAGTTCACCTTCACCCTCAGGTCAGCCACATGAAGCAGCTTCTCTCTCTTATATTTCATCAGAACCATCAGAAGGAGCACTGCAAAGTCACCCAAACCCAGGACTCAGCGAATGTCCTTCCCGTGTGGTGACTGAGAAGGCTTGGGGATTTTGCCATGTCTGACATGCTTGCTCATGGATTCACCCCATATCTTTACCTTCTCTGCTTTTGCTCAGCGTGTCTATAAACAGAGACAAGGTCCTCACACTCATGCCTGTCGCTTTTCCAGAGGTGGAGGGGGGAAAGCATCTGGGTGTTTTCATTGTTGTCAAGAACCAAACACAAAACCGTTTCAGTACTGCAACATGAGAGATACAAGTTGGGAGCAGAAATTAGTTAGGTACCCCTAGTAGTAACTAATACAACGAGGCTAGCTGATCAATTCAGTCAGCAAGGGAGCAAGAGCTTTTGCTTTGAGAAAATTGCAAATGAGAACTAATGCTGAAACCACAGGGAATCGATAGTTGTGTGTAAAACTGGTCAAACAGCTGCTTTTAATGCAGGACTTTATTGATGTGTTTTGGATGTAATTGACTTTTTACTCAACTAACTTTTGTGGTGCCAATGTGTTTTGAATATACACCATTAGTCTACATTACCTATAATTGCACAATATGAAGTTTAACTCTGTAGGAGGAGGGCTGTTGGATGGAAAGAGCTAATAAGCTCTCAGGAAACTTATGGTCAGGAATGAAACCCAATTGCTTTTAATGGGTAGCTCCTGAAAAGCAGTGGGATCTACAGCTGTGAATGCACTTCCTCCAAAATGCATGATGTGGAAACCCCTGGCTTGACTAGTCAATGGCAGGTTTTCATGTTGTTGATAACAAAATCTGAGGAAAATTTACAAACACAGATGGCACTATAAAAATAATGATGCACAAGAACAATGAGAATTTGATTTTAGAAATAAATTCTTTGTCACTCTAAATAACATTGGAAACAGGTCTAGTTACATCGCAAAACCAGGATGCTTGTGGTGCATGAACTCATGTTTGAAAGTGAAATTCACTGAAATGAGAGTTAGCCTTCTATTTGTTGTGGGGAATAATTTAGAACCTCCAGACGTTGTGTCAAATATGTAAAGATGTACAAGGTGCTGGAAAGTACTTGCTGCCAGCCAAAGCACTGGTGTTTGGAGAGACTTCTGTTCCTGTTATTTGTGGATTGGAGTCCACAAGTCCTCAGACATCTTCAGCTGATAAATATAGTTCATATGTTTCCATTTATTCTCTTTTGACATTCTGAATTTATATGTATGTATTGATTGATTGATCGATTGATGAAGGAAATGGTGCAATGGTGAGAGTGCAGGCTGAGCCAGAAACAATGTGGGAAACTACCTTTTATCTCAAGGAAGGAGATGCCATCACCACGTGGGCATTTGCTGTACAGAAGTGAGCTGGTGTGCTACAGGGTCTGATCCATCACTGTCTTTCTCTCATCTAGTGCCAGCGTGGTGATGCTTGAGTCATCAAAGTCGTGGCAGCGCGGGCTCTGGCTTTGCATAGGCTGCATTCACAAATGCCTGGTTAGAGCGTCTGCCTGGCCAGAATTAGCTTGCAGTGTGTGTTGTGTGTTATTTCCACACCTCCCACTTCAGGAACTGGCTCAGTCCTTTGATGAGACGGGAAAATTTCAAAGGTGGAATGTGTTGGTGAGGGTGTTATGGAAGCGTGTTAGTGAGTGTAGGTAGCATCTCTTGCATGTCTGCAAGGCAGCTAAACCCAAGCAGCCCCCAGCACGTTCTGGTGGGTGGTAAAAGCTTTCAACGTGAAGGTCCCTTAGAAGTGCTGTGTGTGCACTGTGAGGTGTGTGCGTGTGAAACACATGGAAAGCACTAATTCTTGTACCCCATGAACAGCGTTTCTTTTAATTGTGGGTATATGTGCATTCAAGCATTTAGCTTATTTTGGAAAGAGGGAAATAATTGGCGTCATAGAAGGAGTGATTCCATATGGAATTCTCACCGTAGATGCATTTTGCAAGGTTGAAGCATTCCCAATAGTTTTGACTTTGCCATCAATACAGGTGTGTCAATACTTAGGGTGGGCAGGACTACACCTGGGTGCTCACTGCACTTCTGACTGGATTTTTCCAGCCTTCATTGTTCTGTTCTTCCACACAAGTGTGTTGCCAGGGAATGGCAATGTCAGATCTTCACTGTAGAACTGTCCTGTCCTCTGCTACATGAAGATCCTCCCTAGAAGCCAAATGGTATTATCATTAATGATTAGTGCTTGGGTCATGGTGCATTGTGACCTAAGCACAACGGAGATTACTTTGAAAGAGTGTTGAGCAAATGAAATGTCTTTAATGGCCAGTCTTGGTTCGTGAGTTCATTACCAGCCTTAAAAACTTACATTGAGCAGAGAATACTAAAGCAGTAACTTGAGACACGTTCACACTCCTACTGTACCTAACCTTGGGATTCTGTAGAAGTCATACAGCTATATGTTCTTTGTAGTATCCATTCATTTAATGACAGCCAAGTCTCTTACACACGTGCTGACAAGTGCTGTAGACTCACCAGTCAAGGACAGCGGAAGGACACACATCCATCTTGTAGCGGCAGTGCTCCCACGATGCTCCCACGAGCTGAAACATGACTTATTTTTTCTCAGCCATATGTTCCACCAAGCAGAGAAACAAACACAGACCTTTCAGCACGTGCTTTGTTCTTTTTCTTGTTGCTCCATAAGGTCCCACCTTGAATGACAAGCCAGAAGCAAAAGCAGCCAATGTCCCAAAGGTGTCTGGGCTAGAGCGGAGCCGGGAGCTGAGCACCGACGTGCCCTTCACCCTGCCTATCCCCAGCCCCCAGCCAGTTGCTGCCATTGTGACTTCTACTTCCTCGGCACCCACGTCAAGCGCCAGAGCGAGCCCACTGTTGAAGAAGGAGCCAGTGATTTCAGTACCAGCACCACCAAGGCTCACGCCTCAGCCGCAGCCTCGGCCTCAGTCACAACCTCAACCTCGGCCGCAGTCGCAGCCTCAGTTAATACCAGAGCTGCGGACCCAGCCTCCGAGTCACATCCCTCCGCCTCTCAATTACCAAGTGCATCACCAGGTGGCCCACAACGGACTCAATAATATCAGGTATGGGAAAGAGACAGTCATGTCATCTTTATGCTACTTCCAGAACAAAAATTATTTGAAAAGGGATGAAATTGCCGGGAGACATGACAAATGCTCCATATTTTGGTTATTGGACTTTCTGTGCTGACTCCACAGGCTGGAATTTCCAGCAGTGGTGAGTTGCTGCATTTGAAACATGGTAATAAATGCTCCCTTTGCATGAGAAAGACATATGTAACTGTGGGGTAAAGTTCTTTCAGGTCTAGTTTCCAGTGGAGTTCTGCACTGTGTTGTCTGAGCCAAGCAATTCTTGGCTTAGAAATTTAAAGTGATTGGAGTTTGAACAATTCACTTGTTTCAGTGAAGTGGAGGGTTTGTTCATGGTTATCACAGTTCTGTTTGTCCATCAGCATCAAAAGAGGGATATCTGTATCAGAAAATGCTGTGTCCTGTAGAAGAGGACTCTGTAGGCTGAAAAATCTGCTTCAATCTGACATGGTCAGAGGTGGCAGAAGGCCTAGCTTTGGTGTTTAAATGGCCTTCATCCAGTAATTAGTGTGGATGAAAACGGTTCAGAGAAAGAGTTTCTAGAGAGAAGAGTTTTAGCCAGTCAAATGGAACCGGTATAGGTTTTTTTGCTGTTACAGAAAACTTGCCTTGCCTCCCAAACCAGAACTAGGCTTGTTAAACAAGATGAGAAGGCTGACTTAAAACATGATATTTGGCTGCATAAGGATCTAAATATGAATCCAAAGAGCTGCCACCAGTGTGTGTTTCGTAGTATCCTGCGTGCTTCAGCTCTTTTGTGGTTTTAACCTGTAAATGCCACCATAGTGTAAATGATTAATAATACTTCAAACTATTCAAGGTATCTCAGAGTTTTAGATTGTAACAAATATTGTGGGAATTATGCTAAATAATAACTGCAGCAATGCTACCTTTCACCCCACAAAACTTAGATGACATACTGGATTAATAATAATAGAAAAATACTTAAAATACAGAATTATTATGAAAATAATTTATTAATTTGGCATGTGTTTGCATGCTTATGTGAATGTAACTACAGAGCCTGCACAGCAGATACGGCTTGGTCCCAGAGTCACTCACACTATGCAACTCTGTGCCTTGAGATTAACAGAAAAAGGAATTAGGGTAATTATGTCATATGATCACAAGGACACACGTGGCCACTGCAGGGTCACTGGAGGCTAAATAAAGGTGCAAAATGCAACTGACTCTGTGGTCTTCATCAGTATCTTATGGATAGCTCTGAGGACTGTAACTTGCTCAAGCCCCAGAGGAGACCTCACCGTAGAGAGCCCCAGCCCCATCCTGCTCTGTTGGAGAAGTTCATTAGGATTTGTTACTGTCTTCACATAGGCCTGGGGAGATCAGTGCTCCACAGTTGTGTTGTTTCTGGTGGTGTATTTCTCGCGGTGTTTCAGTCTTGTATTGTAACACACTCTCTCTCTGTCTCTCTTCCCTCTCTTCCCCCCATCTTTTTCTCTCTGCAGCCGGAGCAGCAGTGCTAGCAGTGCAACAAGCATCAGCCTCCCGAAACACCTTCCCCTCTCTCCCCAGATTCCTCCGCACCATTCCTCGGGCCCGGCTCTGCCCCTCTCCATCTCTAATCTTGCTACCTCGCACTTCTCTCTCAGATCGCAGACCCAACACCAGCACCATCCGGCCATGTTCGCCACCCCACCCACGCTGCCACCTCCACCAGCGTTACCTACCAACAGCCTCGTGATACCAGGTCACCCTGCGGGTAGGTTCCCTTCTTCTTCCAGGGCTGATCTGCTGTGCATGCACTGGAGGGTGTTGAGACATGGGCTGGCTGGGCAGGTAAATTAAAGCGATGCAGACCCCTCAGCAGTGCTGGAACTGTGAAAGTGCTCGTGAAACATGGATGTGCTTTAACAGATGCGACTTTGTAGAGGCAGCACTGTAGCTTCCTATAAAAAGACTCTGAAACAAATTTTTCCAAAAGAAGCCTCTTTTGCAGGGCATGACTTGTCTAGTGTAGCATTCCACAGTCATCAGACATCTTTTAGATTAACAAAAGACTAAATTACAGCTTGTTATTCTCCCTCCTTTCTTCAAACTCAAGTGAAAGCTGCTGCTGTTAGAACCGACTTGAAAAAAAATGTTTCTAATCAACCCAGAAGGTGATTCTACCTGAACACCTGTCCCCCACTCTGATCCTTCAACAGACAGCACATCCTTCCAGCAGCACAGGACCCTCTGCTTGTGACAGCACAAGCTGTCTCAGTGCCCATGGCGGCTTGGCCTTTCTGTCTGAGGCAGAGACAGCTCAGACAAGCTCTCACTATCTTTGATTCCTTTTAAAAAGTATCCTTTGTGGACCCTGCCCCCATTCTATTGTCACTTCTTCCCTAAATGCCCTGTTTATAGCTTATCCATTAGCCTACAGCTGTCCCTGGAAGAGACCCTGGCAGCTGGAGACTTCCCTGCAACTTTCATTTGCTGGGGCCTCCTTTTGATCTGGCATTTGACTGTACAAGTAAGTCAGCAGGGATTAAACAAGGACAAGCATTTTGCAAAAAAAACGCACCCTCCGTTTCCGATGAAGGCGGTAAAAGGAAGAAGGAGAGGGCAGATTTGCTGTGGAAAAATCTGACAGTCTTATGTCCCTTTTTTTTTCTTCCAGGAGTTAAATAATGTCCCATTATTTATAACTGCTTTTTTAAATGAAAGAAAGATGTGAATTGGTCCAAAGTGAGCTCTCAGAATGATGACAGAAGAAAGTGCCTTGGGTTCCTAGCCAGAAGCAGGACCACATAGGCCAAAGCTGCTGGCTTTCACAGGCCCTGGCACCATCTAGAATTTCAACCACATGGCTGGGAAGATGTTGGCAGCACTGTGGGAAACCTATTCATTGCTTCCCCTGTTCACGCAAAGGACTACTGTGATGGAGGCTTTGAAAGTATTGCAAAAGGAAATAGCAATGTGCTCACTGAAAGCATGATATTGCAGTCACTGAAAGCAAGTATGTTTTCACCATTAACTTCAGGAGGTGCAAGATCAAGTGACCTATTCACATTGAGCAGCTTGCCAGGAAACAGTAACAGTCTTGCTCCTACTAAAAGGATTTCTCCTGCAATTTAAGCAGGAGAAGTCTAAGTTAGTGGAAGGAAAGGTCTGGGTGTCTAACGCGGCAGACAGTGAAATGCCTCTTGTCTGCATTATATGAAATGCCTGCAAAATGGCACATCATAAAATCGATACAGAGCACTGCATAGCCACGAGATTCTGTTGGCATTCACAGAAAAGTTGCTTAAGAGTAAACAATATTGCTGAGCAGCACCGAAGAGCTAGGATGCAATGGCACAAGCAGCATAGTCCTTGCTGTGCCGTTCGAGTGCATATGTGCTCTCTGTAAAAGCACCAGCTTGGAAAAGCCATCAAGAGAGGGTATGGGCCCTTTGAAGTCTCCTTTCTGTCATCTTTTTCTCCCCCCTCTTTTTAGGAAAACACTTGTTGCTGTTATAGAGAAGAGAAGCAAAGCTCAGAGCTCCTGTATTCACTGATGGTACCAATTCAGATCCTTGAATAACAAGAACATGCTTCTGGTGGCATTTGTTCCCTTTGAAACCTAAAGCTTATACAAGTAACTTAGGAGCAACCCTCGTGTGGTCTGCTGCCCTCTGCTCAAGGGCAGCAAGGGTGGCCCTGATATAGGATGCACAGAGGGAACAGCAGTCTTTGTGTCTTCTCTTCTGAACATGAGGGTACCTGGCAACATTGGCAGGATTGAGCTTTTTCTGCCATGCCTGCCTCATTTGCATACAGAGAGGAGCAGTGTTCAGGTGTTCACAGGGCTGCTCAGTTACTCTGCTCCTAGTTGTGGCCAGACCCATGGGACGAGGCATCACTAGCAGGCACAAGAACTTAGTTCTCATCCTGACATTGCCCAGAGCCCCGCACAAAGCTGGGTTATTTCTCAGCAGTCCCATCCTTGCTATGAAGCAGCCACTCCTCCCCACACCACTTCTTCAGACATCTCTGGGTCCTTTCTTTTCCTGATGAAGGCCAAAGTTGTGGTACAGGGCTGTGAGCTGGAGCCAGCTACAAATGGATCAGTCTGATTCAAGTCTCTTAAAGAAATTGGATATCGGAGCACTTCCAACTGCCGATTCCCTTTTATCTCTCCCTCCAGAAAAGTGGATTATCTTGATGCTAACAGAAGGATTCAGTTTCTTTAAGTCATGCCAGATGTAAACGCGTAAACACATATATATGAAATCATACTCATTCTCTAAAGAGGTTAGGTTTTGGACCTCAGTGCTTTCAGCCTAGTTGTTTTTTTTCTTGTTTGCTTGCTCCAAGAAGAACCCATTAAAGACTTTTTTTGTTCTAGTGCCTTAGGCTTCAATATCACAAGTATATGTACTTTCTGCTTTTGTGTTAATTATTATAAAGATTGGAGCAGTACACAGTACCTGCTCTTAGCAGTACATTTATTACTGAAAAACAAATTACTTAGGAACCCCAAATTTGCTTTCAAAGTGACTTTCAATAGGTTATAGTCTTTTAAGTGGTAGTAGAGACCTTGAAATTCCCCGTCAGAGTGCCTGTTTTTAAAGATCTTAATTGTGTCACTTAAAGTGATCGATTTAGACATTTCTAATGTTACTTATGAAGAAATCTAAGTAAAAGAAATGCCTACAGAACATAAAATAATACCTTAAAGTGCATGTATTCTTTTGCCCTAAACCACATTCAAATTCAGTGCAAGCTGCTCTTCCAGAGGAAGATGCTGAGAAGAGGCCACATGTCATATGGTGGAACATTTTGTTTCTGCAGCCGTTGCAACCTTCATGAGATCTTGAGATAGTTCAGTATTTCTCCTGTTCTCACTGATTCCTCCTCCATATTTTCTCATGGGAGAAAAGCCTGGAGGCAAGGACAAAAAATGCCTGTTAGAAATTGAGAAAAAGATTGCTTAGTATTTAGAATCTCAAAAAAAACGTATTGCAAAGAAGACCTCTATTTGTACAATGTATGTTCCTGGTCACTGTGTACATGTCCTGGGGCTGAGAAGGAGGAGGATGGCACAGGGATCTGTCGAGAAATGGCCATTTGAGCAGGTGGTTTCCAGCCACCTAAATCCATGGTTATCTCATTGCATTGTAGAGCTTGACAAAATTTTACTTAAGCACACGTGTGTTGGAGTGCAACACAAGTGTTAGGCCAGCCATCCATTTTCAGTGTACGTATATGCTTCTGAATTTCAAACCTCGAAAGGAAACAGGTCAGTATTATTCATTTTAAGGCTATTGTCTTCGAGGGTGCTCCCCCAGGAGTAGGAAGTTTCGGCCACCGAGCCACAAGTCCAGACTGCCGAGGTCCGTTCCGGAGACCCCTCGGTGCCGCGGCCATCAGGTGCCGGGGAGGAGTAGTAGCCCGTCGGGTGGCGGAGCTGCGCGGGGTAGCGGGGCCGCGGGCGGGGGGCCGGGGCGGATGCTTGCTGACGCCCCCGATGATGTTTTCTGCTGTGATGACTCATGGTGTTCTCTCTTGTCTTTAGATACCAGCCTGTTGATATCATTCAACCAACCAATCATGTATTGCCAGCCTCATTCGGGGATTCTGATTGGTACTTTGTCACAGGCATCTCTCTTACCTCCACCAATGAGTCCTCACGTAGAAAACCACCACAGCATGACCTGCAGAAACAGGGAATGCCAGGTGAATATTGACTCTTTCTCCTCCGTCTTTGTGGTACTCACAGGCCCACGGGCCTCTGTGTCTTTTTTTTTTCTCTCTCTCTCTCCTCTAGATCACGAACTGCTCAGGCAAGAGCTGAACAACCGGTTTTTGGTTCAGAGTTCGGACCGGGCCGCTGCCTCACTTGGCCCGGTGCCGCTGCTGAGAGCGGAGTTTCACCAGCACCAACACACGCATCAGCACCAACACACCCACCAGCACACATTCACTCCTTTTCCATCCAGCTTGCCCCAGACGCCGCTCATGCCGCCCTCTGCACCTCCCATGGTGCGTACCCCAGCCCAAAATGTGAGGATAAGTAGAGCATCTCTGGTCAAAAAGCCTAACCCACTCTTGTCAACCAAAACTCGGTCCTCTTCGTTTCAGCCATGCGTGCTGTCCCTGCCCCTCTGATCTGGAGGCTTGGAGAGACAGACTCAGCATTTTCCCCTTTCCATTCAGAGCCTCCATACCAAGCCTCAAGGTCCTCCCATGTTGCTACCCATGAGCAGATAGTGCACCCCTGAGACAAGTCCTCTCCTTGTGTCCCGCTGTGTATTTTGAGTGCCCATTATGCAGAGCCAGGTACCATGACACACCAACACACGCCAACACGGACACCACGTGGCTGGTGGCCTCCAGTGCCAAACGCAGTCCCCACTGTTCGTGGTGGGGCAGACCATACTTGCTCGCCCAGAGCTCTCACCGTAGTGCAGCATCTCATCTGATATGAGTTTTGTCCCTCTTTCTTCTAATTCCCTAACGTGTATCAATTTGAAAATTTATTATTTGATCATATCAAGAAGTGTGGATGGTTCTTCTTGTGGGATCCTCCTGGCCATGTAATAAGCGTTAGCGTTTTTCCATTGAATATGCTTGCAACACAATGGAACTTTGCTGCAGCTGTTACAAAATTCTTAGAGATCTGCTACAAATGGATTTTGTCAGTATTTTAGAATGCACTCTTGCCTCGTTTCTGGCAATTACTTTGTGAGATTGAAAGAGCAAGACTCAGCTTTCCCCCCCCCCCATCTCAGTTTCACTCTGTGTCCAAAATGTAGAAACAGCCCTCCTGCAAAGGCTAGCAAAAGCCACATTTGGGAAGAACTGCTGAGAACTCAGGGACCTTAATGTTTCTCACTTTTCTTTCCCACTGCTGACTGCCCGATGACATTCTTGGGTTGTAATCTGCTTAGCAGCGAGACAATTAAAAGTAATATCATCCACTCAAGATCCAGCCCCAGGTGTTTGCTCAATGTACTCATTTGTAAGCACCTTCCCCTCTCTGTAAAACAATCTTGAAACTTTTCTCAGAATCTCCCTGTGTTATTTAAGAATCCTGATATCTGATCCTGTGAACAGCTCCCTCCTTTCCCATCCGAGCCTGTTGATGTCAGCCTTCATAGCAAAAACAGCTTGCAAGGCTCTTTTGTTATATTTCAGTCACATCTTCTTATATTCCACTAGATCAGATCTGCTAATCCCAAAACCAGAAAAGAGTGTTGAAATTTACAGCTGTATGTGTTTGGTAATTTATGGTATTTACACTGGAGGGGACATGGCTCCGGTAATAACTGTAATTAATGAAATTACAAATCTACTCTCCTGCACATAGAGAGTGTGAAACAGCAGCTGACTTGCCAAATAAGCAGCTTTTCTTGGGGTCCTAGAGCTCCCTTCCCTACCTTCTTCCCCACTCCCTCTTCCCTGCCAGAACGTGCATACTGTTCAAAAATGCAATGTGTGTATGCTTTGGTTTTGCTTCCAAGGAGGTACAGGACAAATGTTCCTAAAAATAAATTTGGGTCACAGACTGCACACATGGAGGCGTTAAAACCCCATGCTGGAGTGGAAGAGGTTAACAATCAGCTTTTCTCCAGGTGCTTTCTCTTTAGCAGGGGAGGGGGAATATATAGGGATTTGTGCCACTGAAGCAATTAAGGCCTTTTCCAAACAATTTTGGCGTTTACAGGAACCCAGAAGAGGGGGATGTGGTATTGGTTGCCCCACAGTGAACACTGGGGTCTAATGGAAAACATAGTCTGTGATCTAGTTCAGTGTCCAGGGGGCAGATCCCAGGTTTAGACCTGGAGCTGAACTTGCCCACGTTTCGCTATGCTACAGAGGTCAGGACTGTTCTCTTCACGGTGAAGGGACCACGTCACGTGGTGCCTGCACACGGGGTTCTGCAGTGGGACGGGGGGGGCAGCACCTCTCTGTCTCCCTTAGCGCTGGGGAAATCAGTCTGAGACCCTGATGAGCGAGTACAGGATAACCAGACAGTTCTGCTCTGTTAAATGCTGCACTAACGGGCCGTGATGATTTGTCTGTGTTGAAGTCCTGATGTGGCTGCTGCTGCTGAACCAAACTCACCTGTTTCCTTTTGTTTTTCTCTTTTCTTTCCAGTTTGACAAGTACGCTCCCAAATTAGACAACCCTTACTTTCGACATTCCAACGTGAGTGTTACCTTTCTAGGTGGTGTCTTTGTTAATGGTTCTGCTTGCACTTCTTTTGCTTGTTTTCAATCGATTGGTAGTGTTTTGATTCATTCATTCCTAAAGCTCTTTTTCCATCTTGATATTTATTTTTTTTCAAGGTACAAAATGTTCTCTGGGCTTTTTTTTTTTTTAAATCTTTGTCTATTGCATTTTTGCTGCTGTGGCTCTATATTGCTGTGCCTGGGATGGCAGGGAATGCGCAGAAATTGCTAAGTCAGTGGTCATTGCAGTATCTTTGCAGCTGATGCTTCTCACAGTGCAGCAGCCCGGAGTGCATGGCTCTTTCACAAGATTTTGCTCAGGTCACAGGAGTAAGTGAGACTGGTGGTTTCTTCCTGGTGCTCCCCACTGCTCCAAAGCACAAAAGTGATAAGTTTTGGGACTTGTAAAACTGCTGTATGTGCTCAGGAGAGGCCTCAGCAAAACTTAATCCAGCCTACACAACTACAAGGTGGCTTGCATGTTGCCTGTGATTAGTGTGCAGTGCAGCATCTTGTGGTTCTTTTTTGCTTGGAAAATGAAAGTAGGTGACATTTCAAAACAGGATCAATTTATTTGCTATTGCAGAAAAATGCAAAGTTAACCGAAAGTGAATATAAACCCCAAATCATTCCGATTCCTTGAAAAATCATGAATGCTCTGTGCTTCCTGCAATAGTCCACAAATTTTAAAGGCACACTTGTTCAGCACTATCTAGAAAATTCATCAGATGAGCGCATTTTCCCAGTTTTGGCTTTGCTCTGAAAAATTTTGAAAGCAAATTTAGTGTGTATTTTCATTGTGGCACTCATTCAAAACCGTATTATTTTTGTATGTGCCAGGCCTGGCACGTACCTCCATTATTGTTCAAGTTGTCCTGTGACATAAGCATCTCTTTTTCTTTTGTAGTTCTTTCCAACCTATCCTCCAGCAATGCCTGGAATGCCACCCATGCTTCCACATTCAGGTCCCTTTGGGTCACTTCAGGGAGCATTTCAACCGAAGGTACAAACTACTTCTTTTGAAGGCTTTGTTCTTTTGCTGGGAGAGAAGCTGTATTCAGAGTCGTGTCTCTGGTGATTTTGTGGCACGTGATTTAACTAGCAGAAGTGCAACAGGGGGTTGGAAATGATCACCCCACAGATCTGTGAGCATCCTCTGCACAAAGCAGTCAACACTTTAGGAAAAATTTTCTTTTGGCATTACAGATGGTTCCTTGGAAAAGGATATAGCAGATCACTTGGGAGGTCAGCTGAGACTGGAGGAAAAGCATACAGTTAAATTATTTGATTGAAATATTTACAGCTAATAACAGAGCGATGAGTCCCAAATCATTTTATAAATTTAACAGTCTAAGATTGCAAAGATAAACCATGTTTATTCCCAGAAAAAAATGAGAAATAGACTATACAAGTGTGGGAACAGTAGGGAGAGACTGCTGTAAATGGATAGAGCAATTTGAAGGAGCTGAAATTTTATTCCCAGCTCCAGCACTGTCTGACCTTGGGCAAGTCGCTTAAATCTTCTGTTCCTCAGCTTCCTCATCTGTAAAGTTATCTTACAGTGGGTTTTATAAGGGTTGATTAATGCCTGCAAGCTTGAGACAGTATGTTTGAAAGGTGCACTGCAACTGTAACATGTCATTACAGCTAGCACTGACTGGCATTTGGAAATGTTGCCATCATACCCACCATTTTCGATGAATTCTGTGGTGTGCACTGCTTTTTTTTTTTTTTCTCCCAGGCTTGTTCCTTTTAATAACTATTTTTAAATATACGGAAACTGTTATATCTCTCCAAACAAGAAATATGTGCTACATCTGTATAGCATTTGTTTGAAAATGGAGCATTTACTCTGTTTGTAAGGTGACATATTTCACTTCCTTACGTATTGTGATTTTGGAGATTTCTTATCTTGAACTGCATTTCCATAGAACTCTGCTACTGTGTTGGAAGACTTGAAGGACCAGCACTATAACCAGGCCCTTTCTGTTTGCGTTTGGAAGGTCATTTCTTTAACCATACCAGACAGGGCTGTGGGGTCTGTGTCCCTCAGCAGTCTCAGTGACCTCAGAGCAAGTCACTGATCAGCAAGCGCTGCAAATAAGGCCTCTTAAAACCTTTCCACTTAATGTTTTTAGTGGAAGCTGGAGTATTTCCTCAATGTCCATTGACACATTTTATTTTTTGGATTAAAAAATAGCTTTTTTCATCAAGAGTTCTATATATGGTGGCAACAGGCACAGAAGAGAAGCAGTTGCATCTAAGCAGAGCAAGCAAGAGGGACAGAACAGAGCTGTCCCATGAGGGAGTTTGTCCACCAGTGTTAATTGTTGCTGTTCTTGAAACGAATGCCGAGGGACCCTACAAACCCCGAGCTGCCAGGGAGCTTGACTTTCCAAGAAAAGGTGATGCACAAATAAGGTGGAATTGGCAAAATTTTGCTAAAGTGAAGGTAGGGTTCAGTTTTTCTGTAAGGCTACTTTTAATGAGGAGCTCCTGATACTCCGATAGCACGTGCTCCTGGTTTTCATTTTCATTAGAGAGCATTATAGATACCATCTCACTGTAAAACACCATTAGACCAAAGAGAAGCAGTTATGAAGCAAGAAAGGAAAACTGAGCACAGCCCCTTTACATTTTTAAACCGTTCTTAGTGCTGTATCATAAGTAGCTTTAAATTCATTTTTATGATAGATACATAGAACATTTGCTAGCTTGAGTTTAAGCAGCGCAAGGTCACACTCTTGTGCCATGGTTAATCACCAACATCACTTGGTCTCTGGGCAGCGCTGTATTTAATGCAATCCAACTGCTGAAAAAAAGAAAAAGGATGGGTTGAGAAATGGATCTGCCCCTTTGGCCATCGTTTTCCAGTTTCCTAGAGGAGGCAGAGCTGAACTGCTCAGCAAAGCCACTCGTCGTTACTACATCATTTTTCCATGATCTCTCCCTCCCAAGCTGTTTGACTAAAGCCTTCATAATCGCTACAGACCTGATGATTTGGTTTTGGCACGCTGAATCCTGCACTTCTTGCTTTCCGAAGCAGAGGTCTTGGTTTTGTTTTTCCCCTTCCTATGTCAGTTGCCTACAGCTGTGCGTGTAAATCCATTGCACATAAATCCAGGCTGACGGTAAACTTCTCAGTGAGTTTCCTGAAGGCCATTTCTCACAAGCTAAGAACTTGAAAAGGTCAGAAGTATTCAGTTTACTTTGCTGGAGGAAGCATTCACATCTTTCTCCAGGGGACAAAGGGACAGAGTGACACCATGCTATTAACATGTTGTGATCTTAAAGCTCTTGCCTGTATGATAGCTGTAACTTATTTGCCACCTTATATATACCTCAGCTGTCAGACAGGCCCTGAGAGCACAGATCTGCCTGGGGAGTCAGTTGACTTACCTACACATACACTCAGGAGAATTCTCTTTCAGATGAGTCTGGAAGTTATATAGCCTTAGACAAATTAAAACCTATCTTTCCTCCCACACCCATGATTTTACTCATTCCTTGTGCAGTTTGACTGTTTGAAATCTACTGTAATTTGACCTAAAATGTGAGCGAAATAATCTCTTGGGAAATGAGGTTTAGCCCCTCTGCACTCAGCTGCGTGGAGGCACCAGGTGTGGTTGCTCTGAGAGTGGGAGATGGATGAATGCCAGAGTGAGAAGACAAAGGAGTTCTTGGGGATCATGTGGGACAGGGCAACAGGTGGGATCCAGAGGAGGAGGAGGAACAGGGGTTCATTCAATGAGGTGTTTAATTCAAGCTGGAAAATGATGGGATAAATAATGCAGAGCTCTAAAAGATCCACAAGCACATTCTAAATTTTCTCATTTTGCCGTGTCGGAGCAAATAGATGGGCTGTTGCCATTTTAGCCATTGTGTTCTTCAGCCCCAGACAGAGAGCAGCCGTGGTCCCAATAGGTGGAATATGGGACTAGCATGCTCGAGTTGTTCTGTTCCTGACTGCTATACTGGGAAACATGGAGGGAGCCAGTCCACCTCTCTCATTCTCTCTCCTACTGCCTGCTTGTTTTGTCTAAAGGATAAGCTTGGGGGGCAGGGACTGTCTCTTCCCATCCACTTACCTACTGCATAGCGCAATGGGGTTGTGATTTCAGTGGGGCTTAGGTGCTGCTGTAATACTGTCACTGCTGCTAAATAATGATTGAAGACATGGTGGTTAAATGCTGTTGGCTGTCAGTAAGAGATAACATTTAGCACTAATGTAGCAATATGTGTGTTCAAAGCACAGTACAAACATGGACTAATTAATGCCATTAACATCAGATAGAGATGTTAAATGTACTGCTGGTATGATACAGTATTATTCACACTCTATTCTTGTCTTTCAGACTTCAAACCCTATTGATGTAGCAGGTAGACCGGGCACAGTCCACCATACGCTGCTGCAGAAGACTCCAGGGGTAGGCAACAATACTTAACCTTCCTTTCAGCTTATCTGGATTTTCAGTAAGCACAGAGGTAGCTCATAAAAAAAAGAGAGCAGCTGGTGAGCAAGTTGGCCTTCTAGACTGGGAACGTGCAGTCAGGAAAGAAGTTTCTTTTTCTGGTGAAACAGCAGTAGCCTCCACCAGTCGTGAACACAAAGGGATGTATTGACTTCTTTAAACAAAGTCAGAGGGAAATGGGGCAGGAAACCCCTTCAAGGTCTTTCCCCTAAGCTTACTTGGAGAGTAGTTTTATGCACTCCATTTCAGAATGATTATAAGGTGGAGAAAAGCACTGAACTATTCAGTTGCTGGCATGAAGCTGCTTTGTTTATCATAAAATTCTGCTGAGTTCAGTGCAAAGAATGAAAGAGAAGTTTTAATCCTTCCTTAAGACTTTTAAGTTTCCCATGTCACAGGGGACTTCTCTGGAACATTGCTTTCTAAATGCTTTTACTTGTTCAGAGGAAGAAAGTTCCCCACCTTTCTGTATATATTGGCTAGTTTTAGAAGGACTGATTGTTTTATTTCTACTTTTTTCCATAGGTGTCAGACCCTTACAGGCCTCCAGTAAGAGTAAGTAAGGTTTGTGGGGGATTTTATATATATATATATATCTCTCCACACGCGCGTGCTTCAAATATTGTGCATGTGTTTTTGAAATTTAACATGTCCAGTAGAAAATTTCATGCTTATTTCTACTTAAAGCAAAATGTCATATTAGTTCTTAGCTGCTTCTGATTAATAACATTTAGATTGAATCCCGACCTTATTTTGCATCCATTTATGTGCAGTAATAGTTCACAGTGTGAAATAAGGGTCACAAAAATAAATGACTGTGAGCATGAACAGACGTTCCCCAGTGATCAGATTCAGTGGCTTAGGTCAGTGTGTTTTATTTGTGCTTCTGATGTTCCACAAAAATGCCCTACAGTGAGTACCACAGCTCAGCCGAAAAGCAATAAACTCGTTCAGCTGTGGCACTCTCATCCTTGGTGATTGTGTCCATACCCTTTTCCTCCCCAAATGCAAGTAGCCATAATAACCATGCGTGACATCGCCTGCAGTGCAGCAGGGATGGATGAACAGGGCTCTTCTCAGAAGCAGAACTGCTAGCTGTGACTTGCTTTCTCCTAAGCATGGCATGCTGTTCTTTGCTACCATTTATTTTGATTTATGAAGGGGGGAGTGCAAGTAAGAAAGAACAAGGCAGACATCTAAGGTCTCCGTGAGATGGGGAAGACATCCCATATCCCACATTCTCCTTGTTTGTTTCCTTCTTAATTTAAACATCATCTGCTGCAGCACAGAAAAAAAATGTTGATCACCTATTGTGCCGTTGTAGTAATCAGTCTTTCTCGTTGCTTAGCTGCTTGTTTGACAGTAAGGGAAATGAAAAGTTCTATCTGATGTAGATTGCTAACGTATAAATTAATCTAAATTCTTGTGCTTTCCATTGCAGAAGCCCGGGAAGTGGTGTGCGGTTCATGTGCAGATCGCCTGGCAGATCTACCATCACCAGCAAAAGATAAAGGTAATTCAGACAGTTTCTGGAACAAAGCCAAGTCTTTCAGCTTATAGTTTATATTTTAGTGAGCACTGAGCAGGAAGCAGTTACTGTTGGTGATTCTCAAGCTTGCCTGTATTGATTAACTAACGCTTTCAATCCTTTAACCTTTATTGTAGCAACTATTAAGTTTATCTGAGGGCAAAGGAGGTGGGTTGAAGGGCAGCAAAATGAGCAGGAGATACTGAGTGCAGAGCCAGAAGAGAAGAATAAAGGGGGAGGGAGCTATAATATGGCCCCAAATCCATCTTTTTTACAAAGCATACGTGTTTAGTGTCGTTTCCCATCTGTACAAGTACCTCCTGGGGAATATGGAGTATTAACCCATTCATAATGAAATGACCAATATGGTGAAGAACTTACAAACCATAGAGCAGGCAAGTAGATTGATAGTTATTGTGCTAGAGGTTGTTGGGCTTTCTGCACTACAGTGATGGTGGGCAGAGGCAGGGGGTTTAAAATTCAAGAGGTAACAAGGCATAGGTGTGCTGGGGTGCTGTGACAGGCTCAAAGCTGCCTGTTGCAGACAGAATAGCTGATAATGGGACTTCTGTGGCTTTTTATTTTTTTATAGCTCCTGCTGTAATTTTTTTGTCCCATTAATGAAGATTATTCAGTGCTTAAGTAGGTGCACTGTAATTAGAGCCTCTACAAGTGGTGCGTGTCCATTTTTTTTATGAGCAAATATAGCACTTTTAAGCTACTGAGAGACTTGTATGACTTAGGAGCAGTTCTGACCGTCCTCACTTCTACGGGGGAGGATAAAAATAGCCTCTGGAGAAGCCTCATAGTGTTCTTAATCCTTCGCCTTTGTCTACATACTGAGCTATACTAGCTGCAGGAAGGAACATCTCTCTCTTTTCAAACTGGAGAAGGAAAACAGTCGAGTCCATCACCCAGCTCTCAAGACTTCTGTCGGCAGCTTTCTGCCTGCAGAATATTTTTTGTCAGGCTGAGAGCACCGAGTGATCCTGGGGTGCAGCACACTCAGTGTATCACGTTGCATGCTTCACTGTGTGTGCTGAGGGGCTGAGGGCTCACTTCAGACCTTATTCATGTGGATAAGGCAGAGCTGAGAGGCTGTGGAGCGAAATGGCCTTACAGATGCTGTCAGAGCACGGCTGCGGTACATGACCAGAGATGCTGCTGTCACTCTCGCTAACTCTCCCTGGCAGGGCTAAGCAGGAGTGAGCCTGAACTCTCTCTCTTTTTCTCCCATAAAAAAGGAAGTGTATAATGAGATTGTTTTTATATCCTTTGACAGCAAATGCAGCTGGATCCCCACAAGCTAGAGATAGGTGGTAAACTTGACCTGTTCAGCAGACCTCCCGCCCCTGGAGTGTTTCCAGGCTTCCATTATCCACAGGATCTTGCAAGGCCTCTGTTTTCCACCACAGGTAAGGGAAGATCATCGTTTGTTGCAAAAAAAAAAAGTATATGTGCTGTGTGTCTCTAAGCTATGAGTGCCTCAGAAATTGAAGCAGGCAAAGATGGGTTCAGAGAGGTGTGGAGACACTGACGACAGCTGTGACCGGGACTGCTGGAGCTCTCGGAGCTGATGGGCTGGGCTCTGCCACCCCCTCCAGTGCAGGACCCTCTGCACATCACTGAGCTGCAGCACTTGGCTCTTACATTTGTGTCTGTGCAGCTGGTTCTTATGTGCCTGATTAATAGGCTATGGAGTGATTTTTAAAAGCAATTTTGACAAAACACTTGGAAATGTTTCCATTGCACAGGATTGGAAACGGCCCTGGTCTCTTTCTTGCTTTTATATTTGCCATGTTGTTCTTCTCAGCTCCTCCACTCACCAAGTCTCTGTTTGTTTTCTGAAAACAAGGGTTTTTTGTAAAACTAAAAGTTCAGTAACAGCATTGAAAACATCACAGAAGGTGTATTTGGCAAGTGTTTGGTTTTTAAATATAAAATCCCCTATGTGTTATGGAGTCCAGCAATCTCACTTAAAATGACATATTGAATTTAAAAAAAAAAAAAGAAATACAGTTTAGATTGATCAGTTGCTTTCCAATCTGTTGGAGAAGTAATTACAATTAATGCAATTACCAAAGTGCAGTAAGCTTCACTGTGCTGTTCTTGATAGCTCTGACCATGGGAGACTCCAAGTCTGACATTCTGGTTTTGGAGGTCTCTATGGATTCATGTGGATATCCGTCTACCAAATGTTGGTTTGTTCTGTTCCCAGGCTTAACTTTCCACCTAGACTTTTTCAGATTTTCTTCCCGTGTTTGAGATGCTTACGTCTGCCTTCTGAATGAGCTATATCAGTTGATGAGATGTGACTTAGCTCTTAGTGTATGTAATTACTTGGCAGATAATGTAATTTTCTTTCCTCTCTTTGCTTTGGTTTGGTGATGCAATATTGCGCTCTCCTAACTCAGTGCAGACACGATCATACTCTGCTTTGGTTCAACCCTGTCGAAATGGATGAAGTTAGAAATGTTTTGAATTCTGTCCCCAATATGACAGAACAGCAACAAATGGGGATCAAGCTGAAACCTCTGTGAGAGTTGTTTCAAATTCAGATGTCAGATAGCCTTCAGGGACTCCACCAGTGGTTTAATCTGTCTTTCTGCCCTTATCTGTGGATGGAAATTCTTAAACATCAAATGTGTGTTTCTGACATATGTAAGCAGTGCTGGTAGTGGCTGTACATTGTAGGATGCTACCCTGTGTTTTGGTCTCTGTAAAGTACCTGGATAGTACGGGGCCAAGATATTGATTGCATCTGCTTGCATGCATAAGCACAGCTTATTTACAAACCTCTGACTGTTTTCCTATAGCAGCTGTTTCCTTATCACCATCCTCAGTCTGTCCTGTGTTGTCATTACAAGAATCTGGTTTCATATATGGTTTTGCTGCTGAGGGTTATTTATGTTGGCCAGAGTTTACCCTAACAGACAGAAAAGCACCAGGGCAGTTGGTATCTTGAACTTTTTGTCGTAAAAGATGCAAGCATGGCTTGCATTTCCATTTGTGAAAGCCAGAAGGGAAGGAGTATGGAATAGCAACATTAAAGAAGTCAAATTAATAGAAAACTTTCAGTAGAGATAAACAGCCTTACAGCAACTTGTCTGTGAGTATATTAATCACAAGAGGCATCACACGGTAAATCTAGGTAAAGAGTGCTATCAAAGTGAACAAACACTGTAGCTGTAATATATAGATGAATAAATCTTTTACTCTGCAATATCCGAGGCATTCTTTTCACCTTATCGAACAAGCGTGCACTTGATGTGAATCATTGGTTCTGCTGCATTGCCTGGTTACTGTGGGAGACATAAGTTATCTTAGGGCCACCTGTCTTCAGGACGGATGTTCAGCTGCCTGGCAGGCGCTATATTTAATAACTACCTGACAGCCTGCAATGCTGCTCCTGGCTTTCTCTGGGGGATTTTTTATTATCAGCCCGTGTAGTTGAGTTTGTAAGCCGTCTCCTTTGAAGAAATCTTCCATCCATTATACACCTTCTGAAATCTTAAAGGATTAGAAAGATGACAGTCTCCATCCGTCTCGAAGCATTGGAGCAGTCAGAATGTTTATAGATAACTCCAGGCCTCGTTGCCGTGGTCTCTCTTAAGTTTCCTCAACTCATTTTCTGGCTGCTTAGGTTTGTGGTGCCCAGGCTGGCGAGGGACACGCAGTGCTGTCTCCCTCTCCAATTTTATAGTCCACTGTCTTCTTGACACATGAGTGCGTTTTACAGCAACCATCTGTTGTTGGGCTCTGTCACCAAGGAAGACCAGGTCGGGGGCTGACCAGCACCTCCATAAAACACTGTTTGGGCTTTCTTCAGAAAGCAGTTTCCCCTGTGCTTATTAATTTCTTCCCTCCATTTCCCCCTACTGTTGCTGTGACCTTCCATAGTGTTACCAGCACTGATAACATGTGGTGGAAACATGCATTTGATGTGGCTTGGAGTTGAGGGGCAGGAGCTTAGTAGAGCAGATCTGGCGCTGGTGGGAATCATCCATGTGGGCCACAGATGTGGCAGAAGTCTTTCTGGTGAAGGTAACAGGAAAGCTAGGTGGGAGGAGAAGATTCATAATCCTCTTTCCTGTAATAGAAAGTTATCACTTGAGAAAGCAGTGACTGGGTAAGGGAGCTGTTAGTGAAGAGCCCGTGTCCATGCTCAGTATGGCTGCTGGTGTTTGCTAGAGTCAAACTATTACTCTTGCCAGTATTGGGGAAGGTTGACTTTTTACCAACAAAACATAAGAGACAGGAGCCCTGAAAAGCCTTACTTAGGTGTTGGTCTATTTTGTGCATGACTTTCCACATCTCAGGGAAGTGCTGGGTCTGTCCTTGTGTGGAATTAGTAGTTTCTAACAAGACGAGACCATTAATGCACAGGTATGGCAGGTCCTGCTTTCTGCAAGGGAGGCAGAAGTTGTGTTTGCTTCCAGGAAGCATCTGAAAGTTACAATTGTTGCTAATTCTGCTTTGTCTACAGTAGAGGAAGCACTGGCGGAGAGGAGGCACCAAAAGGGTGTTCACAGTCTAAACAGCTGGGGAGGGCTGGTCTTGTTGGTGTAATACTGGAGCCACAGAAACATTTTGTTACACACATCTGAAACAGAAATATTCAAAAGCTGATTTCGGGTGCATCCTGAAAATCACCTGTACTAATCATAGGGGGCGAAAGCCACACCCATGAGATTGCCCTAACATTCTGCCATTTGCAGGATACTTCAGAGTTAATCTTTCTCCAAAACCATGTATCCTAGTGTCAGGTAACACCAGTTCTTTTCACACCGTGTTTACAAACCCGTTAGCATGCATCTGCCTGCAAAGGAGGCAAATCTCTCATTTTCTACTCTGAAATGAGAGCAGAATTTTCTGCCTGAGCCTGGTCCACCTTGACATACAGGGCAGACCAGCTTGTCTCAGCCCATTCTTTCCCCTTGCCTCAACCTAACGTGAGCCAACATGCTCAGCAGTGGTGTTCCTTTCCCACAAGGTAGTGTGGCACCGCGGCAATGAGCAGTTGTCTAGGAAAGGGAAAAAAATACTGTGGAGGGAGCCTGTGGATGCAGACAGATGTGAGAGTGTAGATGTGAGAGTGTAGATGGAGCTCTCATGGGAGAGGCATGATTGATGTTCCCTGCGTGTCTGTCATTAACTAGTGTTTCATATAGACTCTAATCAGGCACTTCCGAGCACCTTCTGTCTGGGCCCATAACCTGGACTGACCCTTTTAATGTAAACACAGAGTAATGACTGAAAATGCCAGGCAGAGATTCACTTCCTCATTACTGCAGGTGAGCTCAGTGCTCAGTGCAAGGTCTCCTCCTGCCTCCTAGTACCCACAGACTCCTTTAAAGGGCACTTAGAGAAATCCTGCCTGTGGCTCGCTGTGCTGGTGTTTGGGGTCTTCTCTTGTGTGTGCCGTGTTTAAATCTGGACAGTACCTTTGCCTCTGGTTCTCGAATGTGATGGCCAGGACTTCTGTGTATGCCAGCAGTCACTTGCCACTGAACTAAACAGGGACCTTGTTCTCCCAGGTGCAACACATCCAGCCACCGCCCCTTTTGGTCCATCACCTCACCACAGCAGTTTCCTGCCCACTAACCACTTGGCAGGTAAGTGTAAGTAAACCCTGCCTTCACATCTGCACTTCCGACCCATTCCTGGCTCTCTGGTGTGGTCCTGCCTCAAGGCACTTTAGCACTAGGGGAGGGAGAGGCTTAAGCAGTCTCAGGAACCAGAAGTGAGCCAGGAAGTCGTCCCACCCACACCAGCCTCTGCTCCCCTCCAAAGGAGAGGGGCATAATTAGCAGACCCTCTCCTGCAAGAGAAGAGGGCATTGAAGAGCAGGCAAGGCTGTCATCACTGGCACACTGCACAGGAGCTGAAACGTGATCTGTAGAGCCCGTTTGTGCTGCTGAATGTGCTTGAGGAAGTGGGTGAGAAATACATGCAAAGGTACCTCAGACAAGTGACAGCTTAAAATCAGCTTCTCCTGTGCCGTTTCCCACCTATGAAAGTTCTTGGCCAGGTTCTTTGTTAAAGTTCAGTTCCTGGCAAATAGCTGTTCTGCACATTTTGCCAGCCATTCAGTTTCCTAATTGGCAGTAAGTAGAGCCTGATTTTCTCAAATTTCCTCATTTTAGAAGCTCACAAGGAGCTCATTGCCAATTAAAGTTCAAGCTCTGTTGATTAATGTTTTAGTAACACTCATCCAATCAGTAAATGTGGCATGCCACATGACCTAGTAGACATTTTTTTCTGTTGCAAATACCCCGATTTACACCAATTCCTGAGCCTTCTGTCAAAATTTACTGTATCTCTACAGTCACTCAATATCAAAGGGGAAGGGCGGGAACAAGTATTTAAAAATAAGTAAATAAGCAAATAAAATAGCTATTTGCCTAAAGATCCAAGCTATTTGTGCTATTTGCCTTGATAGCGTAAATGTAAGGATATTCGTGAGGAAGTGGAGAGCAAAACACCTCCTGTAACACAGTAAGGGAAAGTGAAGGGACAGTCAAGACGCCAGTGGGAAGAAGGAGGAGTTGTTTAGAGATGACCAGTAGGAAAGGAAACGAGTTCACCAATACAATTGACTGGGAAAGGCACGATTCATGTTTTGCCTTAAAGGATACAAACCTCCCATCTGTTTGTCATAGTAGCTCCTAAGGCTGTGCTATCATTTCCACCACCATTGGGATCAGGGAAGCTATTATAGAAGAGGATTTTGGCACAAACAGAGCAATATTGGTTGGTGTAAGGAGGTGTGTCCATTGCAATTGGCTTAGGACAGTCTCTGTGCACTATTACAAAGAAGGCAGACAGTTGTGCACAGAAACAAGAGTGAAGTGATGCATCCCCTCAATACGCTGACCAAGGAGCTGCAGAGGTTCTTTCAAGGCAGCTGCAGTGCTGCTGCTGTTAGTCCTGATAAGGAAGGAGAGTTACTGCTCAGCAGCAGCCACCCTAATTTCAGCTATTAGACTTTAATTTCTAGCTCCCCTTTGACTGGCATAGAAAAGTTTATTACAACACCTGTTTGCAGAGTGAGCACTGAATCCCTTCTCCATTTTAACATGATGGGAATTTTCTGTGCAAAGAACCTTGCAATGAGAAGGATCAGCTTAAAGTCTGGCCTAATCCTACTTCGATTCAAACCATAAAGAAGGGGAGGGGTGCGTTTCATTCTCCAACATTCTTGGCTAAATGCCTGCTAAATCCCTGTTTGCCTTTCCAGATCCATTTAGCAGGTCAAGCACCTTCAGCGGCCTTGGGAACTTAGGCAGCAATGCCTTTGGAGGATTAGGCAGTCATGCTCTGAGTAAGTACTGGCTGGGTTACTGCAGACAAACATCCCTTCCAGAAAAGCCACATGCTAATATTTACAGCAGCTGGTGGTAGTTTTTAAAGAAGTTTAATTCCTAACCTCCATTCTCCTATCTGAAAACACTGCACCTAAGATTTCCAGGTCTCTGCGGTGGGAGCTTTTCTGCATGTCACAGACATCACTAGCTGTGCTCTGTGTCTCCTCGCTGCTGAAGGTTGGTACCTTGAGTGCTCCTAGAGGTGCCAGAGCTCCAAGACACCAGTGAGCTCTGGGACCCTATGGGCACCTAAAGTAACTCCCTTCAACGGTGAAGATGTGCGGTGGGACAGCTATTGATAATTCTCCTAATTCAGCGTGTAGACTCCCTCTGTAATGATTGTCTGAAGTGTAAATTACCTGTATAAATTCTTGAATTCAAAGACGTGCTACATGTAGGCAAAACATGCTTTGAGAGCCACACATAAGAGAGCATGCTTTTGCATCTCATGGTGCAACAGGAATCAGTTGAAGATTGGTGGAGGAAAATCAAGTGACTGTTCTGAAAACTCTACAGCTAAGCTCTGTTTTCATACACACACATACATACCACCAACTAGTCTGGTTTCTTTAACAAAATGTCCATGAATCCTCAGCTGCAGGCAGCTGATTGCTTGTAACTACCCACAAATTAAAGTTTCTGCCAGTGAAAGGAGCTGAGGAAAATATTGCTTTTGTGCTGGAACCTTTGCTGGGTTTGGGGGGAGAAGGGGAGCTGTGTGCTTTCAGTCATCTCTGAGTTACTCACATGTATAGTTAAAGCTTCCTCTGCCAATAGCCTTAAAAGAGCTGGTGTATCCTTCACCTGGTGTTGGAGTGTCCACCTGCTTGTAGCTCCTCCTCACCATAAGCTCCTTGTCAAAAAGGCTTGAAAAGACAGTTCTGGTTAGCATTAGCATTGTGAAAAATGTGTATGTAATTATTTGGTTTGAGTTACTTTTAACTCTTCTTCCCCCTGCCATTATTTTAGCTCACAACAACATTTTTACTCATAAAGATGGCCCAAACCTGCAGAATTTCAATAATCCCCATGAGCCATGGAATAGACTCCATCGGACCCCACCGTCCTTCCCAACGCCTCCGCAGTGGCCCAAGCCCTCCGACTCGGAGCGAAGCTCCTCGGTGACAAACCATGACAGAGACAGAGAGCGGGAGCGAGAGCCTGAGAAGAGGGATCTTTCTCTGAGTAAAGATGACAGAGACAAAGAGAGGTGAGCAGCGCGTGCTTCTGAGCACTTTTTCTGGGCTTCTTTTTCCTCCATGCTTTTTCTAGTTTTTCTGATCTTAAAATCATCCATAGAGCCAAACGTTGCTTGTCTTTGAAGCAGCTGATAGGCCTCTCCTTCAGAGAAGCACAAGTATTATCAACACATGAAAAAACCTCTTTGCCTTTTAGGATTTGTCCTCAGTGGAAATATGGTAAGTCCGTCCCCACCAGTAGGTTAATGAAAAGCACCAGGTTCAGGAAATGCTCGTGTCGCTGTGTGTTCAGGGTGTGTTTGGCTGTTTCCAATGCAGCTGCTTTAGGATTGCTGTATATTCTGAAATCATGAAGGCAGCATTGCGATGGGTCCTTTGGAATCAGTCATAGTTCTTATTACTGTGCAGATATGCTGATGAATACAAATGTTAGCTGGACTTTAATGAGATAAAAATGCAAATGCCTGGATCTGGAGCAGCACGCGTTAAAATCAAAACCGATTTTAAAAAATTGCATTGTAGACAAACCCTTATTAACGACGACAGGACTGTATCACCTGGGCTATAGTTACTTCATTAGCTTCCAATTACATGATTTTGAAGGTGTAAAGCCCTTTATATTTCAGAGCCTGGTGGTCTCCAACAGGCTACTACTTTGTGGGCAATAACAGCTTGCAAGCCTTAGATGTGTGCATTTGATTGGTGGTAGGGGGTTTGCCTGGAGTGCTTTTAATGAACTCTTCAGGCAGTGCCCATGAACAGGATTATATGGAAGCAATAGGCTGAAAATCATCTTGCTTAAATGTTAAGTTGTCTGACACCCTTGCATGGATAGTCACTCAGATGGAAGCTCCCTTCATGGTTTAAGTGCACTTTATGTGCAAACCAAGGTCACTTTACTCTCAAGAGTGTTCACACAGGGGTTAACATCTCCATTACATTTCTATTAATTCAGCTTAAGCTGTCCCCAGCATCCCTGTTTGGACATGGTTTTAATAAACCACATCCTTGACCAGCAATCAGGACTACCACAGAGGAAGAAGCTGGGTTAGCAGATGTAATCATAAGGGATAAATACTTCCGTAACTCCACAAAACACCCCCAGCTTTCAGCACTCAGGTCTTGGAGCTCTTGAAAGCAAACCCAGCATAAAACCCGGGCATCAGTGAACCTCTCAGCTGCATAATGCAGTTCTCTCAATCACACCATCATACTTTGCATTTAAAGTGTCTCTTATTCAGAGTGCTTTTAAAAGGTGAGTATTATTTATTCCCCTCTTAAAGAGGTGGGAGTAGCTGTGACTAATTGGCTTGCTCAGAGGTAGAGGTGCAGTTAGAAAGGTAAACTTCATTCTCACTTCTCTCTCTAAACCACAGACATTGTCATCAAACCCTTTGTTCCTCATAGCAGGTCCTCATGAAATGGAGGTCAATCACTTGTTTCATGGCCTATTTGAGGATGTTTTTTCCTTAAGCAGTAGCTTAACTACCAAAGCTGCCAAAAGAACAAAAACTGTGCTGCAGCTCCTTGCAAAAATAAGTTGAGGAGGCTGTCATGTGAAGGACTTGCATCATTTCAGCAGGCTTCTGTTTTGTATGCCTGGGTTCATATTTTAGGAAGGTAACCTGAGTTAAGAGTGTTACAGCCAAGAAAATCATCCTCTGGCAGCAAGATGTGTGTATAAACACAAAATAGAAATGTTTTTTTTTAAAAAAAAAGCTGCCTAGAATTCTTCTTTCCCTACTTTTCTCAGTGAAATGGCCATTCCCTTAAAGTGACTATATTGTTCTTCCAGATGCATCTGCAGGCTGGTCCCCAGATTTGCAGATGTTCAGCACTGTTGTTCTGTACAGCATGTGAGGGAAGGCAGTGCATGTCTCAGCCCCTGGCTGATGCTGGTGGAGCTTTCAGATCATTTTCTGAGCAATCTTGGATTACAAAACTAGACACAGCACTGTGCCTGTCCAGCACGGTACGTGTGTTTGCTCACTCCAAACCAAGGATGTCTGTTCTCTCTTTTTACAGAGACCTCATGGATAAAAACAGACATTCAAACAGATCCTCGCCGGCATCGGCTCCAGTGACACATCAGATAAGCAATCTCATCCGCAGCAACAGCCAAACCTCCAGCGATCCCATCAGGCAGGTCAGCCTCAGTGAAAGGGAGAGGTCTAAAGAACCCGAGCGAGAGCACCCTGACCGTCTGAGAGAGCCACCCATAGCAGAACACAAGATCAAAGAGAGCCGTTCCCCAGTGAAGGAGACCCCAAGCCATGATAAGAGACCCTCTGAGGACAACACAAAGCCAGTAATCCAGTCTGTATCCCCATACAGCAAACCTGCACTAAGTGAGAGCTTGAAGCTTACCAATCTCATGAGCAAGGATATGGAGAGAAAGACAGAGCTTCCCAGCGACCTCCAGAAGATTAAGAATGACATCAAAGTCAAAGAGGAGAGGAAGGAAGACAGTGACGTGCTGGTGGTAGGGTCTGAGCCTTCCCAGCACTCCCGCTCGGTGGAGCATCCCCCACCGCCCACTTTGCATGGATTATCATTGCCTCACTCAATGGCTGCCTCTATGCCCATCTCCATGGGCAGCGTGCATCAGATGAACAACATGAATGTGCTGGACCGCAGCAGGATGATGACCCCGCTCATAAGCATAAATCCTTTGTCGGGAAGAGAGAGGCTGCCACATCCGGGATTTTCTTGGGATCCAATGAGGGACCCATTGCGAGATGCCTACCGGAGCTTAGACCTGCACCGTCGAATGGACTTCCAGCTCCGGACAGATCCTATCCATAGGTTCCCTACCACCTCTGGATTTTACGACCACGAGCGTTCTTATAGAGACAGGGAGCCACACGATTACAACCATGAAAACCTTCTGGAAGCCCGCCGAGAGCAGGAACGGTTGCGGCAAGTGGAGGAAAGAGAGCGCTTGCACTTACGGGAAGAACTTGAGCGTGCCAGAATGCACCACTTGCACTCGTCCCCCATCGAAAGTCACCTGGCACACGTGCCATCCTTCATGCCTCATTTAAGCGGGATGCATTACCCCAGACTGAGTCCATCCACTGCCATGCACAATGGGATTCTGAACAGGAACCCGCCAA